>VDFB02086081.1:215600150-215983911 GCA_007258455.2 Sequoia sempervirens | reverse complement strand
GTGGAAAGCTGTGAATCTCCTTTAAATACCCTTTTTGTTTCATCATGATCCTGCACATACCCTTTATTAAACAAATGATCAGAAAATGGAATGAGCCATTTGGTCAAATATTCCATTATAAAAAGAAGTGTACAACATTTGGATGACGTTCAACATGATATTAAGTCCAATAGTCTAAAATATGCTAGATCCAATTATAATAAGATTCCCTTATTTCTTTCCCACATGAATTCATTTTGATTAGTTGAAAAATGGATGCTTTATGGTTTAAGACATAGAACATCACTTTTCTCCAAATAACATTCAAGGATGCCCTAGAGACCTCAACCTAATGAAGAATGAAGGAAGAGATCTTACAATAGAGTATCCTAGGATATGATTTCAGATTACAAGAGCGGTTCACCACCAAGTTAAGACTTGAAAAAGACAATGGCATGCAAGATGAAATGAAAAACCTAGTTTGATGCAATGTTTCACTAAATGACTTGGAAATGCAAACAAAGTAGAATAGAAAACTGTAAAATAGAAAGTGTGCACTTGGAAATTTGCTGGAGATGGAATGGAGCTCTGAAATCCTGAAAAACCTAATTTTCTACCCTAGTCAGACTCATTCGTCCTTCTGGGCGAATCAGTCCTAGATCTGGGTCTTTGCACAGGATCAAGTTTCAGCCAAATGGGTATCCAAATCTGCAAAGATCTACAAAAAAAATCCTATAATGGGACTCATTTTCCACTTGTGGTGAATGAGTCCAGTTTGGGTTTTCTAGAAATTCAAAGTCTAGATTTTCTCTTCTCAGTCTGCTCAATATGTTCCTTCAGGTTCTCTGATCTGAAACTCTGATTTTGGGGCTATAAATGACCTTTTAGTGAAGATTTTGACCTTACAAAGTGGGGAGACAACTCTAACAAGCTTGTAACCTAATCCTCAATGATCTTCAAGTCTTCAAAGCATCTAAATCTATAATCACACAAAGAAAGAGAGAAAAAAGTGTTGATTGTTAGAGAATAGGGGTTTGCCTTGGTCAAACCCCTTTTAGGTAATTAAACCAAATGATGAAATAAAATAATGAAGCATGAAAATGAAATAATGAAATTAGAACCTTGCCCCGATGATGGATCTTGAATTACTACAATAACTGATGAATAATTCTACCCTTGAATGCTCTTGAAGAAACTTGAATGCTCTTGTGAACTCAATTCAAGCTATTAGGAATTCTCTCACAAAAGTCTTGGGTGAAAATGAGTGAAAGAACCTCGTATTTATAATTAATTATGTAAGAATTCCTAAAATTACAATACTACAAACCAACATCAGATCTAGGAGGATAAAATACCATTGGAAATTTGAATTAAGTTTGAACTTTGGTCACACGAGAATCATTCACCCAAGATTGCAAATGAGTCCCATTTGGCATAATGTATGGAACCAAAAATCAAAAGTGCTTAGAAAGGTGTAAAAATAGGTTTGGGACGCAAAATCTAGGTGGGACTCATTTTCCCAAGGTGGCAAATGAGTTCCAAATCACTAAATCCTGGCCACACAAGCCAGAGACACCTAAATTATGATTGCTTACTGATTGGTGTCGGGATTATCCTCGAAAAGATGTGATAAATGAGGCTTGTGGATGCAAAATGGGGCCAATTAAAGTATAAGAAATCCCAATTATTAATGACAAGCCTAGAGAAGTGTGAAAGTGTGTTACAACACTCCAAATAAGGAAAGATTAAGGTTGACTTTAATTATAGTTCACAAGGGCCCAAGACCTAATGCAAATGTGTCATCCACATTACAACACTAAATTGAGGCAACATTAAGCCAAAATACACAAGGGGAGCCCAAACAAGTGTGAAAATGAATAGGGATCCTTTTTTCTACACTACATTTAGCCCCTACTTTAGTGAGAGGATGAACTTACTTCAAACTCACACTAAAGTAGACATTCAAGAGGGGTCCAATTGCGACAATGTGGATAGTATAGGATAACAAAGATCAAGGAAGCAATCAAGCCCCCAAGATCCAAGATCCAAAGTCAAACTGACATAAGCACAAAAGGACACACACAAGGTGTACGATTTGTAGTAGAACAAGATATACGACCATGCAATGTCAAAAAATAGAAGAACAAAAATAAGCAAAATTAAAAAGGTAGATCAAGCTTTGACCATTTGTGCATCGCGGTGTGGATCAAATCTAGGCTATTTTTCCAAAAATGCACTCTCACTCTGAGGCAATAGAACTCCTAGTTGTCCGTTGGGTGAGAGATCCAAGAAGGTGAGACACATACACTCATGGCTGGTATGCACTCTCACACACACACACAAGTGGCTATGGGGAAAGTAATGCCTCGAATTGGGCTTCCCGCTCAAACCATACCAAAGTTATACCTCCTAATAACTTTAATAAGGCATGTCACACAAAAAAAAAAATTTGAGCTTTATGAGGCAAGCAAAACTTCATATGCTTGGAGCCCATGTAAAAAAAGATGGCTCCATAGGCATGCAAAGTGTATTATGCAAGGTGGCCATATAACAATTTTTGGAAATGTGAAATAGTCTAAGATATGTTCAAAGGGATTTTGCTTAGTTCATGTAAGGTCTCTTCTTAGGGAAAATTGTGCCTAATTTTTCCGAGAGAGGACAAGTCAAAGAAATATCATGCTCTTGGAGGAAATCAAGCTCAATGACAACACCAAGAAAAGGACATATCATAAGAAGAAATAAAATCACACAATAAAACATGAGTGTCGATGTATGCCTCCACTTTAAATCGGTTGCTAACACCATTACTGTGAGCAATTTCTTTAAAGTAAAAGAAGATATGAGAGCTTATTCGGAAAGCCCTATGCCAAGTCATATGTTTCCAATAAGCTACGTCATGAAAAAGGTAGTATGTCACATGGGAGCCAACTTAAGGAATGTCATCCACATCCCAAGCTTGCTCTTATATATGCATGAAAGGTGATCAACTAACCAAAAGAGACAATGACAAGTGACATATGAAGACAAGGCTATCTAAACCCTTGCCCCCACTTAGTGCAGGACAAGGATGAGCTGAATAAGATGAAAATAAGTTTCAATTAGAGGAACTAGGTGCTTCCTCACAAGGGAGCACACCAAAGTCCCTAAGATGTTGAATTTCATTAGTTAAAGCCTTACATTTATTAACTATAGAATGACAGTTAACTCTGTGATATGCACAAAATGAACTCTTGTATTAAAATTTCTTTCATGTTCTCGGAGGGAGAGATATCAAGCAATCTTGGAGTAGTTTTGCCAAGATACTCTCTTGATCAATAGAAGACATTCCTTTATTTGGCGAAAAAGATATCTCTTGCTTGGTACAAGATGTCATACTTACACAAGACTCTTTAGATTGTGAGATTTTGTTCTCCCCTTTATAGGAGGGTGTAAAATCTAATGAATTCAAATCATTAGTGTTTTGTGTGATGACATTGACATTAAGCGAAGTTTTCTTTGTTTGTTTTGTTTCTTGCAAAGGATAACAATCAAGACTAGTATCTATTAGTTTAGTATGCACTACTGTTAAAGTCGGCTTAGAAGGATGTTTTGTAATAGTGTTGATATTGAGTGAAGGCTTGTTTGTTTCTTTTGTGGGACAATAATCAAGACCACTAGTCTTTTCTTGCATGTGAGGATCTATAGGGACACGAATACCTTGTTCTCTAGTACCACATCCTTTTCCATTGTAATCAAGTTATTTCATGAGCTCATAACCTCTTCCATAAAAAAAAATCATTTCTTTTGGATTCGGTGGTTTTTGATAGTCAATTTCATCAAAGTTTTTTGTGTAATTTGCTTCTATGAAAGTGGTTGAAGTGGATGATTTTGAAGGGTCTTTCAAATTTTATGTTGAAATTACCACTTTTTCTTTTCCCATTTTAGAGTCTTTGTTTATGATATTGTATTCACCCATGAATGTATGTTCAAAATCTAAGGAACTCCAATCATCTTCTAATAGCTTCATGATTTGTTCAACATATTGTTCTTTGTCTTTTTGTTGGACGAGTTCCACTTGTGTAGTTGGTGTTAATGTTTTCAAGGGATTTTCCTTGCTTATCTCAATGTTTAAACAACTATCTGGGTTAGGGTCAGCTTTGAATGTGTAAAATTTTTTGTTGTAGACATACTTCATTATACCATGAAGATTAGAAGGCAAACCATTCATTGCATGAATCCATGGTCTTCCTAAAAGGAGGTTATATGAAATATCGAGTTAGGCATAACATGGATTGGTGTTTCTAATGTGGCCTTTCCAATTGTAATAGGTAAAGTGATCACATCGAGCGGTTGTTTTCCTACATTGTCAAATCCTTTAATAGATAAAGACTCAAGTTGAATTTTTGATTTATCCACACGAAGCCTATCCAAAAGATTTATGCTACACACATTAAGAGTGGAGCCATTGTCGACAAGGGTTTGCTTTATGCCAATGTTTTTGTATTGAGATAATATTATGAAAGCTTCATTTTGTTTTTTCACTTCCAAACGGGGGAGTTCGCTTTGGTGGAAAACAGTTGCAGCATTTATTCCTTGGATCATGACTGCTATGTCATTTGGTTGCACATTAGAAGGGATATAGACTTGTTGCAAGGCTATTTCAAGAATAGTGTGATAATTAGGTGAATTTTGAATTAGGTCCAATAGAGATATCTTTGTAGGAGTATTCTTAAGTTGTTCAACAAGATCATACTCCTTTCTGCTAGTCGAAAGAAAATGGGGAGGACTGGGTAAGATAGGATTAGGCAAGGGGAGGGATGTTGTAAGTATATGTCTTGGTTGTAGATTATTTCTAGTTTTATATGCGTGAGCAATAGTATTATGACTCAACTGCTATTACACATTATTCTTAGGTCAGTAAAGGATAAGTTTGATTTTGTTTTTAGTTTTTAGTTTGTGTGAAGGTGGGTAAAGGATTAGAGGATTCTTAGGATTTCCAACAGAATATGTAGGAGGTCCATTAATCGAAGGGGATCTAACAAACACTTGCACATTCATAACCTAAACAGTCTTGGTTTCATGTATTTCTAATAAAGGGAAATATAGAATCACCTTTTTATCATCACCTAAGGAAGCCACTTTACTATTATTGTCATTTTCTTGCACCATGATATTCTCCCTAGGAGGATAGTTTTTAGGAGAACTACAAACTGAATGTTCTTGACATTCAAGGATTGGTTCTTCTAGAATAACTTCATCACAAGTAGGGGAATGATCGATGGTTGTATTTTATTTCTCAATAAGGGTTTCCTTAGGTGGGTATGTGCAGGATCATCATGGAAAAAATAGGCCCTTAAGTGGCAAAAAATTTAGAAAAATCAGAGTTAGGCAACCTGACATAAAAATTTGAATAAGTTATCTATATTATTTAAAATATAAAGAATAGAATTTGCAGCACCGAATATAGTTTCAAACTACTAGGTTTATTTATTTATTTTTAAAATCTATTTGGTGAAAATCGAAATTTCAATGCAGAGTCCTTAAATTTCAAAAAAAGTAGGTGTTTGTCAACCACCAACCATAATAAATGATAATATTTTTTATAAGATTTTAGATAAAGTAGAGGACTCATGTCCCAATGTGATGCATATTTTTTGTAATTTTTTCTATGCAAATAATTAATTATGAATTTTTATTACAACTTAAAATAAAAACTCACATGTCTAACCACCTTAACTTGGTCAAACTTCATGAAATTCACTTTTATTTTTTTAATCCTATAGTATGCAAAGAAGAATTTGACACATGTTTCGATTCAAAAATGTGATACCATTTCAAAGTTATAAATTTTTTTCTATTAACCTATCAATCAAGACTTTAGTTGTAATTCAAATAGAAAATAAATAATAATAATTTATTAAATTCAAAGTAAAGCATAATTTATATTGGTGGAAAGCTGAGAATATCCTTTAAAAACCCTTTCTGTTTCATCAATTTTGGGTAAAAAAAAGTCGGCAGCCACATACCCTACAAAATCCCATCATATCGCCACTTTTTGGCCCATCAAGATCCTGTACATAACCAAGTGAAGAGGGACAACTAAGATTATCATGAATTTCATTGATTGTGTTTTCTAACATCCAAGTATCTTCTTCACCACTAGGGGAGATACTAAGAGAAGAACAAGTGTGCTTGTCAAGATTGTCCAAATTTTCAATCCTTTGTCCCATAATGTCTTCCAAAATAGGATAGGTAGGGGAAGAATCATAAAGAGGGTTGTCATAGATCTTAAAGGTTTTCTTATCTAACACTGACATATCCTCATCATCATAAGAGGAGATGATGTTGGGAGATAGGTAGGTTTCAATGGTCTCTTTTTGACTTATGTTATCGTCATGATTACTTATTGCTATGTCCTCTTGTTTAGTAATGTCTTGTCTAGTAGGAGTGGTAAGAGGAGAGAAACAACTCGGGTTCTCAGAACTCTCATCAATTGGTTCTTCTAATGCTATAATATCTTCTTAACAAGTAGGAGAGATATTAGGAGAAGAACAAATGTGACTTTTATGATTGCTCGAGGTTTCTTTCACTAGACTAACGTCACTCTTAGAAGGGATACTAGGAGAGGGATCAATGATGAATAAAAAGAGGGGGGAAAGGACCTCATATTCATATGAACTTAAGAAAAATTTCTTACAACATTCAGCAAGATCAAAAAATAGAACATGAAGTATGGTAAATATAGATTTTTGCAATGAAAAAATGATATAATGATTGTTCTACAAGCTTGAAAGGCAAGAATAATAGTGCAAACTATTAAAAAGGAACAAGACAACTGAGAGGGGGGGTGAATCAGTTGTCACAAAATTTAAACTTAAAACTTCAACACTTATCAATTCCACAACCACACTATTCTATTATTAAGTATGAACATGAAACACAAATAACAAAAAGTAAAATAAACACAATGAACACCAAATTTTTATGTGGAAAACCCAATGAGGGAAAAACCATGGGGAGGATTAACTCACAATATAAAGAGATTATAAAACCGAATACAAAGGCTCATTGCCCACTGTCCAAATACAAAGGCTCACTACCTACATAAATGACTCATTGTACAACAAAGAGGATCATTGCCTACTGATACAAAAGAGAACAAAAGATACACCACAAAAATTAACACACATCTGTAGCCTTGATTAAAAGATTGCAAAAACCTTCAACTCACTACCTTTAGGAATCTAACACAATGAAGTACTACTGCCTCAACTCACTTTCACACACTTCTACTCTTTTGATTTATGGCTTACTTTGTCACTTTGCATCTCTGACGCATTCTTCACAATTTGAATTGCATTTATACCATCTTCAACCTTAGAAAATTTCACCAAGGTCGGAAACAATAGCTTCATTTCATAAATTCAAATTAGGTCAGAAACTCAACATTCCTATGGTGGAAAAGAATGAGAGTAGACCAATAAAAATACTTAACCAAGACCAAAAATAATGTCTTGGATCAACCACAAGATTCCTTGATTAATTTTAATTCTTTGAATGAAGTGTAAACACCAGGTCGGGAAAACCTAATGAAAACACAAATGAACATTGATTATACACACTTCCCAACAAGAAGATAACATGCAGATGACACAAAATGCTTCATTATGCACGAGAACACATCTTAGATTGCTTTAGATGCATCTGCAACAAGGGCACAAATATTCAAACACCGAACTCCTTCCATCAGTCCATCCATATTGTGCAAACACATACATCTCAGAAACTTAACTTTTGGATCACCAAACCACACACATCTTTTCCATAACTAAGAAAACACCAATATAAGACATATTATAGATCCGCAAGATCTAAAATAGAATAGCAGAGGACTGCAGAGCAGAAATATTTCTACTAGTCCACGAAAGACCAATTATGCCAGAACAATTCACACACCAGTGAACGTACCTTTCATATCCTATCAAACCAAAAACTACAACTCATGAGATATCACCACTAGATCACCATTAGCAAACCTTTAGATCTGCACAAGCATAGGATCAACATAGGAGAAACATGAAGCACATACTGGAGCATATTCTGAACACATTCATAACTTTGACTTCTCTTCTTTATTAATTTTCTCAAAAGAACTTGGAAACTCATCATTTCAACACATCTGCAACATCATGAAGAGAGCTCCATGTACTCATAACATCTCAAAGGCATCTCAACTATACATGTACAATCTACAACATAGTAAACTGTGTTGACATCAATGACAACATTAATGACAACACCACCAAACTTGCTCATACTTGCAACAAAAACATGCAAAAGAGTAATGCAACTTTTCAGATTTTGAAGATGGCAATTGATTGATTATGCTATGTAACAATGTGAAAATTATGCAAATTTGAAATTAAGCAATGCATGAAATGAAATAGATTAAGCTAGATCTAATGAAATGCATGTAATAGAAACTCAACGAACTGAAACAAATAGTTAATGGTAGAAAACAAAAGTGCAAAAACAAGGTTTTGAATGTTGTAAAAGGAAGTTTTATGGGTACATAGTGACTGATTCGTCCAAGGTGATGAATGAGTCCCAGCAAGGATTTTTTTCAAAAAATTCAAAATTTTTGAATTGATTTTAATGATTTTTATGTTACATATGATCTATTACCTAAGTGAAAATGTAGTTTTTAGATGATTTTCAATGATTTAACATGCAAAAATACAACCTATATGCACTTTCACTAATGCAAAAATTTAGAAACCCTAGATACCAATTAACTAATGCAAACTATAATGCAAAGTCAATGCAAGCTAGATCTAAGATGATAATGGACTCCAAATAAAAAAAGGGGTATTTTAAATGCAGGTTCACCAAAATAATTAGTTGAAAAATGGATGCTTTATGGTTTAAGACATAAAACATCACTTTTATCCAACTAACATTCAAGGATGCCCTAGAGACCTCAACCCAATGAAGAATGAAGGAAGAGATCTGACATTGGGGTATCCTAGGATATTACTTCAGATTACAAGGGGTTCACCACTAAGTTAAGACTTGGAAAAGACAATGACATGCAAGATGAAATGCAAAACCTAGTTTGATGCAATGTTTCACTAAATGAATAGGAAATGCAAACAAAGTAGAACATAAAACTATAAAAAAGAAAGTGTGCACCTGGAAATTTGTTGGAGATGGAATGGAGCTTTGAAATCCCAAAAAACCTAAATGTTTTGGAATATTGGGACTCATTCGCCATTTTGGGTGAATCAGTCCCAGATCTGGGTCTCTACATAAGATCAAGTTTCCACCAAATGGGTATCCAAATTTGCGAAGATCTCTAAAAAAATCCTAGAGTGGGACTCATTCGCCACTTGTCGTGAATGAGTCCAATTTGGATTTTCTAGAAATTCAAAGTTTGGATCTTCTCTTCTCAGTTTGCTCAATCCATTCCTTCAGGTTCCCAGATTCGAAACTCTATTTTTGGGGCTATAAATGACCTTGTAGTGAATATTTTGACCTTACAAATTGGGGGACAACTCCAACAAGCTTGTAACCTAATCCTCAATGATCTTCAAGTCTTCAAAGCACCTAAATCTACAATCACACAAAGAAAGAGAGAAAAAAGTGTCAATTGTTAGGGAATAGGGGTTTTTCTTGGTCAAAGCCCTTTTAGGTAATTAAACCAAATGAGAAAATTAGATAATGAAGCATGAACATGAAATAATGTAATTAGAACCTTGACATGATGATGGATTTTGAATTGTTGCAACAATTGATGAATAATTTTTCCCTTGAATGCTCTTGTGAACTCAATTTTCTATTATGAATGCTCTCACAAAAGTCTTGGGTGAAAATGAGTGAAAGAACCTTGTATTTATACTTAATTATGCAAGAATTCTTGAAAGTAGAACACTACAAGCCGACATCAGATCTAGGAGGATAAAATCCCATTGGAAATTTGAATTAAATTTGAATTTTGGTCACACGGGACTCATTCACTCAAGATGGAAAATGAGTCCCATTTGGCATATTGTATGGGACCAAAAATAAAAAGTAGTTAGAAAGTTGTAAAAATAGGTTTGGGATCCAAAAATCTAGGCGAATGAGTCCCAAATCAATAAATCTAGGCCACACAAGCCATAAACACATGAATTAATATTTTTTATTGATTGGTGTCAGGATTATCCTCAAAAATATGCGATAAATGAGGCTTGTGGATGCAAAATGTGGCCAATTAAAGCATAAGAAAGCCTAATTATTAATGATAAGCCTAGAGAAGTGTGAAAGTGTGTTACAACACTTTACAACACTCCAAATAAGGCAAGATTAAGGTTGATTTTAATTATAGTTCATAAGGGTCCAAGACCTAATGCGAATGTGTCATCCACATTACAACACTAAATCAAGGCAAAATTAAGCCAAAATTAACAAGGGGAGCCCAAACAAGTGTGAAAATGAATAGGGATCCATCTTTCTACACTACACATTTCTAAAGAGGAAGATTTTTAGAAAGACATATCAAGATCAATTTGGCTCAAGATTGGGGATCATAATACCAAATCTTTCATCTTTCGTATTTAAAACATAAGGCTACGAACAAGATAAGTTCCATTGTAGCTGATAATTCTTTGTTGGAAGATGAAGAAGCTATCCAAAATGCTACCTCAGATTACTTTTCAAAGTTTCTTAAGGATGATTTGTGTTATGATCAAGAGTATGAAAATAGGTCTATGGAGATTATCCCTAGCATTATATCCAAGGATCAAAATATTAAGCTCACCTCCATCCTCTCTTTGGAGGAGATTAAACTGATGGGTTTTTTCTTTTGAGCTTAGAATAAAGCCCTTGGTCTTGATGGTTTTCCTCTCCTAGTTTTTCATTATTTTTGGGATATTGTGGCTATGGATGTGGTTAATGCTACTAAGCAGTTCATTGGTTATAGAAAAAAAATAGAATCTAGCTTAATCCCACTTTTTTTAGTCCTTATTCTCAAGGTTCCTATTGTTAATTCTTTTGGTGATATTAGACCTATAATTTTTTGTAATGCTATTTATATTTTTTTCAAATATCTTGGCAGTCAGACTTCAAGTTGTTCTTCCTTTGCTCATTTCCAAGTAGCAAAGAAATTTTATTTGTGGGCATCAATTTCTTGATTTTATCATCACTATTCATGAAGTTCTTCACTCCCTTTTAGTTAATGAAAAGGTTGGGTTCTTTCTTAAGCTAGATCTGGTCAAAGCTTATGACACAGTAAATTGGAGGTTTCTACTCAAGGTGTTATCTTGCTTTGGGATATATCCCAAATTTGTGTATCTTATTGAGAAATTGGTATCAACTCCTTACTTTTTGATTTTTTTTAATGGTTCTCCATTTCCCTTCTTCCATAGCTTGAGGGACCTTCGCTAGGGGGGTCCAATTTCTCTCCTCCTTTTTATTCTGATGTCAATTTTTTTTGGAAGGAGCATCCAAAAATCTATGTTGATGGGTTCTTTGAAAGGTCTCAAGCAATCATCTCTTTTCCATCCTCTCTTACATCAACAACTTGTTGATGATACGATAGTCATGGGGGAAGCTTCTATTAAGAAAGTTAAGGTGATTAAATTTGAAAACAAGGAAATAAGGTTCCACCTTTTAGGAGATGAAACTAGGGTTAGGACCTATTTAACTCTAGTTCATTCAAGAAAATCCTAGAGATCTCAACCTAGTGATCGAGTTAGGGAAAGAGATTTGTTGTAAGATATCCTTGGGTGTGATTAATAAAGGGGGTTCACCACTAAGCAAGTTCTTAGAAATAAAGAGATGAAAGTACTATGCAAATCTAACTAAATGACCTAGAAAATGACACTCAAATTCAGATGACTAAAAAAAAAGATATAGAAAAGTACTTGGATGAAAGATGTGGTTAAAAAAATCTCTAAAACCTTTAAAGTTTGTTGCTTGAAGCTCATTGGGACTCATACGCTAGAATGGGTGATTTAGTCCTAGACTAGGGTTTCTGGGTTGGAACTAGAATATCTTAGTGACTAATTTGGATCTTCTAAAAACTAACAAAAGTGTTGTACTAGGACTCATACACCTAAGGTGGAAATTAAGTCTGAGTATTAGGGTTTGGTTGAAACTCTAGTATCATCTAGTGATTTGATGTAGCTTCTCTCCTACTAGATCCCTAAGTTCGAAACCTTGAATTCGAGCCTGTAGATGAGTTTCCATAAGGATGAAAACCTTATGACAACTTTGAAGAATTTCTTTGATCTTGCAAATTTTTCTTCAAAGGATCTTCAAGCTCTAAAACACCTAGATCTACAATCACACATGAAGAGGGAGAAAAATGTTGTTTTGTTAGTGGATAGGGGATTTCCTTGGTGAAACCCCATTTTGGTGATCAAACCTTAATGAGAAATGAAACATGAATGAAATGAACATGAAACATAAGCCAAAACAATAGAACCTGATGGAAACCATCAAAAAAATTTCCTGGTTCCACCTTAAATCTATGAAATTTTGTCTTGCGTCCTCATTTCTAATATTTGGTTGTGTCCCCATCACTATATTAGGGTTTTTTATGTTGATTAAAACCTTACAAAAATGTTCTACAATTCCTACAACCCTTGATCATTGTATTATTGTAGTGAATTTTGTTCCTGGTTTCTGGTTGCCTAAGTTATGTTTTATGTTATTCACTGTCATCAGGTGATCGGTCCCTCATGTCTAGGTCTGAATCTCCCATTTCTTATAAGGTTGAGTAAATGATCTTTTGGACTTTAAATCCTTTGCATTTCATGACTTAGATGTTCTCAAGCCTATTATTCTCATGTCATCCTAGGGGATCCCCTTCATTAGAACAACTTAAATGCACGTGCTTAAAGTTTCCACTTAAATAAGTACATATTTTGAATTGGTGACGAGCGATGAAGTGGAATTTTATTTGATATCTCTCATCATAGATAGCTGGCAAAGCTCTTAAATTAAATGTGTGATGAGCGATGTTCCTTGAGGGATCACTTATCACTAATGGCTTTGGAGCCTTCAAATTTGTAATAGCAATGAATGATGCCCCAAATTTTTGTTCTTATCACTCATCACAAATGGTCATCAAATGATAAATTCAAATTAGCAAGGAGCGATATGATGTAATTCCTTTACATCACTTGATCGTGGATATGTTTTAAATGCTAAGCTCCACATTAGCGATCTACGATACATATTGTAACTATGTAAATCCTCTCGTGACTAATTGCTTGCAAATTGTATGAGGAGAATTAGTGATGAGCGGTGGCCTTGTGTTTTATTGCTCATCCTGGCTCCATTTTAGAGCTTAAGTTCCAAATTAGCGATGAGCGATGGTGTACGTGTCTAAACCTGATTTCTTCACTACATCTCCCATCGCTAATAGGAGCCAAGATGCAAAGTTCAAATTAGCGATGCATGATGGAAGGATGGACGTGATTAAGGAACGAGCCACATATCCAAGGGTTGAGATTTCATTGCAGGATTATTTAAATCATCTGTAAAGTTGATGAGGGACAAGATGCATCTACAATAGGAGATGACTATTGAGGGAATAAGCAATGTGGCAAGATCCTGAGGATTTTGCATAAAGGAGAAAGGAAAGTAGCGAAAGGACTAGAGAATAGTTCATGTAGTTTTAAAATAGGATGATCCAATGGAATTGTTGGCATATGGCTTGGGAAGATTGTTTATGGCTTCTAGTGTTGTCATTGATGGCAATTGAAGTCATTATCTCAGTTTGCAGATTAGGATCTACTTATACCAACAGGAAATGTAGAAGATAGTGTGTTATTGGCAGAAAGCATGAAGAACAGGGTATCCAGTCAGATAGTTGATCTGTATGCTTCACCAGATCATCATTTTGTGTTTTGGATCCCCAGGAAATTTTTTTTGAGCATGTATGTTACCTTACTGGTAAATTTTATGGTGTTTCAATAGTCAGTGTACGAGTTAAGAGATTCAGTAGAATGATTCTTTGTTTATTTGTTCATTGTGGCCAACTCAATGAATGTAGCGTGTCGCGGATGTATAAGGAGTAGTTGTTTAATTATCTCTAAAGATTGAGAATATTATTTTGGGTCCCAACTATGTATTATCCGACTTGTGTGGGTGTGCATTAAAGATTGCTCATGATGTGAGCCAACTACTGGAGAATATTTCATGTTTTGTAAAAGTCAACTTGAAGTGATGAAATATTTGTTAGTGGATATATATATGGGATCAGTAATTCATTTTGGTGTGTGAATGGTGTGGTGTGAAGGTGTGTGTGTGCAAAAAAGGGTAGAGTAGATACATATGAGTGTACATCAAAAGATGATCAGTTGAGTGAAATTTTGCTTGTGCAACTGAAGGGGTTTTGTATAAGCAGAGTAGAGAAAAGCAGAGCAAAAGTGTGAATTGGATAGAAGTTCTAGAATCTATTTTATTTTCTTCATTGGAACTGAACCCGGGCATTTGTAGATGCTATCTTCTCAGTTCAATTTTTGTTGTAATCACAAAAATTTTGTAAGGAAGTGAGCCTTCTTTATTTTGAGTAGTGAGCTCTAGGCAGTGTGCCTAAATGCAAGTGCATTCCCTTTTATTCATATTTTTAATAGGGTATAAATTGTGGATTAATCTCCACCATGGTTTTTCCCCTAACATGGTTTCCACGTAAAAATATTGGTGTTATTATGTTTTAATTATCTTATTCATGTACTTGCATCTTTATTTTTGTTTATGTGCTGCAAATAGTTGAAGATCAGAATTAATTGTTTGAATATTGCTAAACACTGATTCAGCCCCCCCTCTCAGTGTTCCATGAGTCCAAAAATTGGTATCAAAGCAAGGTTCCTTTGTAGAAGTTTGACAACTTGAGGTGGATCTTGAATTACAATGGACTCTAGTTGTATTCAACAACAACTTATGGTGGCACTTGATGATCTTGATTAGTCTAAAGCATAAGTCATGGAATTAAAAGAAAATCTTGTGGATGTTGAGAAATTCATTCAATCATTGAAGGACAAAATCAATGAGTCAAGAGAAAAGAGGAAGGAACTTTGTGATCAGCTGAAGCGGAAAGAGAATAAAAGTTTGGAAGATGTTCACCTGAATCAAACCCTAAAAGAGATAAGTGAAGAATGTGAAAAACTTGCTAGAGAAAATGCTACTATGAAGCTTGAAATGGAATCTGTGGCGATGAAGCTAACTAAGGAAATTGAAGAAACAAAGAAGAATGAGGAGAATCTATCCCAGTCCTTAAAAGAAAAATTTGAGGAATGCAACCAAGTTATCAGTGGATTCATTTAGATGGAAATCAAATGGAAATAATCCATAAATAATGAACAAGAGCTTGAAAGACAGATAGTTATTCTCAGAGATGAACTCACTATTGCAAATGAGTATAAGGAGAAGTTTAGGATCAGTTCTACTAAGCTTGATGAGTTGACTAAAGGACAAAAGAATGCAAATGACAAGAGAGGTCTTGGCTATGAGAAAGTCCTGAGAAAGCTCTGGATCTGAACACAAGGATTCCAAACAAGGAAATCAGATGAACAAAGGTAGAAGTTATCCAGTAAGACAACCCAATGCTCATAATTTTAATGGTTACTACTTTGCTTGCAATAAATTTGCTCATATGACTTCTCAGTGTAGAAATAAAATAAATTCAGGCAGTCCATCATTTCCTGGTTAGTGTTTTAGTTGTAATAAGTTTGGTCACAAGTCAATTGAATGCATAAGTATGTCTATCAGTGTAAGGAATCTTAAATGCTACACCTATGGAAAATCTGGGCATGTTGCTAATCAATGCAAATTGGGAGGAAATTAGTGGAATGAGTGGTCTAGATGAAGAAATTTGGTATAGTATAATTGCAACAAACTTGGTCACATTGTAAGATTCTGCAAGAATATAAACATGGATAGAAGAGGTCTGATATACAGAGGAAGAATTTCACAGAAAGGTGACAAAGGAAAAAGAAAAGTGTCTATGGAAGAGATAAGAGATCAGATGAAGAAAACATGGGTAAAGAAGAGTGAATCTGATGAAGGAAACATGCCCATACCGAAAGCAGCCTCTGGTAATCCCTCCAAAAATTGATCTTAGGCCTTTGGCCTAGGGGGATTTTTTCTCAAGAAAATCCATTTGATCCCTTGTCGGTAGCTGGCACTGGAATGCAGAAAATTGTCAATAGCTATTATAGAAGTTTGCAAATGCATTAGTGATTTCTTTTGTAGAAATATGAAAAGTAGAGGGTCCACAGATGAATTTTTCTCTTGTTGTCTAAGAAAACAGAGTTACCAGAGCTAATAGTGCAAGGAATTTTAATGCGGCTAAAAGTTAGGTGTGCAAAGTTATAAAAGGAGTGTTTGGAACACTCAATTGTCACCTTGCACTGAAGAAGAAGAGAAGGAGATCCTTTGTAGTGAAATTTCAAAGAGGTCAAGAAAATTTGGTGGTGAATTCACTAGGTATTTATGATCGCTTGTTTAATTCCTAATCATTTGCTCGAAAGGAAAACCTTGTTCGGTATGGAAAGTAAAATGAAGCAAATCAAAGGAACATTAACTTTGGATGAATATAGTAGTAGGAAGATCAGGGATGTAAGAAATTTGTTTCCAACCAGTGAATTGAAGTGGCTTAAAGGTGTGAAACATAAGACTTTGGACATTTGGAATGAGTTTCCTTATTTCGTCAATGCGAAAGTGGTTCGATTTATCTTGAATAGATTGGATGATGATATCCTTACTATGGAAAAACCCTATAAAATTTCAAAAGAAGTGATTAGAAATCTAACAGGATTATGCAATATTGGTGTTGTGCTGAAAAATAAGTTGATTCGAAACATTGAAGTCAAAACCCTAACCAGAGTAATAGGAGATCAAAGGGCTCTAGTAATTTCAACGATCAAAGATCCAATAATGAGGTACATTGCACATGGAATTTCATATAGAATTTTCTTCAAAAAAAAGGAAGGCGTGCAACCTCAATAGGCATAGTAAATATCGCTCACAAAATGATAATGGAAGATGAAGACTTTGATCTATGTGGATTGCTGAAGGATCAGTTGATGAAAAATGTGCAATTGACAAAAGATGAAGACTATGCCTTTAGGTTTGATTGCCTAGTTATATGCATTATGATGCATTTTTTGAATTTATTGCCTTAGAATGATAATGTGGTGTGGAAGGAAAATGAACCCGTTTATAAGCAAATTTATAAGTTACATTTCAATACTCTAAAAAATTGTCAGCAAGTTTATGATAGTTTCTTTAGACAATTGTTGGGAAAATTTAGAATAGTTGGAATCTCCCTTCTAGTAAGAGCAGTTGAAGTTGGGTCCTCTTTCAGTAAGGTGGAAAAGAAGCAAAAAAGGGCTCGAGAGTTTGCAGATAACATTTCCCCAGCACTCAAATCTCCAAAATCTGAAGATAAAGGCAAAGAGCAGGTAATTGTGGATATCCCAGATGAAGATTCTGATGATTACACTCCTAGAGATGAATCGACATCAGTGGAACCAGATGTGATAATAGCAGAAGAAAGTGATGAAGAAGGTGATTTATTCAAGACAAAGATACTGCAAATTGTTTAGGAGGAAGATGGAATGCAAAAGATTGCTGACATATGGTTAAACAGACCATCATATGAACATGACGTTATTGAGGATACTCTAGGAAATTGCTTTGTGCACAACAAAATTGAATTAGAAGGTTTGCAGAATGTACTTCCAGAAGAATTGATTGCATGCATCAGGTAGGCTATGGCCTCTGTGCCTCTGGATAGGATTTAGGAATAAGTAATTTTACATCTGAAGGAGTAGTTTAGGCTATCTCTTGCCAAACTAAAAAAGAAAATGAATGTGTTAAGGCAATGCATTGAATCAACAAATAATGTCTACAATTATTTTCTTTCGTGGCCTCATGTGGTTGGTAAATATAAGGACAAGTTGGAGAAAATTGAGAATGAGTTGATCAAAATTGGTTAGGATTACAATATGTTTCAAGACTTGGATGGAGTAGTAAAGAATATAATTCATGAATTGTAGGTTGAGCATGCAAAGGTTCACTTTTCTAGAAACACTCTTATGGACACTTTTTGGAAAGTGAAGGATCTAACTGAATGCAGGTTGGAGCAGCAAATTGAGATTTTGAAGAAAGAAGAGAAGTTTGAAGAAGAAATTACAATTCCAGAATCCCTTATCTAGATCATTAACCAACCTCAGAAAATAACAGTTTGTTAATCATTATTGGGATTGTTGTGGATGCTTGGAAGAAATTTCTTCCAGAAGTAAAAGATAAGTATAAAATAATTTTCTAATTTGTGCAACAGTTGCACTTCAAATTTTGAAATTTTGAAAAGGGGAGTGAGAGCTTAGTAAAGAATATATTTGTCATTGATTTCAAAGGGGGAGGAGAGTAGTAAAAAATGCTTTATCATTCTAAAGGAGAGCAATGTTTTGAAATTCTGAGTTTTGGTTCTGACACTTAGTCAATTTTCACTAAGTGTTGCCATCAATGCCAAAGGGGGAGATTGTTGGCATATAGCTTGGGAAGATTGTTTATGGCTTCTAGTGTTGTCATTGATGGAAACTAAAGTCATTATCTTAGTCTGCAGATAAGGATCTACTTATACCAGAAATAAATGTAGAAGACAGTGTGTTACCGGCAAAAACCATGAAGAACAAGGTATCCGATCAGATAGTCAATCTGTATGCTTCATTGGATCATCATTTTGTGTTGTGGATCCTCAGGAAAGTTTGTTGAGCAGGTATGTTACCTTACTAGTAAATTTAATGGTGTTGTAGCAGTCAGTGTATGAGTTAAGAGATTCAGTAGAATGATTCTTTGTTTATTTGTTCATTATGGCCGACTCAATGAATGTAGCGTGTCACAAATGTATAAGGAGTAGTTGTTTAATTATCTCTAAAGTTTGAGAATATTGTTTTGGGTCCCAGCTATGTCTTAGCCGACTTGTGCAGGTGTGCATTAAAGATTGCTCATGATTTGAGCCGACTATTGGAGAATATTTCATGTTTTGTAAATGCCGACTTGAAGCGATGAAATATTTGTTAGGGGATATATATATGAGATCAGTAATGGGTATGTGCAGGATCATGATGGGCCAAAAAGTAGTGATATGATGGGTATGTGGCTGATGACTTTTTTTTACCCAAAATTGATGAAACGAAAAGGGTTTTTAAAAGAGATTCTCAGCTTTCCACCAATATAAATTATGCTTTACTTTGATTTTGATAAATAATTATTATTCATTTTCTATTTGAATTATGACTAAAGTCTTGATTGATAGGCTAATTGAAAAACATCTATAGCTTTCAAATGGTATCACATTTTTTGAATCTGAAACATGCGTCATAGTCTATGCTTTGCATACTATAGGATTAAAAAGAAGAATAGAATTTCATGAAGTTTTTACCAAGTTAAGGTGGTTAGACATACGAGTTTTTATAATTTTTTTAAAATTTAATAAAAAAATCATAATTAATTATTTACTTGAAAACAATTACAAAAAAATATGCATCACATCGACATGATTCTTCTACTTATATCTAAAATATTATAAAATAATATTATCATTTTATTGTGGTTATAGGGATCAACCACCTACTTCTTATTTTTACCCAAAATTGAAGTACTATTGCATTGAAATTTCAAATTTTCACCAAATAGATTTAAAAAAAAAAAACCTAGTAGTTTGGAAACTACATTCAATTTTCTTTAGATTCTATTCTTACATATTTTTGAAATAATATAAATAACTTATTCAAATTTTATGTCAAGTTACCTAACTCTGATTTTTGAATTTTTTGCCACTTAAGGGCCTATTTTTTCCATGATGATCCTGCACATACCCAATTCATTTTGGTGTGTGAATGGTGTGGTGTGAAGGTGTGTGTGTGTGAAAAAGGGTAGAGCGGTTGTATGAGCGTACATCAGAAGATCAATTGAGTGAATTTTTGCTTGTGCAACAGAAGGGGTTTTGTATAAGCAAAGCAGAGCAGAAGTGCAAATTGGACAGAAGGTCCATAATTTGTTTTATGTGGTTCATTGGAATTGAACCAAGGCATTTGTAAATGCTATCTTCTCAATTCAATTTTTGTTGTAATCGTAAAATTCTTGTAAGGCAGTGTGCCTTCTTTATTTTGAGCACCGAGCTCTAGGCAGTGTGCCTGAATGCAAGTGCATTTCCTTTTATTCATACTTTTAACAGGGTATAAATTGTGGATTAATCTCCACCGTGGTTTTTCCCCTAACAGAGTTACAACATAAAAATATTGGTGTTATGATGTTTGGATTATCTTATTCATGTACTTGCATCTTTATTTTTGTTTATGTGCTGCAAATAGTTTAAGATCAGAATTAATTGTTTGAATATTGCTGAACATGGATTCACCTCCCACTCTCAGCGTTCCCTAAGTCCAATAGGACTAAAAATCTTCGCATGAATACTTTCATCGCTAATTGCACCCTAAAATTTGGGGAAGATCAGAGATGAACAATGAAGTGTATAAGGAAATTTTCTCTCTAAGAAGAACTCGTCTTTTGTACTTCATTGATATTAATGAAAAAACATGAATTAGGTTCCACAAGGGGATACATGCTTACTGAAAGATCACAACACTTGAGCTAGCATCGTTGTTTTCTATGAGCAAGTTGCTAAAGGCATAAAAAATGAGGCTTAGATCACCATGGATGAAGTTTTAAATGATTTAAAATCAACGGCCTAGATTCAAAACCAAGCTATTAAGTTATCAACTCGCTCGCACAAGGAGCTCTTGGATCATTAATTCTGCATGCTTCAAATTGCCTATTTAATGCAGATTTCTTATTATTTTCATTCATCATATTTCAATCTGCACTAAATGTGAGGCATGGGTTAGTGAAGAAGTGTGTGAGTATTAAATCTTCTTGAGTTAGGAAGTAGACGTTCTTGTCATAGATGAGTAGGTCTTCCATGGAAATTCTAGAGTTTAAGAAATTAAGTTTTCTTGAGTATGAGGAAAATGTTTGTAAGGACGAATTTGAAATGCAAGGAGCTCCTGGTATGCCAAAAAGTAGAATGAGACTTAGGAAATTCAAGAAGTATGGTGTTAAGAGTAGCTACCATCTACAAGGCCAAATTGTTTCAAAAGAATTGGTCAAAGACATAGAAAAGAGGATGGTGGAATATGAAAAGAAGGAAAAAAAGGAGAGTAAGCATTGTAAGGCTTATCAAGGAGGACGTAATTCTACATGTGAGGTTTCTAATAACCCTTTAGACAGTGAGGGTGACACTGAACTAGAGGGTGATTATTATCCCCTCTCCCTGGTACCATCAAAGGATTTTGACAAGGAGGTAGTGATAGTTTCTCCAATCCCACCACGAGAAAAACATGAGCAAGCACCCTCTGAGGTTAATAACTCAGAGTGGTGATTGTTCCCTATTTATTTTTTTGACAAAACCATGCCCCTTTTGTTAGGATTGTCCTATTCAGCTCTCATGTGATTTATTGTTTCTAATGCTGATGTGGAAAGTTTTGGGCTGGTGTGTAGGAGAAGTGCCAGACTAAAAGACCTTGGTGGAATGTATATTGTTTCTAGATGATAAACAATTTTGTGTTGGAGCTGCTATTAGAGAATCTTATTTGGTCAACAAGGATGAGGATTTAGCATGGTTGCAACAAACTCTACCTTTTGAGGAGCTGGCGTGTCTTCATTTAGGGAATATGGAATGTGGTCTTTTACTCTTCCATTTTCCTTAATGATAAGCATGTAACTAATTGATGATGTCTTGAATTCTGGTGCAAATGAAATGAGATGTAAATTTAATTAAGCCTGACACTTGTTGCTCCCTTATTCTATAAAAGGGATTTTAGGGTTTATTACTAGGGTCAAATTCTTAAGTCTCAATAGGGTTTTAGGTGAAAGCTATGTTCAAGAAAGCAACTTTGAATAGAATATTGATAATAGGACAGAGGTTTGTCAGGGGTAAGATATTATGTATGTACTAATTTTAAATGAGTTTTATAGAAATTACTGATATCGAAACAAATATTAGTTTGGAAACAAATACTCTCCTATGTATGCTTTTTACAAGTTATGAATGAGAAATACCAATGGTGTTATCATTTATCTTTAGATGTTCCATTTGAATGTATTATTCTATTTTCAACTTTAATTCAAGGAGTTAATTAAAATGCTTGAATAGGGTTATAATCTTTGTAAGGAATTGCACAAGATTCATAAGAAGTAAGTGTTTTAGGAATAGTGAGTTTTCATAAATGAAAATTAGTATGAAAATAGTCCACCTATCTCTAAATTGAGTAGTTTATATATTACTGATTCTTACATATTTGACTTTGTTACTCCAATTGATGAGACACTGGTAAGTTTGTTGGAAAATCTTGCATAAAATGAACAAATAATGTTCTGGGCCTTGCACTTAAGATAAGACAACATTAAATTAAAAATATTTTCATGGATAGTGTGGGTTATTAATATCCTGATTCTTAGCAGATAGATAGTCATTCATTTGAAGATCTACCAAATCCTTACTGAAAAGGATCTTTATTTGTAATAAATAAGAATAAATTTGTGTATAAATGTGTTTCAAATCAAATACACTTCACGGAAACACAATTGGGATCACCCTCCTAGGTTTCATAGAGCATGAAGTGAAGGATTAAGGACCACAAAATCCTATAATCATTGTGTTAGCCACTAACCCTGCAGTTTTTCACCATAAGAGTTGGCTACTTTTTAGAGAATTGCTTGGTTCTGTTGGAAAAATCACCAACATAAATGGTGACTCTACTCTAGAGATCTTTGAATCTCTAGTTGTAGACTGTTCTATTACAAAGTCATATTATTTGCTGATTTGAGAATTTGGTTCAAATATTGAAGAAATTTGTACTTGAAGAAAGAAGTTGTAGTGAACTTGAAAGTTGCATGATTTGTGGTAATTTGTTGTGGGAGAAGACCTAGAAGGACATTCATCTTTGAATGAGCTTCATATTGCTTGAAGTTCAATCCTCTATGAAGAGAGGTGGCGTCTCTATCAAAGAACCTGTTGAAGATGTGAAGAATGTTTCAGGTCATAAAGATTTCCAATCATGAAGAAGAATTTGCAATAGCTGCACATATCCAAGTATTCTTCATTTTTTGGTTTTCAAGAAAGATAAATTTATATATGAAAACCATAGTTGTAAGTCTTGTAAAAATATGATTCACTATTAAGTGAAACTAAGCACTAAGGAAGGGAAATAGTAGTGATAGGCTTGCATAATTATGAGTTATAATTTATAGTCTCTTTTATGAAGTGATGCATGCAATGTTTTTGATGAAAGACATTTAGAATATCTTAAGCAAGTTGAGGGGTGATCCCACAATAGTGGTTTACAATTGTTGGCCAAACTGGACACTGAAATAATTTTTTTTACTAAATCTTCACTTTCAGGCACCTATAGCGGCTAAGCTGTGAGGAATTTGAAGATGATGCAAACTAGAGTTTCATGGAATTTTGTTTGTAGATTCTAAATATTATTTTTTCAAAAAATTTGGAATCAGATTGCACTTCTTTTTCCATCTCCCTAAAAAACTAGTCTTTTTTCAAAAAACATCATTTTTAAAAAGTGATGCTCTCCGTATAACGCATAACTTTTTTTCCATGAAGGATAAAATTCTAATTCTTTCAAATTTAGATTTGTAACTATGATATCTAGTGCTTCCACTTGGTTAGATAGGTTTTTATTGAATATTTTTTCTTTCATCAAGTTTCAAATTCAAACCAATTACAATTCAGACATAGCATGTTCGTATAATGCGTAACTTTTTTTGTATGTATCAAAATTCAATTTTTTTTTTGTTGGATCAAGGAATTAAATATCTAGTGCATTCATTTTTTTCAATTTTTTTTTTATTAATCTTCTATTTTTCCACTTGTGTAGAACTGAGAGCTTGATTTTTGGTGAAAAACCTACATTCACAAGAAACAAAAAATAAATATAATAATAAAATTAAATTTATTTAAAATTATATTTTTTGGGAAGCTTATAATAACGACTACATACTTACAAAAAATAAATTTTAAATGAATTCATTTGGTCCTCCAAAAGGTAAATCAAAAGTGGTTTTTTTATCAGCATTTTGATAGGTGTAAAGGAGACTCTGTTATAGATATGGTTTAAAACTAGTAGGGTTCTATCCAAGGGGGTTTGATCTAAGGTATTTTGATCAAACCCTCTTCAATTGGAATGATTTAAATGGAACTTTTAAAGGCTTAAATCATTATGTTTTCTAAAAATATGTGATTTGAGCAAAAAATAGAATCTCCTAGAAATTGTAAACCAGCTTTGTGGGATCACCTTGAGATAGAATTTGCATTGCAAAAGCTTAAGGTCATGTTGTAAAAGAAATTTGAGTTTCCCTGTAATTGCAAATTTAGTTTGAAAAATCTTGTAAGGGCTTAAGAAAATGTTCATCAACCTATGCATCCCTATGTGGACCCAAATGAAACAATGCATAGTGCTCATCCTTTGTCATGTAATAAGAGAAGTTTGAACATTGAAAGGTATAGACCCATCAATTTTAGTGGCATTAATGGTTGCCCAAATTTTTTTCCATCCATCATGAGAGATAAGTTACCAGAATTTAGTGGTACACAGAGTGAATAAACAAGAAAGCATCTACAAGAATTCAACAATTTAATGGATGACTATATGAGATAGATCATGAAGATGTGATTATGAGGCTATTAATTTAGTGTTTGAAAGGAGATATAAGAGATTGGTTCTCTGATTTACCAACATGCTTTGTTTTTTCTTGGAATGAGTTCAAAGCTGTGTTCATGGAGCAGTTTGGTGAAAGAATCAATGCTAGTTCTTTGCTCAATAAATTTATGAGCACTGAGAAAGAAGAGGATGAGCTGGTTCCAAAATTTAACCGAAGATTTGATAAAACATTGATGGATGCTCCTGAGTTCTTGAGACTAAGTGATGCAATATGTTTGGTTGTTTATTTGGGAGCTTTTGATAATAAGATGAGCTATCTACTAAGAGATAAGGATGCTAAAACCTTGCATCAGGCCTATGGGATAGCCATGAGCATTGAAAACAACTGGAAATATCACAAAGGTCATTTGAATACAAGTTTTTTTTGCCTTGAGGTACCAAACATTGATGAAAGGTGTAAGTCAAAAATTAAAAATGACTGTCAAAACACTTACACCCATATTGCTTTAGCTTACACATCATTCCATAATGTTGACCACATAGAGCCCCAAACACATTCTCAAGAAGCTACATGCATTTGTGATCCTATAGTCTTTATTCAAGCCCTCTCTTGCATAAGGAGACATGGAGGAGAATCAACACATGATATCTATGCAAGATTTATGGATGCTCTATTTGCAATTCATGAGTGTCATAAACCTAAAAATTTAGTATGCATTGATTTATTTTATGAATCTTATGAATTAGGTTTGAGTGCTCTACCAAAGGAGTTGAATCCTATCAATCTTGGCCAAGTATGTGAATATTTTTCTCTTTTTGAAAAGATTAGAGATGATCATCAAAAGGATATCATGTTTTCAATCCATGATGATGATGTTTCTACCACTCCATATGAGTCAAGTAGTGAGATATCACATGAAGAAGAAGAGAGAAGAGAAAATATTGAGAATGCATGCCTCAGTGAAACCGGTGAAATGTGTAGTTTTGATTCTTTTGAAGATTCCAATATTTGCACTCCTATGGATGACATAAGATTGAGCATTCGGTTTGAAAATTTTGAACATAGTTGCAGTATTGATGAGTCCTCTTGTTGTAGTAATGATGATGGCATTAAGTATGGTTAATGCTCTGTTGATTATGACTATCCTCATGAAGTAGAGATAGAATCTTTTGTTGCAAATAAGGAATATGTTGATATTGATGAGAAATTGAGTAATAAAATGCCACTAATTTTGGTTGATAATGATACAAATTTTGAAAAGCTTTCTAACCATGTTATCTTAGATTATGCGGATATGACAAAAAATTTAGATATGTGTGCTAAACAATCAAAAGGTAAAATGAGAGATAATATTGGTTGCCATGAGTTCAAGGTTGATTATGATTATGCCTATGAAGAGGACACTAATTGTGATGCTTCAAAATATAGTAATGATATGAAGGATTTTGAATTTCATACTGAGGAGGCATAGGTATTTATGTCAATAGTGAATGTAATGGAAAACCCCTTATTTGATGAGCCTCCATTTTCACTAGAGATGAAAAATGATGATCCTTATTGGTGCAAAGACAATCCACTGTTTTTTGAGGACTTTGATGATATATTTGAAATAGAGTTAGAGTGTGGCTTTATGCAAATAAAGCAACACATTGATGTGCTCCTTGACAAAATTTCCTATGAATGTTTCACATTTGATACAAATGTCGCAGATAAGGTTGAGTTTCATGATGCCAACTACTCAGTGGAATATGAATACTTTTAGTTTCCAATTCAGTTGGAAGGTATTCTGATGGAGCAAGAGATGAATAATAAGGAATGTTACTTTCAGTATGCATATGCTTCGTATAAAAAGAATAACAAATATGTGTTATGTAATGATGAAATTCTTCAGTTTATGCCTGATTGTATAATAAAGAATGACAAAGATTGCATTGGCAATGTTATGCTCAGAAAAAGTTGTGAGAGATGTTAATGGAAATGATTGTAATTAGGTAGACTCTCACTTATTTAGAAGAGTCTTGACACTTGTTTTGG
This sequence comes from Sequoia sempervirens, assembly GCA_007258455.2. NCBI lineage: Eukaryota > Viridiplantae > Streptophyta > Pinopsida > Cupressales > Cupressaceae > Sequoia > Sequoia sempervirens. Next base: position 215,957,187 of record VDFB02086081.1, on the reverse strand, counting down.
CAATAATGAAATCACTCATTGCAGTGGTGAACTGTAGATTTTTGGCACCATTCACCTTTCTAGCACTTCTAGGGTTTTCCACCTAAAAGGAGAGAGTAGGGAAAAAAATGCTAACTAGTTCATTCAAATTATCTTATGTGTGATGTTATTTATGCTAAATAAAATGAACTAAATTCAATTATGTGACTTATATGACTAAATTGGAATTCAAAAATAAAGATTTAAGCTATGCTGGAAAACACAATGTGATATGCAAACAATGAAATAGGAATGAATAGATGTAGAACAAAAAGAAATGGATTGAATAAGTGTGCACCTGGAGGTTTGATGAAGATTCTAGAATATGTGGAATTATTTTTGGAATCACAGAAAATCAACAGTGGGACTCATTCGGCTAGGGTGGCAAATTAGTCCTACTTCTGGTGATAACCGTTGGGAACCAATTTATGACTATCTGGATCCAAAATCTGACAAAACCTATATTTTCAATCTTAAGGTGGGAATCATTTGGCACTGGTGGAAAATCAGTCCTCTCCCAAAATTATGAGAAACTAGGAGACAACTCTATAACACCAGATTGGGAAATGTCTACTTGTCGGGTTGCCAAAGTCAATTATGCAAGAAACGAACAAAATACCTTCTCCAAGCTTGAAATATGCTTGATTTGACTTGAACCACCTAGTTCACTTGTTGACCATTCTTCAACACCTAAATACTTGTTCACATAAAATTCTGTAAACACACATACAATAGGGGAAAAATGGTTGAGGGTTAGCAAATAGGGGTTTTCCTCGGTCAAACCCCACTTTGGTAATCAAACCCTTAATGAAATAATTAAATGCAAGAGAATGATAAAGAAATAACATGTGAATGCTATCAACTTACCAAACCCTTGTTGAAGAAAATATAAAGTTGTATCAATGGATGATCCAAAAATGCTTGAATAGTGCTTGATTTGATGTTATAAGATGCTTGAATGCTTGAATGTGATGTGAGATTGAATGCTTGAATGAATGGGGGTTGAAATGGATGTTAAAAACTTATTTATACAATCTTGTACCTTAGTAACCTATTAATACCTCATCATAGGCCGACTCAAGTTATTTTGAATAAAAACCCGAAAGGAAATTTTAAATTTTTTGAATTTGGAGCCAAGGGGGACTCATTTGCCACCCATGGCCAATGGGTCTCACCTAGGACCTGGAAATGGGTGCCGAGAATTAAGTCACATTTAGTTGTGTTTGTTTGGTTTACATTAAAAAATGCACTTAATTAAGGCTTATAAGGGCATAAAGGGGTCAAATAAAGCATAAGAAAGGTGTAAATAGTGAAATTGTGCCTAGAAAAGCATGAAATCTTGATACAAGACTTTGCAACACTTAAAAATAAGACTTGATAAGTGATGAAAAGGTGTTTTTTAGGTGAATTGTAATGAATAGAGTCTAGAAGAGTGTATACATGCTTTACAACACTTCACAACATCTTCAGAAGATGTCATTATTTGAATTTTGGTACCTAAATATGCATGTTCAAACCATATCACAACATAAAATCAAAGAAAAATAGACCAAAAATCAAGAAGCAAGGCCTAAAAGACCATGAAAATGACAAGGGTCCATTTTTCTATGGTGCATTTAGCCCCCACTTTAGTGAGAGGATGAACTTGCTTCAAACTCACACTAAAGTAGCCACAAACATTGAGAGGGTTCCAATGTGCTTACATTAGCAAGATGGAATACAAAAATAAAGAGGGATGATCAAGCTACCAGGATGAAGATACCATGGAAAAATAAGCATAAGGACAAAGGAACACACAAGTGATGAAAAGAGAATTGGATGAAGCTTCGATCTTTTGTCCAACTAGTTGTGGATTAGATCTAGGCTGATTATGAGAAAAAGAGAATGCATAATCACTCTGGGGTGACAAAACTCATGGCTATCCATCAGGTGAGAAGGCCCAAGTATACTCGGTCTGGGGCCACAAAACTTCTAGTTGTCCGTGGGGAGAGAAATCCCAAAAGGGGAGATACATACGCTAGTTGGTATGCACTCAAAAAAACAAAGGTGGCTATGGGGAAAGTCATGTTGCTAGATGGGCTTCCCGCTGAACCATATCAAAGTTATACCTCCTGATAACTCTAACAAGGCACCACAAGGAAAAATTTAGGTTCGTGCTTCATGAGACAAGTGAAGCTCCGTATGATTAGAACTCATGAACAAAAAGGAAGGTACCACAAGCATGCAAGTTGCGTTATGCAAGGTGGAAAATAATGAAAAATGTAAAAATAAAAAAAATGTAAAATGCAAAATATGTTCAAAGGATTCTTGTTAAGTTCATGCAAGGTTAGTCACTTACGGAACATTGTGTCTAATATCTCTAAGAGAGCACCAATCAAAGAATGGTATATTCACAACTTAGGGGATGTAGTGCGTCACATCAGGCCACCAAGAGGAATGTAATATGCTAAGATAGATCACACTTATGAAGGACATCGCACCCAATGTCATCCACAAAGTGATGAATGCATCATATAAATGACAGGGCTGCACTAAGAACTAATAATGAAAATGAATTAATGGTAATGTATGCCCCCCACTTTAAAGGAATTGCTACACATCGTTCTATGAGAAATTAATTTAAAGTAGTGAAGGAAAGAAAATGAAAAAAAGAAAACAAAACATGAGATCCAACTTGGAAAACCCTATTCCAAGTCATATGTTTCTAAGTTAGGCTGCATCAGGTCAACGAAAAGGAAAAACAAAAGAAAGGGAGTTTCCCTCCAAAAAACAACACACCAAACACATAAGGGATCTATGGACTTGGGGTTAGAATGTTCATTGCTGCAATGTTTTGATTAAAGAGCTTAGAACTATCATCATCCCCAAAAGCACATAAAACTTGAAGAATGATACAAAGAGAGCAAAAAGAAAAAGAAAGTATGTTTTGGGTCAACATGGAAGAGACATTGTGGTCTCAATGATTTGCATCATCCATAAAAGGAAAATACAAGCAAAAAAAATGAAAAGGTAAAAGAAAAGAAAAATATTTTGGGTCAACATGAAGGAGATATTTTCCTTCCATCATCCCCAAAAGGAAAACACAAAGGAAAAAGAGAAAAAGCAAAAGGACCATTTGGGTCAACATGGAAGAGACATAAGGCACCTCTATGCTTTGCATCATCCCTAAAAGGAGAATACTAAACAAAAGTGAAAAGGAAAATGATCTTCTGGGTCAACATGGAAGAGACATAGGGAATCACTATGATTTGTGTCATCCCCAAAAGGAGAACACAAAATAAAAGTGAAAAAGACAATGCATGACATATAGGAGAATAGAGGTACAAATAGAAGAAGTGTACAAAGAGAGGGAACATTAAACACACACTATAGGGGAACAAAATAAATACATGAAAGAAAAATGAAAAAGATGCAAGTAATGCAAATGGAAGTTAACCATTTACTAAGCTATTGGTTTCTCAATCTTAAGAAGCTAAGTGTAAAAGGAATAACAGAGTTGAGATACAAAGGAAAATGCATTACAAGGACAAGGCTATCAACTTCTTGTCCCCCACAAAGTGTAAAGGAAAGAATGAGCCGAGGTGGGTGATGCGAAAGGATCATCCAATAGTGAGAATAGGGAATTCTACAACTATGGCATGATAAAGGGATTTAGTGGTTATGGGACAAGAGGAAAGCAATCAGTATCAGTGAAGTGATACTTATCTAGTATGCCCTTCAATGTCTGACATTCTTCAGTTCGATGTCCAAGAATGTGATAATATTTACAAAATAGAATATTAAAATATTTAGGATGAATGACCAACCTATTCATAGGTGGTAAAAGTATAAGACCTTTGTTTAAAAGTAGTTGAAGTCTCCTTTCAAATTCAGGTGGAGGATGTGTACGAAAATTGAGTTTCTTCAATTTGTATGGTCGTTTTCATTTGTTGGATTCTCCGATTTCATGAATGGAAGGAGGAAGAGGACCCGTGGGGATCCTAACATCAGTGTTATTGGAATTAGGTAATGGTTGTTCACGTGGAAGGAGATTTTTTAATTAGGAGGAGAATCAAAGATCACTGTAGTAGTATCCTAAAGTTTTTGAGGTTAAAAAGGAGGTCTATTAGGATGAGAAGGATCTTGATATCCTAAACCTATTGTGTTGTCCTTGATTGGTGTTTGTTCAAAAATTTGGTGAATGTCATGTTCATGTGTTGTGTCACAACCTTGTTTACTTAGGTTAGTGAAGCCTTTGCGATATGTTCCTTCAAGGTTTATGGGAGTATTTGTGACTTTGTGATCATAAAATAGTTGTGGGTTTTGTTTAGAGGAACTAGGTCCACTTGAGGGAGGAACCTTAGGTCCTTCATTGATTTCAAGATGTAATTATGCAAAGTGATTAGGAGGTGCAATAGTAGGAAAATCTTGTAACTTCATGGATGGATAGAAGGTCACAATGGCTTCTAGGTTATCAAGAATTCATTGTAAAACTTGTTCATGCTATCATCATCTTCTCCAATGATGTCTACTTCATGAGGAGGAAAAGCATGAGGATTTGAAGGAGCATGAGATAGGTCAATGTCATTAGGGTCACAACCAAAGGCAAAATTAGACATGTCTACCAAAGATTTTAGGGAATTCGATAACTTATTAAAAGAAAATTCCATGATGCAAGTAAACTAAGATGCAATAAATGACTAAAAATAAAGATTCTAGAAATGAAAACAAAAAGAAATTACATAAAACTATAATGTAGAAAAAGTCCAGAAAATGTCTAAAAATGTTGTGTAAAAAGTGCAGAGGGATTGATTCGCCCAAGGTGGCGAATGAGTCCCAGTATGATATTTTTTTTGTGTTTTTCAAAAATATTAAAATGATTCTATGCTTTTCAGATGGAAATTAAAGATGCATAATGAAATTTTTTAGTTTTTTCAATGATATGCAATGCAAAAAGGAAATCTAAACAAAGCTTTTACTAATGCAATATGAGAAGTCTTAGAATGAAAGAACAAAACAATACCCTAATTGAATGTTGATGCAAGTGTAATCTAGGATGCAATATGCGAATAAAATAAAAAATGAAAAGTGTTAGGTTCACCAAAATGAACTGTAGATTTTTGGCACCTTTCACCTTACTAGCACTTTTAGGGTTTTTCACCTAAAAGGAGAGAGTAGGGCCAAAAATTATAACTATTTCATTCAAATTATGCAATGTGTGATGTTATTTATGCTAAATGAAATGAAATAAATGCAATTAAGTGATTTATATGACTAAATTTGAATAAAAAACTAAATATTTAAACTATACGGGTATGTCCAGGATCATGATGGGCCAAAAAGTGGCAATATGATGGGTATTTGTAGGGTATGTGGCTAATGACTTTTTTTAACCCAAAATTGATGAAATGAAAAGGGTTTTTAAAGGAAATTCTGAGCTTTCCACCAATATAAATTATGTTTTACTTTGAAATTAATAAATAATTATTATTCATTTTCAATTTGAATTACGACTAAAGTCCTAATTGATAGGCTGATTGAAAAACATCTATAGCTTTCAAATGATATCACATTTTTGAATCCAAAACATGCATCATATTCTATGCTTTGCATACAATAGGATTAATAAACAAAAATTGAATTTCATGAAGTTTTGACCAAGTTAAGGTGTAATGAAGTTTTATATTTTTAAAAGTTGTAATAAAAAATCATAATTAATTATTTTTCTTGAAAACAAATTACAAAAAATATGCATCACATCCGACATGAGTCCTCTACTTATGTCTAAAATCTTATAAATTTTTATCATTTTATTGTGGTTAGGGTGGTCGACAAACACCTACTTCTTATTTTTTCCCCCGAAATTTAAGTACTACTACATTGAAATTTCAATTTTTTACCAAATAAATTTTTTTTTTAAAATAAACCTAGTAGTTTAGAAACTAAATTCAATTTTCTATAGATTATATTCTTACATTTTTTAAATAATATAGATAACTTATTAAAAAATTTACGTCAAGTTGCCTAACTCTGATTTTTCTAAATTTTTGGCCACTTAAGGGCCTATTTTTTCCATGATGATCCTGCACATACCCATACTAGAAAACACAATGTGATATGCAAACAATGAAATATGAATGAATAAATGCAGAACATAAAGAAATGGATTAAATCAATGTGCACTTGGAGGTCTGATGAAGATTCTGGAATCTATGGAATGTTGTCTAGAATCACAAAAAATCAACAGTGGGACTCATTCGCCTAGGGTGGCGAATTAGTCCTACTTCTGGTGATAACTATCGGGAGACAGTTTCTGACTGTCGAGATCTAGAATCTGACAAAACCTATATTTTCAGCATTAAGGTAGGACTCATTCGACACTAGTGGAAAATCAGTCCTCTCCCAAAATTATGAGAAATTAGGAAACAACTCTGAAACACTAGATCTAGAAATGTCTGCTTGTCGAGTTGCCAAAGTCAATTTTGTAGGAAATAGATAGAATACCTTCTCCAAGCTTGAAATATGGTTAATTTGACTTGAAGCACCTAGTTGACTTGTTGACCACTCTTCAACACCTAAATACTTGTTAAATATGCACACAAAATTCTGGAAACACACATGCAATAGTTGAAAAATGGTTGAGGGTTAGCAAATAGGGGTTTACCTTGGTCAAACCCCACTTTGGTAATCAAACCCTTAATGAAATAATGAAATGAAAGAGAATGATAAACAAATAACATGTGAATGCTATCAGCTTACCAAACCCTTGTTGAATAAAATTTGAAATTGTATCAATGGATGCTCCAAAAATGCTTCAATAGTGCTTGATTTGATGTTATAAGATGCTTGAATGCTTGAATGTGATGTGAGATTGAATTCTTGAATGAATGGGGGTTGAAATGGATGTAAAAACACTTATTTATACAATCTTGTGCCTTAGTAACCCATTAATACCTCATCAAAGGCCGACATCAAGTGATTTTGAATAAAAACCCGAAAGGAAATTTTAAAATTTTTGAATTTGGAGCCATGGGGGACTCATTCGCCACCCATGGAAAATGGGTCCCACCTAGAACCTAAAAATGGGTGTTGGGAATTAAGTCACATTTAATGTTGTTTGTTGGGTTTACATTAAAAAATGCACTTAATTAAGGCTTATAAGGGCATAAAGGGATCAAATAAAGCATAAGAATAGTGAAATCTTGTTACAAGACTTTACAACACTTCAAAATAGGACTTGATAAGTGATGAAAAGGTGATTTTTAGGTGAATTGTAATGAATAGAGTCTAGAAGAGTGTAGAAATGCTTGACAACACTTCACAACACCTTCACAAGATGTCATTATTTGAATTTGGGTACCTAAATATGCATGTTCAAACCATATTACAACATAAAATCAGAGGAAAATAGACCAAACATCATGAAGCAAGGCCTAAAAGACCATGAAAATGACAAGGGTCCATTTTTCTAGGGTGCAAGTGGTATAACAGGGACAAATGTGGATGGAAGGACATCAACTCTTTCAAGAGGTTAGTTTTTGATAGAGGAAAAAATTAGCCCAAGGTTTCTGTAGCCTAGTGCCACCAAATAGGAAATAAAACCTGGTTGGACCAAAGAGTGCATACTACAATTTGCATCGTTGAAGAAATTTTCATGAAGGGTGGAGATTAGATCCCCCTTTCCTAGTCTTTTTGGCCTGTGTAAATCTTTTATATATGTTGTTTCTTTTTGTTTTGTTCTTGAGCTTGGTTTGCTTCACCAAAAATTTTGGAATCTCACCATGCCTACAAGAGGAATGTTCCCCAATAGGAGCCACTAATGGAACCCCTCAAATTTTTTTCCTGGTTCCACCTTAAATCTATGAAATTTTGGCTCGGTCCTTGTTTATGATATTTGGTTGTCTCCCCATCATTGTATTATGGTTTTTATGTTGATTAAAAACTTGTATAAATGGTGTACAATTGCTACAACTCTTGATCATTATATTATTGCAGTGACTTGTGTTCCTGGTCTCTGGTTGCCTAGGTTATGTTTTATACTATTCACTGTCATCAGGTGACCATTCCCTCAAGTCTAGGTCTGAATCTCCCATTTCTTATAAGGTTGAGTAAAGGATCTTTTGGCCTTTACATCCTTTGCATTTACTGACTTAGATGTTCTCAAGCCTATTATTCCCATGTCATCCTTGATGATCCCCTTCATTAGAACAACTTAAATGCATGTGCTTAAAGTTTCCACTTAAGTTCAAAGGGCCATCATATTTTATTTCTCATCATTAATTTCTTCATAAGTACATATTTTGAATTGGCAACGAGTGATGAAGTGGTATTTTCTTTGATATCGCTCATCATAGATAGCTGGCAGAGCTCTTAAATCAAATGCATGATGAGTGATGTTCCTTGAGGGATCGCTTATCGCTAAAGGCTTTGGAGCCTTCAAATTTATAATAGTGATGAATGATTCCTTGAAGTTTTGTTCTTATCACTCATTGTGAATGGTCATAAAATGATAAATTGAGATTAACAACGAGTGATATGATGGAATTCCTTTACATCACATGATTATGGATATGTTTTAAATGTTAAGTTCCACATTAGCGATCCACGATACATATTATAACTATGTAAATTTTCTCATCACTAATTGCTTGCAAATTGTATTAGGAGAATTAGCGATGAGTGGCGGCCTTATGTTTTATCGCTCATTGCGGATTCATTTCAAAGCTTAAGTTCCAAATTAGCGATGAGCAGTGTACATGTCTAAAAATGATCTCTTCACTACATCTTCTATCGCTGATTGGAGCCAAGATGCAAAGTTCAAATTAGCGATGCACGATTGAAGGATGGACGTGATTAAGGAACGGGTCACAGATCCAACGGTTGAGATTTCATTGCAGGATTGTTTACATCACCTATAAATATGATGAGGGATGAGATGCATCCGTGATAGGAGATGACTATTGATGGAATGGGCAACATGGCAGGATCTTGAGGATTTCACGTAAATAAAAAAGGAAAGCAGTGAAAGGATTCGAGAATTGTTGATGTAGTTTTAAAATAGGATGATCCAATGTGTAACATCATGAAAATAATGAAAGGTTAATGTAATAACATGCAATCAAACTCTAATGTAAACTAAGCTAACAACAAAGAACAATGGAAAGATAAAAGCATAAATAATAGAACCATCTCACCAGATATCTACAAAATTCCATTCATAACCTCAATTTTCCTTCTCCATTTTTTTGTTTGATTATAATTGCCCTCAGATTTCTAAGTGTGCAAGTATAGCCTATGATAGTATGATTCAACAAAACATCGAAGATTCAGATAATAGATATGCTTCCAAAAGTCATAAGAGTTTGGGAGAGATTGAAATGATGAGAGACAAATCAATTTATAGAAAATTGATCATTCAAATGATAGGCCATGATCAAAAGATCAACGAATGATTGAGATCAAAGGATTAAACATGTATTATGATAACTATTAGTACTGACATGAGTGATTAAACCTAGAAGATAGACATAAAGATTAAATAATGATTTAATCTTCAAGTTTGGTATTCGAAAATAGAAGAATAATGTTTGCATGACAAGGATAAAGATAGATTAAAAGCAATGTTCTATTCGAATGCATGCAGAAAATTAAATTAAGTAAATAAAGATATTTAATTAATAAGCATGTACATGCATGTGAGTTAGAACTAGATAACTGGTCAACTGGTTATGAGAGAGAGTTTATTCGTGAAAGACAACCAGTTATTAAATCAGGAGATAACTAACAGATTTAAATATATCTTGAGTCAATTGAGAATGAATACTTGGATAACTTAAACATTTATCTAAATATAGAGGAATGTGTTAAAAATAGACTTTTATGAATTAAATGATTATTTAATTCAAGATTCAACATTTAAAGATTAATTAAATAAATAAGAGTTATTTAATTGAGTAAAGAAAAGGTTAAATGAATAATTAAATAATTAAAGTATTTATTTAATTATAGTCGAAAGCATGATAAAGATAAATTAAATAATAATTTATTTAATTTTAGAAGAAGGATGAAGTTAATTAATGACATAATTAAATAAAGGACGTTTATTTAATTAATCAGGATAGAATAAAGATAATGTGAATTAATTAAATAATTAAGTTTATTTAATTAATAGATGAATACATGTTAAAGTGAATTAATTAAATAATTAAAATTTATTTAATTAATAGATGAGAAATGGACTTTAGAAAGTAATTAAATAATTAAAATTATTTAATCATGACCGTGACAATACAAATTATGAAGAAATTGAAGTTGCAGGCTTAGACCAAATTTTAGTGTCTAATTTTTCCCCTCTTTGATATAATGTCATTTTGGCATTGTGTCAAAGAAAATTGATTAAAAACATGCCCAGTGTAAAATAGGTGAAGGAAGGATGACGAGGAGGTAGTGGTATGCCCCCTCGAGAGGACAAGCGGGTTCGAAGAACATGAGTGTGCTCTTGAAATCGATGAGAGAACTAGAAAATGAAGGACAAAAGGATAGAGGAAAATAGATAAGGGTGGTGAAGATGTAGAAAAGAAGAAATGTTAGTGCGAAAAGATGAATTTTAGTATTAACAATCTTTGATGTTTCGCCAAATCACAAAAGGCTTTGCACTTAATCATTATTGTGTAGTAACTAATACAAATGGAGACAAACACCATGATATGACATAGATCAAGGTATGCAAGGTCATCCGCCTACTAACAACAGACAGTCAAAGAAAAGGAATGTCCTAACTCATACTAAGGGCATAGTTGCCCCAGTCTTTTTGTCAAGAAAAAGCACAAATAACAAACAAATAAAGGACGGGTCATGAGACATCATCGGTCCTCTAAATCCTTCATTGGATATCCTTGAGGAAACTAGTAACATGACTCAAAATTCAAAGTTAAAAGATAATCGACAAACAACAGTCAAAGAAAATAGAATTTTGATACATTGTTGCTTCTCTAAATCCTTCATGGGACATCCTTGAAAAAGCTAGTAACATGATTCCAATCATAAAGTCAATAAAATGATAACATAAATAAGTCACAAATTGAAAAATTCAATAAAATATTTTCCAAAACTTGATCTATTTGTTTGATTGTTTTGTTGATAAGATGATTGATTGATAACACCTAGTTTCAGGAAGGACACATACCATATAAGATGTTGAGTCTGGTTTTGAGTTTTGTGACTATCTGTATAGGGCATGACAAAATCCTGGTTTCAGAAAGACATATGTATCGTAGAAGACATTGAGTTAGATGTCGTTGATGTGATAACCTGTGTAAGGCCATGTTGATTGTTTGACAGTGTCTGTATGTAGGAAGGACTCATCCTATATAAGAGAGAGATTGTTTTCCTGATATTTGTTTTCAGGAAGGACACATCTTGTAGTAGACATAAGTTGATATGTTTTGATGATGTTTGTTTTCAGGAAGGACATATCTTGTAACAAACATAAATTGATTTATTTTGATGATGTAGCTTTGACAATTTGTTTGATTTGACTTGATGAGATTGTTGACTTGTTAATCTTGTTGATGTGTGACTTGAAATAATATGCTGGCAATTGACTGTGTGTGATGAAAAACCCTAAAGGACTGACCTAGTGCGGCCTCAGGGGCTCATCAATTGATGGCCTTTCCTACGTTATACACACAAAGACCTCGTAGTTTGACTAGAATTTGATTAACAAGACAAAATATGAAATGCTTGAATTGTATGAAGATATATGACGTGTGGTAGTGCATGTGATGAAACCTAATGGACTAACCTAGTGCAGCCTCAGGGGCTCATCATTTGATGGCCTTGCCTACGTTATACATGTAGATACCTCGTAGTTCGACACAACTAATGACCTTGTCTTATAGACAAATGGATTGAATCATGATTTTATACAGACAAACCTAAAAGGACTAACCTAATGCCTCGGGGGCACATCGGTAGATGGCCTTGCCTATGTCTAGTCACAGAGGCAACGTAGTTCGACAAATGACAAAGAATGACATGTGCGACTGAATCTAACTATATTTTTGGATTTTTTACATGTTTTGACTCTTTTTTTGGTGTTTTTTGATGTTTTTTGGATTTTCTCAGGATATTTTGTGATGTTTTTTTGATTTTTCGATGGTTTTACGTCTTTAGGATAGCCAATGTAAGAACCAATATGACACAGTTCAAGTGCCTTCCCACAATCGAGTATAAGACCAATTGATTATGAATAGGATGGGATGGGGGATATGAAATGCACTCGATGTCAATCATTCCTAGTTATGGGAAGGACTACCATTTATTATGAATGGTATGTACAAACGATGGATGTAAATGATAGGTGATATGTATAGGGATATATAATATGTATAGGTATAAGTGATATGTATAGGTAAGTTAGATTAGAATAATGGTAGACAAAGGAGCAGAGTCAACTACACATGGTGCCTATTTGCCAGGTTTTCACCATGGTACTTATCCAAAGCACCACCGAAGTGGTTTTCACTATTGGAGGACTTATTTCTCTTTATAATTTTTTTTGATTTTTTGATTTTTTTGATGTTACCAAGATGCTTGTTTGCAAGGTTTTCACCTAGGTAACGATTTTTTTAATTTTTTGATTTTTTTGTATTTTTGATAATTAAGACAAGGCTCTTAGAAGTTACATATGCATATAACTTCTTAAGATGAAGACTGTTGATAGGAGATGACAATGGTTCCCCTTCAGAAGTAGAGAGTTGATATGCTCCAAATCCGAAGGCTTCTATGACAATGTAGGGTCCTAAAAAGTTAGGTTCAAACTTTCCTGGTTTCTCTCTTTCAGCTTGATTCTTAGGATTCTCCATTAAGACCAGGTCACCAATGTCAAAGTTTATATTCAATACTTTCCTATTGTAGCTGCGACGAAGATGATTCTAATATGCTTGGAGATGATCTAATTCCTTTTGTCTTCGTTCATCTAGGAATTCTAGCTCATGTAGTCTTGAAACTCGATACTCTTCATTGTCAATGTGCCCTTTCAAAGATACCCTTAGGGAAGGAATCTTGATGTCAATAGTTAGAATGGCCTCAAAAACAAATACTAACAAACATGGTGTGGTGCCAGTGGGAGTACAGATGCTTGTGAGGTAAGCCCACAAGGATGGATAAAGCTATAAATTCCAATCATGACCAACATCATTAACAATATTTTTTAGGATTCTGATGATAGTTTTATTAGATGCCTCTACTTGGTCATTACCTTGTGGGTAATATGGGGTGGAAAAATGATGTTGGATATGGAACTCTTCACAGATATGACATAATTTTTGGTTTTTGTATGGATGACCATTATCTGTGATAATGGATTGAAGAACACCATACTGATAGATGATATAGTTCAAGATAAACTTAGAGATCTATGTTTTGGTGATGTACGTCATGGGAATAGCCTCAATCCACTTCGTAAAATACTCAGTGGTGGTATGTCGAGGAGTGAAGCAATAGTAGCTATGGCGTTTGCTGCCTTGTTTGGAACATGAGGTATTTGATGAAAGTCAACCTTGTCAAAGTACTCCTTGAAACTATCTGCCATGCATTTGTAGGGAGTAATATTTTCATCCTTAGTCTCATAATCATCATTTACCTGTAGGATTACCAGTTGATAGTCAACATAAACCTGTAGGTTCTTGATCTTCCATTTGACTGCCATGTGTAATCCTGTCATAAGAGCCTCATATTCTGCTATGTTTGTTGGTAGATGGAAAGGAAATCCTAAATGACTTAGGGATAGAATCACCCTATACTATAATAAACAAGATACCAACCCCTGATCCATGATTGGTATAGGACCTGTCAAAGTATAGTTTCCATGTCATGCCTATGTCAATGGTGAATATGATCTCATCAGGAAAATTTACAACTAAAGGGTGATCTGCTTGTATGGGTGCATCAACTAACTGATCATCAATGACTTGTCCCTTGATAGCTTTTCTCTCTATGTACAAGTTTTCATACTCACTAAGTATCATTACCCATTTGGCCAGTCACCCTGTTAATGCTGCTTTGCTTAGAAGATATTTTAAAGAATCTATCTTCGCAATCAACATTGTTTGATGGTTCAACATATAGTGCCTTATTTTTTGAGTAGCAAAGACTACTGCAAGACAAGAACATTCAATGGTACTGTAGTTAAGATCATAACCTACCAATGTTTGACTGCTCTAGTACACTACCCTTTCATGACCTTCATCATCATTCTGTGCAAGCAATGCTCTAAGTGATGAATGGGTTCCTAAAATATAGAGAATTAGTGGTCATCCCTCAATAGGTTGCATTAAGATTGGTGGTGTGAGTAGATAGTCCTTAATCAATTGAAAATATTACTGACACTTCCCTGTCCATATAAAGGGTATTCCTTTTCTAAGTAAATGTTGAAAGGGATGTATCTCATCTACTAACTGCACTATAAATCTTCTGATGGATTGTAGTATCCCTTGTAGTGTGCTTAGCTGACTGAGATTAGCTAGTGGAGGCATGTCTATGACTACTTTTACCTTGGCTAGATCCACTTCAATGCCTCTTCTAGAAATTATATAGTAGAAAAACTTTCCTTATTTCACTCCAAACACACATTTCTTGGGATTTAGTCTGACTTTATACTCTTCTAACCTTTGAAATATATTGTCTAAAACATGTAAATCATCAGCCCTTGTTAGCTATTTAGCAATAAGGTCATCGAAATAATCCTCCATAAGAGTGTGTATAAGGTCATGAAAAATAGTGGTCATGACATGCTCATAGGTTTCTCCAGCATTTTTGAGTCTGAAGGGCATGACATTCTAGCAATGTGTTCCCCATATAAATGTGAAAGTTGTTTTAGGTTGGTATTCAATTGCAATCCTGATCTAATTATACCCTAAAAATCCATCCATAGGGGATAACATCTCATACCCTACGGTCATGTCTACTATCATGTCAATGTTGGGCAGAGGGAAGTCATCATTAGGACAATTTTTATTTATATCTTTGAAGTCTGTGTAGATGTGGATGTCCCCTGTTGGTTTGGTGATTGGTACAAGATTGGAAATCTAATCTGCATAGTTTATTGATCTAATGAAGCTAACGTCTAATAGCTTCTTCAATTCAGCCTTGACGAGTAAATCAATCTGTGGGTGCATTTTCCTCAATTTCTATTTCACTAGTTTTACCCCTAGTTGCAAAGGAAAATGATGTAGTACAAGTTCATGATCTAACCCCGACATGCTAGCATATGACTAGGAAAAATTAATCTGTCTTTGTGTAAATAAGTTGTGGAATTTTGGCTCCTCTTCTTTTGTCAATGATGCTGCAAAATATACCAGTTGGGGATTCTCTTTTGTACCTATGTTAACTTCCACTAATTCTTCAACTAGCATGGGTGAATTTTCCTATACAACAAGGAGAATGTTTAAACCTCCATACTTAGGTGCCTCAGAGAGGTTTTCACCTTCAGATGCATCCTTATTTTTTGCTTTTTCACTGTCTAAAGGCGCCCTTCGGTTTTCACCTAGAGACTCATCATTTTTATTTTGTTCATTCTTTTTCTTATTTTTGTGACTAGAGGGTTGAACATATTCCCCAAAATATGCCTTGTTGTCCAAGTCAATGGTAAATCAAGCCTTATGATTGCCACTAGGTATGCATTCTCGTAATCCCAAGAACTCAGCAATCACTTCGTCATTCTCAAAAAATTCTAAGAAAGGTGTGTCTTTCTAGTCCTAATCGATGAGTTGGGGATAAACTAAAGGCATGCCATCATCAGAGTTGTCAAAGTTCAATGGGTCCAAGATAAAAGCTGAGTTGTTCATATAGTCACAAAAGTTTTGTACCAAGTCCTCTTTTCTCTTTTGCTTGGATCTAGGTGGATTCTAAGGGGGGCCTAATTCCAAGGTTTGGTTATCTAAAGTGGATTTGTTAGGTTTCGAAGAGGTAGGATCAAGAGATTCCCAATAGTAATGTTTAAATTTGATTCCTCTTTTTTCAAATTATTAGGTGGATAGGAATTCAATGGATTTGGAAAATATTTCAACATTAAGTCAAGTTCTCCAAATATCTTATCAAGGTCCATGACAGAGGTGGAGGATAGGGAATCCCACTCATATTCGTTAGAGTCGAGGGAATCATAGTAGGGTTGGTCAGATGGTTTGTTAGATGTATCAATATCGTCAGAAGCACTTACTTCCTCCAGTAAAGGTGATGTGGTACTAGGAATGCCAATTTGAATCAGTTGAAACCCAAGCCCTAAACCTTTTCGTTACTTAGAAACAAATATTATTTTAGTCCCCCCATCCTGATGTAAGCCTAAACCACTATGTCTATTATATCCCTTGCTCTGCATGATTGTGAAGCCTTTTCCATATTGATCTATAGGAATGTGAGCAAGTGAGGGGGGTTCTTTAGGGTCTTCTCTATACAACCATGAGGTCACAGTTTCTGCATGTATGGCTTCTTTTCTTAAGTCTCCCCATTTTGTAAAGGTCATCGAGGGAGGAATGTGTATAGTGACCATTAATTGTCTCCTATCTACTGTAGGTAAACCGTATGATTTAGGAGGAATAAGATGGCTAACACAAAATGATTTCTTCATGTGATATTCTCCACAACCCTTGCCTTGGATCTCGACCCTAGGAGTGGAAGGAAATGATGGAAAAGTGGATGTTCGAGTGAGAGTGGATGGATCGACATAATGAGATGAATTGGATGATGAGGATTCTTGGTTTACAACAACTTGGGGCTGAGGTGTCTCTCATAGATTGGTGCAATATTGGAATGGATCTGGGTCGCCATCTATTGTTATTTCAATGCCATTGTAGGGAAATTTTAGACATTGATGATATGTGGAAGGAATTTCCTTCATGGCATGAATCCATGGTCTACCTAGTAGAAGATTGTATGGAAGGGTGAGATCCAATATGAAATATGCTAACCAATTTTTTTGATAAATTAACACAACATAACCAGCACTTAGCCAACTTGATTAGCATTAGCTCCAAATAGAAAACCAAACTTGAAAGAACTCACACCAAGAATGCACACTCAATCCCAATGAAGGATAGGTGTTGTCATATGGCGGAGGAGCTAAAGGAAAGTACTTGAAAGAAACTACTCAATGTCAAGAATGTGCACTCAAGATCCCATTGAGGGCGAGGTGCTAACATATGACAAAGTGTTTAATTGAAAGCTAGAAATTAATAGGCGGATAACCAGCCATGAAGCTATTACAAACTAATTCATCCACTGCGGCGGGCATCCATAGAATTGTGGGGATTCACCACTATGAAAGTGGGTACAAGAGTGTTACAATCAAATTATCCACACTGGCGGTAAACCATCCAGGGGTACTTATGTGGGAAGAAGAAGAATTAATTGCAGCAATTAGAATTGGAATAGTACTACTGTTTACAGTTTTTACAAATAAGAAATAAGCTGCAAATTACATATGAATTACAATAGTCTTCAAACACATGAGTAATAGAGGATCTCATAAAATTATTTATCTCTCTAACTACTGATAATGAATCAAAAATTAGAACTTCTAAAGTCTGATACAAAAAATAGTAAATAGAAAGTGTCAACTAGCAACTGTGAAAATCAATAAAATATTCATAACTCACTCATTTCACCTCCGAATCGAATGATGTCTTTTGCAAAGGTCTCCTAGGAGGTAGGCACCCAAAAACCAAACACCAAGCAGCAGCGATTTCAACTTATATCATCTTGCACAAATCCCAATGCTCTTAGAAAAGTATGGCCCTCCTTGGAGGGGCAATTTTCATTTAAAAATTAGACTCTTCAAAATAAATTCCCAAATTAAACATGAAGGGTTGCCCAAGGTCAGCAAATGGAATGATGAAGTACCCAGAACCAAATTCAAACTGCAAGATAAGTTATGAATCAAAATCACCTTCAGCTGTAGATGAACCAGCAACCCAAAATTGCCAAAAACTCCAAAATTCTTCAATCAAATGAGCTCAATCTGTTAGTCTAATGTTGAGAAGTAGCAATGTAGCCAACTAGGTGTTATCTTGCAAACACGAAATTGGACGAAAGGCTAGGAGGTAGACATCCTCGAAGAAAAATATTAATTGTCATTCCAACATCATAACTTTAGCATAATTTTCATGGATACCAATGCTGAAGCAAAGCATTCATTTTATAGAAGAGTAGAAGACTCTTCAATTCCTCAAGAAGGTACGCCAAGAGTCACATGAGACTCTTCAAATTTCCAAAATAAAATAAACCTTCAAATGACATTCCTTTTGCAAGAATATAGTTTCCACTTTATTTAAAATAACTCCTCAAAGTGTGGCGTCCTTTTTTCCCCAAGGCATTTAATACATTAAAAATAATATTTAAAGCATATGAAGGCGTCCCCCTTCATGACCACCTTTTAAAACAACTTTATGAAGTTGTTCTCCTAGGCCAAGGGGTCAACTGCAATTTAAAACATTAATGCCTTTATTTATGAAATTCACCAAATAAACTTCTAGAAGCCAAAACTTGAATTTAGATAATTGCTCCAACTGGAAAAGTGTCCCGAAAGATGACAATCTTCATACTGCCAAAAATTAGAATTTACTATAAATAGTAAACTCCCTGAAAAGCCATAGAACCTCAGAACTGGAAACCCTAATTTTTCCTCACACACGCCTACAGGCTTCTGGAATAGGCTGATGAGTGTCAAGATGGATTACTGATGAGAAGGGGACATTACACAATACTTGGAATTTTGTCTCCATAACTGTGGGGCCAATTTTGATAGGAAGTGTTACCACCCCCTTTGATTTTTGTTCCTCATCATCATAAGCCTTAATCACAATGCTTTAGGTTGTGTCTACACATGCTTCTGACAAACCTAATTCCTTAATCAATTTTAAAGTGCAAAGATTTAACCTTGCTCCTTTGTCTACCAAAACTCGTCTAATTTTGGTTTTGTCAACAAGGACTTCAAGATGTAACAGGTCATTATGATTTGTCTTCTCAGTTGTACAGTCTTGTTTGGAGAATGTGGCATCATGATTATTGGTCAAGTATCTGACCATTTCCTCAAAACAATTGACATCAAGATCATTAGGAACAGTCGCGCTTTGTAAAGCCTTATCTAAAATGGATCAATGTTTAGGAGAAATATGCAACAGTTCCAAGATGGAAATTTGGGCTGGGGTCTTCCCTAATTGATCAAGTAAGTTATACTACAGCTTGGAAGTTTGTAGTGTCTGATGTGATGGAGAGCCTTGGATTGTGATCTTGGTCCGTCGAGTGTTAACAAAACACTTGGGAGTTTTATTTATGGTAATGGTATTGACATGGTCAACGACGGCTCGTATATGATTTATAATGGGGCCACTCTAATCATGCTAGATGCTAGCATAGTTGGTGGAAGTATTTGTCTTGTTACTCAAACTGGGGGCTTTTCCTTTTCCATGATCATGTAATGGATCCATAAAAACCTTATGATCAATGTTCAAAGATGTAAGTTTTTGTCCATTAACCTGAATAGTTATGTTCTCCACAAAGTCTTGTATGATGTTTTTTAGTTGACGACAATTTTGTAGGGTATGTCCTTTGGTCCAATGGAAATCACAAAAGGCATTATCATCCCACCAAGATGGTTTGAATTTCCCTGGATCATATTATCTTGGTTCTTGAAGCTATATAAGATTGTGTTGCAACAATTGTTTAAATACTGACTCGATGGGTTCTCCAAGGGGAGAAAACTCACGTTTTGCAAATTGTCTTTTTTTTTTGTGGCCATTGTGTGTTCTGGGTAGTGTTGGGGATTTGGTTAATGCATTGATTTTGTTGGTAGAGGGGTTACTTCCTCTAAGTGTAATGATTGGTAATGCTTGTAAAGTTTTAGCGTCAACTACCGCATCATTGGTAACATTTTTATTTTGAGACCAAAACTTGTTTCTGTCATTGGGGGTGTTTTGCACAGTTGGATTTTTGTTGGGTGTTTGTGTCTTAAGTTATCCTTTGTCAATGAGATCTTTTTCTAGTATGACTCCCTTTTCCACTAGCTCTATAAAGGATGTGCAACAATGTACCCTTAAGTTACTTCCAATTTTGGGTTGAGGTTTTCTTGGAACATAGTGACCTTTTGTTTCTCAAGTATCTCAACAGAACATCGACTGGCTATAGTTCTCCATCTTTGGAAGAAAGTGATAAAATTTTCCCCTTCGTCTTGTGCAGTATGACACAAGGTTGCTATGTTTATTTCATGGTCGATGTTAAAGGAGAAGTTTTCAATGAATTTCTTAGCCAGTTCACCCAATGATTTGATGCCATAGTCAAGACCTGAAAACCACTCTAGTGCAATTCTTACAAGACTTCTCAGAAAGAGTCTCATAAGATAGGTGGGGTCGTAGGTGACATCTGTACACATCATGGAAAATTCCCTTATGTGTTCGATTGGATTTCGCTTTCCATTGTATTTGGGAAAGTTTAGTATGACATACCCATGAGGGAAAGGTGTCATGTACAATGATTTATCGAAGGGAAATGGGCATAAATCCTTTTTTGAAAAGGTTTTCTTGTTAGACACTACCATGTTATCCATCTATGTTTGAAGTGTAGGCATTTGTGTCTACAGGACATCAACTTGAGTTAATGATGTGTTAGCTAGATTATTTGGATCTATGTACGTGTTTTGGTATCCAATGTTGTGTGATGGGTTTTGATTAAATGTTGGTATGCAAAGTGGGTTTGGATTTAGAATATTAGTGAATGGGTTTTGATTTGGAATCTATGAAAATTGATTTTGATTTTGAATTTATGTAAATGGATTTTGATTCAGAATCTGTGGAAATGGATTTTGATTAGGAGTTTGTGAAAATGGATTTTGACTCAAAATATATGAAGTGTTGGGTTGGTTTCCATATTGGAAAGAGGGTATTAGCGAGATTGACACTTGGTATAGCTGCTATCTATGGAATAGTGCTAGTGACATTGAAACTCAATGTAGGGGCTGATGTTTTAGATCTTTTATTCCCAACAAAAGGATGAATGGATTGGATGATGATGCCCCTATGGTTAAATTTAGCCCCTGTGTCGAGGTAGGAATACCAAATGGAGATATGTGTATTGTTGAACCAGTATGTGTAGGTCCTCTAGATGGTATAATGGTAGTCACTTGAGGTATAGTAGCACTAGTGGTAGTGGTGTTTGTTCCCTAGGTAGATGTATTTTGTAGGGTATGAATATCAAAACCAGGAGGTAGTTTAACATCTTCTTCTTGTAATTTTGCTAAGTGTCATTGAGGATCATTTGCTAGATGGTCATCTACAAAGGAAGAAAACTTAGGGTCGTGTGCGACAACATCTAGTTCTTCCACTAAACACGTCCTTGTGTATCTCTAGTAACAAATTTCTCTAACAAAGTATTGTGAGGTTTAGATGAGAAGGGATTGATGAAATCATTTAGATCAGCCATCTTTTCTCTTTCTTTCCTTTTTGATCTTGTTTCAACCATGTAATGTAAGCTCAAAGTGCAAGTGATGCAAAAGCTAAGTCTATGGATGATTATGAGTCTAATCTATGTTTTTGGGATTTTTTGAATATAAAGGATGAATGTATGCAACTATTTTTTTGGTATTTTCTCTACAAATAAGGTATGTCTAAAATGATGCTATTCTAGGATGATAGTATCTAAATATGCAGAGGTCTAAGTGATCAATTTGGAAGATTCTATAAGATATTATCTATCAGCTATAGTGTAACCAAGGTTTCAATTTAGTTTTGACAAGGAACCTTCGTAGGACTAGGACTAAAAGATAAGGTGAACTCCCAAACTTGACTGATGAGCTGGAAGGACTCACATGTAGGACAAAAGAGATGATGACTAGGTTCAATGACAATGTTTGTTGAATCGAGGGTTTCTTCAAAGCATGAAAGGTGTCTATCCTAAAATATGCAAATTATGATCTCTCTAAAGGAAATAAAGACCCTAAGATGAAAGTAGAATGTATGACTAGGGTACCTATCACTATGACTGAATGACTCCTAAAGTATGTAAACATGCAATTTTTGAGCAAACTTTCTAGTTTCTTTCCAAGAATTAGTGAAAAAGGATAAGTTAGATATTGGTTTGACTGCTTGTTCTTAGTCTATGATAGTAAATTCTAGTTTTCTGATACTCAAGCAAATTTGTTGTAAAATTTAACAGTTGCAGCTTTCTACCAAATTCAGACTCGGGTATTAGACACATGTGGTTTTGTTTTCAACATATGCAACTTAGGGTCTCAATTGTGACTATGAACTGAATAGATTTAGTTTTCAAGACTATGAATGTGTACTGGTAAAAGTAGATCAGTTCTATGAGAAAGGCATATATGTTGTTCTAGACTGTAGATGTAGCTCACCTATTCAGATGTGTCATAGAAGGTATCAATTTTGGATTTCTAGTAACATAGTTAATGATAGATGTGACTAAGATATCAGATGCAGTTTTATACTAAGTGAATGCAAGCTATCCTGATAGATCAAGATTAAATAGATGCGACTCAGTTTCTAGGACATGCAAATTTAACTCAGTTTTCAATAGATGCGGCTCTAGTTTAAACATATGTGACTCTAGGTAAATTTGAATCAATTTCTGATAGTTGAAACTCTTGTTTAAATAGATACATCTCTAAGTAATAGTTGCGTCTTTTTGGTGAAAAGTTGCAGTTTTCCAGTGAATTGTAGTGTAAACTAACTCTATTTTGTGATCAAGTTTTGGAAAATGACAAACAAAGAAAACATAATATTTCAGTTTTATTTTGACAAAAAGAGTTTTTAATCAAGACAAGCACAATCCTAGGTTGTGTAGGACAGTATTTACTAAGTTCTCACTTGGGTTTCCCTAGCTACACTTATTCAAGGTGGATTACTAGTAGCTTGACCCCACTTGCTCCCCTCCATGGCTCAACACTTCATTCAGGGCAGCCAAGCTACAGTACCCATGAAACTCCCATGGCATACTTCTCATCTTTACAATGAACCGTAAAAATGTGAGACGACTTCATAGGTCTAACCTGCTACACCAGTAAATAGAGGGATTTTGGACACTACAAACAAGGTTGTTTAATTCAGGAATTTCGTTCATGGGGTATCATCCATGCGGTGAGAGACCATTGCTGCCCTTCTTGTTGGAACAATACTCATGATTCTTGAACTTTCCTCAAGAACCCACTTTTATATAACAAATGGAAGTCGCTCGGGTTTAGCGTGCTATCAGTCTGAGTCATCTTGGGGTGAGTAATTTTTCCCACCAAGATATGCCCAATTTCTAGAGTTAGTAATTAATTCTCTTGCACCCAGGATCACATGAATGCACAAGGGGAGAGGATACTTCGATATACTGAATCGTGAGGGTAATAAAAAAATTGTGCTTTCACACCAAACATAGTAAACAATAGTAAATTTTAAACCAAAATGACAATTTTCTTATCTACCATACAGTCTGTTTCAAAAATAAAGTCTTCGAGACACGTCTTGTAGGAAAATTCATTATTATTTATCAGATTAATCTTTGACGGTCGTCCTGCAGAAAGGGTTTCTAAAACTTTTCTTCTATGATACATCCTGCAAACACTATGTTAACTCCTAAAACACACACTACAAACCAAACAATTAGCTAAAATAAAAACACAATGAAAGACTTAAAATTAGAAATTGAACCTAGAAATTTCACCAGTCAGATGTGTTGTTCAGAGTGGCAGATGCATTATAGATTTTCACCAGTCAATTCGGTTTGATAAGTCACAGATGCATCAAAATTTGTCAGATGCGTCATTTTCTTCGTCAAATGTGGTTTGTAATATCAATTGTGTCATTTCATCTGTTAGATGCATCATGTTGTACAATACCTACAAAAATTGAATAAAACATCTACGGATTTGCGAAGAACATGTCTTCATGTCGGGTTCACCAATGTAACATCATGAAAACAATGAAAGGTTGAAGCAATAAAATGCAATCAAACTCTAACATAAACTAAGCTAACAAAAAAGAACAATGGAAAGATAAAAGCGTAAATAATAGAACCATCTCACCGAATATCTACACAATTTCATGCTTAACCTTGATTGTAGTTCTCCATTTTGTCGTTTGAATATAATTTCCCTTAGATTTCTAAGTGTGCAAGTATAACCTATGATAGTATGATTTAGCAAAACATAAAAGATTTAGATAATATATACACTTCCAAAAGTCATAATATTTCAAGAGAGATTGAAATGATGAGAGATAGATCAATTTATAGAAAATTGATCATTCGAATGACAGGCCAGGATCAAAAGATCAACAGATGATTGAGATCAAAGGATTCTCCATGCATTATGATAACTATTAGTACTAACATGAGTGGTATGACCTAGAAGATAGAGATAAAGATTAAATAATGATTTAATCTTCAAGTTTGGTATTCAAAAATAGAAGAATAATGTTTTCCTGACAATGATAAAGATAGATTAAAAGCAACGTTTTGTTTGAACGCATGCACAAAATTAAATTAATTAAATAAAGATATTTAATTAATAAGCATGTACATGCATATGAGTTAGAACTAGATAATTGATTGATTTAAATAGATCTCAAGTTAAGTGAGAATGAATACTTAGATAACTTAAACATTTATCTAAATATAGAGGAATGTGTTAAAAATAGACTTTTATGAATTAAATGATTATTTAATTCAAGATTCAACATTTAAAGATTAATTAAATAAATAAGATTTATTTAATTGAGTAAAGAAAAGGTTAAATGAATAATTAAATAATTAAAGTATTTATTTAATTATAGTCGAAAGTATGGTAAAGGTAAATTAAATAATAATTTATTTAATTTCAGAAGAAGGATAAAGTTAATTAATTAAATAATTAAGTTTAGTTAATTAATAGATCATTAGGTATGCCAAAACATAGAATGGGATTGAGGAAATTCATGAAGCATGGTGTTAAGAGTAGCTACCATCTACAGGGCCAAATTGTTTCAGAAGAATTGGTCAAACACAAAGAAAAGAAGATGGTAGAATATGAAAAGAAGGAAAAAAAGGAGAGTAAGCATTGTAAGGCTTATCACGGAGGACACAATTCTACATGTGAGGTTTCTAGTAACCCTTCAGACAGTGAGGGTGACACTGAAGCAGAGCATGATTATTATCCCCTCTCCCTGGTACCATCAAAGGATTTTGACAAGGAGGTAGTGACAGTTTCTCCAATCCCACCACGAGCAAAACGTGGGAAAGTACCCTCTAAGTTTAATAACTCAGAGTGGTGACTGTGCTCTATTTTTTTTTTATGAAACCATGCCCCTTTTGTTACGATTGTCCTATTCAACACTCATGTGATTTCTTGTTTCTAACACTGATGTGGAAAGTTTTTGGGCTGGTGTGTAGGAGAAGTGCCAGACTAAAAGATCTTGGCGGCATGTATATTGTTTCTAGATGATATACTATAATTTTTTTATGGATCTGCTATTGGAGAATATTCTTTGGTCAACAAGGATGAGGATTCAACACGGTTGCAAAAAACTCTACCTTCTAAGGAGCTGGAGTGTCTTCATTCAAGGAATATGGAATGTGGTCTTGTACTCTTCCATTTTCCTTAATGATTGCATGTAACTAACTAATGATGTCTTGAATTTTTGGTGCAAATGAAATGAGATGTAAATGTAATTAAGCCTGAGGGTTGTTGCTCTCTTATTCTATAAAAGGGATTTCATGGTTTTTTATGGAGGTTAGATTCTTAAGTCTCAATATGGTTTTAGGTGAAAGCTAAGTTCAGGAAATACACTTTGAATAGAATATTGATAATAGGCCAGAGGTTTGTAAGGGTCATGACATCCTCTATGTAGTAATCTTAAATGAGTTTTATAGAAATTATTGATATTGAGGGAAATATTAGTCTAGAAACAAATACTCTCCTATGTATTCTTTTTACAAGTTATGAATGAGAAATACCAATGGTGTTATCATTTATCATAATATGTTCCATTTGAATGTATTATTTTGTTTTCAACTTTAATTCAAGGAGTTAATTAAAATTCTTGAATAGGGTTATAAACTTTGTAAGGAATTGCATAGGATTCATAAGAAGGGTATGTGTAGAATCATCTTGAAAAAAATAGGCCCATATGTGGAAAAATAAAAATAAAAATCAGAATTAGGAAAATTGACATAAAAATTTGAATAAGTTATCTATATTATTTCAAAAATATGTAAGAATTGAATGAGAAATACCAATGGTGTTATCATTTATCATAAGATGTTCTATTTGAATGTATTATTATGTTTTCAGCTTTAATTCAAGGAGTTGATTAAAATTCTTGAATAGGGTTATAAACTTTGTAAGGACTTGCATAGGATTCATAAGAAGGGTATGTGTAGAATCATCATGGAAAAAACAGGCCCTTAAGTGGCAAAAAAATTAGAAAAATCAGAGTAAGGCAACTTGACGTAAAAATTTGAATAAGTTATCTATATTATTTCAAAAATATGTAAGAATAAAATCTGTAGGAAGTTGAATGTAGTTTCTAAAATACTAGGTTTATTTTAAAAAAAATGTTTATTTGGTAAAAATTTGAAATTTCAATGCAATAGTACTTAAATTTCAAGGAAAAAATAAGAAGTAGGTGTCTGTTTGACCATCCTAACCATAATAAAATGATAATATTTTTTTTATAAGATTTTAGATATAAGTAGAGGACTCATGTCCTGATGTGATGTATATTTTTTTTGTAATTTTTTTCCAAGTAAATAATTAATTATGATTTTTTTATTACAACTTTTAAAAAATATAAAAAATCATATGTCTAACCACCTTAACTTGGTAAAAAATTCATGAAATTCATTTTTTTTTATCCTATAGTATGCAAAGCATAGAATGTGATGCATGTTTTAGATTCACAAAATGTGATACCATTTGAAAGCTATAGATGTTTTTCAATCAACCTATCAATTAGGACATTAGTCATAATTCAAATAGAAAATGAATAATAATTACTTATTAAATTCAAAGTAAATCATAATTTATATTGGTGGAAAGCTGAGAATCTCCTTTAATAACCCTTTTTGTTTCATCAATTTTGGGTTTAAAAAAAGTCATCAGCCACATACCCTACACACACCCATCATATCACCACTTTTTGGCCCATCATGATCCTGCACATACCCAGAAGTAAGTGTTTTAGGTATAGTGAATTTTCATAAATGCAAATTAGTATGGAAATAGTCCACCTATCTCTAAATTGAGTAGTTTATATATTACTGATTCTTACATATTTGAATTTGTTGCTCCAATTGATGAGACACTCGTCAGTTTGCTGGAAAATCTTGCATAAAATGAACAAATAGTGTTCTGGGCCCTAGACTTAAGATAAAACAATATTCAATTAAAAGTATTTTCTTAGATAGTGTGGGTTATTAATATGCCGATTCTAAGCATATTTATAGTCATTCATTCGAAGATTTACCAAATCCTCAGTGAAAATTATTTTTATTTGCAATAAATAAGAATCAATCTGTGTATAAATGTGTTTCAAATCAAATACACTTCACAGAAACACAATTGGGATCACTCTCCTAGGTTTCTTAGAGCCTAAAATGGAGTAAGGACCACAAAATCCTATACTCATGTTGGCCACTAACCCTACAGTTATTCACCTTAAGAGTTGGCTACTTTTTAGATAATTGCTTGGTTCTGCTGGAAAAATCACCAACCAAACCTTTTTTTAGAACCATGTAGTTCTACAAATAAGCATGAAGTTGCCTCAATAGATGTAGATATTGATCATGATTCTTGATGAAGGATAATTCCTTTGAATACTTGAATTGATCTTGAACAATACATCACAACATTAGCTCAAAACCACATGCATGATGCATCAAGCCCTTGACATGATAATGGATCTTGAATTCCTGCAATAATCTTCTACAAATCTACCCTTAAATGACTTAGTAATTCTCTTGAATACTCTATAATGCTCTTGTGAAGTCTTAGGATGCTTGAATCTTGATTTCTAGGTGAAATAATGATTTGAAACCTTGTTTATATAGGCATTCCACCTAATTTACCATTTATTAGATCCCAAATGCCAACATTCATAAAATTTGAATTGAAAACCTTGATTTCCCACTCAAAAACCTAAAAAGGGGCCAAATGGGACTCATACACCCAAGGTGACCTCAAAAAATTCTACCTCACAATTAGAAATTTTACATGTAAAAGACCCACTTGAAACCAAAAATTTCTAGTCTCCCATTTTTAATCTGGTAGGACATGCTACAATGAAGAATATTCCTTCTTCTACTCTTCCTAGCTTGTATGGCCTCATCACAAAAATACCCTAATATATTATTTGCTTGAATTCGATATCCTCTATAGAATCTATGACTATACTAAAAATCCAAAGCAATTAAAACTATTCTTGGCTACACTCTAAGATTCTTCCTTGAGTGTTTATAGGATTAGGAAGATATGTTTGTGACCAATTGGTGAACCAAAAATGAAGAATTCCTTAAGAAGTAAAAGTACTATTGTGGAGGAGGAGATACGGGAGGAGATGATATCTTCTAGATAACACAAAAGGAAGATGAATTTTTATAAGATTATATAAAGATATTCTTATTTTTCTTACAAAAATATCAATAGAATAAGCTATCCTAAGACATGCTCAAAATTTTATTCTGAAAGGGATTCAATGAAGATTGTTTGAATTTTGCAGATTTAATTGGAGGAGAAGATATCTCTTGGTAACATGGGAATAAGTCCATATTTTTCTTAGGAACTATTTATGCTCCACCATGAAAATGACATGAAGCATGTGATCAATGAATACTAAGAAAACTATAGGTTTTTCTAGGAGTACTACCAAAAAGTATGAACTTAAGCCTAAATTTTATTTCCTAGGGTAGGTGAAAATATATACATTAAAATTCCCATTTTTAAAGAAATTAGGGATGCCCTTGTGTATATACGAAAACTATAAGAGGGTTGTGTTTAGAAAAAATAGGGGAAAATGTAAGGACCCACAAACCATTCAAGTAATTTGACAAATTTTTGACATTATATATGGTAAGGTAGTAATCCCCAAATCTACAAACCCTGGTAGCCCAGTAGTCAATCTATATGTAACACTTTAATTAATATAGGATCAACCATAAATATTATGACCAAGAAAATCATGCATAATATGCAATTGGTTAACATTTCGTCTACCCTAGCAATACTACTACTTGTAGATAGTTTGACTATTAGACATAAAAGGCTTATAGAAGAATTTACTATCACATTAGACTCTTATAGAATTTATTTTATTACAAAAAGTTTCTAACCTAGAGGCTATCATCAAAATATTGGGATGACAATGGTTAGGAACAAATAGTACTTTTATTAGCTACAAGTCCAAGAATTTTACCATATCTAATGGAAATGTGAGAAAGAATCTAGTCCTATATATTTCAACATAACCATTTTCTAACACTTGAAATATTAATGGCAGTTGAAAGAATACCAATGATTGAGCCAGAAGATATTCCATCTTCTTACACTATATCTTGCAACACATTTACCTAAGTATAGTTCTAGTGCATGTATATTCCATTTCCTATTACCTCATAGTTACAACCTCAACATATCATTCATATATTTTTCTATGATGCTAATGGATAAGAAAGTTGAAATTTCACCTGAATGGTCATTAAACATAAATAATCAATTGACCACATAATAATAAACTGAACCAATCCCCATGATACAAGTTCATAAAACAATATTTTCCTAGTATTATCATGGTATCAATGGAATTGAGCCCAACCTTTTCAAAACTGAATATACATCAAAGAAGAATGTAGACCAATTAGAACACCTCAACAATGAATGAAATTTACCATCTACAACATAGTTAAAAATGATTTATACAAACTCTTGGATGCTAAATTCATTTATCCCATATTATATAATTATTGGATCTTGTCATTTGAAGTAGTTCCTAGAAAGGGAGAAGAGTAGTGTGTTTTTTATATACTAGCAATTGCACCCCAACGAGGTGCAATGGTTACGCCGATAGCACAATATACTCTGACAATATATTGAAGGGTAGGGGGGAAATTGCAAGAAAATGCAAATTTATTTTCGTAAGACTAACAATTTATAGGAAAATTCAATTGGCGATGGGATGTGAGAAGATTTGAATATGAACAAATGGAACTTAATTTAACTTGGTATGCTTTGCAAAATGGTTTTACAACATAATATATTTTGTACAATGAAAGAAGGCCTATTATACTTAGAAGGTCGATTGGACCAAGTTAAGTTGTTGTTGGTTAATGATATACCTTGTGACCAAATGTAACATAATCAGAAAGTGTATGTTGTGAGGAAATATTTTTATAATACAAAAACTATTTTATGACACATCAAAATCACAAACTCAAGAGATTGGTCATGTATAATACAATTGTTGGTGGTTGACGATGAGGTTCTATGGTATATTCCATTTGTCTTCAAGCCCTATAGAACAAAAACAATGGAATGGTTAGATGTGGTGATTTTTTTTTTTACTTGTATAATGGTTTCTACTTATTCAATTTATAGAACTACTCTTATTAGAAAATATTTTTTTCCAATGTATGAACAAAATTACCATAAGAAGTTGAATATGTTGAAGCTGTTGATGACATCGATGCCTTTGATTGGTATGTATGCTTTATGCTTGATTTTGTCATGGTCTGTAGCAGATATCTACAAAAGAGAAATTTGTAAAAGTGGAATTGATGATCTACCAATAACTGGGAGAGATGCGAGGGAGAAAGGGATAAGAGTTGTGCACTTTCACTTCTTAGAGACAGTTGTTGTAATCGAGCTTCCTCTTCTTTCCTCATAATCGTGGATGGATTGTTCTGCATTTTGGATTATCTCTCAAAGGAGAACATTGGTTGAATACGAAGGTCGTTCAATGATTTCACTCTGGATATAGCTGTAAATGTTAGTCCTTGCCTTTCTATTTTCCCAATGTCGATCGTTGCTTTTTGTAGTGTCAGGCCTTGGGATTTGTGTATGGTTATAGCCCATGCCATTGCAAGTGGAATTTTCCTTTGACTGCCCAATGATACAGGTATTATTGGTACACTTTTGGGGTCAACTTCATTCCATGGTGGCCCGCTATAATTATCGATCCTTGCAACAACATACAGTGGAACATCTGGCGGTTTGGAACTAGGGCTGTAAACAATCTCAACAACTTCACCTAGAGCTCCATTTACAAGTCTTGCTTGTGTCCATATGTTGGTTGTGAGCATGATGTGTTTCCCTCTACAAAGCAATACTTGTTTTTCAAGTTGTTCATCAGTAGTTGCATTGTCTACTCTGGTCCTGGTGCTTGTTGTGGTATTTATTGCAATTGGACAATTCAACAATTTTAACATTCTTCTATTATGTAGTCTAACTAAATCATTGGTAGCAAACAAGTACATTGAATTGTCAAATTGTTCTTTTTCACTGGAGGTGAGCTGCTTGTCTGTGCGTGCCATTAGAAGGCACCAATCTTCTTCTGTTGCTTTTGCATTTTGTATGTTTTGCAACATTTGATGAAATTTTCTTTGTGATGGAGTCTCACCTTGTTGACAAAATACTATTTCTAAGGTGACAACAGTCGTGAACTGGTCCCATAGTGTTTTTGCATTTGAGTGTGATACATAAATAGGTTTGTGCATCACAGGTGGTAGTTGTGCAAGGTCACCAATCAGTATCATTGACACCCCACCGAAGTATAGATGTTGTCGGCGCGGAAAGGCCTCACGTAGCCTCGCATCTATTTTCAATAGTAATTTTGGCCCTATGAAGCTCATCTCATCAATCAACATATATCTTATGTGTTTCATCTCTTCTTGAAATGTTGTTGACGCTTGGCCCTTCAATGGGTGCATTTCTTTGATAGGAATCTGGAGCATTGAATGTATAGTTGATGCATGTATATTAAATGCAGCAAACCCTGTAGGTGCTAATGTAAGTAGCTGGCTCCTTTGTTGCAGTGTATTACTGTTGAGTGCTTTTCTTATGCGAGCAATCAAGTAGGATTTCCATGTACCTATTGTTCCTTGAACGATCATGTGAAATGGTTTATCTATGTGTTGTTTGTTGTGGTCGATAATATGGTTGAGTGCTAGTTCTTGTTTCAATGATAATGTATAGTTTGGGACATCATACTTCCCTAGAACATGCTCTTCCTAGTTGCCTATTTTTTCATGTTTATGAACTGTGTGGCACTTTCATGAAGAACTTGGGGCACTACAAGCTAATCCCATATGTTGTTGCAATCAAACTCACGCCTACCAAGCATCTCAAGTTCATTTAGGATGATGTTGTTTGAGGGCCCCATTTGTGAAAATAATTCCCATTCATTCATTTCTATTGTGTCCCTTGTGTCCATCTCACTTTCACTATCTACTTCTTCATCCTTGATTCTTCCTTCCAATTGGGAGGTGCGAGTGACATGCCATACATCATATTTGGATGCACTCATTTGTTTCCAGTTTGCAATTATTATATCCTTAGTAATTCCTATGTCTATTTCTAAGCTACGAAAAATGTTTGTACAATAGTAACTCGCTCCAGCAGAATGTTTCAAATTGGTTTGAGTCATCCTCCGAGATATTGTAGAACTTTGGGAAAACATTGACAATCGCTTTTACCTTTCTTTCTTTCCACTTGCATCCCTTGCGACCTACAGGATAGGAGAAAGATCGTGCAGACTCAAGTAGGGTTATTGTCTCTAATTCTGGAGGCCGATTAATGTAGGAATGAAGGTAAGTAGGTTGCAGGTGTCTTTCATCTGTTCTTCTTGTTATTCGCTGGAACATTTTCCGTCCAACATTCAAAGATGTAAAAGGTCGATTACATACAAGAAGTGGCAATTTCTGAAGCATATGGCATGTTTCTTGTGCTCCTATATCACCCTCTGCCACAATCTTTGACATGAATTTTTGATATGCTGTGAGGGCCGGGTCATCTATTTTTTGGGCTATGGATATTTTTGTTAACATATCAATACAAGTCTTAGATGCTTTCTCTACTTTTGATGCATATTTGGCAATGTATTTCAATACAAGTGCTCGTGAGATGATTGGCTAGCAATCTATGTTGGCTCTCCATATTGAAATCATTTCTAGATTATGTATGTTTAGCCTATCATCATTCCATGCAGGTTCATATTGTTTTTTCCCATTGTTGTCACATGGTAGATATAATCTGTTCTTTCCATGGAGCTTTGTATTGACACTCTAGTTTTTTCCCCTTTTTGCGTAAGCATGTTCCCTCTCTACATTTTGTGTTCCTTTGGACACAGTTGATTATCTCTTCATAGTCATGAGATGGGTCTGGAGCAAATATCCTAGTTGTGTCTAGCAAGCATGGATCATCTAGTGGAGATCGATAAAATGTGTTGTTTCTACATGCTGCATCACGAGGATTCCAAGCACTGACATACTTGTCAAAAAATGTTCTTTCCTATTCAACTACTGCATTGGTCTCCCAATCAAGTTTATCCATGTCTAGTGCATTTTTGAGCCAAATGAGTCCATGTACATGTGCAGTGCCCCGATGCTGCCATTCATATCTATACCAGTAGTCTTTTGCACCAAGGAGTTTCTCAATGACTTCCTCACAGAACACTGTGAATCATTGATGCAAGTATAATGATGTGGTGTGGGGGTTATTTATTACATTATCTAAGCATTGTTTATTTTTTTGCATTTGGATTGCTATGCCATTTGAGAGAAAACGTTGTAGATCTGGCCACTTTGTGTCTGCTGCACTTAATGTGAAGAATAGAGTGGGAGACCCTATTTGGTTGATCATATTTGTTAGTTCAGCACGACACTTGTTCCAATATGGTCTTGTGCCCCGCATTGAAGATCCAAAGTGCATGAGCTCTGCAGCTAATTGTGTGTTAGGGAGATTTTTCAAATGTGCACAAAGGTTTTCAATAGTGGTTGGTATGTTTTCTTCTGCATTTTATTTAATGAAAACTGCTACGACGCCTTGGCTATGATGTCACATCATAAGATTAAATATGAAATATCAAAACCTTGGATGCCTTCCAAATCTTTGGTCATGAAACCTCATCAAGTGGAGCACATACTCATGCATGCGCACTTCCCTAATTCGTGGTTGCATTTGTAGTGCAACTCCATTTGGAAAGAGTGTAGGAAATGCCATATTGAGCAACCCCTCAGTATTGTATTCATTTATTGGGGATGAGTTTATTTCAGGCCAATTGATAATGTTGTTTGTGTTGTCGTCAAGGTCCAGTGTTTTCTTAATAATTTCTAATTCCCGACATTTGTTTGGCAATCTAGCCATAAATGATGATGTGTTTATTGTGGTATTTTCAATATCATCTCCATCATAGTTGATTTCATTATTTGGAACCACTATTTCTTTGCTAGTTTCAATGGTATGGAGCATGTTTGATATGTCTGTTCTTGCTTCAAGAATTTGCACTAACTGGTCAAAACTTATTGCAACATCATTATAGTATGGGTCATATTTGACTTTGTATTGCAATGCATCTCTGATATGACTTTGACTTACATAGCAATCGTAATAATGCCCTTATGTATGTAGCCTTTGAACTATGAGTACATCCAAGTCTTGTATTCTTCATGGGAAAACTTTTGCAATGTTCTTTATATCTTGTGGGAAGCTAATCGTGTGACCACTATATTTATGTTGGCCTCCAAGAGTGTGGGTTACTTGTAGTACTGGGTTAACTCTGGCAATGAGCATTTCCTCCACTTGGGTTAGTCTTTTCAACACAAGAGGTTATTCTCCTGGGTCCATGTTGTTGAGTGCAGAGAACTGAGGTATGCCTCTCTCAGTGAAACACCTTTCACAAGTAGCATTCGTATCTGATGAATGGAGAAGCATTCCTGGATAACATTCCTTGCATATAGCGCATGTTTTTCGGGTGGAAAGTGCATCTATTCTTTGTCGAAATATTTTCATTGCTGTCATGAAGTTAGCATTGTTGTTGAATAATGTTCCATGTTCTGTGTATTGTTGTGTTTTCATATGTTGATATTGCCATGTTTGTTTTTGTAAATATCTAATGTGCTTTTTTGCATTTATCTCCTCTTTATGATGAACATAGTAATCTCGATTTCTCTTACAATGTTGTAGCCTTTGGGCTTCTGTATGTTGGGGGCTAGCTTGACTTTGTTGCAATCTTTTTTGTCACCTTCGAGCAGTTATCTCTTCTCTATGGCGAGCATAGTATTCCCAATCTCTTTCTTGGGTTTGTTGTTTTCTGATCTCTAATACATGGGGGCCAACTTCGTTATCTCCTATGGAAGAGTCTTCCATTTGTGGGTCTGGAAATTTCAAGGTAAATTAATAATAAGTGCATAGTAAAGGTACTAAAACAAGTGGACATAACATCAATGTGACACCAATGAAGCTAGCAATGTTTGAAAAAGTGCATTTTACATATCTATACATGCAAAGGAACATATACATACTATTACAATTATTTAGATTTAGTGTACTTGTCACAAATGTAGTATAAGCAACACATGACACAATTAATATAAAACAACAACTGTGTATATTTTCATAAGCACCCTAAGAGCCTTCACCATACATTGTAGCTAAAGTAGATGATGGTGTGGTCCCTACATAGGTGATAAATGAACACCAATGAAACCAGAAAATAAACACAAAGAGGGTTTTAAAGTTAGAAGAATACAGAAAATAAACACTAACATGAACTACTTGCTTTGTGTGCTTAAAAAAAAACCAAGTTTGAACATGTATTCATATTTGACTATGATATAATATATTGTCTTCTACTATTATGACAATTTCAATGATAATCAAATTTAGTTACAAAACATTGCTAAAAATTAATAATGAAGATAATATTAATAATGCTATGATGAATTAAATGTTTTTATTATCATTAATACAAATATTTTTCAACTGCAAATCTCAAAATTTAATTTATTTAACCTAAATGGATTTTATTAAAGAATAATCATTTTATGTGTAATACCATTAAATTATCCCTGTATATACCTTTTTAAAATTTGACTTAAACATTAAGTAATTATATAAAAATAAAACAATTATTACAACTAAAATGTATTTATAAATATATTCAAAGAAAAAGCTATCTATATTTCTTTCCCCTTTTACTTTATGTAAATCATATTAAAATAGACAAATAAAAATCTAATTCCTTAAGAAACCCCCTGATTTCCTTTCTTCTCATAGCCTTAAGAACTTTTATTATCTTTTAGGGTGTATAGTATTTAAAGATTAAACTTAACTCATTTTTTTTTTTAATTCTTTTTTCAAACGCAATGACATACAAAAGTATTTATTAAGAATTGGGTTTAGAGTAAGCCACCTAGCGTAGTACATTAGGAATAATGAATCGGGAGCAGCACCATATTTATAAGTTTTGACCGAAGTAAAAGAGAACCTTAGACATTAACAATGCTATGCGGATGAAATCGCTATGGTAAAAGCTATTTTTTTGTTTTGGTGTTTTCTATTCTTTTACCGCAAAAATATAAATGTTGTAGTTGTTGATGAAAATTATAATCTATATTATTAGAGTCATTACCCTTAGACATACCTGTATCTACATTGTTAGTAATGTGAGGTTAATATCAGTAGAAGATTAGTATTATCCATTTCCATCTGAATTATTAACAGTAAGATCAAAACAACATTATTGCTAATTTTTTTTTTTTTTTTTTAAATATATTTTCACAGTAAATTCTTTTTGTAAGAAAATAATGATTGATTGATTTGAAATTTCTGTTGCCATATACTGGACTAATTGGAGGTTCATTCACTAAGCTAGAACACACTCTAACATAATATATGCTAAAAATTCTTACATGAGATGTTTAATATTCCCACTGTAGGGTGAAAATACTTCAAGTCAATACTTAACTGGACAGGAGAAACCCTCTTTCTAGATACACATAGACAAAACTATTGGACTTTAACTGTTTGAATGGCTGGGATGAGTCCCTAGGCAGCGAAGCTTCATACACTCTGAGCCTTAAGCCTAAAGTGTGACTTGAGTTTCGTGACGCCAAATCAAATTGACCTTTGAACTCTAAAATAGGAAACTCCCAAAACAGTCACTGCTCAATTGGTCATAACTTGTGATAAGATCATTCTTTACACCATGAAAATTCAATTTCTAGAAAAAGATAAGGGGCAGCTTACTAGCCAATGACGAGTGGGAAAGAAGAAATCAAGGTGAGTGAGCCAATAGCGCAGCTGAAACCACCATGTGCACCCATCGTCGAGAGGAAAAAATATTAGCACAATGCATAAAACCAACCATAACACTACAGCTAAAGTACATGAATATCAAATTCACTGGTCTCCCTCTTAAAACCCTTTTACTTTCAAGCCAATTATGATATTAAATCTGTTTGGTGTTTCTCAAATTTGCGACCATTCCAACTTAATGAAAGGAAATGTTACCTGATATTTGGAGTCCACAGCTGGATGGAAATGGTCTAGTGTTTTAATAAATAAATCACGATTGGCAACTACTTCATCAAGTTTAACCAGAGGCAGAGGAGAAGCAGACTCTATTCCTTGAGGCATCCATACAGCCACAAACGACTCCTCTTTCTCTTTTCTCTTTTCTCTTTCTCTGATTGCCCCTTCATACCTAGCGCACCTCCAGTCAATGAATCTTAGTAGGGATTAGAACTTAAAGAAGATGCGTCTCCAACCAGATCGCTCCTTGAGGGATGAAAGGCCACCATTTTTTTCACAAACAATTCTGTCAGGGCGCCCATACTGTGCTATTAATTCATTTGTAGTCTTTTTCCTTATGATATTCTCATCATTAATGTTACTTTCCAGCCAGAGAAGGAGTCCCAGTAGTTAGCCCAGTCGTAGTGGATTGTACATCGTATGCTGGTTTCCTTCCCACCAACTGAGCTTTGAAACATGGTATGCTGATTTCCCACCAGAATAGTCCTCTAGCATCAGACATCAAGATTGCGTGTCCATCTTCCTCTGCACGCCACATCTTTTTCCCACCTGGAAGAATGCTGAGGAAATTCACAGCATCAGACATCAGACAAAGCCAGTACTACGTGGTTTGTGGACAGGGGTGCCATGCCCTTGACCATCCCCGCCATACCTACCCACCATGCACAGTATAGGGGCCTCACTCCCATCGTTCGTGGTTGAAATGAATGTGCACCAAACAGACATTGGAGCACCTAGAAACCAGCACTGGAAAATTGGACATCAGACGAATTCGGTGGGATTCCCCACCCAGAATAGCCTATCAGCTAATTACAAAGAATTCAACTCAACCACTAGGAAATATTGTAACTTACATCTACCCTTTATTGCTCAAGTTTCAGATTCACATGCAAGGAAGAAACACTTTGCTTTCCTAGATAGGTTCATTGGCTATAACCAGATTATAATAGAAGACAAGGTCCAAAATAAAATGTATTTCACTTGTCCTTGGGTTACTTATTCTTATTTAGTTCTTATATTTGAATTTTGCAATGCATTTACCACTTTGTAGAGGATTATGTTGAGCATTTTTCTTGATCTTTCCCATGAATGTATGTAATTCTATTTGGATGAATTCACAACATATGGAAACACATGAGAAATAATTAAACAATCATGAAAAGGTGCTAAAAAGTGAAAGGACAACAAACTATCTCTCAATAATAAAAAAAATTATATGATGATGTAGGAGAGTGTAGTCCTAGGACACTATGTTTCACAATGATGAATTCAGATAGATCCTAATAAAGCTGAAGTAATAAAAAACCTACTTGTTCCTAAAAAGAAAAAGGATGTAAAGAGTTTTCTTGGCCATTTCTATGTACTATAAAATATTCATTAAGGATCTTAGCAAGATAAATAGCCCTATATTTTTTTACTCTCTAAGAATTATAAATTTGAGTAGACAATAACCTATCAAGAAGCCTGACAAAATCTCAAGAACTCCTTGAGTATGACCCTTGTGACCTAGTTAGGAATTATTTTTTCATGCATATGCTTATGATTTTGTTGTAGGATTTTTCCTAGAACAAAAGAAGGTAACTCTAGAGCATACCACCTAATAGATTAGTAATAATATTAAGGAACCTAAATTGAATGACACCATCACTAAATAAATAAATTTTGGCTATGATTTATATTATTAATTTTTTAACATTATATTATAGGTTACCTAGTCTTTTTCCACATTGATTATATAGATATTAGTATCTAATGAATAAAATAATGATTAATGGTCAATTGATTTTTTGGATATTGCTGCTATAAGAATTCAACATCAACATAGTGGATAAACCAAGTAAAGAAAATGTAGCTTCCAACTTTCTTTCTAGATTGAATGCTCTTGTAGATGACCCCATCATTGATGACACTTATCGAGAAAAGAGATTTTTTTAAATGATTATGCAAATCCCTTGATATGCTAATATTAAAAATTACCTTGTTATGGGAAGAAAACCTATC
Organism: Sequoia sempervirens; assembly: GCA_007258455.2. Taxonomy (NCBI): domain Eukaryota; kingdom Viridiplantae; phylum Streptophyta; class Pinopsida; order Cupressales; family Cupressaceae; genus Sequoia; species Sequoia sempervirens. Next base: position 215,917,643 of record VDFB02086081.1, on the reverse strand, counting down.
CACTTATCACCATGAGAAAAATTCCATATAGTAGAGAAGAATCTCCCATATTAATTGATATCTAGCAAATTTCTCTATATAGGACTAGATAATATAATGTGCAAGTGTATTCATGAAGATGAGGTGTTTTACATTCTTTGAACCTAACATGATGAGCCTTGTGGTGGATATTTTATTTCCAAAATGATAGCATTGCATTTTTATTATAACCTACTGTTGACCCACACTATATAACGATGCAATCAAATACACACAAAGGTGTGAAAAATGTTGGAGGATGGACCAACATAAGTTAGAATTGATGATATGCCTCTATAACCGTAGTTAGTGATGAATAATTTTGATAAATGAGGCATTGGATTTATTTTTCCAATTTATCTAATTGGCATGCTTCTCTAAATCTTGTCAAAGCTTGACACTATTCAAATTTTTCTTGCAGGAATAATTTTCTTCATGTTTTGGAAATTTTTGAAGTTTTGAGAATCATTATCAACTCTAAAAAAGGTCCTCACAACCTTGTAAAATTACAATAGGTCTTTGGTAACCTACTTTTTCATTGATGGGAACAGAAAAATATGAGATGTGTGCTTATTTTGATAGTAATGTTTTGAGATGATTTCATTCTTTTGCTGCCATGTTGTGTTGATCAATAGATAAAGTGAGGAAAAGTTGAATTTTTGATGCTCATTGGAGTTTAGGATGATTTTAAAAACCTCGCCAGCTCTTGGAAAGGTTCTCACAACCTTTTCATAGCCCAACATACATTTCAAAACCTATTGAAAATAATGTGAAGACAAGAAAAAGAGATAAAAATAAATACTAAATGTGCTGATGTGTTCATGAGTTGAGGAGGTTTTGAGACCTTTGCTTTCTCCCAATAAGGCTCTCACAATCATTTTGGAGTTTGACTAAGTTTCAAAAACTAGTTTTGTGGCTAACACCTAGTGCTAATATGAAGAGAGAAGGCTTACACACGCCTAAATCATTGATCAAAACTTGGAATGCAACCTTTAATATCAATGGGTTCTCAAAAGAACAAGGATTATCTAAGGAGTATGTGATTCATAGGGATTCCTATGATCTTTTATATGGAATTTTTGAATTAGTTTTAGCTCCAAGTGAAATGCAACAATGCATTACTTTTCACCTAATCACCTTAATGGTTGTCGCTCACCCACCTACTATAATCAAGTGCCTTATTTCCAAATGTTAATTTAGATGTCCTCCTTCAATTTAGAGTGCACAATTTAAGTGATATTTATCATTGTCCACAAATTTGGGACTAGATATAGTGTCATGGATTAGGGTTTTGACCTAAGGTTGTATTTAATGTTCTTGGACTCATTTTTGGAGGGGGTGGTTATTCTAAATGCGAAAGATATTTCAATGACTTCTAGGGTTCTAATAAATGAAAGTTAGTTCTAGGAGAGTAGTGAACATTATTAAATATCTAAAGGTACTAAGAAAAATGTATTATATATGTAATGTATCCATAGTCAAAGGTACATATTAAAGGTATTTCAAAATACTAAAAATATTTTCTTTAGCATTTATAGTATTGCAAATGTAGATTTTATTAGAGAATGTGAGGTCATTCTAAAACATTTACAATTATTATAATAATCTTTCATTATTTACATGTGGAATTGTGTAGTTTGATTATGGATAACGAAGCATCTTATATCTAAAATATTCTCATTTGATGCATTCTTATTCTTGGATCAGTCATTCAATATTTTACCTTTCATTTCTTTCTCCTTGTTGATTTGACATTGTTATCCATAGATAGGTAACAATCTAAAAGTATTTTGACATAATCATCTAAAATAAAAGAGCATAAATTGTAAATAGTGTAGGAATAATAGTTTTATGCATTTGTGACCTCATATTATAAGTATGGATTTATCATTAGTGAGCCTCAAATTGATTCATTTAACATGGGTCATGCTTGGAAAATCAAATCAACTATATAGGTGCTTTATTTATCGAGTCTTTCTTGACCTAGTAACATTATTTAGGGTGAAATGTGCAATTGGGTTTGGTTGTATTTATTTTTAGTTGTCCATTTTTTTTTATTCAAATGCCTATTATAGTACACCCCTATAAAAACAATCCCAAATCTAAGTTATGCTCAAAGTGTAGGAGAGACAACCCCCTCTCATAGACTTGACCATTAACCCTCCATATTTTCTTGATGATCCAATTTTACTTGCATAATGGAAACCCTAACCTTGTGAGTGAAATTTCATTCTAGGAAGTGGAGAAAAATTTTGGAACCCAAAAGGTATGAAATTTCTATTTCACTCTCAAATCTATAATATTATTATCCTAATTGTAATAAGTATATTAAATATAGGAACAATAATTTCATTATGATCAATACATAAATTGATAATGACAATCAAGAAAATTGGGGATTTGGTAGATCACATCACTCTAAAATATGATATTATTTTTCTCCTTTTTAATTATTATATGGAGTGGAACATGAAATTCCTATAACCCTAGAAATTATAATTGTTGGACTCTACTTGTAACCTTGTATCTAGCTACATTTCCCACCTACATCCCCATATAAAAACTCTACATCATTAGGAAGGTTAATTTTTTAAACTTGAATTAATCATTTATAATATCTATCTATAGTGTATAAAAAAGTAACCATTTTTCACACTTAATTTTGGAATGATTACCATTAAAATGAACCTAATATTTCCTTGATCTAGTGTTGTAATTTGTTTTAAACATTCACATTAGGTTTAGGGCCCTTTTAAGCTAAATAGACCCAATTTTGCCTTAATTTAGTGTTGTAAAGTGTATTTATTAACACCTTCACATTAATTTTTGGGTTGTCTTACACTATTAACCTTCATAACACCATTAATAGACCCCTAATAACCTTTATTATTCATCTCAAGGTTTATTTCAACCAAAATCCTGACATAATTAACAAATACACCTAATATCCTAACCTCGCAACATTTCCTCTGCCTCAAAAGCCCTGGTGGGACCCATACACCACCTTGAGAATATGAGTCCCACCTAGATGGGACCTATATGCCACATTGGGCATATAAGTCCCATTTGGCGCCTTTTTAGGGTTTTGAGAAGGAAATCAAGGTTTTGGATTCAAATTTCATGAGCATTGGCATTTGGGATCTAATAAATGGTAAGATAGATGTAATGCCTATATAAAAAAGGTTTCAAATCATTATTTCACTAAGAAATCAAGAGTCAAGCATCTTAAGCATTCACAAGAGCATCATAGAGTATTCAAGGGAAGATTTTTTATCATTTGTTGTAGCAATTCAGGATCCATCATCATGTGAAAGACATAAAGCAACAATCATGTTGTTGATCTAGTGTTGTAATGGCCTTCAAAGTTGTATCGCTCATCGCTGATTTATTCATTGGTTCATACTTTGAACTAGCGATGAGTGATGAAATGATGTTTTCCTTTTAATACTGCTTATTGCTAATGGCTTTTAAGTTTTCAAAATTTTAATAGCAATGAGCGATACTTCCATCTTTATGTTCTTATCACTCATTGCAGATGACCATAAAAAAGATAAACTTGGAATAGTGATGAGCGATGTGATCACTTGATTGTAGATACATTTTGAATGTAAAGTCTCACATCAGCGATACGCGATGGACATTACAAAAGTTGTAAATCTTCTCATCGCTGATTTCTTGTAAAATATATGAGGAGAATTAGCAATGAACAAATTCCATATGTTATAACTTCATCGGTCATTGTTGATTTGTTTTAGAACTTCAGTTCTAAATTGGCGATAAGCGATGGAGGTCCTCTAAAGGGTTTTATCTCTCGCTAATATGATATGATCATATGAGTGATGTATTTTGTGATGTTTGTTCTATGCAGGTTGTCAGTGTCAAATTTTGGTGCTATCACAACATCTCCTGTAGCAAATAGAAGCCTTAGTACAAGTTTCAAATTAGTGATACGTGACAGGAGGATAAGTGTGACCAATAGTCAGGGCATCGAACAGAGGGCTAAAGAAACTCACTAGGATGTCTTCATCGTTGATAGAGTGGGGAAAAAAAATGATCAGCGACAAGTGACGGTCACTACATTAAATAGGCTACGTGGAAAAATCCTGAAGATTTAGCATCAAGCAAAAGGAAAGCAGCGAGAAGACTAAGGAACCATTGATAAAGTTTTAAAATAGGATAATCCAATGGACTAAGAATCACCACATAAATTCTTTCATTCAAATTGAGGATCAGTGATGAAGCGATGAAGTGTATAAAGAAATTTTCCCTCTAAGAAAAACTAGTCTTGTGTACATCACCGATATTAATGAAAGTTTCTAAGGATATAAAAAAAAGGCTCATATCACCATGGATGTAGTTTCAAGTGCTTTAAAAGCAATGACTTAGATTCAATCTTGAGCTGTAAGTTGTCAACTTACTCACATAAGGATATTTTGAGTCCTTAATCTTGCATTCTTCAAATTTCCTATTTAATGCATATTACTTGAGTGATCTTCCATGTCATAATTCATTTTTCAATGAATGAGGGTCAAAGGTTGATAAAGAAGCGTGTGGGAATTGATCTCTCTTGAGAAGTGTGTAGACATTCTAGGCAAGTAGGTATGTCATGATCATTCAAGAGTATGAGGGGTTGAGTTTGTTTGAGCCTAAGGGAGGTCTTGAGAATAAAAGTGGAATACATCGAGCTCCTGATATGCCAAAAAGAAGTGTAGGATTTAAGAAATTCAAGGAGTATAGTACCAAGGAAAATTACCATCCAAGAGTTTAGATAGTTTCAGAAGAATTAGTCAAACATAGAGAGAAGAAGATGGTGAAATATAAAAAGAAGGCATGGATAGAGAGTGAGCATTGTAAGGCCTATCTGAAGGAATGAAATTTTCCATGTGAGGTTTCTAATAACCCTTTAGACAGTGAGGGTGATTATTATCCCCTCTCCCTGGTACTATCGAGGAATCCTGACAAAGAGGTGGTGATAGTTTCTCTAGTCCCACCATGAGAAAAACATGTGTTAATATCCTATGAGGTTGATGACTCAGAGTGATGATTGTGCCTTATTTATTTTTTTGATGAAACCATGTCCTTTCTGTTATGATTTTCCTATTCAACACTCATGTGATTTCTTGTTTCATGTGCTGAGGTGGAATGTTTTCGAGCTGGTATGTAGGAGAAGTGCTAGACTAGCTGACCTTGGTGGTGTGTATATTGTATCTGAACGATATACAAGTTTGTGCTAGAACTGCTATTGGAGAATCTTCTTTGGTCAACAAGGATGAGGATTCAACATGAGTACAACAAACTATTCCTTTCGAGGAGCTAGTCTATCTTCATTAAGGGAATGTGGAATGTGGTCTTTTACTCTTCCATTATCCTCAAATGATTGCATGTAACAAACTAGGAATATATCAAATTCTGGTAAAAATGAAATAAAATGTAAATGTAACTAAGCCTGATGCTTGTTCCTCCCTTATCCTATAAAAGGGATTTTAGTTCTTATTACAGAGGTCACATTCTAAACTCTTGATAGGGTTCTAGGTGAAAGCTAAGTTAAGAAAGGGCACTTAGAGTAGAATTTTGATGTAGGCCAGTAGTTTGTCTTGGATAAGAAGTCATGTATGTAATGATCTTAAATGAGTTTTATAGAAATTACTAATATCTAAAAAAATATCAGTCAAGAAGTCGATACTATCCTATGTATGTTCATTATGGAGTTATGAATGAGAAATACTAATGGTGTTATCATTTGTCTTCAAATATTTCATTAGAATGTATTACTCTGTTTTCAGCTTTAATTCAAAGAATTAAGTAAAATGCTTGAATAGGGTTATAAACTTTGTAGCAAATACCTTAGGATTTTTAAGAAGTGAATGTTTCTTGCACATTAAGTTTTCATAAATGCAAATCAATACGAAAATAGTTTGTTTCTCCCTTAAATGTGTAATTTGTAAATTACTGATCCTCTTGTGTACTTGACTCCATTGCTCCAATTGATTAGACACTGGTCATTTTGTCAAAAAATCTTGCATAAGATGAACAAATAGTGTTCCTGGCTCTAGACTTATGAAAAGACAATACTCAAATAGAAAATCTCTCCAAGGATAGTAGAAGTGGAATTAATCTTAATTCCTAGCAAATAGCTAATCCTTCTTTTGAAAATCTACCAAATCTTCTGTGAAAATGATTTTATCTGCTATAAAAGGAATTACTCTATGTACAAATGTGTTACTAATTGATTATATTGCATGAAAATTCAATTAGGATTACACTCCTAGGTTTCACAGAGCCTAAAGTGAAGGAGTATGGACTTTAAAATCCTATGCGTGTTGTGTTGGCCACTAACCTAACAGTTCTCCATCATAGGGGTTGGCTACTTTTTAGAGGATTGTTTGGTTTTGTTGGAAAAATCACCAACATAAATGGTGATTCCACTGGGGATACTATGAATCTCCGGTTGTAGAGTATTAGAGTAAAAAATTGGTGAATTTGAACATCTGGTTCAAATACTGAAGAATTTCCAAATCTAGAAATGTTTTTGTTGAGAAAGTTTCAAAAGATATATGTGTGACTTTGTTGTGGGAGAAAACCCATAAGGATATTCATCTTTTAAGGAGCTTCATATTGCTTGAAGTTAAATCCTTTAAAAGGAGGTGGCGACTCTGTCATGAACCTGATAAAGATGTGAAGAATGCTTCATATCTGCAAGTGTTTCTAGTCAAGAAGGAGAACCCTTTACTACAACAAATCTAGGTATTCTTCAGTTTTTGGTTTTCATGAAAGAAAAATTTGTATATGAAAACCATAGTTGTAATTCCTATAAAAATTTGATTCCCTATTAAGTGATTAAGCACTAAGGAAGGGAAATAGTAGTGATAGGCTTGCATATTTCTATATTACTAAATGACATATTTATTTATAGAGCTATGTATGCAATGTTCTTGAAGAAATTCATTTAGAAGATCTTAAGAAAGTAGAGATAAAATTTGCATTTGTAAAAGCTTAAGATCTGGTTGTAAAAGAAATATAAGTTGCTTAGTGTAATTGCATAATATAAGAAGGCTTATAGAGCTGTAATAAAATGTATCATCAACCTATGCATCCCTGTGTGGGACCAAATGTAACAATGCATAGTGCCATAGAATGCATATGGGATGCAATATTGAAAACAACTTAAAATATGGGATGCAAAGGAATCACTTGGATACAAGTGTTTACTACCATAGAATGCCTAATGTTTGTGAATGGTGTAAACCAGAAGTCAAAAATGAATGTAAGAGCATTTGCACCCCTCTTGTTTCAGCTTGCACAACATTCTGTAATACTGATCTCATAAAGTCCCAAACATATCATCAAGAAACCATCATGTCTTCAAATTACAATGATAATAATTTTGTTGCTCTGTATGAATCGAGTAGTGAGATATCACATGAAGAGGAAGATACTAGAGAAAAGGTTGAAAATATATACTTCAATGAAGAAAATGAAAGGTGTGGTTTCAATTTTTCTAAAAATTCCACTACCTATGCTCCTATGGATGACATAAGACTGAGCATTCAGTCTGAAAATTCTAAACAAAGTTGCAATATTGATGAATCCTCTTGTTGTAGTAATGATGATGACATAGAGTATGGTCAAATATCTATTGAATGTGATTGTTCTCATGAAGAAGAGATAAAATCATTTGCCGCAAATAAGAAATGTGCTGATAATGCTGTAAGTACATTTGAAAATATGGTTGTTTGTTCTTCTAATGATTACAATGAATTTGGATGCTATAATGACTTGAAGGAATTAGACATCCATGTTGATAAAAATGAGGCTCTTATGTCAAGTATGAATGTAATGGAAAATACATTGTATGATGAGCCTCCATCTTTATTAGAAATGGAGAATAATGATCTCTATGGGTGCAGAGATAATCCACTCTTTGCTGAGGATTCTGATGATGCATCTGATACAGGGTTAGAATGTAGTCTTGAGCATACAAAGCAACACATTGATGTGCTCCTTGAAGGAATTTCTTATAAACGTATTACCTTTGATGCAGGTGTTGTAGATAAGGTTGAGTATCAAGATGCCAACTATCGAGAAGAGTATGAATGTTTTCATTTTCTAGTTTAGTGGGAAGGAATTTTGATGAAGTGTGGCAATGGGATAAGTAAAGAGAAATGTTATTTTCAATATGAACATAACACATATGTGTCATGTGATGATGAAAATTTACAGTTCATGCTTAACTCTACATTATAGGATGATGGAGGTTACACTGGCAGTTTTATGCTCAGAAGGGTTGTGAGAAATGTTGATAACAAGGATTATAATCAGATAGACTCTCACTTGTTAAAAAGAGGCCTAACATTTATTCTGGAAGGATTGAAATTATGCTTACTTCAGTCGTACAATAAGGACAAATGTGAATGGAAGGACATCAACTCTTTTAGAAGGCTAGTTTTTGACAGAGGGAGAAACTTATTCAATGTTTTTGTGGCTTAGCACCACCAATCAGGAGGGTAAAACCTGGTTGACCTGAGGGATGCATAATAAAGTTTGCATCTTTGAAATTTTCATGTTGGTTGGGTGGAGATTGGATCTCCCTTTTCAGGTCTTCTTTTCCTATGTAAATTTTGTACATATATGTTGTTTCTTTTATTATGTTTTTGTGCCTGGTCTATTTCACCTGAAATTTTGAGATCTCACCATGCCTACAAGAGGCATGTGCCCCAGTCAGAGCCACTAAGGGAGCGCTCAATTTTTTTTGTTCCATGTTAAAACCCTTATTGCATTTGGATATAGGGTAGCTATCTACAAAATCTTACAGTATTCTATTTGGCCAATGACTACCTATTACCCATTGCCAGTTATTTTAGTGCATCTTTAGTCATTTGTTGTCACCTGGTAACCAATCCTTCTAGCCTAGGTTCAGAATTTTCTATTTTATAAAATTGGGTGAGGATCTTTAGGCCCTTACGTTCTTTTCATTTTGTAACTTAGAAGTTTTCGAGTTAATTATTATCCTAGGGGGTCCCCTTCATTCAAAATTACTAATGAGGATGTGCTTAAAAGGTTCCCACTTGTGTCCCGATGGCCTTCATAGCTATATCGCTCATTGTTGATTTATTCATTAGTTCATACTTTGAATTAGTGATGAGTGATGAATTGATGTTTTCCTTTTAATATCGCTCATTGCTAATGGATTTTAAGTTTTCAAAATTGTAATAGTGATGAGCGATACTTCTATCTTTATGTTCTTATCACTCATCGCAGATGGCCATAAAAAAAATAAACTTGGAATAGTGATTAACAACATAATCACTTGATTGTGGATACATTTTGAATGTAAAGTATCACATCAGCGATATGTGGACATTAAAAAATTTGTAAATCTTCTCATCGCTGATTGCTTGAAAAATATATGAAGAGAATTAGCGATGAACAAATGCCATATGTTATAACTTCATCACTCATCACTGATTTGTTTTAGTAATTGAGTTCTAAATTGGCGATAAGCGATGGAGGTCCTCTAAAGGGTTTTATCTCTCGCTAATATGATATGATGATATGAGTGATGTCTTTTGTGATGTTTGTTCTATGTAGGTTGCACATGTCAAATTCTCGTGCTATCACAACATCTCTTGTCACAGATAGAAGCCTCAGTACAAGGTTCAAATTAGTGATATGCGACAGGAGGATAAATGTGACTAGTGTCAGGGCCATAGAACCAAGGGCTAAAAACCATCACTAGGATTTCTACATCACTGATAGAGTGGGGCAAAGAAAAAATATATCAGTAACAAGTGATGGTCACTGCATGGAATGGGCTATGTGGAAAAATTGTAAAAATTTAGCATAAAGAAAAAGGAAAGCAGCGAGAAGACTAAGGAACCATTGATAAAGTTTTAAAATAGGATAATCCAATGGAATAAGAATCACCACATAAATTCTTTCTTCAAAATTTAGGATCGGCAATGAAGTGATGAATTGTATAAAGAAAGCTTCCCTCTAAGAAAAACTAGTCTTGTGTACTTCGCCAATATTAATGAAGGCACGAATTAGGTTGGTGATACATGATGTTTGATAGATCACAACACTTGAACTGGCATCGCTATTTTCTATGAGCAAGTTGTTAAGGACATAAAAAACAAGGCTCATATCATCATGGATGAAGTTTTAAGTGCTTTAAAAGTAATGGCCTAGATTCAATCTTTAGCTGTAAGTTATCAACTTGCTCGCATAAAGAGATTTCGAGTCATTAATCTTGCATGCTTCAAATAGCCTATTTAATGTAGAGTACTGGAGTGATCTTCCATGTCATAATTCATTTTTCAGTGAACGAGAGTCGAAGGCTGATAAAGAAGTGTGTGGGAATTGAATTCTCCTGACAAGTGTCTAGACATTCTAGGCAAGTAGGTATGTCATGATGATTCGAGAGTTTGAGAGGTTGAGTTATTTTTAGCCTAAGGGAGGTCTTGAGAATAAAAGTGGAATACATGGAGCTCCTAATATTACAAAATGAAGAGTAGGATTTGGTAAATTCAAGGAGTATAGTACCAAGAAAAATTACCATCCAAGAGAGTAGATAGTTTCAGAAGAATTAGTCAAACACATAGAGAAGAGGATGGTAAAATATAGAAAAGAAGGCATGCATAGAGAGTGAGCATTGTAAGGCCTATCGAAAGGAATGCAATTTTCCATGTGAGGTTTCTAATAACCCTTCAAACAGTGAGGGTGACATTGAATCATAGGGTGATTATTATCCCCTCTCCTTGGTACTATCGAGGAATCCTGATGAAGAGGTGGTGACAGTTTCTCTAGTCCCACCATGAGAAAAACATGGGCGAATATCCTCTGAGGTTGATGACTCAAAGTGATGATTACGCCCTATTTTTGTTTTTGATGAAACCATGCCCTTTCTATTAGGATTTTCCTATTCAACACTCATGTGATTTCTTGTTTCATGTGTTGAGGTGGAATGTTTTTGGGCTAGTATGTAGGAGAAGTGCTAGACTAGCTCACCTGGGCGGTGCGTATATTGTATCTGGATGATATACATGTTTGTGTTGGAACTGCTATTGGAGAGTCTTCTTTGGTCAACAAGGATGAGGATTCAACACGGTTACAACAAACTCTGCCTTTCGAGGAGCTAGTATGTCTTCATTCAGGGAATGTGGAATGTGGTCTTTTACTCTTCCATTATCCTCAAATGATTGCATGTAACAAACTAGGAATATCTTGAATTCTGGTACAAATGAAATGAAATGTAAATGTAATTAAGCCTGATGCTTGTTCCTCCCTCCTATAAAATGGATTTCAAGGCTTATTACAGAGCTTGGATTCTAAAGTCTTGATAGGGTTCTAGGTAAAAGCTAAGTTTAGAAAGGGCACTTAGAATAGAATTCTGAAGTAGGCCAGTAGTTTGTCTTGGATAAGAAGTGATGTATGTAATGATCTTAAATGATTTTTATAGAAATTACTGATATCAAAACAAATATCAGTCAAGAATTCGATACTCTCCTATGTATGTGCATTATGGAGTTATGAATGAGAAATACTAATGGTGTTATCATTTGTCTTCAAATATTTCATTTGAATGTATTACTCTATTTTCAACTTTAATTCAAAGAATTAATTAAAATTCTTGAATAGGGTTATAAACTTCGTAACGAATGCCTTAGGATTTCTAAGAAGTGAATGTTTCTTGCACAATAAGTTTTCGTAAACACAAAGCAATACAAAAATAGTTTGTTTCTCCCTTAAATGAGTAATTTGTAAATTATTGATCCTCTTGTGTACTTGACTTCGTTACTCCAATTTATTAGACACTAGTCATTTTGTCAGAAAATATTGCATAAGATGAAAAAATAGTGTTCCTAGATCTAGACTTATGAGAAGACAATACTCAAATTGAAAATTTCTCCAAGGATAGTAGAAGTGGAATTAATCTCAATTCCTAGTAGATGGCTAATCCTTCATTTGAAAATCTACCAAATATTTAGTGAAATTGATTTTATCTACTATAGAAGGAATTAATTTGTGTACAAATTTGTTACTAATTGATTATATTGCATGAAAATGGAATTGGGATTACCCTCCTAGGTTTCACAAAGCCTGAAGTGAAGGAGTACTGACATTAAAATCCTATGCTCATTGTGATGGCCACTAACGTAATAGTTCTCCATCATAGGGCTTGGCTACTTTATAAAGCATTATTCGGTTCTGCTGGAAAAATCACTAACAGTCCCATAACTAATTGAAGATCAATATCTACATTCGTCATTTCCACTTCATATTAGATTATAGATTTACATTTCAAGACATCATTCAAGATATTATTTTTCATGTTTTATGTTTCATATTCATTGTTTCATCATATGGTTTAGTTAACTAAATTAGGTTATACCAAGGTAAACCCCCATTCCCTAAAAATCAACAATTTTTTCTTCTCTTTGATGTGTTATTGTAGGTCTAGGTGTTTTGAGACTTGAAGATCCTTTGAAGACAAAGTTGCAAGATTGAAGAAAGTTTCCAAGTTGTCAAGAAGTTGTCATCTTCATGGAAAGTCATCCATAGGCTAGAATTCAAGCTTTGAAACTTAGAGATTTTACATGAGGGAAGCTACAAGAGATCACAATAGAATACCAAAAATTTAGCCAAACCCTAATACTGGGACTAAATTGCTAGCTTGGGTGCATGGGTCCTAGTACTACCTTTTTCCATATTTCAAAAGATCCAGATCAAGTCTTGATAGATTCTAGTTTCCGCAAATAAACCCTGGTTTGCGACAAAATAGCCTAGAATTGTGTATGAGTTCCAACAAGCTTCAAAAAAAAAAATTCAAGGTTTCAGAGCTTTTTTTAACCACATCTTTCTTCCAGATACCCCTCTGTTCATTCTTAGTTTATTGTCCCAATTTTCAATTTCATTTCCTAGGTCATTTAGTTAGGTTTGCATAATACTTTTATCTTCTTCTTTCCAAGCCCTTGCTTGGTGGTGAACCCCATTTTTTTTTCAATCACACCCCTAGGACACCTTATTGTATATATCTTTCCCTCATTTCCATCCCTAGATTAAGATCTCTAAGGTTTCCATGAATGAAACTTGAAGGAAATAGGAAAAGGTCCTAAACCCTAGTTCCATCTTCTAAAATGATAAAATCCAATTTTCTAGGTTTCATTTTGGTGAACCTAGCCTTTAGAACACCTTATTTTCTAATTTGGAGTGCATTATAGTCCTAGATCTAGCTTACATTAACTTTGCATTAGATTTTCATTAGTTAATTTGCATCTAGGGTTTCTAAATCTTACATTAGTGAAAGTGCATATAGGTTACACTTCTGTATCTTGCATCATTGAATTTCATTTAAAATCTATAATTGCACATTTTATAGACATCATACAAACTAGAAACCTAACATTCACCTAGAATTTGTTGAATTTGGTGCAAAAAGTCTAATTTGAGACTCATTCACCCCTCTAGGTGATTTAGTGCCTGTATAGGTGTTTTTTCCTAGATTTATGGGAATTATGTGATGTATGCTTTTCACTGTTTGAGACCTCCATGAACCCTGACTGGGAATAATATGCCCCTATAGGAGATTTAGTCCTAGATCATACCTAAAACTTCCTTTTACAACATCAAAAACCTTGTTTATGTACTTCTCGAGCTTGCTGGTAACATATGTAGCATCAGTCTACAAAGTTTCAGAAACTTCTGTTTTATGCATCTAAGTCAAAAAAATTAATTTAAGGTAGTCATTATTCAATTATTCCTAAATTATTTCAATAGAAAACATTCATCTGATTTGAAAATGCTCACATTTCTGAAAGTTTGCATAATATGGATAAAATTACTTTTGAATTTTGCATACACAATGTTTACATTCATGAAGCTTTACATAAGTTGGATAAAAGTTCTTTTCATTTTTGCATACACATTGTTTGCATTGTTAAAGATTTGCATACATTAGATAAAAAGAATTTTTATCTTTGGCTATACATTTTTTACATTCTTTAAGCATTGCATGAGATGGTTAGAAGTAGTTTTCATTCTTTGGAGTCAAACAATGTTAGTATCTTACCTATGATCTAGGCATGCTAAGAAAAATTGCATATCCCCTCCCTATGAGAATGCTTTAGTGAAAGAGAATACAAACTTGGTCAATCATAACAGTCATATTTGGTCTTCTCCTAATATCTCTCCTATTTGTTAAGAAAATATTTTGGTGTTAGAAGAACCAATCAATGAGAGTTTTGAGAGTCCTAGTTGTTTCTCTCCTCCTACCTCTCTTATTAAGCAAGACATTAATGAACAAGAGGACACAACCATATGTAATCATGATGATCACATAACACAACAAGAGACCATTGAAACCTACACTTCAACTAGTCTACATTCATCTCCCAACATATTCTCCTCTTGTGATAATGTTGTAAATGATGAGGATATATAGGCATTAGATGATCAAATGTTTAAGATCTATGACAACCCTCTTTATTTTTCTTCCCCTACCTATCTTATTCTAGAATACATTATGGGAAAAATAAATGAAATTATGGATAGTCATGACAATCACATTTTTTCTTCTCGTAGTATCATTCCTAGTTGTGAAGAAGATCCTTTGATGTTAGAAAATTTGATTGATGAAAGTCATGAGAATATTATGTGTCTATCTTCCCCTAGGGAAAATATTATTGAACAAGAGAATTCCATCATTGATAAGCAAGACAATCCAACCATTGACAACCCCCTTACTAGTGATGAAGTCATTTCAAAAGAAACAACCTCTAAATGTCATGAACATCTAGTTTGTAGTTTTTCTAAAAACTCTCCTACTAGGGAAGATATCATGGTGGAAGAAAATGAGAACATTGACACATATATTTTAAACAATAGTGATTTGACTTCCTTAGATGATGGTGAAAAGATGACACTAGACTCCCCTCATTAGAAATACATCACACTAAAATTGTTGAGGCTATGAATGCACAAGTATTTGTTAGATCCCCCTTGATTATTGGACATTCTAAATACCCTGTGGGAAATCCTAAGAATCCTCTAATTCTTTACCCACCCTCACAATGACCGCAAACTAAAAAAAAACCCATCTTCATCCTTGAACCACCTAAGAATAATATGTCACAACAATCGAGTTAAAATAATATTGCTCATACATATAACACTAGAAAAAATCTACAACCAAGATAAACACCTTCAACATCCCTCCCATTACTTAACCCTACCTTGCCTAACCCTTCTCGTTTTCCTTCACAAAGTGGAAGGGAGTATGATCTTGTTGAACAACTTAAGAAAAATCCTATTAAAATATCATTATGGAACCTTATTCAATCATCCCCTCATTACCATAACATGATGCAAAGTTCCTTACAACAAGCTCCTACCCCTCCTAATGTGCAACCAAGTGACATAGCAGCCATGATTCAAGAAATGAATGCTGACATTGTTTTCCACCAAAGTGAGCTTCCTCCTTTGGAAGTACAAAAACAAAATGATGCTTTCATGATAATAGATATCTATAATAGGTTGGGAATAAAAATAACCCTTGTTGATAATGGATCCACCCTTAATGTGTGTACTGTGACCCTTTTGGATAGACTTGGCATGGCTAAATAAAAAATCCAACCTACCTCTTTATCTAATCGTGGGTTTGATAATGTACGGAAACAACCACTTCATGTAATTACACTACCTATTATAGCTAAAAAAGTTACAATACAAACCCCGATCCATGTTATGCCTGATGATATTTCATACAACCCTCTTTTAGGAAGACCATGGATTTATGAGATGCATGTGGTACCTTCTACCCTTCATCATAAACTGAAATATGTCTACAACAATAAAGTATATACAATTGAAGCTAAACCTAAACCAAATAGTTGTTTTGAACATTGAGAAAGGAAAGGAGAATCCTTTGAAAACACTGAGACCAAGTACACAAGTGGAACTCACACAAGAAGAAAAAATAGGTATCCTTAACCCTTTACAATGTTATCGCTAGATGATTTGGGACTATTAGATTTCACAGCTAGATTTCATTGGAAATTGAATATCGTAACAAAAAAGAATGAAAAAGAAAAAGTGGTAATGTCAACAAAAAATTTGGAAGACCCTTCAAAAGCATCCACCTCAACCACTTTAGAAGAAGAAGCATATTACATGTAACAAACTTTGATGAAGCTTATTATGAACAACCAGTGACTACAAAAGAAATGAAAAATCTTTATGGAAACAGTTATGAGCTTATGAAACAACTTGGATATAGTGGAAAAGGATATGGTGCTAGAGAGCAAGGTATGCGTGTCCCTATAGAGCCTAACACACAAGGAAAAACTAATGGTCTTGGTTATTTTCCCTTGAAAGAAACAAACAAGCCTTCACTTAATGTCAATTTACTATTTCAAAAGACTCTTCTAAGCCAACTTTAATACTAGTGTATTCTGAATTGATAGACACTAGTGGTCTTGGTTATTGTCCTTCAAAAGAAATGAAAGAAACTAAGAAATATTCACTTAACATAAATTTGATCACACAAAACACTAAAGATTAGAGTTTGTTAGATTTAACACCTTCCTTTAAGGAATATACCAAAATCTTGCAATCTAAAGAGTCTTACATAAATTTGACACCTTGTACTAAGCAAGAGATATCTTTGTCACAAATAGGGACATCCTCTACTATTAATCAAGAGAGTATCTTTTCAAGACTCCTCCAAGATCGTTTAATATCCCTCCCTCGAAGAACATGAAATAAATTTTACTACAAGAATTCATCTTGTGCATTATCATAGAGTTCATGGTCATTTTACTAATGAATATAAGGCTTTAGGTACTAAAATTCAACATCTTAAGGATGGTGGTGTTCTTCCTTGCGTTGAAGCACATAGTTCCTATAATTGATATTAATTTTCATGTTTCTCATCAATCACTTGGGCTCATCCTTGTCTTGCACTAAGTGGGGGCAAGGGGTTGGGATAGCCTTGTCCTGGTATGATACTTGTTGTTGTCTCTTTTGGATAATTGACCTCCTTCCATGTAAATATAAGAGAAAGCTTGGGATGTGGATGACATGCCTTAAGTTGGCTTGCATGTAACGTACTAAGAACTCTCTTTAGTATTGCAACCCTTTATCCATGATTTAGTTTCATTAAGAAACATATGAATTGGCATAGGGCTTCTCCAATAAGCTCTCATGTCTTATTATCCCTTATAGTAATTACTCACATCAATGGTGTTAGAAACTTCTTTAAAGTGGGGGCATACATCGACACTCATGCTTCATTGTGCAATTTTATTTCTTCTTATGATGCATCCTTTTTATTGGTGGTCTCATTGGGCATGATATCCTTTGAAAGCATGATATTTCTTTGACCTATAATCTCTTGGAGATATTAACCATGATTTTCCCTAAGAAGATACCTTACATGAACTAAGGAAAATCTATTTGAACATACCTTACACTTTTGCATTTACAATATTGGTTATATGGTCACCTTGCATAACACACTTTTCTTTCCCATGATGTCATCTTGTTTGTTCATGGGTGTCAAGCATATGGAGTTTTTCTTGCCTCATGAATTCCTATTGTGATGTTGTGTGGCTCCTTATCAAAGTTATTAGGAGGTATAGATTTGGTATGGTTGTACATATGGGAGAAAAACTTAGGAAAAAATTTCCCATAGCCACTTGCTTCTGTGTGTGAGAACATACCGAATGCATGGATATGTGTCTCGCCTCTTTGGGGGATCACCTAGTGGATGGCTTGAGGTTCCACTAGCCCTTGTGAGAATGCATTTGGTTTCTGTAGTGGACATCGTGTTCCACTTATAAGCCACCCTTTTTAGATACTCATCTAGCAGACAACCTAAAGTTCTATTGCCTTAGAGTGAGCATGCATTTTAAACAAACAAGCTTAGATATGATCCACAATGTGTGGGATAAACGATAGAAGCTTGATCCACCATTTCTCTCTTTTTCTTTTGTATTTATGTCATTAACATCAATATGTTTTTGTATCTTGATGATGTGTATCATACACCTTGTGTGTGTTCTTTGTGCTTATGTTGGTTTGATGTAGGATCCTATATCTTGGGGGCTTGGCCACCTCCATGATCTTTGTTATCCTATATCATCTAGATTGGTACACTTGGACCTCTCTTGAATGTCTACTTTAGCGTGCATTTGAAGCAAGTTCCTCCTCTCACTAAAGTGGGGGAAAAATGTAGTGTGGAAAAAAGTAGCCCTTTTTCACATTTAATTTGGGAATGATTAACATTAAAATGAACCTAATATTTCCTTGATCTAGTGTTGTGTCCCCTCTTGCTTGGATCATACCAATTCATACATTCTATTACTAGTTCAAGGGCTTCCATTTCTAGTGAAAACCCTCCTACCAAATGAAACCTACTTGTAATAATGTTCTTTGCATACTCAAAGGCATTCTCTTGTCGAATCCGTGTGATGAATTCAATGTTAGTAAACTACACTAGATGAGTGTCGGTAACTATCCTGCCAATTGGTACGAATTGTGAAATAGGGTACTCGAATTCGTCATTTGGCTTCCTTCTGGAACTGCTCACATTTTCCTAGGTTTCCTGCATTTTAGTAGATATGTGCGTTGTGTGTGAGTTAGGGTTAAATATAGCCATTTATTGTAAATAATTCATAAAACTTTCAATCTTTGATTAGGTTAAATCTATTTCAAAATAATCATCAATTTAATTATCAAACTAGGGGAAACACCATTGATCCTAAGACATGCATGCATGGAAAAATAATAGAATTTTGGTTATTCGAAGCATACCTGGTTTGTTGATGATACAATTTTCTTCTTGAATACAACCTCAAAAAACTTGGCAGTTGTGTTCTTCAGTTTCTCGAGGTTTACCTTTCTTTGTGCACCACAATATTGGTTTTAATTCTTCAATTTCATTACAGGTGAGAAATATGTCACAAGGTAGAGTGCTATGGAAGAAATTACATGCTCGAGGTGATTCCAAGCATGTGTGTTGCTCACCACCTTCATTAATTTATTTTTACAATGCATTAATTCCTTGAGTAAAGGTGCAATCATGGAAAATTAGGGTTCAAATCACGAACACATTGGTTTCTATGCAGGGCTCATCAGTAGAGAAGAAGATATTGTAGAAGGCTGATTTGGCACACTTCGTGTCTCTTCAATTCTTACGAGGCAAAGGCTTTATAAGGGTATGTGCAGGATCATGATGGGCCAAAAAGTGGCGATATGATGGGTATGTGTAGGGTATGTGGCTGACAACTTTTTTTTCACCCAAAATTGATGAAACGAAAAGGGTTTTTAAAGGAGATTCTCATCTTTCCACCAATAGAAATTATGATTTACTTTGAATTTAATAAATAATTATTATTCATTTTCTATTTGAATTACCAATAAAGTCCTAATTGATAGGCTGATTGAAAAATATCTATAGCTTTCAAACAGTATCACATTTTTTGAGTTTGAAACATGCATCACATTCTATGATTCACATACTATAGAATTGAAAAAAAAAATGAATTTAATGAAGTTTTGGCCAAGTTAAGGTGGTTAGACATATAAGATTTTTATATTTTTTAAAAGTTGTAATAAAAAAATCATAATTAATTATTTACTTGGAAAAAACTTATAAAAAAATATGCATCACATTGGGATATGAGTCCTCTACTTATATCTAAATATTATAAAAAAATATTATCATTTTATTGTGGTTAGGGTGGCCAGACAAACACCTACTTCTTATTTTTTCCCTAAAATTTAAGTGCCACTGCATTGAAATTTCAAATTTTCACCAAATAGATTTTGGTTTTTGAAAATAAACCTAGTAGTTTAGAAACTCCATTCAATTTTCTATAGATTCTATTCTTACATATTTTTAAAATAATATAGATAACTTATTCAAATTTTTACTTCAAGTTTCCTAACTCTGATTTTTCTGAATTTTATTGCCACTTAAGGGTTTGTTTTTTCCATGATGATCCTTCACATACGCATAAGGAAAGCTACCTTATTGATACTTCAAGATTTACAATTAAAATGGATTTGAATCGTCTGGTACTAGACCTTGAAAAGGTTTTTCAAGAGTCAGGAGTTTTACCCACCGGGTTCATGAGAACTGGGTGCAAAAGGAGAATCGAAATCGGGTTCAAGCGGGACCAAATTGATTTAAAACATATTCGAAACAAAACCTTTAGTTTTCGGTATAAAGAAAAGAAAAGGCCACTACTAGGCCAACCAACAAAGAAAAGGGGAATGCACACACTGGGAAAATTTATCCTAGTGATGATCCATTGGGCATGACTTATTGACTAGGCGAAAATAAAAACTTTTTGAAGATACAACATCTTTAGAGCAACAACATCAACTCCCAAGACTTGAGGGTTTAGTAAATTGATAAGACCATGGAAAATATTTTGTAACATTCCAAGTCCAGTAAGGACAAAAATTTAGGTAGGGACTAAGCAAGCTAAATCAAAACTTCCCATTTCACCATTTCCTCCAAAAGCAATACACCATAGCAAGTTTAACCAAAGGAAGGGAAAGAAAAGTAGAAGAAAATAGGGGTTCCACATTTTTCCAAGTTGCAAAATGTGGCGTGTTGTGAGACCACATAACACTTAGGATATAAGATTCCTTCTAGAAGTCTTAGTTAGATTTTCTAGAACTTATTTTATCTAGATTTTAATGCTTGATTCCTAGGCTATTTTTTATCTCATGTCATAGGATTAAGACACATGTAACAATCATGTTTAATCTTATTCTTTACCTTTCCTATATAAGAAAAGTCATTGTACTCATATGTATCATACTTCATGTACATCATCATCATTTTGATAGGTCTTAATATTAAGCAAGCTTGTATTCTTGTATACCCTCTTGTATAAGGTTTTTATTGTTTTTTAAGTGGTCTTGGGTATAGAGCTAATATTCAGCTCATTGGGAAGCATTCATCATTTATACTTGGTTTTGTTTCTTCCAAAAAGGAGACAAGTTGCTTTTCGACATTGGATCATGTTTTATCTTTAGGAGCATACCATTTTTGCAGGTTGTTATACATTGTGGGGGGCTACTAAACCAAATATTTTATGGATGTCGGATGCTATGTCTCTTTGCTCAATTAGGGTCTTTCACCTAAAGGAAAGAGATAGATCCCACACCAAAAATCTAGGTGGTTCACTCAAATTAATGTATCTATGATGGAATTATGCATAAATGCAATTATATAAGTGCAATAAACTGATAAAGTGGATTGATTATTAATGCAAAACCAATGAAATGTAGATTTTTTGAAAACACATTGTGATATGCAGAAAACACCAAGAAATGAATGCAAATTGCAACATAAATTGATGAAACTGAAAGTGTGCACCTAAGATCTTGATGAAGACTAGAAATTACTTCTGGAATGCTACTAATCTTGATTTTTAAGCTTGGTGGGAGTCATTCGTCATTCTGGGCGAATCAGTCCCAGTTCTAGAAAACTGAACTGGAGTCTATTTCAGATAAATGGGTATCCAAAACTGCAGAAAACCCTATTTAGGCCTAGTAGTCAGACTCATTCACCATCCATGGAAAATCAGTCCACTTTTAAATTCCTAAAAAATCCAAAAGTGGAAATTGTAGTCTCTGGTCTGCACTTCAGTTCCTGACAGGTGTTCGCCTCCGAAAGTCTAATTTTTAAACCTGAAAGTGACTTTTTGTTGATATTTTTACTTGTTCAATAGGAAGGTGTCTTCAACAACTTTACAACTTGATTTTCAATGATTTCCATGTCTTCAAGATGCCTAAATTTGTAAACACATAAGACAAGACAGAGAAATGTTGAATGTTAGGGCATGTGGGCTTGCCTTGGTCAAACCCCTTTGTAGGTAATTGAACCAAAATGAGAAAATAATGTAATGAAGCATGCAACAATGGATTTATTACCTTTCCATGAAGATTTATCTTCAATGTCTACAACAAAACATGAAAAATTCGCCCTTGAATGTCTTAGGAAGCTATCTTGACGACTTGCAATGATGAAACCCTAACTTGCTTGACTTGAGATAGAAGATAAATGATGAATGAATGATAAGAGATGTGTGAATGAGTTATGATCTATAATTTAGGGTTTAGAGACTTTATTTTATAAGAAATTCACCTAATTTTCCTATAAATTGGATCCCCAAGGCCGACATGAAGAAAAATTAAACTTAAAACCTAATTTTTCCTGCTCAAAAGTCAAAATTGACCCAAATGGGATTCATTCGCCACATTGGGTGAATCAGTCCCACCTGGAAGGGACTCATTCACCACAGATGTGCATAATATGGGGCAATAGGGCCCAATTAATGATGATGTATAGGTCAATTAGGGCTTGGGACACAAAATCCAATATGAAAGTGTGATTAAATACACTTTACAACATTAAAATGAGGTCAACATAACCTAGAAAGGCACAAAATCCAATGTGAATGTGTAAAACACATTACAACACTAGATTAAAGTTAATTTTAAGTTATAAGTCTTGTAGATTAATGTGAAGATGCAGTTAAATACATTTTATAATGTTGAATTAGGGGAAAATGGGTTTATTAAGTCTAGAAAAGTTTGATAGCCCTTTACAACACCTTACAACACCTTTACAAGAAATTGTTAAATGCATTTGAAAGGATCCAAGACCTAGTGTGGATGTGAAAAACACCTCACAACACCAAATCAAGGCCTTATTAAGTCTAATTTGTCATCAATTATTCCCAAATCAAGCAAGTTTCCTTTTTTCTACTTTACATTTAGCCCCCACTTTAGTGAGAGGATGAACTTGTTTCAAACTCACACTAAAATAAACATTCAAGAGAGATTTGAGTGTACAGATGAAGATGACAAAGAATGACAAAGATAAAGAAGGCAATCAAGCCATCAAGATACATAATCATGCAGTGATAGGAACCAAAATGAAGAGAAATAAAAATGAGGTGGATCAGAGATGCACTCACTCTAGGGCCACAAAACATTAGGTCATCTATAGGGTGAGATGTCCCAAAGAAGTGGTTTAGTGAGAAATTCATGCCAATGTGTCGGCTTCCCACCATATAATGAGAAATTCATGCTAGTGTGTCGGCTTCCCATTATACAAAGCATACCAAAGTTATGCTCCTGATAACATTGATAAGGCACCACAATGTAATACTTATTGTAAATTTTTTGAGTATGTAAAGAATTTTGTTAAAGTGGATTTTGCTTTGTTCAAGTAAATTCTTCTTCTTAGGGAGCATTGTGCCTAATGTCTCCAAGAGAGGATAATTCAGGGTGTTAGATCGTTATCCATGGGATGCCTCATTCGCATCAAGCCACTTCAGTTGATTGTACACTCTTGGAAGGAATCAAACCTAATGACACCACCAAGAAGAGGACACATCACAAGAAAAAAAAAATCACATCATGAAATTTTCACAAATATGTTGTCTATGTATACCCCCACTTTAAAGTGGTTGCTACACCATTACTATTAGCAATTTCTTTAAAGTAGGAGAGTGTATGAGAGCTTATTTGAAAAGCCCTATGCCAAGTCATATGTTTTTGATAAGCTGCATCATGAAGAAAGGGAGTATGTCGCATGCTGGTCAATCTTAAGACATGCCATCCACATTGCAGACACATAAAAATGTCCTAGTCCAACAAAACACATTTTTCTATGTCTTATCATATTTCATCTATAGTCCAAATTTAACTATTAATTAAACAATTCATAATTATTTCATTAATTCATGTCTTTTATTCCTCTCAATTTTTTAAATAAATAAATTTTATTTAAATACGTCACTAATTCTCTAATGTCTCTCTATGATTAAATAAATTCTTAAATTTATTTAGTTCTCTTTTGTCCATTATTTCCTCTTGATTATTTACATAAATAAATTCTATTTATTTATTTAAATACGTCATTAATCTCTAAATGTCTTCTCATAATTAAATAAATTCTTTAATTTATTTAATTATTGTCCACCTTGGCATTCTCCCAATTTCAAATAAAATTATTTAAAATTGTCCCACTTTCTAAATTTCTCTCCCTTAAGTAAATAATTTTAAAATAATTATTTACTGTCACATGACCCCACCATTTTTAATTAAATTAGTTTTTAATTCAAAATGACAACTTTCCTCCATAAATCAAATTATTTCTAATATTATTTGATTTTCCAGCTCTTTCTTTTTCCGTGCAATTCTTATCTCCTTGTCACATGCAATCTTCTCCATTGATTTCATTTTCTAAAATGAAATCTTGACCATTCATTTAAAACTTTTCCCTAACCCTAATTGCTAGTTGTCACATACAATTTCAGCCTTTGATCGTAGGGCTTTCTCAACTTGCAATCTTGGCCATTCACCCAAAATTGACTTTTCTATAAAATGGAAATTTTTCATTTGGACATCTACATCTCTTGACATATCTTATGCTCTTGGCTTCTTAACTTCATCAGCTATTTTATGCATATTTTAGGCTTGCTTCATAATTGCTTAATTGCATTGTGAGGTCTTTAGTTCAAATCCTTCAACATTTTCTTTGGACATTGGCATAGTCATAGGTTGCTCATCATAAATCTGAGGGAAAACATAATATTGCAGCAAATAGAGAAGGTGCAATGGAGGTTAATCATGGAGGTTAAATAAATTTGGTAATATTTTTCTTGTTTTCATGTTTTTACTCATTTTTTCTTCATTGATTTGCTTTGGGTTATCTTATTTATGTTCTAATATGCTAACCTAGGTTTTTCCCTGAGCTATATTGGTGAACTCGATGCCAAAATCATGCTTTTTGCAAAAAAAATTACAACTTTTTTGTGTTTTTGCAAGTACAGGTACGGAGCGCCACATTTGTTGTTTTTTGAGCCACATTCATAGTACCATGATGCATTCACCTTGTATAATGACACATCCACTCTATTGTCTGCCTTGCAGAATGATGCATTTGCCCTATCGTGATGCATTTTCCTTGCAGTTCGATGCATTTGTTTGTAGATTCCAACTTTTGGTCATGAGACACATTTGCTATGCAGAATGACACATATTCCTGACAATTTCCAGCTTTCTGCCTATGACACATTTGACTTGCATAATGATGCAATCACTTGGTAAAATTTAATTTTTGGATTTTGCAGAGTTTTTCTGGATTTTTCTTTCCATTTAGTAGCTTAGAGGTTTTTGGGTTACTAATATTCTTTTTATAGCATGTGGTAAGGAGTCTAACCTTGTTTTTTATTGTCACTTTCAATTCCTTAAAGCAAACAAACAAAAAAAATAATCTTGCATTCACATTTCAATGGTTAAAATAAACATGCATGCACACTCATGGGCTTAAATTGAACACAATATTTCATTGAAACTCATATGGTTAAAATAAACAGGCATTCCCATGTCATGGGTTTAAAATGAACTTTGTTTGTCTCACATCAAGTTAAAAGTTTAAAATGAAAAAAGTATTTTAGGTGTTTTCCTCACATTACAATTTTGATAATTAAAATGAACAAGTGTCTACAATTTGTATAACCATGATTCAATAATAGAAGTATCCTCTCCCCTTGTGCACTTGTGCGATCTTGGGTGCAAGAGAAATTGTTATTGACTCTAGGAATTGGGCCTTCCTTGGTGGGAAAAATTACTCACCCCAAGGCGACTCAAATCGGCAACAAAGTTCTTTAGTCGAGCTACTCCTGACCAGTATACAAATGTGAATCCTAATGGAAAACTTAGGATTATGATTACGGATGTGTCACACAAACAAGTGAATTCCCCAAAACCCTGTTGAGTGTAACCTCTTTACGCTGGAATTCCTCCTTATCGGAGCTAATCTTTACCCATGCATGGCCACTCGAATAGGAGTCTCGAACTAAAAACCTTTGTGTAGTTTCCAAAAACCCATCTATTTGCTAACGCAACAATGGTCGTTTCCAAGGCATCCACATTTTTGCAGTTCTTAATAGAGGTGAAAAGCCTACCATGGGAGATTTGTGGGGGCTTGAAGCTTGGCTGACCCGACAAGTGAGTGCAATGTAAGGGGGAGCCTGTGTGGCCAAGATTCTAGATCACCCACTAAGAATAAGTGCGGCTGGGGAAACCCATGTGGAATTTAGCAAATATAGTCCTTACCTAACCTAGGATTGTGCTTGTCTTCATTATGCATGTTTTCATCATTCAAACATAAAATATTGTGTTTTCCAAGTTTTTTTTGAGACGTTGAAAAAATAAACACCTTTCACAGACCTGGAAACACTCATTCAAACTCAAACAATTCTTAAATTTTGTCAAAATTACAAACAAACTAGACCTCCATTCAGCCTGCAACACATTTGCTACTATGTGCAATGCATTTTCTGTTCTAAACTACATTTGATACTTTGTGTTGTAACCCCTCTACTAAAACACATTTGTAATGCATTTGACTAGTCTGAATCACATTTTATTTCCTACAACACAATTGAAATCCTAAGCCACATCTGCTATCTTCAACAACACATGTGCTGAAATTGTAACACAATTGGCTCACTGCAATGCATTTGTCACCTACAACAATGCATTCGCTTGAAAAAATTAATCATTGTCAAACCTGAGTCCACCTGTTGTCAAAACATTTTTCTTGTATTACGACACATATGCCATTTTGCAATGTAATTGCGACCCAGAACGATGCATTTTCTATTTTGAAATGCAATTGTGTTCTTAGATGATGCATCTGACTTATTGCGACGCATTTTCCTATGATTTTTAAAAATCGTTCTCATTGTCCAAGTATGAAACTAGAAATTTTCAATATTTCTTTAAGCATCTTTCCTCACTGGTCTAAAAATAAAAATAATAAAAAACTGGAAAAGTACCATAATTTAGGTTGCATAGTTTGGGCTTGAGTCATATCTTTGCATTTGACATCCTCTTCAAAAAACATCATGGCATCCTCCACCATGTCTTCCATTGAAAAAACTCTTGATATGCTTGCTAGTCAAGTTGAATACCATTTAATCTAAAATGGTCAAGCCAAACAAGTCATAGACTTCAAAAGACAATTTATCCAATCTAAATATCCATTCCTTTCCTACCAACAACCCATAAATCCTAGTCATTCAACCATCTACCCTCACTATCAAGATCCACTAAGCACAATCCATGCCATTAGTCCACAAAAAACATCTACTTGTCACCCTTATCCTAACCTTGACAAGGGAAACCAACTATCCTCTAATCTGGTCCAAGTCTCCATGTCCCATTCTTGTCCTCCATCCAGTAAACCCTTCCAAGTCTCCATGTCCTATTCTAGTCCTCCATCCATTAAACCCTTCTGAGTCTTCATGTCCTATTCTATGCCTCCATCTATTAATCCCTTCCAAGTCTCCATGTCCTATCCTAGTCGTTCATCCACTAATTCTTTCCAAATCACCCCATCCCAACATACATTTAGTCATGAAAATTATATCATTGTCCAAAGTCACATCCCATTTAATAAACATGAGGATACATGCCAAAATGAAAGTCCAAATCATGACATCATAATGTCAGCTTCACATCAAGATCATAGTCCATCCCATGACCCTATCTTTAAGTCCATCTAAGAAGTCCTTCTAGATAAAAAAGACATCCAAAATACACCTATCCTTGAAAAAGAGTCTATTCCCATCATCCAAGAAAATCCCATCTTTGACCAAGACACTACCATTGATCAAGAAGTCCTAAACGATCCCCTCCTTTACCTTTATGCCCTTCATGACCAAACACTTGACAACCTTATTCAAGCTTTGACTATCGACACTTGCCAAAATGAGACACTTTCCTCCATGGGACACATATATGATCTTCCTCCAAAACAAGAGTCTTCTACTATGGACATATTTGCAAATGATCAAGCTATAGCTGAATTCACTGGACTCTATGACAATGAACCTAAAGACAGTTTTGACATCGACTTGGAAGCACCAATAGAATTGTCTGGATATGACATGTCACAAAATTAGACCAAAGTCGTTAATTAGAAATATGTCCAATAGATCAATGAGGTGACAACATCTTATCAGCTACGATCATCCAATTTTATCAGAGTAGGCTTTCTTCCAGATGACAACATTCCAAGTAACAATGTCCACATACACAAGGATTGGTTTGCATCTTGTTTCCATAATGACCAATACCCCATTGCAAAGAGAATATGTCAGAACATGTAGTATCAAGGCAAAGGACTAGGCATACATGAGCAAGGCATTCGAGAACCAATACAACTTCAGGAAAATTATAGACATCAAGGTCTTGGCTATTCCTCAGTCAGCAAATCAGACGATGTTAGTGGTACCTCCTCGATAGTGGGGGCAACTTTATCTGATACAAACGTCAAAATGGAGGCCATGAGTAATCCTTGTCATAATATTGCTTCCAACACTCCTTCCATCAAAACTATAAACCGTCAAATTCCCAACATCTTAAACCTTCCATTTGGAACCAACAAAAACAAAAATATTACAAATCAAAAGTCCAAAATCAACTGTCAAAGGCCATTGAATCAAACAAAAAGACAAGTGGACAAATGAAGTTAAAATGGATCCCAAAGAAAAATGGATCAAGGAAACAAGGTATGTCAAATCCAAAATTTAATCAAAATGTGAAGCCACAAGACAAGAGCACTCCCACATATAACAAAATGTCCACCTCTGTCAAAATGGTCATCAAGTAAGGCATATCAAAGTGTTGGTTCCAAACACTATCCCAATCAAAATTCTAAACTCTATCACCCACCCTCCCAAGTTTGGAAAGTAAAAAGTGATTCATCCAAACGTCCAAACAATCCTTCCACATCTACCATCATCCATCATAATCCTACATCTTGCCTAAAGTCAATAAATTCCACGTCATAAATCCATCGCATATTGGTAGTAACTCATTATCATAAGGATTCCCATGGCACTCTATCGCGATGTGTGTATTATGATAAGGCCAACTCTAGTATCAAAAAGGACTACAATGACATAAATCAATTGTATGCAAGGGCTATGATCCTGACAAGACAACTAATTCACTAAGATGGGTATGTGCAGGATCATCATGGAAAAAAATGCGCTTAAGTGGCGAAAAATTTAGAAAAATTAGAGTTAGGCAACTTGACATAAAAATTTGAATAAGTTATCTATATTATTTCAAAAATATGTAAGAATAAATCTGTAGCAAATTGAATGTAGTTTCTAAACTACTAGGTTTTTTTTTTTTTAAAATCTATTTGGTGAAAATTTGAAATTTCAATGCAGTAGTACTTAAATTTCAGGGAAAGAATAAGAAGTAGCTGTCTGTCTAACCACCCTAACCATAATAAACTGATAAAAAATTTTTATAAGATTTTAGATATAAGTAGAGGACTCATGTTTCAATGTGATGCATAGTTTTTGGTAATTTTTTTCCAAGTAAATAATTAATTATGAATTTTTTATTACAACTTTTAAAAAATATAAAAACTCATATGCATGACCACCTTAACTTGGTCAAAACTTCATGAAATTCATTTTCTTTTTAATCCTATAGTATGCGAAGCATAGAATGTGACAAACGTTTGGATTCAAAAAAATTGATACCATTTGAAATCTATAGATGTTTTTCAATCAACTCATCAATCAGAACTTTAGTCGTAATTCAAATAGAAAATGAATAATAATTATTTAAATATTAAATTCAAAGTAAAGCATAATTTATATTGGTGGAAATCTAAGAATCTCCTTTAAAAACCCTTTTCGTTTCATCAATTTTGGGTAAAAAAGAGGTCGTTAGCTACATACCCTACAGATACCCATCATATCACCACTTTTTGGCCCATCATGATCCTACACATACCCAGGTAATTATTGGCATATCATGGCACCAATCTCTACATCAGCACCATCCACAACTTCAGAATAATCAGTGTGAATCCAACGCATCATGTCCATATAAAAATTGAAAAATTAAATAGTAAAGAGAATTTTTGTCCAATAGTGGAAACCATTCTTATGGCACTTTGGATAATTACCATGATGAAAACTTGGAAAATAGGCGTCATGTGTAAAATAAACTATCTATGTGGACCATTACACTTGGGGGCAAGTCATCTCATTTCCCATGCCTTTCCACTTGACATTTCCAACTGTCCATTTAATCCATATCATTCTCCATCCATTTTCCCACCTACCTTGGTCTTGAGATAAAACATGCAAACATAAATCATACTTTGGGGAAAACTCTTGACATGCCAATCATTTGGTCAAAAACTATTCATGAAACATCATGTCATTGCTGCCATAGCCTCATTATCCCTATGCAACATAGTCATTGAAGATCATATGCCAATGTCTTTTACCAAGGCCACTTACCACCCTTTCATGTCTGTCACCTATCTTATTTTTTCCCTTGTCAATAGTCTAAGGATCCTTCATCATCCAATTCAGCCATGAACAAAAGTCATTCCAATCCTGCTATGCAACCTCCCCTGTCAAACAATGTCATCATTATCACCTATCAATTGGTATTCAGCTTGACTAGGGGAACAATCATGTTTTTCATTAACATCATTCACATGCATTTGTTATGATCTTCATAAAACATCAAAAAGAAAAAAAAAATCATAAAACGTAAAAAAAACAATATATATATATATATAATGACAAAAAGGCAAAAAAATTGAAAAAAAAAGTGTCAAAATCCAAAAAAACCAAAACATATCAAAAACAGAAAAAACATCTAGATAACACTCAAAAATCCCAAAAACAAAGTCAAAGTTAGTCATGTCAGTCATTCCATGTCATTGTCGAACTATGTTGCCTCTGCAACTAAACATAGGCAAGGGCATCTATCGATGTGCCCTCGAGGCTCCCTAGTTCAATGTATTGGCATTCGTTGCATAGGTCCAATAATGTTAGTCCCATCAAACATGGTCACATCGGTCAAATAAGTTAGAGATAGTCAAACACAGTCACAAGTCAGTCATTGCAAACATCAACATTTTAATCATGAACCAAAATTGAAGACAACATAGACCAATTAGTCATACAATCAACATCAATCATGTCACTCTTGGATCTTCTCTAGGATGTGTCCTACTTGGACTTGGACCTCGTCAAAATGTCATTTTCCTTTTCAGGATGTGGCTTTCTTGACAATAGGCATTGTCAAACCTTCAAAACTATCAAATCATCCAACTGTCAAAACTGTCAAACCATCAAACTATTAAGAAATTGACCTTTGGAAAACAAATATTGGCAAACACATTAAATGACTGAAGATTTTTCTAGTCCATTTTGTCTGATCTTTTTGTTATTTTGTTGTTTTATCTCGTGGTCATGTTACTAGCTACCTTAAGGATGTCCCATGAAGGATTTAGAGGTTCAATGATGTCTCATGACCTATTTTGTTTTTCTTTGAATGTTTTCTATGGATTGTCTTGACAAAAAGACTAGGTCAACTTTGCCCTTACTATGAGTTAGGACATTCCTTGTTTCTGACTGTCTATTTTGCAAATGGATGACCTTGCATACCTTGGTCTATATCATATCATGGTGTTTGTTGTCCATTTGTGTCATTTCAACGTCCAATAATGATTCAAGCAACATCTATTAGTACTTTGGCAAATATTGAAGGTTTCTTTCCTGTCCCACCCTTCTTTTTCCCTCTAACATTTCTTCTAGTCCACATTGTCATCATCCATATCTTTCACACTAATATTTCTTCTATTCCTTCATCTTCTAGTCTCCTCATTCATTTCAAGAGAACACTCATGTTCTTGGCACCCTACTATCCTCTCGAGGGGGCATACCGCTACATCCTAGTCATTCTTCCTCATCCTATTTTTCACTGGAGAATATTTTGACGTATTTTCTTTGTCACAATGTGATAAACTATATTATGACAAAGAGGGGAAAAATGTAGACACATAAAAATGTCTTAGACCCGCAAACCACATATTACTATGTCTTATCATATTTCATCTATTGTCCAAATTCAACTATTAATTAAATAATTCATAATTATTTAATTAATTCATGCCTTTTATTCCCTTGGATTGTTTAAATAAATAAATTTTATTTAAATACGTTGCTAATTCTCTAATGTCTCTTTATGATTAAATAAATTATTAAATTTATTTAATTATCTTTTTTCCATTATTTCCTCTTGATTATTTTAATAAATAAATTCTATTTATTTATTTAAATACGTCATTAATCTCTAAATGTCTTCTAAATTATTTAAAATTGTCCCACTTTCTAAATTTCTCTCCCTTAAATAAATAATTTTAAAAAAAATATTTATTGTCACATGACCCCACCTTTTTGAATCAAATTAGTTTTTAATTGAAAATGGCAACTTTCCTCCATAAATCAAATAATTTCTAATATTATTTGATTTTTCAGCTCTTTCTTTTTCCGTGCCATTCTTATCTCCTTATCACATGCAATCTTCTCCATTGATTTGATTTTCTAAAATAAAATCTTGACCATTCATTTCAAACTTTTCCCTAACCCTAATTGTTGGTTGTCACATGCAATTTCAGCCTTTGACCTTAGGGCTTTCTCAACTTTCAATCTTGTCCATTCACCGAAAATTGACTTTTCTATAAAAGAGCAATTTTGGTCTCATTTGGACATCTACATCTCTTGACATCTCTTATGCTCTTGACTTCTTGACTTCATCGACTATTTTATGCATATTTTAGGCTTGCTTCATAGTTGCTTAGTTTCATTGTGAGGTCTTTAGATCAAATACTTCAACATTTGTGTAGGGAATTTGCATAGTCATAGGTTGCTCATCACAAATCTGAGGGAAAACATAATATTGCAGCAAATAGAGAAGGTGCAATGGAGGTTAATCGTGGAGGTTGAAGACATTTGGTAATATTGTTCTTGTTTTCATGTTTTTACTCCTTTGTTTGTCATTGCTTTGCTTTTGGTTATCTTATTTAAGTTCTAATATGCTAACATAGGTTTTTCCCTAAGCTACACACATCTGAAGCTTGATCGTATATGTTCATGAAAGGTTAACGATTAGTCAAAAGAGACAACAATAAGTGACATACAGGGATAAGGCTTTCTAACCCTTTGCCCCCACTTAGTGTAGGACAAGGGTGAGCCTGGAATGGATGATGGTATGCTACCCCTTGCAATGGATGCAAAACACTAGTGCAATAGTGAGTATGCTATGATCCTACAACTATTGCATGGAAAGGAGCAGCAACTAATGTTATTTATGTGGAAAGGAAACAAAGTTTCTGCTTGATACATGTTTAATGAGATATCTATCAATTTAAGATGTACCAAGGTTAGAGTTTTCTTGGAAGAATCTTGGGTAATGGTATGGATGTTGAGTGAAGGTTTGTTAGATGGTTTGATTTCTATGAAAGGACAATCACAAATACCATGATTTGGAAGAATAAGGTCAGGTGTATTGTGAGCTTGTTTCTTAGCACACATAGGGGGGTGATTAAGGGTTGGATTTTTTTGAGTATCAATAGTGGTGATATGAGAAGAAGGATTTATTTGGTTGTCTTCTTTCTCTAAGGTATCATTCTTATCTACCATAATATCGACCCTAGGAGGAGAGCTAATATGTTCATCACATGTCACAATTGGATTTGGCAAGATAGGTTCATCACTCATAGGAGAGGCATCAAGAGAAGGATAACTAGGAGTTTCATGGTTACTAATGATTGGAATTTTTTGTTCAAATAAATCTTCCATCACGATATCTTCTAACACTAAACTATCTTCTTCATGTGTAGAGAAGATATTAGGAGAAGAAAATGGTTGATTGTTATGATTATCTATACTTACATCCTCATGTCCTAGAATGCCATCTTGAGTAGGAGAGGTAGGATTGTGATATCTCTCAATTGTATATCCTCCACACAAATGTGTTTGTCATGATCGTTCACGATTTTATCCTTACTCACTAAAGGATTTTCACAAGTATGGGAGATGTTGGGAGATGAATGAGGACTCGTTAAGGTAGTGGCAATCATTTCATCTTTGTGTGTCATAATTTCTTTGCAATGGGGAGGGGAAGGAAGACAAGCAAGACTTTCATGATTTTCAATGATTGTGTCTTCTTTCATCAAGATACTTTCATCACTAATGGGAGAGATATCAGGAGAAGAACAATTATGATTATCATGATTATCGATGCATGCATCTTTTTATGTCAAATCTTTAGTGGATGATCTTAGTGAGGGGAAGTCCTTAAGGGCTTCATCGAACATGTCTAAATCATCACTACTAAAGGGCTTTGATGTTATGGTTTTTTGAAATTGAATCATTTTTTGAATTGGGTTGTTTGACTTTTTTGTTTTCATTTGCTAATGAATCTAGTCTAAATGAACTAGGAACTAATGCTAAAAATGAAAATTATGAAATTCTAAGTGCCATGAATGTAAATAATGCTTATTTCTAATGATTTAAATGTAAGAGAAGCTATGCAAACTTAAAATGCAATGTAAAGTCATAGGATGAAATGCAACTTTTTTAGATTCTAAACAAAGTAATTTATTGATAACACTATGCAATAATCTGAAAGATGAAATATTGGAGGTGCAATGCTAATGTAAGCTAAATCTAATGAAATGCATGATACAAATAACTGATGGCAGCGAATAGATGCATAAAAATAGGTTTTTCAACTCTGTAAAAGGTAGTTTAAGGGGTCAAAAGGGACTGAATCACCCAGGATGGTGAATGAGTCAATGGGGATTTTTATGTTTTTTGTGCTGTAAGATGCAGACCTGAGATGAAAATGCAAAATTTCAAAAAAAATTAATGAGTTTATATGCCAAAAACGCAACCTAAATGCACTTTTCATGAATGCAAAATTCAAAACCTAACATGCAAAGTAATCCATGCAAACCCTAATGCAAGATCAATGTGAGGTTTGATCTATGATGAAGGACTCCAAATCAGATAAGAAGGTATTCGAAAAGTAGGTTCACCAAAATGAACCAAAAATTTTATGGATGTAGAATGCTATGTCTCTTTTCTCAATTAGGGTCTTTCACCTAAAGGAAAGAGATAGATCCCACACCAAAAATCTAGGTGGTTCACTAAAATTAATGTATGTATGATGGAATTATGCCTAAATGCAACGGTCTAAGTGCAATAAACTAATAAAATGGATTGATTATTAATGTAAAACTAATGAAATGTAGATTGTTTGAAATGAATGCAAATTGCAACAGAAATGGATGAAACTGAAAGTGCACACCTGAGATCTTGATAAAGAGTAGAAATGACTTCTGGAATGCTACTGATCCTAATTTTTAGGCCTGGTGGGGCTCATTCACCATTCTGGGTGAATCAATCCGAGTTCTGGAAAATTGAACTAGAGTTCGTTTCAGACAAATGGGTATCCAAAACTATAGAAAACCCTGTTCAGGCCTGGTAGTGGGACTCATTCGCCATCCATGGAAAATTAGTCCACTTTTGAATTCCTGAAAAATCCAAAAGTGGAAATTGTAGTCTCCAATCTACACTTCAGTTCCTGACAGGTGTCCACCTCTGAAAGTTTGATTTCTAAACCTGAAAGTAACTTTTTTTTTATATTTTTCCTTGGTCAATAGGAAGGTTTCTTCAACAACTTTACAACTTGATCTTCAATGATTTCCAAGTCTTCAAGATGCTTAAATTTGCAAACACACAAGACAAAAGAGAGAAATGTTGAATATTAGGGCATGAGGATTTGCCTTGGTCAAACCCCTTTGTAGGTAATTAAACCAAAATGAGAAAAGAATATAATGCAACATGCAATAATTGAGTTATTACCTTGCCATGAAGATTGATCTTGAATGTCTACAACAAAACATGAATTTTCCCTTGAATTCCTTAGGAAGCTATTATGATGACTTGCAATGATGAAACCCTAACTTGCTTGACTTGAGATAGAAGATAAATGACGAATGAATGATAAGATATGTGTGAATGAGTTATGAGCCATAAATTAAGGTTTAGAGACTTTATTTTATAGGAAATTTTCCTAATTTTCCCTTAAATTGGATCCCCAAGGCCGACATGAAGAAAAATTAAACTTAAAACCTATTTTTTCTCACTCAAAAGTCAAAATTGACCCAAATGGGACTCATTCGCCACCTTGGGTGAATTAGTCCCACCTACAAGGGACTTATTCACCATAGATAGTGAATTAGTCCCAAAAGGGGTCCATTTGCCAGCTGAGTTGTTGGGGAATGAGGAAATTAGGTTTATATGGTGACTTTGTTGGGTATTTGATCAATTTATGCCTTGGGATGCACAATATGGGGCAATATGGGCCTATTAATGATGATGTAAAGGTCAATTAGGGCTTGGGACACAAAATCCAATGTGAAAGTGTGATTAAATACACTTTACAACATTAAAATGAGGTCCACATAACCTAGAAAGGCACAACATCCAATGTGAATGTGTAAGACACATTACAACACTAGATTAAAGTTAAGTTTAAGTTATAAGTCTTCTAGATTAATGTGAAGATGTAGTTAAATACATTTTATAATGTTGAATTAGGGAAAAATAGGTTTATTAAGTCTAGAAAAGTGTGAAAGTCATTTACAACACTTTACAACACCTTTACAAGACATCGTTAAATTTGAAAGGGTCCAAGACCTAGTGTGGATGCGAAAAACACCTCACAATACCAAATTAAGGACTTATTAAGTTTAATTTGTCATCAATTATTCCCAAATCAAGCAAGTTACCTTTCTTTTAGAGTACAACTACATAGTCTCTCTACTTCCCTCTTATGGGGGGGGGCTATTGATTGTAATATATATATGTTCGATAGATGATGTACTTGTGGGTATGATGGAGTCCTCCATCTTTCATCACTTGATTATTTCTCCTCTCTTTTGGGGATGAGCTTTGTCCCACTAGGTTTCCTCCTTTTCTCTGTTTGTGAGGGATTTATTTTGCATTTGTACATGGGTACCTAAAATGGCCTTGTAATTGGGACCTAT
Organism: Sequoia sempervirens; assembly: GCA_007258455.2. Lineage (NCBI taxonomy): Eukaryota > Viridiplantae > Streptophyta > Pinopsida > Cupressales > Cupressaceae > Sequoia > Sequoia sempervirens. Next base: position 215,880,640 of record VDFB02086081.1, on the reverse strand, counting down.
CTTTGAATCCTCTTTGCATCATTTGCATAATAATCTTCTCCCTAAGTTGTTGTTAAGGGTGGGTTTTGGTGTGAATATGTCTTGTACAAGTAGTAATTTACCTTGCTAGGGACTTAGGGGACTTATTCACATGTTAAGTTTACTTAGCATATAAGATTCCTTTTAGAATTCTTAATTTTCTTTTCTAGAACCTATCTTATCTAGATTTTAATGCTTGATTCCTAAGTATGTAGGTTGTTAGTTATCTCATGTCATAGGATTAAGACACATATCACAATCATGTTTAATCCTATTCTTCACCTTACCTATATAAGCAAGGTCATTGTACTCATATGTAACATATTTCATACCTCATCATCATTTTGATAGGTCTTAATATCAAGCAAGCTCATATTCGCATATCCTCTTGTAGAAGGTATTCACTTATTTTCCTAGTGGTCTTGGATATAGAGCTAATCTTTAGCTCTTACAAAGTTTACTTAGTTCCTAAGGGATATTTCTATAAGTCTTAGGTTTCATGCAATCTTGTCTTATGATTTCATTTTATAAAAGCATAAAAAATAATTTCTTTTATGAAACACGATCCTGTTTTTCAAAATTTGAATTTTTATTCGGGCTTTTTCCTTCTTTTTCAGTTCAGGAAAAGGCTTCGGGACCTAGCCTAAGCTTTGGACCTGGTTTGACCTACAACTTGAAGGTCATGTTAATGTCACAAGATAATAGTGACTTTGGACATATGTCTAAAGACCTTTTTTGCACAATTTTATGATGAAATTAAAAAGCATTATAGATGAGACAGTGTAGATTCCAAATATGTAATTTTTTTATAATTGGATTATTTTTTCTATTTTTCAATTAATTTTTAATGAAACTAGTCCATAAACTTGAAATACCAAGGTTTTTAGTATTTTAATAAGTTTTTATTAAATTTTTTTTTCAAAATGAATTGTATGAAAATGTACTTTAGAAAAAAAATTTCAATTTGATTTTTTTTTAAAAAAAATGATAAGTTTAGGTCATATTATGCATGAAATACATTCCAATTTTTCAAACCAACTAATATTGCCAATAAAAAATTAACAAAAAAAATATTCAATAAAAAGTTACAAAAAATTATAAAAAATGTGCTTAAGTGAGTCACAAAGCTTTTCCCAAAAGGATTTAGAAAAATATGATTAGGTCAAAATATGGATGACATACATGTGTATGGTATGGTAAAAAAAAGTGACTTTTAAACAATGATTTTTTTTATAAATGCTAATTGAAAATGAATTTGTATCATCTGGGTGTTAAAATAAATTACATATTTGAAAACTAGACTCTGAGTACTACATTTTATGATTACTGACTTTTTTAAAGATTCCATCTCTAATTGCTTCAAATTTTATGGTCAAATGTGAAAAATTCTAAAAATCAAGGAAAACACTTCCACTTTTTGGCCAAAAAGTGGACTCAACTTCTTGCACACACTCGATTGGTGAATCTAATATTATGTGATACAAATAAAAAAAAAATTACTACAACGATGCTCTTCTTTGCTTTGGAAACTTTTCCTTCTTCACTAAACTCTATTGCAACAACTCTTACATCATCATTCATCTTCATTAATTTTTCCATGAATTTTTAAATACATTCTACTTTAAAAACCTGATTTTCTTCTTCTTCATTGTCTTACATGATGATATCTTCTTCAATGCCATCTACATGAAACATTGTTTCATCATCTTATTTACCTATACATAAATCAATATTAGAAAAATCATGAGACTTAACTTTTCTTATTGTCCATTCTTCATTATGTGTAATAATCTATTTCTCCTCCAATATCCTAGGTTCATCTAAAAATTCTCCTTCAAATAACCTCTTTACTTTTCCAATCTAGTCTTCACTAATTTTATTATTAGATATTAGACCCTCAATATCCATCATCTCAACTTCCAATCTATTGCATCTTCTTTAGTTCCTAAAAAAAAGTGTTATACACATTAAAAAGTTTAACATAGCCATTATTTTTTTCTCTTCTTCTACAATCTTATCAAATATAATTTCTTATACTCTTCCTCCACCTACAATCTTCTCAATTTCAACAAATAATTTAAATTCTATCTCTTTCTTCTTTTTATCTATAATCTACTTGATGTAGCTAAAGTCATTCTCTATCTTCTATTGTAATTTGTAACATTAAATCACCTTCTTTATCTTCTTTAAATCCACACCTCTCCATTAAATTTTTTTAACTCCTCTATATTGGATTTGTCTAAAATATTTTTATCAAATCTATTGTCTATTTTAACCACTTCCTTTTCCTTTACCTCTATTTTCTTCTCTCTTTCAACTTCTTTTATTTTATTTTTTTCTCACTATAAAATCTATAGTGAAATGCTACAAAAAAGTTTATTCATCATTTATCCACTCACTATTCTCATCTAAGAGGATTTCCTTCTTTCCATACCTCTCTATTTCATGTTATATACCTGAATCTTTTGATTTTTTGGGGCAGCATTATTTAAAATCTCTGTCATCCTACAAGTCATGTTCCTCATTCTTCTCCATCACATTTACATGGAATTCTTCATCATATTTAACTTTATTTATAGTAAATTCTTTGAATTGCATGGTCTCTAATGCAACAAATATTGATTTAGTTTCTTTCAATCTTTCAAAAAACCTATCTACATGATGCCTTTTTTACTACTCTATACTCTATGAATATAACATTTAATGGCATCCTAACTGACATACTTTCTTTGTTGTTTAATACATCTATCTTTCTCTCACACATGCACATACGCACATAATCTCACACTACAACCTACAAATTCTAGAGATTCACAATTTTCTCCCTATAATCACAAAAAAAAACTATGAACAACTCACTAAAAGATTAATCCCTTTACAATTATAAGAATCTATGTACAAATATTTTTAACAAAATTACATCAACTAATCTTCTCTCATACAGTCTTTCTTCTTAATTATTTTTAAAATAATTAACTTTTAAAAATTAATTGAATATCAAAATGAAAGAGAAAATATTTAAAAAATAAAGATTGTCTCCTAATTGTAAACCACAAAATCTTAAAAAATAGAGATTGTCTCCTAATTGTAAACCACAAAATCCTAAATATATATATATAGCGCTGTAATATGCTTTTACATCAATATATATGTCTATGATGGAGATGAATTTAATTTGTTTTTGTTTCTATTATCGTCTTTGTTATTGGCATTACAATCTTCTATGTTTCGCCTTGTCCATAAAACAGTTGTAGCACGGTTTGTTTAACGTAAAAAATTTCAATCTTTTCTTGGTTTCGTCGACCTTAACCATTCCCTCACCAAGTTATTGTCAAAAAAATTAGAATAACATTGGCCATTGCCTGCCTTCCATTAGGGATGTCCACTCATTCCAACACTTTACCGTACTATTTTCTTTGAAATCTCCGTATGAGGACAACAAATTCATTGTACAATTTATTTATTTTTCAATGAAAAACGTGAATACAGAAGCCTTGAGGACAACAAATCTCGCATCGATAGTCTTGTACTTGTTTTCTCATGTTTGTTTATCACAGTACACGCTCAATAATCGTTTTAGTTTTCTTTGCTAATCCAATAATGGCTTTAAGTTCAGTAAAGTTGGCTACTCCAAGATGGAAGCCAACTCCAGTGCAACTGGAAATATTGGAAGGAATATACAGAAAATCTGTTTGGAATCCAAAAGAAGAGCAGATATATGATATTACTAATTATCTGAGAAGATATGGAGAAATACAAGCAAAGAATGTGTTCTTTTGGTTTAAAAATAGGAGATGCAACGATAAGCTCTACAAACGTAGAAGATTGGAAGAAACAATGGATTCGGTTAGATCAAAGCCCCCAGAGACCAAATCTGGTAATATCTGAATTCTGATAATACCTTTTAGTCGAAGTAAATCATTTGTTTTTTTGGTTCTGTTTCTACGAGCTCAAACTAGAGTTTTGCAATAGCATGTTAGAGTGTACTGTATTTAAACATGAAACTGCTTAAGGTATCTGTTTTGTCTCAGCCATTTTTCTCTTTTACGTAATAAAAAACAATGAATAACATTTATATGCATTGAATCGAGATGAAATATCAAACATTGGAAATAATACCTCTTACTTATCATTTATATTCCTTAACTACATCTAGCTATTGAACAATTTGATATTTAATAATAGCTGTTTGGGTGTCTTAAATCCATTTATCTGATGTTTTTTTGCAGATTTAAGTGTTGCTTTGCTTCCATCATTTTTAACCATCAGCTAGATTGTATATTTGTTTTGGTCACCTTACACAATATAATTCTTGAGAGATATGATATAACTATTTGATCTTTGTTTTTCTCTTTCGATCATTGATATTTGTTTTGGTCTTCTTACACAATATAATTCTTGAGGGATCTGATATAACTATTTGATCTTTGTTTTTCTCTTTCGATCATTGATCTTCACTAGCAGAAACCCTTGATCAACTATTCTAAGCAAAAACCAATCTTTAGATAATAGTGAAAGGTATTATGCTAATGAAAGGTATTCACTTAAGTTGTGTCTTAACATTTTCCTTCCACAAGACAAGGATAGCTTCTTATGGCCCCTATAGCACACTCAGTCATAGGATAGTGTCCAGTTTTAACAAAGAAAAATTATTTTATTATTTTTTTTCGATAAGTCATCCTCATCACTGATATTTTACGATAATCAGATTACTTTGAGAGATTGATTATGTTTTTCAGCGAATTATTTTGATAGTCCTGCCACAGTAAGTGTTGTGAAACTAACTTTAAATGTTTCTAATGAATGATTCAACAATAGAAATTCGTACTCCTTCTAAGTTGATCCAATGCTCTACGCTAATAACAAAAACTACATCTGTAATGTTTGATAGTAGGTACACTGGTATGGTTGGCATGTGCATCATATATTGCTATACTAGTATTTTTTGTCTCAGATTCTATAATCTATACTATAGTTTATACATCATATAATACTCCTTCTGCAATGTTTATGTATCAGATTCTATACTCCTACCATCACGAAACATTTTAAATTCCATAAGATCAATAAATTGACAGAGACTTTTGATTCTACAACTTACCTAAGATCAAACTTTTTATGTTTACTATACCAAAAATATTATGCTTAAGAATTAAGTTTTTTAGTTAGTGAAGTTGTTCCCTAGAAGAGTAAAAATATCAAATGAATTAAAATAAATGAATGTAATAGTTTATCTAAAAAAAAAAATAATAATTAAAAAATATGAGTAAATTTTTGTATCTTCATAAAAGAAAATAAATTTAATATAGAACATAAAAGAATGGTGTTGAGCAATATTGTATTGGATCATAATGTCAATAACATAAAATATTTATTCTAAAAAAGTTTACAATCAGATTTCATCTCAACCTTTAATTGTCAAACAAAATCATACGTAAAGAAGTTTTGTTTCAATTAATTCTTTGGTTAATTTTAGTTCAAAAGGTCTATTATAAGGCTTCCTCTAATGAACCTTGAACACACTTTTTAGGTGATGATGACAATCTCCCAAAAAATTTCATTTAAAAAGTAAAATAATAATGTTATTTTTCTCACACAAACAATGTATCACCTTTAAATACTCAAGAGGTTGTACTAGGGAGAATTGATTAATAACTTGTTATCTTAGTCTAAAGTTCTAGAGTAAAAAATTTAGCTCAAAAATTAAATGTAGTAACATTAAAATATTCAATAAGATGTATAGTTCAAAATATAATGAAATGATGTAGGGGCATGATATCTAAAGCCCTTCTTTCTTCTTCAACCACTACATGTACAAACTACTAATCTTAAAATTTGATTTTGTTTATTTTTTGGAGAACAAAAATATCTAATCGGGGGCTCATAAATGAGAAGCACCAAGGGGAAATGAAGACGAAAAAAAGGAATGATATTTTTGAACCAAAAACATAGGTAGTTGAGCATTTATGGCTGATTTTTAATGTTGCACCAAATTTAGGCGGGAATTTGTGGAGAAGGTTCCATTTTTTGGGATTTTGAAGAAGAAAAATAGAGGGGAATATAATATGATAGGGAGAGCAGAGAAGGGAACATAGGAAATGTAGGAGGGAAATCCAAAAGAAGAAAAGAGGACATAGAAGAACACAAGGAGTGTGTATGAGTCCTAGAAAAGGAAAGTGTGAAAACCAAGGAATCCAAGATTTGTTCCAATAACTATAAATGTGTGAATGATTGTAGAAACATGTTTTCTAAGTTAAAATATAATAGAATATTAAGTATTCCTAATGTTGTCATCTTCTCAGATTGTGTGTGTGATTGTGAATGATAAGTTTTATGATTTTTTTCTCTAGACGGGAATTTATGTGAGTAAACAATTGGTTTTTTTATTTTGTATTTTGTGTTCAAGAACCTACAACATCATTTCCATGATTATAATGATAGATTGTTACTTATAGCCTAGGTTTGGTTCTTGGAGCTTGTTTTTTTGTTCCCTTAGAACAAGATTTAATTTCTAGAAAGATTTTTAGACCTTTGTAGAGGTTGTGTGAGTTGTTTATAGAAACATAATCTACCTCTTCCAACTACTAGCTCTAGTTACTATTGAACACACCTGGATACTGAGAGGGAGGTGAATTAGTATCTATCAAACCTTAAACCTTTCAGATCTTAAACCCTTCAACAATAAACAAATTCAAGCTATTGAGAAGATCAACAACCCTTAACTAGAACAAAAATTCTTAATCAAATCAACAACAATGAAAGATAAGACAATAAAAACATAAGCACAAGATAACACCAAATTTACATAGAAAACCTAATAAGGGAAACACCACAGAGAGAAAAATCTCAATATAGGAAGCTCACTGCTTACAAAAGGCTATAATATTGTTTAAGGCTCACTACCTATAGATTTGCAAGCTAAGGCACACACCCTTCAGGAAAGATACAAATGACTTGTAGTACTAAGGTGCACAACCCCAAAACAAGATAAAAATTACAAGGACCAATTGAAGAGACTCACTTTCTAATAGAAAGATACATAAAATGAATTTACAACATTTGTCAACAATAGACTCTACTGACTGAGGTGTTAAAGCACATATGACTCTTATTTTTCATAACTTACGTCACCAATCCATACTTGAACATCACCACCCACTCACTCATATTGCAATTGATTTGTTATTTCATTTATATCCTCTATAAGATCAGAAAATACTAATTAGGTTGGCCAAAATATAAGATAAATAATAATTCCAACAAGTCAACCATTAAAGCATAATGCAATCCTATCTAGAAGATAGAGAGGAACAAAATCAAACTTATTACATCTTCCAATGTGATCACAAAAAACACACATGATGGAGCACATCAACCCAAGCTGACAACAAGGAAATGTATAAATGAAACATGTAGCACATTACTAGTCTACTAAAAAACTTAGTTCAAACTAAATTTTCTCAATGCGGTTCTCAACAAGATAGGTTAGGACACAAATACACCTTAACACAACTTCATATGATGGCACAAACCCCAAAGCACATAGTGCAAGCAAGAGAACAAACTTTGTCAGCTAGTCATCCAAAAATTGCCCAGAAAACCAACTCAACACAATATGCGACACCAAAGGAGATCAACCACTGACATGCAAATCATAAAGAGATGTTCCATGAAAATTGGACAATACTTCTAGCTACTTCTTTCACACTGTCATGCTAAAAATAGCCATCATAAGCCAAATAGAGCTAGAACACTTTGTTTGAGAAGCACAAAATACACAACCATGAGATAGAACATTAACAACCCAACTTGCGGTAATCGCCAATACATGAAAGTTAAACTAAGATATTGTACAAGCACTAAGAGAACACACATTAAGGAACAAGAGAAAAAATAACAATTTAGAGAAATGAGGAGAATTTTCCAAACTAGTCCAAATAACCAAAAAAACATCCAATGCACTGCAAATACAAAAAACCTCCTCAAAAACATAGGTGACCTAAAAAGATATAATTGCAACACCCATAGAGCACAATCACAAAATCCCAAACCACATGATGACATCTTCAATATTGGAGGAATGCAGAGAATTCTCTCAAACATTCTTCAAGGAAACTTCATGAAGCAAAAACTTTCACCAACTTGCAGAGACCAAAATTTCCTTATGGCAACACATAATTTCTTAGGAAGAATAGAGAGAACATAATATATTAGAGACCATCAACAAAATCTCTCTAGCTTCAAAATTACATCTAATCCTCATCTTAATATATCATCATGATATCTTCTCTATTAACAACAACCACAGTCAATACATCTTTATTTATCATCAAACAAGGCATAACATCCAACCATGAACATATCATCATACAGTATCAACAACATACAAAGAAAATCACCAATGAAAACCCAAACTGAGTGTAGATACAAGCATCAATGACAACCAATGTTAAACAAAAAGCTCACAAACATATACAACAATCACACCAATTGTTGACCACACAACTATCTCTACAAGTGTTGACATTAATGACAACCAATGCCAATAGTTAGTTTTTCTTTTAGATTCCTACAAAGGGATCAGTTTCCATCAATGGTATCAAAGCATAGCTATAGGTCTAAGAAGGAAGATAGTTACTTTAGGTTGAGGTTGAAGGAAGCTCTATGAGTGTGTTCCTATAGAAAGAGATATTACAAATAAAAGGATTGTATTAAGGAGAGAAAGGAAAGAGAGGAGATTTAGGATAGCAAGATGCCAACAAGGAGAAGGATGGTAGAGGTTGTAGCTTTATAGGCAGTAGGAAGGATGCAATCAAGAATGGATGCAATACAAGGTGGAATGAGATGAGGTATGGCACATGAAGATACCAATAGTGAAGATTTAGAATAAGGATTAGACATGGTAGGATAGGAAGGTGAAGATACATATAGAGATATGGATACAAGAGAAAGAATGACTATAAGGAATATTTCAAACATTTGGAAAGGAACAAGGATGGATTTACTAATATTCTCAAAAAAATTAGAACTAGAAAAGCTATTAGATTAGATAAAAAATATGGAGAAATAATTTGAATACGATGAAGTGGAGAACCCTAAAAGAGTGAAGGTTGCTCAAATAAAATGGAAAGGACATGCAAAACTCTAGGGGAAAGAGTTGCAAACTTAGAGAAGAAGAGGAAATAGTAGGGATAATATTAGTTGATCCAGGATCAAATGATGAGCAAGATGGATGTTAAATTTCTACTTAGTGAACACAAGGAAATAGGGTTCCACCTTCTAAGAGATGGAACTAGGGTTAAGGACCTCCTATTTCACTCTTAGTTCATTCAAGGAAACCCTAGAGATATCAAACTAATGATCCAATTAGGAAAGGAGATTGCTACAAGGTCTCCTTAGGTGTGACTAAAGAGGGGTTCAAGACTAGAAAATTCTTTGAAAGAAAGAGATGGAAACAACATACAAATCTAGCTAAATGCCCTAAAAAATGGAACTCCAAAAGCATGCAATCAGGTTGATAAACAAAATAAAGTGGAGAAGTAACTGGAGAAATGAAGATGACTAGGAAAGGTATGAAAACCATAAAAAAATGTTGCTTTTGAGGTGTACTAGGACTCATATGCTAGACTAGGCGATTTAGTCCTAGTATAGGATTTCTGGGCAAGATATGGAATCTCTTAGTGACTAATCTAGATTTGTTGAAATCTAGTAACAAGATAGTACTAGGACTCATACACCAAGATTGTTGTAAAGTGTATCATTTTATCACAAAGTGTCTCAAGAGTAGAATTCTTAAGCGAAGCTTTGTGAGCCTTTGAAGATGGATCAAATAAGCACTTTCCCATTGGTTTCATTTAAATAGGTTGGATATCTTGCTCTAGATCTGAGTTTTTGTGAGTCTTGGAAAGTTTTTATGACAAAATTTTCAACTTTACAACTTTATAATTTTTAAACTTTTGAGGGCTTCAAACCCGCTTTTTCTTCAACCTATAAACCTTTTTTGAAACCTTATAGATCTGCAAACAAGCATGAAGTGGCCTCAATGGATGTATATCTTGATCATGATTCTTGGTGAAAGATAATGCCTTTGAATACTTGAATTGATCTTGAGCAATACATCACAACATTAGCTCAAAACCACATAAATGATACATCAAGCCTTTGACATGATAATGGATCTTGAATGTTGCTCAAAATACTTGTTGATTTTTTCTTGAATGCCTTCTTGAATACTCTCTGATGATCTATAATTCTCTTGTGAAATATTAGGATGCTTGACTCCAAATTGCTAGGTGAAACTAAGTGAAATAAGCTTGTATTTATACTTGTTTATACCAAAATTCTTGAAATTACAAAACTACAAGCTGACATCTGATCTAGGATAATAAAATCCTACCAATAATTTGATTCAAAATAGGTCCTAGTTAAAGTAGGACTGATATGCCAGTTGTGGCGTATCTGTCCTAGTAGCTAAAACCCAGGACACAAATTTCTAGGTGTCTTGTTTAATGTTCAATTTGAAATTAGGTCCCAAGATCTAGGTGGGACTCATATGCCCAATGTGGTGTATGAGTCCAAGATCACCAAAACTGGAACACATGACCCAAAACATTAAATTATGATTGGTTATTTGCTAAGTGTTAGGATTATTGATGAAAATATGCAATTAGTAAGGCTTGTGGATGCAAAATAGGGCCAATTAAAGCATAAATAAGCCAAATTAATTAATAAAGCCCTATATTAGTGTGAAAGTGTTAAGATACACTTTACAACACCCTAAATAAGGCAAAATTAGGTATATTTAGTTTAAAAGGTCTCTAAAATTAATGTGAATGTGTAAAACACATTACAACACTAAATCAAGGCAACATTAGGCTCAATTTAATATTAATTACTCCCAAATTAAATGTGAAAAAGGGATACTTTTTCCTACACTATATTTAGCCCCTACTTTAGTGAGAGGGGGAACCTACTTCAAACTCAATGACATCACCAAGAAAGGGACGCATCACAAGAATAAAGGAAATAGCATAGTGAAACATGAGAAATGTCGAATGATAATTTCAATGTATGCCCCCACTTTAAAGTAGTTGCTAACACAATTGCTATGAGAAATTGATTTAAAGCAAAAGAAGACATGAGAGGTTATTTAGAAAGCCTTATTCCAAGTCATAGGTTCCTCAATAAAACTACATCATGGATAAGGGATTTCCCCCAAAAATGCAATACTAAAGATAACTTAGTTGGTCACATGTGAGCAAACTTAAGGAATGCCATCCACATTCCATGCTTGCTCTTATATATTCATGGAAGGCGGTCAAATAGCCAAAAGAGACAATGACAATTGTCATACGAGGACAAGGCTAACTTAACCCCTTGCCCCCACTTAGTGCAAGGCAAGGGTGAGCCAAAATGATTGATGCGAATCAGTATCAATTATAGGAACTAGGTGCTTCAACAAAAGGAAAAGCACCACAATCCTTAAGATGTTGAATTTTGTTACTCAAAGCCTTTCATTCATTAGAATGACCATGAACAATATGATATGCACAAAATGAATTCTTGTAGTAAAATTTCATTTTTGTTCTTGGAGGAGTCTCGACAGGATACTCTCTTGATCAACAACTAGTAGAAGGTGTTCCTTTATTTTGCAAAAAAGATATATCTTGCTTAGTACACGATGTCGTACTTACACAATACTCTTTATATTGTGAGATTTTGTACTCTCCTTTATAGGAGGGTATAAAATCTATCAAATTCAAATCATCAATTTTTTGTGTGATGAAATTGATATTAAGTGAAGATTTCTCTATTTCTTTAATTGCTAAAGGATAATAACGAAGACCACTAATGTCTATCTATTTAGGATGAACTAATGTTAAAACTGGCTGAGAAGAATCCTTGGTAAGGGTGTTGAAATTAAGTGAAGGCTTGTTATTTTTTTTGAGGGACAATAACCAAGACCATTAGTCATTTCTCATGTGTTAGGCTCTATAGGGACATAGATACCTTGTTCTCTAGCACCACATCCTTTTCCACTATATCCAATTTGTTTCATAAGTTCATAACCTTTTCCATATAGATTTTTCATTTCTTTTGAATTCAGTGGTTGTTCATAATCATGTTCATCAAAATTTGTTGTGTAATTTTATTCTCTTTCTAAAGTGGTTGAAGTGGATGCTTTCAAATTTTTTCCTAAATTTTTTGTTGAAATTAATTTCCTTTCTTTTCCCTTTTTAGATTCCTTTGTGGGTATGTGCAGGTTCATCATGGAAAAAATAGGCCCTTAAGTGGTGAAAATTCAAAAAAATCAGAGTTAGGCAACTTTATGTAAAAAATTGGATAAGTTATCTTTATTATTCCAAAAATATGTAAGAATAGAATCTATAGAAAATTGAATGTACTTTCTAAAATACTAGGTTTATTTAAAAATATATATATATTTAGTGAAAATTTGAAATTTCAATGTAGTAGTACTTAATTTTTAGGAAAAAAATAAGACGTAGGTGTCTGTCTAACCACCCTAACCACAATAAAATGATAATATTTTTTATAGGATTTTAGATATAATTAGAGGATGCATGTCCTGATGTGATGCATATTTTTTTGTAATTTTTTTCCAAGTAAATAATCAATCATGATTTTTTTATTACAATTTTTTAAAAATATAAAAAATCGTTTGTCTAACCACTTTAACTTGGTCAAAACTTCATGAAATTCATTTTTTTTTAATCCTATAGTATGTGAAGCATAGAATGTGACACATGTTTCGGTTTCAAAAAGTTTCATACCATTTGAAAGCTATAGATGTTTTTCAGTCATCCTATCAATCAGGGCATTAGTCATAATTCAAATAGAAAATGAATAATAATTATTTATTAAATTCAAAGTAAAGAATAATTTATATTGGTGGAAAGTTGAGAATCTCCTTTAAAAACCCATTTCATTTCATCAATTTTGGGTAAAAAAAAAGTCATCAGCCACATACCCATCATATCACCACTTTTTGGCCCATCATGATCCTGCTTATACCCTTGTTATGATCTTGTATTCTCCAATGGATGTTGGTGTGAATTCCAAGGAATCCCAATCTTCTTCTAATAGCTTTGTGACATCCTCAATATGTTTTTCTTTATATTTTTGTGGCATGGGTTCCACTTTTGTAGTTGGTGTCAATGTTTTCAAAGGATTTTCCTTTTTTTCTCAATGTTCAAACAACTGTTTGGTTCAAGGTTGGCATCGATTGGATACACTTTTTTGTATACATACATCATTTTATGATGAAGAGTATAAGGAACTACTTGCATTTCATGAATGCATGTTCTACCTAAAAGAAGATTATATGAAAGTTCATGAGGCATAATGTGCATAGGGGTTTGTAACGTGCATCCTTTCCAACTGTAATAAGAAAAGTGACCACACCAAGCAGTTGCTTTCCTAAATTGTCAAATCCTCAAATCGATAAGGAGTCAGGTTCAATTATTGATTTATCCATGCCAAGTATATCCAAAAGAGTTACACTACACACATTAAGAGTTGAGCCATTGTCAACAAGAGTTCACTTTATCCCTATCCTATTATATATAGGTGTTATCATGAAAGGTTCAAATTGTTTTTGCACTTCCAACGAAGAGAGATTAATTTGGTGGAAACAATGTCAACACTCCTTCCTTGAATCAGTGTTGCTATGCCATTCAATTGTGCATTAGGTGGTAGGAATTTGTTGTCAAGAACTTTGAATCATGTCATTCAGTTTCTCTTATCACTAGTCATGTGTTTAAAGTAGACGTTTTCTATTACCTACAATTTTTGTTTCTTTGCAGGGAGTGTAGTTTGTGCAATCATTGATTGTGTGAGATTACGATCCTTCTCCTTCCACACCTTCTTAGGTTTCGTTTCCACTTTTTCTACCTTCTTCTCAGGAGTAGAAGACTCCTTTACTTTAGGTGGTGTGTTTTTCTTTTTCTCATTCTGTACATTTGGTCTTATGAATTTTGTTCTATAATTTCTTGCTAAATGACCAAAGTTGTTACAATTATAACAAATTATATTCATATCTACTAAATGAGAAAATGGATTATTTCTTACAAAATTTACACTTCTTTTAGGAACTACTCTACATTCTCTAGCCCTATGAAAAAATTGATTGAATGTATAACAGTACCCATAAAAGTGTGAAGAGTACCTAGTCATAGCATTCCATTGAGCCGAATGTGGGGGGCTTCTTTTTCTAGAATTTTTCAAATCCTTCACCCTAGTAAATTCTTCTGTATTAGTTTTGATATTCTACCTATTCTTCTAGTATCTAGGAGTTGATTGATTATCCTTCTTATTTGCAACAGGCTTCTTCTCCTCTTCAACTTTCTTCATCTCAGCAGTCTTCCTCTCCTTTTTAGAGATGTCCTCCTTGTAGCTCTTCTTATCATATGTACTTGATTTTTCTCTTTCTCTAAATCTTTCATATAGCTTTGCAGAAGTTCCATAAAGGTACCTTTCCCTTTCTCAAGGCCTAAACCCATTTTTCCTTTGTTTGAGGGCTTTAATGTACTCATTAGTCCATCAAGAATATCCAAGCCTCCATTCAATTTTAGACCTTTTTCTATTTTTTCTCTAGCCTTCTCCAAATCCTTCCTTATGGTAACTTTTTCTCTTCTAACTTCCATCATCTGTCAATTTCGGATTACAACTTGGATTTGACTACTTCCTTAATTCTATTGTCTTAATCCACTTATAACTTCAAGCTTACCACATTCTTGTTAGATTCTTCAAGATTCTTGGTTAGTTTGTCTAGATCTCTTTTTGAGCAAGTTTCTTCTAATGTCTATTTTCCTTTTTCAACCTTTCAATCTCCTCTCTTTGGTCTTCAATCTCATTTAGGGCACAAACGAATTCTCCTTCCTCTTCACCTTCTTTACCAAGATCCTCAACCTTTACAACTTTTTGTTCTTTTGATTCTTTTACCATGAAAATAAATTCATTAAATTCTTTATCATAAAGGCACAATCTTGTTCACCATATGAACCTCTACAGTCATCAGATACATCACTATCCTCTTAGATGTATAGATCCTTTTTTGTAAACTTCTTCACTTAAGAAAGTAGGGTTTCTACATTTTACCATCTAATTCTTGTTCAGAGTTATCCTTCTTATAGTATGGACATTTAGTGGAAAAATGAACTACTTTACCATAGTCAAAGCTTTTGAAGGGTAACTTACCTCTATACTTGTCAGAGCCTCTTCTAAGTATTTTGATGAAATTTTCTTCTTCCTCATTGGTCTCTTCATGCCTGGATGTGGTTGCTTCTACATTAACTTCCTTGAGTGCTTTCTCCTTATTTGTAGCCTTGAAAGAAGCGTCTCTTTTAGATGGCTTTGTATTTTTCATTCTCATTTCATATACAATGAATATGCCATGTAGCTCATCAAGAGTGAGTTTTTCTACATCTCTTCCTTCCTCTATGGTAGAGATCTTGGAATCATATTTGGCATTCATTGCCCTCAAGACCTTTTGCACAATAATTGTGTCTTTTACTTCTTCTTTGAATCCTCTAATTGAGTTTATTATTTCATCAACTTTAAGAAGATAATCTGCAATATTTTTTTCTTCACTCATCCTCAAACCTTCAAACTTGGCTCTGAGAATTTGTAGCTTTTCCAACTTTACCTTGTCACCTACTTCATAGATGTTTCTTAGTTTAAACTTGACATCATGTGTAGTTTGATAGTGCATAACCTTAACAAATATTGAGTTAGACAAACCATAGACAATTGCAATTTTTTCCTTTGCATTGTTCTCATAATCCTTCTTCCCTACAACATTAGTAGGGGTTGTAGCAGGTGGTGTATATCCATTCTTAACAGACATCCCAACATCAAACCATAAAGATCCCAAATATGTCTCCATCATAATACTCTAGGAAGATAATGATCCATCAAACTAAGGTGTCTTGTTTGTAGAGGAACCTTCCTGATTGGCCATTGTGTTCAATTTTCCAAGATCTACCTGAGCTAATAAAGCTTATCCTCAGGAACTTGACTCTAATACCATTTTTTGGAACACAACAATCTACTAAGAGGGGGTTTGAATCAATAGATGGCCTAAAAATTTATCCTTAATTAGACTTAATAAATTGATTCATTTTAATATCTTTAAAGTAGATTAAAACAATATATGCAGAGAGATAAACATGCACATCCAATAGCACATTACAAAAGATATATGTGGAAAACCAAAAATTGAAAAAACCACAATGAGAAATGTTGCTAGGATCTATTGTCCTAATGTAGCCTCACAATTAACTTCCTTGTTACAAAACTTAAGGGTACCAACCTCAAGGAGACACCAATCTCCTCTTTTAGAAGCACCTACTCCAAGGAAGCACCAAATCCTTAACCCGAGAACCTACCAAGATATTTGATGGAACTTGCCAATTAGATTTACAATGAAAGTTGTTATAGTTTCTTTAATTTAACACAGTTCAATGTTGCAAAATTTTGCAACTTCTTTATTCCCTATTGCAGCCTCTATAACTTAGTTCTCTACCCTACACCTACTCTGTTCTACTATGCTCCTGCCTATATCTATTAGTGCATTCTTGGTCCACCTCAAAGAACCATGCACACACTCTACAAATCTCTCCTTTTATTTTTAGTGCATTCTTTGTCCACCTCAGAAAGATGAGAATACACTCAACAATGCACTAGTAATATTCACTTGGTGTCTACCACCACTCATAGTCAACTTTCAATTTTTGTATAACCCTCACTTTTCTGCCTTAATCACTTCAAGATTTCCACATCTGATTGAGATATTCTACTAGGGTTTACTTGGTATCTTCTTTAGCAAACAACCTCATCTTTAGGACACACTTTTTTTGTAATGTATAGGTTCAATGAATTTTTTAAGTATAGCAACCTCTGAAACCATAACAACTAAAATACATTAAATGCATTCCCATATTTTCTTGATTTGATTTTGATCTCAAACACTATCAGAGTTTGTGCTACGATTGAAAACATTAAATCTTCAATTATATTGGTCATTGCTGCAGTTAGACCAATTAAATTCTTTCTAGCATCTCCATCACAACAAAAATCCTCATTCACACAAACATAGCCATTAAGAATCTTCATCTTTGAATTTGGGCCATTGAACTACAATATTTGCACCATGATCCATCGATTCACATTCATCGCCCGTCATTAAAATGTGACCATCAGATTAAAGATCCATTTAATAATCATTGTCGATCTCCATCATATGTAGCTTACATAGCTTGGGGTCTACCAAGACACACATCACAAGCTCACTATCCCATGAGTCAAAGACATGGGGCCATAATTTTTGAGTGGGCTAGTGGGCTAATGCCATTTGTCATCTTCATCATCATAATACAATTCACAACATCGATGTGAATTTTCATATCGAGCAATCAATCATCACCATTTTTCTTCACACATAATCAACCACTTCCATTGCTACATACTTTGGTTGGTCCCACTTGACACATGTGGAAAGTTTGCTATACTGTTGGGCTAGACGAGGACCCACCACATCATAATAGGATGGTGAGGAGGCTGTCAATCTTCAAGACTTGATCACAACTATTGATCAAGCTGAGGGAAAATATTTTGCGCGTGACTTAGGAAATATTATAGTTGTTGAATATTTGCCAGGCCGGTAATGCTAGGAAATAGGGTTGGTCACCCAATGAATTTCATGGCTTAAGTGATAACTTAAGCAACCTATAAACACCTACAAATAATCAACTCAAAAATAGAATTTTTGATGATCGCCATGACTGTTAGACCTAGGGTTTATATCCCAAACACTAATTGAACCAGAAGGAATAATTAAATCTTTTTCTCAGCTTATTCCTTCCTCTCTGATCATGTAGATCACATCAATTGAATCCTCTTGACAAACCCATAACCAATATGGCCTCAGTTTTCTCCTCTGACCCTTGGACGTAGTCTTTGCAGTATCATGACATCATGCCAACAATCTCCCATGCAAGATATCACATAAACATCCCCTTTTGACATCAATGATAACAATATGCCAACAAGGTGTAACTAATAGTAAAACATTTCTTTGAATAGATAGTAATGACCTCATGAAGTTAGAAGAATCTATTATGTATGTTTATTAATTTCACCATCCTTTAAGCCTATTTCGTCATAATTGCATGTTAAAAATAGAGAAACCCACCACAACTTTCCTACCTATGCATTGAAAAATAGTAACATATATTGAGAACTCTAAGAAACAATTACAACCCTTTTAGAGTTCCACGAACCATAATATTAAAATATAATTGGACAATTGATATCTATTCATACAAACAATTAATAATGAAAACCATTATAGGTGCCCAGGATGTTGGATAAAACCAATATTAAGAAACTCAAATCACACTCAATGAATAACTTGACCAATAATATAACATAATAAAATATCTAACAATGAAAATCCAAACTTTAAAACTATTCAAGCTCAAAGATATGACGATGCATGAATAGAGAACCCTCTCTCAAAACAACATTAGCGCCAAATGATCTGCATAATAGTTAAAATAATATAACCATACTATAAAATAGAGAATTAAAACTCTACAAAACTAATAATTCCATTAACTGTAATTTCGTTATCATCAGCCTAATATCTTGTTTGCTTTTGTTTTGACAGTGGTTGCCCAACAGGAGACAAAAACAAAGAAGAATTGCAGCATTGAGCAGAATGTTCAACTACCATGGCGTATAAACAAGAATTCAAGGAGAAGAGGATGGGCATTGGCTCGAATTAGCACAAGGGTTGAAGCAGCCTGGACTCCCCATAGTATGCAATCTGACCAGCACCAAGACAGAAATGAAGCGGCGCAGAGTCTCCAATTGTTCTCCCTTAAGCCAAGCAATAGTTAAGTATTTGGTCCTGATTGATTGAATCCAATTGAATAAAATGGATGGTCTGAGGAGAGAAATTCGATAATTATGCATTGCATGAAGAATTCAAGGAATAGAGGATGAGTAATGGCTTGAATTCGCCCAGGTCTCAAGAAGCCCAACTTCCAATTTTTCACATTTTCTCAATGCCAATATATAAATGAAGGAGCGCAAATCTTCCAATATTTAAAATGATGAAAATTCTCAGCACTCTATTCGAATTGCTTCTAGATTGTTACTATATAATGAGAGGCCTATCGCTCATTTATACTTGTGAGTAAATATGATTATAACTATACTGATATATAGCTCACTTAATATATAAATTATTAAATTATTAGCTACTCATTTAATAAGATTTTTTTCTTTCTTCCTAAATAAATGACATAGATTAGTGAATCAGAAAAATCTAAAACTTTTTTATTAATCTACATTAAACTAATCCATAATCATTAAGGGTTAACATTCTTATTTATGTTGTTATCTCTTTTTAAAGTTTAGTTATGATAATGGTTTAAAAATAGATTCATTAATGTAAATAACCACAAGAACATGACTTGTGACTCAAGTTAAAGAGATGACTTCCATAGTTGATGGTGATGAATAAAATTCAATTCCAAACTATACAAATGTACTCAAATTGACCACACAAAATATGTAGTTTAATGTCAAACAACATTTTTATGGTTTTGAGGTTTCTTTGCACATATGTAGGTATGAAAATTTGGTTAGAAAGATTAAATTTACATGTATTTTATCGATTCAAGGTTTCCTTCACAACTACAAGTATGCAAATTAGAGCAAATTTTGTAGATTTTTATGTGTTTCATGGTTTCAAGGTCTCAATGTATGATTTCACAATAAAAATATAGCTATCAAATTATTGTAATGAAATTAACAGACGGTTCCATAGTCCAATCGCACATTAACATATATGCAAGTTCAACTAAAAATCTTGACAATGATAAAGCTTTAGAGCATTAGGATTTTTTTAGGAGTTTGCACACATGTAACATGGACTAAACATCCTAATATAATAAGAGAATTTGGTTTTTAGGCTTTCTTAAAAGTTTACATGTATATGTCTATGACCAAAATTTTTGGCATGATAAGATCTTCAAAGTTTGAAGAAATCCATGCCTAGGTGCATATGTAGAATTTGGTCTTTAAATTTTGAAAAGATTAGACTTGTAGTGCTTCAAGGTTTGTCTATAAGATTGTGTAGATATAATTGGGCTTGAATGTCTAGTAAGATAAAATCTTAAGGTCCCAATGTTGGGTATCAAGTTTTCAATTATGTAATTTAGGGGAAAACATTTATTTAAAATGTATTAAACAATTTATGGGAAGGTTGAAATATTTCTATTTTATTGGATTTTGATACACCTAGGGTTTATAGCTAGGTTTCTCTACATTTGAATGAACACATAAACCAATGGGTCGTAGATAAGGTTTACACCCTTAAAGATAAGTATGAACTTAACAAAAGGTAAATTATGATAATCAATCTAATGGATCATCCTAGGATGAAGGTGATTATTTTTGTCACTAACCTAGCTACTCGTACATCAAATGGTACACATTTGATAGAATGTGGTACCTATTTCCACATTAAGAATATGATGTTCATAAAGTATACCTCGGAAGTGATTCTCATCTAAAGATTGTTGGCTATGGAAAAGTCTTGATTTGATTTATTTATGGAGAAGTGAAGGGGATCGACGGTGTAGTACATATATCTTATTCATGATGGAACCTAATTTTTATAAGCAAAATAAATAATGTAGTTGTGTAATTTATTTTCTTGAGTGAAGGGTAAAAGATGGTTAGAGGAGATATGGTTATTGTCACGGGTGTTAGGATTGGAACTTAATTTCAACTAGATGCATGAATTATTCAATGTAATAGCTATTTAATCTCTAAATTGAAGAGATATGTAGAATATTTTTGTTCATCATTTAAACTAACAATAAACTGTGTGGAGTGTCTACTTTTGATGGTTATGTTTCTTGGTAAGTAAGTTTGTTCATTCCTGAGAGACTAAGTGACTAGTACATAGAAAACTAATTATGAAACCAAAGGATGGTTTATTTATATGAGAAGGGTTTAAGGAACCCCAATATTAAAAAACCATTTTCAATGGTTATACAATTGAAATGTTGAATTTATTTTTTGTGAACATTATGTATATAGAAAATACAACCATGTTTATTTTATGCTATTTCTCATAAATTTTCTAGGGTGTTTGATCTAATCAATTTAGATGCATTTGGTCCTATAAAATTTCCTTTAACTTTGGAATATCTATATTTATTGATTATAATAAGAAGATTAATAGTTTGAAGACTAGTAATGGTAGTGACTTTTTTTGACATATTTGTAAATATTCTTGTAGTGTCATAAAATTGCATTGTATGGCAATTTCCTACCAATGGATTTAGACCAACCACATTTATGGAAAAAACCTATAAGTTGGAATTTCATGATTCTGACTTTATAGGTGACAACGATGAAGAATTAGTAGCCTAAATGCCTAACCTATGAAATGTTTTTGTAGGAAAATTTCACAACACAGGTAGATGTCTCTATGACACACTAGTGTCCCCAAATTTTCTAAGTTTTAAATGTGAATATTTTGTATTCCTTTCCTATGAAACACATCGCAGTAATAAGGATGCATGTCTAACGGATCCCCTCGCTCATGCAGCCTCACAAAAGTCTATTTTTCACTCTCATTTCTCACATGGAAGGATCTTTGGCATCTTCTTACTCTCTCATTCTGACAACAAAGCTTTGCTAGATTTATCTCTCAAGCAACAAGCAAGGATTCTCTTACATGTGAATCCATCACGTCTATTGATCTAAGAGGGGAGCCACGGGCTATTGATAATGCTCTCCTATTGGGAAAATGCAAGAAGATGAGTCCATGAAACATGTAAGTTTTTTCCTTAGACAAAAATTCAAAATTAGCTTCAAGAAAATGGGATCCTATTTTTTAATAAACGGGCTCTCGTTTAGGTTCAGGGTCTCGAGCTAAAAATGAAATCCTGTGTTTTAAAAAATGGGTTGTTAAGAAATGTGATCCCATTTTTAAGAAACATGATTCTATTTTTTTAGAAACAAGATCCTCTTTTTTAAGAAATTGGATAATGGTTTTTAACGACCAGTTTCACAAAAAAAAAAAATTATACTTTTAAGAAATGGGATCCCTTTTTGCAAAATAGGATTCTGTTTCATTTAAGTATAAAAAAAATATTTTTATGAAACGGGATCCCGTTTTTAAATAATTTAATTTTAGGATAGGTTTTTATTTTGTTTTTCGATTTTGGAATAGGCTTGGAGACCTAAACCTAGGCCCTAGACCTGGTTTGACCTACAAGTTGAAGGTTTGTGCAATGCCACAAGAAAATTGTGACTTTGGGCATATGTCTGAAGACTCTTTCGTAGAATTTTTTGACAAAATTAAAACCCATTATAGATGAGATAGTGAGATTCCAAATATGTTATTTTTTTTACAATTGGATTAAATTTATTTATTTTTCAATTAATTTCTCATGAAACAGGTCCATAAACTTGAATTATTAGCATTTTTTAGTATTTTAATAACTTTTTATTAGCATAATTTTTTTAAAAAAAATTGTATGAAAGTGTACTTCAAAAAATTATTTCAATTTAAAAAAAATAAAATGATAATTTTAGGTCATCTTATGCGTGACATACATGATGTTTCAAAACACCAAATATGGCCAATAAAAAAATTAATAAAATAAATCAATAAAATGTTACAAAAAAATATGCAAAGCATGCTTCAGTGAGTTACAAATCTTTTCCCAAAATGATTTAGAAAAATATGATTGGGTATGTGCAGGATCATGATGGGCCAAAAAGTTGCAATACGATGGGTTTTTGTAGGGTATGTGGCTGACGACTTTTTTTAAACCCAAAATTGAGGAAAATGAAAAGGGTTTTTAAAGGAGATTCTTAGCTTTCCACCAATATAAATTATGCTTTACTTTGAATTTAATAAATAATTATTATTTATTTTCTATTTGAAATACAACTAAAGTCCTAATTGATAAGCTCATTGAAAACCATCTATAGCTTTCAAACGGTATCACATTTTTTGAATCTGAAACATGTGTCACATTCTATGCTTCGTATACTATAGTATTAAAAAAAAAAGAAATGAATTTCATGAAGTTTTGACCAAGTTAAGGTGGTTAGACATACAAGTTTTTTTTTTTAAGTTGTAATAAAAATCATAATTAATTATTTACTTGGGAAAAACAAAACAAATATGCATCACAACAAGACATGAGTCCTTTACTTATATCTAAAATCTTATAAAAAAAATCATTTTCTTGTGGTTAGGGTGGTTGACACCTACTTCTTATTTTTTCCTGAAATTTAAGTACTATTGCATTGAAATTTCAAATTTTCACCAAATATTTTTTTTTAAAAATAAAAACCTAGTAGTTTAGAAACTACATTCAATTTGCTACAAATTCTATTCTTACATATTTTTGAAATAATATAGATAAATTATTCAAATTTTTACATCAAGTTGCCTAGCTCTGATTTTTTTGAATTTTTTCCCACTTAAGGGCCTATTTTTTCCATGATGATCCTGTACATACCCGATTATTTATGTCAAAATATGGATGATGTATTCATGCATGTTATGGTAAAAATATGACTTTTAAATAGTGGCTTTTAGAAATTCTGATTGAAAATCAATTTGTATCATCTGGGTATTGAAATAAATTATGTATTTGGAAACTAGACTATGAGTACTAGATTTTATGATTTTCCAAGATTCCATCTCTAATTGCTTCAAATTTTAAGGTCAATTGTGTCAAATTCTAAAAATTAGGGAAAACACTTCCACTAAATGGCCAAAAAGTGGACTCAACTTCTTGCACACACCTTATTATATCTTTTCTATTTGATCTCGTCTATTATATTCATGGTAGCAACACTCCTTGTGAGGTTTGTTTCTATCACACATATTTTATATTTGTGATAGGGTTTCTCCTCATTTGTGGGGTTTTTTTTTGTCACATATTTTTCTTTATACATTTTTATCTATCTCGATCCTATCTATATGTCTGTGAAGGTGAAAACAACAAAATGGGGTTGACTGAGCCAGCCCCTAAAACAACCACAAATATTTTTCATGTTTTATTTATGTGTATATGAACGAATTTATCAAGTTGTGCTCTTATTATATGCTTCATTAGAGATGATGGCATGGGGTGTAGACATCCTCGTAGTGTGTTGTCATCTATGGTTAAGAAATAATCCTCTGAAAAGTACAATCCCTAGTTTTTGTGCCTTCCACTTCTATATATAAGATATTTTTTTTATTCATTCACTCATGTACTAAGTGATTTTATTACTCTTGCCACTTGTAAATGAGCTTTTATTTGATTTGAATGTATATATATTATTTATTATTCATCCCATCACTCGAGATCTAATCTATGAGGTAATTAAGGGATACTTGATCCTTAAGACCTCCTTGTCTTGAGGGTAGAAAATCCCCTCTATATTTTTGTTAACTCAATGTGAGGTAGAATCATGTCATATATTTTTCTTCAATTTTTTAATTCTTTTGATAATGATTTTTCGAGATAGGATTTTGATATGTTTGATGATTCCCTAGATAATTTCTTAGAGGAATCTCCTTTTACTAAAAACACTATTAAATAAATTTCTCCATTAACATATTCTTCACAAGTCGAAGAGTCCATAAATATAGTCATAGTCTCTACTTCCCCTCAATGGTCTAAGAAACCAGTCATCTACGTGACTCTAGCTAGCTCATATCCTCAAAGAATTAATTTTATTGATGGGGTTCCTATAAAAAGTGATACCCCAAAATTTTATATGAGATTCACACAATCTAAGGCTTCCATTTATAAAGCAATAACCCATACATATAATACTAGTTCAAGAATCAACAAAATGTTAACCAACCTATGTCTTTACCACCTTCTCAACCAAGCCTTCCTCAAGCACTTAGACCTATAGTTAATCCACCAAGTGACGATGATCTTTATTGATCAACTTCATGTTTCTCCTACAAATATATGAATTTTGGATTTACTTCAAAATGCTTTGATTTACCAAGGTATGATTCAAGATGCCTTGAAAAATGTCCTTTTGCATTCTTCTACTAGGTTAATAGATGTTAATGTGTCAATAGAACATATTTGTGGAGATTTTTTGAATATTACATTCCATTTGCATGAACTCCCATCTCCATAAGTAAAAAAGTGAGTGGATACTTTGATGGTAATAGTTTATATTAATAATATTGGTGTTAGACATGCTCACATTGAAACTATTTTAGTACTAAATGTATATAGAATGATTCTTTGCCTAAAATTAAATTTGATCCACTTCCCCTGTTCCTTCTTCTTTATACATTCATGGGTTTGATAATTGTACCATAGAAAAATGGTTCATTGACATTTTCATGGTCTTTTAGTTCTTTCTCCTATGATGTTTGACTTGTCTTGCTTTGATTTAATGTTGCAATGTAACTTATGCATTCACATTAGGTCCTAAATATTCAAATTATGGCATCTTGTGAAGGTGTTGTGAAGTTTTGTAACAGATTTCTACACTTTTCTAAACTCTTTTCATTACAATTCACCTAAAAATAACCTTTTCTTCACTTACCAAGTCCTATCTAAAGTGTTGTAAAGTATTGTAACAATATTTCACACTTTTGTAGGCTTAATTTCACTATTTACACCTTTCTTATGCTTTGTTTGACCTCTTTATGCATTCATAAGGATTAATTAAGTGTATTGTTTAATGTAAACCCGATAAACAACATTAAATGTGACTTAATTCCTAAAACCCACTTGAAATCCCAAGGTGGGACCCATTCGCCATGGGTGGCGAATGAGTCCCTTTTGGCTCCAAAATCAAAATAATTCAAATTTTCTTTCAGGTTTTTATTCAAAATTACCTAATGTCATCCTGTGATGAGGTATCATTGGGTTATTAGGGAGTAAGTGTGTATTTAAATAAGTGTTTTTCTTCTCATTTTACACCTAATCAATCTCCCAATCATCAAGTTCACTTGCATGCATCAATTAGCATTTGAACACTTTGTATCATTCAATCAAGCATTCATTAAGCATCTTGGAGCAACCATTGACATAACTTCAGATTTCTTCAAAAAGGTTCTAACTTTTGTATGTAGATTTTTCAACAAATTAAGTGTTGAAAGGTGGTCAACAAGTCAACAACATTTTTCAAGTCAAGTAAACCCTTTTTCAAGCTTGGAGACAACCTACAGTCCATTTTCTGTAGATTTGACTCTGTCAACCTAACAAGAACACTTAATCTTTCTAATTTTCATTTGCATCTTGCATCCTAGGTTTCATTTGCATCAACATTCAATTAGGTTATTATTTTGTTTTGTATCCTAGGGTTTCTCAGATTTCATTAGTGAAAGACTCATTTAGACTTCATTTTTGCACATCATATCATTCGAAAGCTAAAAATCTGCATTTGCATCCTTATTCTGCATCTGAAAAGCATTGAAATAATTTTAATTGTTTTTGAAAAACATAAAAAATAGCATACATGGGCTCATTCGCCACCCTAGGAAAATCAGGTCCAGTTGCATTTTCTACAATGAAAATTTTGGTATTTTCATAATTTTTCCCGCATTTTCGTTTCATGTTTCTTGTTTCAGTATACAAAATTTTTATCATTAGCATTTTGTTGTTCTTAGTTTGAATTTGCATTCAACCCATATTTTGTGATACTTGTATGAAAGTAAATGGTTCCCTATTGATAATACTTTAGTGAGACAAAGTTCTAGATTCATGGCTTCCCACGATAGCACTTTCATTGTGGACCTTGGGATCTTAAGGGCTCCTACTCCTAGTATGGAAAATGGTGCATTAATAATTGATACTACTAGTAGTATTCATTTACCTTCACATCCAATGCATGTTGACACACAAACTAGTCCCATTCCGCAAGAAAAAGTCATTAGTATTCATGACGATTTTGCACATTTACAACAAGATTTAAGTCTTGAAAACATTTCTACCACTGCTATACGTGCGATAGAAAACCTTCATCACTTGATTGAAAATGACGATGGCTTACAATTTATGAAAAGAATCATGGCTGAGATATACAATAAACATGTTCCTTCCTCAACAAACTTTGTTGTGAGCCAAGGAGGATCTCACATTCCTCCTCCTTCAACCATAGCATCCATACCAACCTATACCACTCCTCAAGTTACAACAACCATGCAACAAGTTAGTTATGTGACTCCTTTCACTATTCCAAATAGCATTCCTAGTTCTTTTGTGGCATCGAATGTTCCATCTTCTACCTTCACCCCTCTTAGTGTTCCTTTCACTTCCCCTAACATTACATACACTCCATCACCATTTTCCATTCCTCCTCATACCACTTACACCGATTGCATCATTACACAACTCTTTAACACTGTTTTATCCATGCAATAACAAATATCTAGCATTAGCCAAAGTCAAAATGCTCCACCCACATATCCCATCTGCAGTAGCCCATTATCTCTAGAGATATTGAGAACACAGATGCCACAAGGAATTGAAATGCCTAGGTTTGAGAAGTATGAAAGTCATGGAGACCCTACTAATCATGTTAATGCCTATACAGCCTTGTGCAGTGACTTTGTCCTCAACAATAAACTATTAGCCAAACTTTTTCCTAGGACCTTAAAGGACACGACATAAGAGTGGCTTTCAAACCTACCCAATCATTCCATTTGATCCTTTAATCAACTTTTGGATGCCTTTATAAGTCATTTCCAAGTCCATATGACTCCCAAAAAGACAATGGCTAATTTAATGTGATGTAAACAAAACAAAGATGGAAAAGTAACTGATTTCATTTCATGTTATTAATCATTGTATGCTCAAATTGATGTAAAGATTCTTGATTCACATATGCAAAATATGTTTATCAAAAACTATCACACTTACCTTCAGGATAAGTTAACTATGATGAAATTTCCTTCGTTCATTTATGCACAACCCATTGTGACTATTACAACTTGGTTTCTAGTCATGATTCAAATTCCACTTCTAACCAAGTTGAGAAGTTTGAACAAAACAACCAGAACAACACGCAAAACTTTAGAAAACCAAACATATGCTTCTTACAGTTCAATCCACCTTCTCCACAACCAACCCAACCTATTTAGAGTCAAGTGGTATCTATTAAAGTAGTGGTGCCCTTTACCTATGGGGAGCCAAAGAGACAATTTACCCCCTTACCTGATACTCTTCATAACACAATGAACCAATTGCTCCAACAAAAAATGATCACTTTTCCTACTGTTAAACCACTTGATACCACTAAGCCTTTACCACCCACCTTTAAACCTAATGCTTATTTTCATTTTCATCACCAAAATGAACATGACACCGAACAATGTAAGTGTCACAAACACTTAGTTCAAGACCTCACTGATTTTGGTTGTTTGTCCATTGCAAGTGGCAATGATCAAGGAAATAAGTCCATTGCACCCCCTAACCAAAATTTACAAATTTTTACCAACCCTATGCCTAAACATAATGTTTCATTTGTCAAGGCTAGTGAACCTTCAAAAACTCATGTGATGAACATTGATACAAATAATGAACATGTTATTACTTCAAGTGTTACCCAAGTTAATCCTATCGATGAACTTGTGGGCATGATAGACGTTATCCCTTGTAAGGGCCCAACCAAAAAATCTATTGATATTAATTTTTCTTCTCCTGGTATACTTAAAAAGCTTCATGATGGTCCTCTTTACATAGTTGGCAGAATCTATGATAAGCTCACCAATGGGATATTAATAGATCCCGCCTATGGAGAGAATGTGATCACAAAAGATTTTTTAGTATTACATGATCTCTATCAAGATGATTAAAATAAACCAACTGCATGTATTAAAGCACATACTAGTTTTGTGTGCCCTACGATCAGACTGATCGTACTCCCATTATAGATAGGACCCAAAAATTTGGAGGTAACATTTTGTATTATTCTATAATCGGATCAATTTCAATTGCGGCTAGGTCATCTTTGGCTTCGCTCAATGAATGATGTTCCTTCAGTTGTTCACAAATGTTTAAATTTTCCACATGGAAATGAAATATTTACCATACACCATAGTGGCTTCAATCCATTGTCCTCTAAAGGTAATTTTTTCTTAGAATCCTTTTGGCTTGAACCTATGGAATCCATTACCCCTTGAAAGGACTTATTTTTCATAACCTATGAAAAGCTCAAAGCCAAATGAATAGTCAAATTGTCTCTTCATAACATGTCCATATCCACTTCCACTACTCCTATCCTTGATGAAACCATGCTTTAGCTTGAGTCTGACATTGAACAAACAATAAAACATCATGAGCACCCAACCATAGACACTTCCCCTTCTTCATTTAAACACCTAAGAGAAAATGAAACCAATCATGTCATGCCTCCTTGCATTAAACAAGTTTATAAAGACAAAGAGAAAGTGATTGACCCATCTTCTTTGGTTTCTTCCATTCTTCGCCATCCGGAAGAAAATGAACCTATGATGAATCAACCTACTCTTACACCTCAACAACTTCAAAATAAAATTAAGCAAAACTGCGGTGCTAGGGAGTGTAGGCATAGTCATCGTCTCCTTACTTGTCAAATGCAAACTGAAAACAACACAAAAAATCAACCTCTACCTTTGACATACGCAATAAATGATCACCTAACCCACCATAAGATAGTACAAGGTATGTGTAGGATCATGATGGGCCAAAAAGTGGCGATATGTAGCTAATATGATGGCCCATGTGGCTAATGACTTTTTTTTACCCAAAATTGATGAAACAAAAAGGGTTTTTAAAGGAAATTCTTAGCTTTCCACCAATATAAATTATGCTTTACATTGAATTTAATAAATTATTATTATTCATTTTCTATTTGAATTATGACTAAAGTCCTAATTGATAGGCTGATTGAGAAACATCTATAGCTTTCAAATAGAATCACATTTTTTAATATGAAACATGTGTCACATTCTATGCTTCGTATACTATAGGATTAAAAAAAAAAGTCATGAAGTTTTGACCAAGTTAAGGTGGTCAAACATATGAGTTTTTATATTTTTAAAAATTTGTAATAAAAAAATCATAATTAATTATTTAATTGGAAAAAAATTACAAAAAAATATGCATCACATCAGGACATGAGTCCTCTACTTATATCTAAAATCTTATAAAAAAACACTACTAATTTTTTATGGTTAGGGTGGTCAGACAGACACCTACTTCTTATTTTTTTCCTGAAATTCAATTACTACTGCACTGAAATTTCAAATTTTCACCGAATAGATATTTTTTTTATAAAATAAACCTAGTAGTTTAGAAACTACATTCAATTTGCTACAGATTCAATTTACATATTTTTGAAATAATATAGATAACTTATTCAAATTTTTACATCAAGTTGCCTAAATCTTTTTTTTTTTAATTTTTTGCCACTAAAGGGCCTGTTTTTTCCATGATGATCTTGCACATACCCTATAGTCCAACCCTCACAACAAAATGATCTGATCCACCAACCACAACTCTTGATACATCCTTCCTTGGAATTTACCCTCCATCCTCCTGTCATGATTAACTTAGATGATGATGAGGAGGAGGAGATCAATAAAATTGATGAAGAAGTCCTTAGCGATTTAAATTCTTTGTTTTCATTATTCATGACCTTAAAAGATAAATTTTCTACACCAAGTGAAGAACTTGGCACTACCCTTAGCTCGACACTTACAATTCTTTCTTTGGATAGTCAACCTCGCTTGCAATATACTTAACATGATTTGGAGGTGGATGACATGTTAGATGGTTGACTTGCATTCACCTTGCTAGCCTTTTTACATTTTCCTTTTCTTTGCTTTGCTTGTCTTTGGGTATTGTGTTCCCTTGTAATGTTTGATTGGTGTTCTCTCTCTTTGTGCACTTCCTCTATTTGTACCTCTATTCTTCGTACATTTTGCATTTTTATTTTCAGTTTTGATTTGTGTTTTCCTTTTGGGGATGATGCAAATCATTGAGATGCCCTATGTCTCTTCCATGTTGACCCAAAAGGTCCCTTTTCCTGATCATTTTTTATCTTTTCTTGTTTTTTTTCCTTTTGGGGATGATGTAAGGCATTGAGACCGAAATGTCTCCTTCATGCTGACCCAAAATATTTTCTTTTTCTATCCCTTTTTGTTTTCTTTTTTCTTGTGTTTTCCTCTTGGGGACGATTGAAAGTGTTGAGACCACATTGTCTCTTCCATGTTGACCCAAAATGGACTTTTTTTCCCTTTTCTTTCGCTCTCTTTGTTTCATTCTTCCAGTTCTATGTGTATTTGGGGAATGATTATAGTTTTGAGCTCTTTAATAAACACATTGTAGCAACAAACATACTGACCCTAAATCCATAGATCCCTTATTTGTTTGGTGTGTTACTTTTGGGGGGGAAACCTCCTTTTCTTTTGTTCTCTTTTTCGTTCACATGAACCAGCCTTACTTGGAAACATATGACTTGAAATAGGGGCTTTCCAAGTTGGCTCTCATGTCTTGTTTTCTTTTTTCTTTCTTTTTTTTCCTTTGCTACTTTAAAGTAATTACTCACAGAACGATGTGTAACAATTCCTTTAAAGTGGGGGGCATACATTAGAATTATTTCACTGCATTCATGGTTTTTAGTGTAGCCTTGACACTTCATACAATGTGTTTGTCACTTTCTGGACAAAATTAGGTGTGATTTTCTTCATAAGTTTGATCTATCTTAGCATATTTCATTCCTCTTAGTGGCCTGATGTAACACATTGCATCCCCTAAGTTGTGAATATTTTATTCTTTGATTGGTCATCTCTTGGAGACATTAGACACAATTTTCCCTAAGTGAAAGACCTTGCATGAACTTAACAAGACTCCTTTGAACATCTTTTACATTTTACATTTTCGCATTTTACATCTTTGCCACCTTGCATAATGTAACTTGCATGCTTGTGGTACCTTTACATTTATTCATGTGTTCTAATAATACAAATATTTTCTTGTATCATGAAGCACGAACCAACATTTTCCTTTGTGGTGCGTTGTTAAAGTTATCACAAGGTATAACTTTAATATGGTTGAGCGAGAAGCCCATTCAATGACATAACTTTCGCCATATCCACCTATGTGATTGTGAGTGCATACTAACTAGTGTATGTACTTCACCTTTTTGGGTCTTCTCACTCGATGGTCCGCCATGAATTTTGTCACCCTAGAGTGAGTACACATTTCCAAACAAGCATCCTAGATCTAATCTACAACTAGTTGGATAAATGATCAAAGCTTGATCCAATTCTCCCTTTTCTTCTCACTTGTGTTCCTTTTTCCTTATGTTTAGTTTTCCATGGGATCTTCATCTTGGGGGCTTGATCATCCCTCTTGATCATTTTTATTCTATCTTGGTAGCATAAGTGCATTTGGATCCTTCTCGATATGCATGGCTACTTTAGTGTGAGTTTGAAGCAAGTTCATCCTCTCACTAAAGTGGGGGATAAATGTACCATAGAAAAATGGATCATTGACATTTTCATGGTCTTTTAGGTCTTTCTCCTATGATGTTTGACTTGTCTTGCTTTGATTTAATGTTGTAATGTAACTTATGCATTCACATTAGGTCCTAAATATTTAAATTATGGCATCTTGTGAATGTATTGTGAAGTGTTGTAACACATTTCTACACTTTTCTAGACTCTTTTCATTACAATTCACCTAAAAAACACCTTTTCATCAATTATCAAGTCCTATTCTAAAGTGTTGTAAAATCTTGTAACAAGATTTCACGCTTTTCTACACTTAATTTCACTATTTACACATTTCTTATGCTTTATTTGACCCCTTTATGCATTCATAAGGCTTAATTAAGTGTATTTTTGAATGTAAACCCAACAAACAACATGAAATGTGACTTAATTTCTAACACCCACTTGCAAGCCCAAGGTGGGACCTATTTTCCATGGGTGGCGAATAAGTCCCTCTTGGCTCAAAAAATCAAAATAATTCAAATTTTCTTTCTATTTTTAATTCAAAATTACCTTATGTCGGCTTGTGATGAGGTATCATTGGGTCATTAGGGCATAAGTGTGTACAAATAATTTTTTTATTCTCATTTTACACCTAATCAATATTCCAATCATCAAGTTCACTTGCATTCATCAATTAGCATTTGAGCACTTTGCATCATTCAATCAAGCATTCATCAAGCATCTTGGAGTAGCCATTGACATAACTTCAGATTTCTTCAACAAGGTTGTGAATTTTGTATGCAAATTTGTCAAACAATTAGGTGTTGAAAGGTGTTCAACAAGTCAACAAAGTGTTTCAAGTCAAGCAAACCCTATTTCAAGGTTGGAGACAACCTACAGTCTCTTTTCTACAAATTTGACTCTATCAACCCAATAAGAAGAAAAGTGCAGATCTAGAGCTACATAATTGACCTTCGATTTCATAAAAATTTTGAGGACTGATTCACCATCAGTGGTGAATGAGTCCCACCTTAAGGATGAAAAAGGTGATTTTGTCATATTCCAATTCCCAAAATTTGGAAACCTATTTCAGGAGATTTTACCAGTAGGAGGAATGATTCACCATTAGTGGTGAATGAGTCCCACTAGTGACTTGTAGTGATTTTACCATCATTCCAGAATCTTCTTAGATCTTCAATTTTCCTCCAAGTGCACCTATTTAGCCTCTTTCAATTCTATTTTTCATTTATTCATGTTTTATTTCATTCTTGCATATCTCATTATAGTTTCAAACATTGCATATTTCATTAGTTTTTCATCAATAGTCAATCAATTTCATCATTTAGTTGCATCTAGATCATTGCATTTAGCCATATTCACATCATACAATCTTGTATTTGAGTGAACCACTTCAATTTCAGGGTTCTATCTCTCTCCTTTTAGGTGAAAGTTCCTAAGAGCACAAGAGAAGTCTATAGAAACCAAAAAATTGTTGGTTCAATAATGCCAACCAACAAGTCTTAGGCATGATAATATTTTATTTAAGGTTATGACTTGTTACCATCCCCACCCTGGTATATGTAATGCGAGGAAAATTACCAAATAATATTCTCCTGGTAAGACTATTGATCATGCTTTAAGAGAAGTCAATTCTATTTTTCATCATTTTGTAAAGTTTTTTGCAAATTAATAAGGGGATCAGAATCAAGGCTAACCTTGATGTTGTACACTTATGTGAGATGGTAGTTTCTAGTCAAACTTTAGTTGCACCAACTCTTAAAAATATTATCCCTTTACTATATTAAATTCATAGACATCTACTCTAATAGTGCCTATCAGAAAGGATACTCTTGAGACGGATGTCCCTTAAGAACATCCTCCCAAAGTTGAGAGTCCTAAGTCTATTATTTATACCTCTTATTTGAATGTATTGGTGATATTTGAGAATCCTTGAAATTTATTGAATCTTATGTTGTGGTATGCAAAGTAGATTCAATCAACTAGGATATCCCAAAAATCTCATTCTCTCCTCCTAAGAAGGATGATTATGCTTCTGTAAAGAAATGTGATATTGACAATATGGAGTACATTCTTTACACTTGTCCTCTTTCTCAAGAATTTCAATCATGTTATAGACCAAGATTTAGTATCTTCTCTAAATTTGGTTATGGAGGTAAAGGTTGTGGGAAAAAAGAGAAAGGTATTAAAGTCCCCTTAGAAGCTGATCCACGTGACTTTAAGATTGGACTTGGACACCTCTTCGTAAAGTTTAAGGTAAAACCATGGCTAAATGTCATGGTTTCAATCGAATATCATCCTCTAAAATTTGTTCATCTTGAATATATTGAAAGCAAGTTAGACTCTAAGGAAGTCCCTCTAGATGTCTTCTCTTTGGATGAAGCTTTGGAAGACTTCTTAGGTGTCTATCCTAACCTACTTTTTTATCATCATAAATGATGACTTCCATATAGCTTGAATTGACATGCATAGTTAGGAGAGTTTTTTATGAGTTCGAATGAGAAGGATCATCTATCTAATATGGATGATAGTGTTTCTATGCCTCATCCTGAATACTGTAGTACTCTCCTCAACGTGGACACTCTTGATGTTCTCATGGATCCTAACTCTTTTGAAAAAGTGATTAAGATTTGAAAGTACCTCTCTCTTGAGGAATATAAACAACACATTGATTTACTAGATTCTCATCCTGATATCTTTTCTTAGTATTGATGAATATATGGTAGTTCATAAGATTGTCCTATGTCCTGATACCATGCCCATTAAGTAGAAGATCCATAAAATGAATACCAAGGTTGCTTTATTAGTCAATAATAGGATAGGAAAGCTCTTAAAAGTTAGTTTTATTTGTCCCATTGACTATTCACCTTGGATATCATATATTTTTGTCATTAGTAAACCTGATAGTCGTATTCATGTCTATACTAAATTTCCTGATATTAATACTTGGCTTCTCTAAAGGATGATTTTTTGTTTCCTAATATTGATGTGATTATAGACTCAACTGTAAACCATGCCTTGTTGTCCTTCATGGATTGATTCTTAGGCTATAATTAGATATATACTAACTGGGAAGATTAGTATAAGATAGCCTTCACTACCCCTTAGGGTACCTTATTTTATGTAGACATGCCATTTGGATTAAATAATGTTGGATCAACTTACCAATGAACAATGAGTATTATATTTCATGATTTCATTCACAAGAACGTAGAAGATTATGTCAATGACATCTTAGCTAAGTCTATAGCTTACCAAGATCACATTGAGAATGTTTATATTATCCTCGAAAGTCTTCAACTCTATAAGGTGACAGAAAATCCTCTTAAGTGTATCTATGGCATGGATGGCAGATTTTTTTTAAGATTTATTGTCTCCCTCCATGGAATCAAAGTCACTATAAATAATGTTGATGCAATTGTTAACATGCCTCTACCTAAGAACATATCTCAACTATGTAATTTTTTATGGGAATATGTAGGGGTTTCATAGATTTGTATCTTAATTAATTGATCGTACTCTTCCTTTAATTTTCTTGTTGAAGAAAGATGTTCTTTTTTTATGGGATGAGGAAAGTCAAAAATCTTTTGAATCTATCAAAATTTATTTGGATAATCCTCCCATCTTGATACTGTATATGCATGATAGACCCCTTTTTCTTTATATTTCTACATCACCTCCTACTTTAGCAATTTTTTTAGCTCAACATGATGATGATAGTAAAGAAAAAGAAATCTACTACATTAGTCATATTCTGGTTGATTATGAAACTCAATACTATGCTATGGGAAAATAATTCCTTTCTCTCATTTTCACAACATAGAACCTACAGAATTATCTTCTCCACATAGAGACTCATGTAATTGTAAAATGTGATCATCTTAAAAACTTACTAGAACTGATCTTTTTGGAAGGTTAGAAAAATGGGTGATGTTGCTCTCTGAGTTTGATATCAAGTTCATGACTGAGAAAGAAATTAAAGGGAAAGATGTTTCTTATCAATTAGCACAATCTCCCTCACCTTGTTCCTTTACTAAATTAGAATTTTTTTTAGATGAGAATAAATATGTGTTAGACCATGAACCTATGTGGGATATGTATTTCAATGGATTGAGATGTCAAACTAGCTCTAGGGTAGGTGCAATTTAATCTTGACTAAGGGGAAGCAAGTTCCTTTATCTTTTCAATTTGAATTTCATTACACTAAAAATAGCATTAAGTATGAATACCTTATTTTTGAGCTTACATACCATAATAGCATTAAATATTAAACATATCTGCATTAATTGTGATTCCAAGCTCATTGTAAATCAAATCACAAGAGTGTATTAAGCTAAAAAAAGAAAGCTATATTAGTATCATGATTTGGATTTATCCTTTGTTGGTCTATTCTTAATTTTGACTATAAATAGTGTTCCTAGGAGAGAGAATCATCACATAAATAGGTTAGTGCTGGATCATGGGGGTCCAAAC
Source organism: Sequoia sempervirens (assembly GCA_007258455.2). NCBI lineage: Eukaryota > Viridiplantae > Streptophyta > Pinopsida > Cupressales > Cupressaceae > Sequoia > Sequoia sempervirens. The sequence goes on along the minus strand of VDFB02086081.1, from coordinate 215,843,622 downwards.
TAGGCCTCTAAGTGACAATGAAAATTTAAAAAAATAGAGTTAGAGAACTTGACATAAATTTTGAATACGTTATAAACATACTTTGAAAAATATGTAAGAAAAAAATTTGTAGCAAATTGAATGTAGTTTCTATACTAGTCCTTCTTTGCAAATAAGTAAATCTATTTCGTGAAATTTTGAAATTTCAATACAGTAGTGTTAAATTTTAGGGAAAAAATTAAAATCAGGTGTATGTCTTACCAACCTAAGTAAAATCTAAAAATAATATATTTTTTGAAACTTTCAATATAAGTAGAGGACACATGCCTTGATGTGCTACATTTTTTAATGACTTTTTTACATGAAAATAATTATTTATAAATTGTATTAGAATTTTTTAAAAAAAATTAGAACTTGTTTCTCTGACTACTATAACTTGGTCAAATATTTATGAAAATCAATTTTTCTTTTTTAATCGTATAGTATTGGAAGCATAGAATGTGTGACATCTTCTGAATTCAAAAAATATGAAATCATTTAAGAATCATATTTTTTTTTCAATCAAGACTTTAGTGGGAATGCATGTAGTAAATAAATAATAATTATCTATTTAATTACAAATGATTCATATCCTATTTTGGTGGAAAGTTGACAATTTTATTAATAAACCCTTTTCATTTCATCAAATTTGGATAAAAAAATGTTGTAATCCACTTTTGGGTCACATCACCACTTTCTAGACTGAAATGATCTTGCACTCACCTAGATGAAATGGAAAGGAAAAATTCCATTGTACCATCAGATGATTGTATAGATGAGTACCACTTCATGGTTCATATTCTCCACTCTCCTACTATCTCAGATTAGACTAAACATGATAGTCTTGTTTGTCCTTAGATAAACTCAGGGAAATGGTACTCACATATCTATAGTTATCTAAAGATTAAAATATTTCTCAATCATGCGACTAAAAATAATCATGTGTGGATACGATTTAGATTTTAGCTTGATACATTGTTTTATCTAATGTTCTTTATCAAAAAAATTATAACGGTTTTATTCTTCGATGTGTCACAAAGGCTAAGATACCCCTTGCAATTCAAGAAGTTCATTTTGGCTCTAAGGGTGGAAATTTCATTGGAAAATCATTAGTGCATAAACTAATCCATATGGGATATTATTAGCAAATGATCAAGAAAGACCCCTTTTCTTTTTTCAAGAAATGTGAACTTAATATTAGCAACATAATAACCTCATTTGAGCCCCTATGCAAGAGCTTCATAAAAAGAGCTCTTCTTGGCCATTTTATAAATAGGGGTTGGATATTATTGGGAAAATATACCTCCTTATAAGGGACATATCTTCATCATCATAGTTACCAATTACTTTATAAAATGGGTTGAAGCTATTCCACTTTGATCCACTAATGTCGAAGAAATTTGTACCTTACTTCTAAATAATATTATTGCTTGCTTTGTATTTCCTTCTACCCTTGTTTCTGACAATGGTACTTCATTTAAGAACAAAGACAAATCAATTCTAAGAGAAACTTCACTTTCAACAATGATTTTCTACACCTTAGTATCCTCAATCTAACGACCAAGAAAAAGCATCTAATAAACTCTTGAATTTATTCTTTAGAAAATAGTGAATAAACATGGTAAAGATTGGTATACTGAATTGAATTATGCTTTATCGGTCTATCACACAAGTGTTCGTACAACTAATAGAACAACACTGTAAAACCTTGTGCATGGATCTAAGGCTATTATGCATTTAGAGTTAGAAATTCCATCCTTGTAATTTTCCCTTAGAGGGTTAATTAAATGACTCTTATCGTGGTGATTATTTAAACTAGCTTGAGTTGCTCGATGAGTGTTGATTATAGGCCCTTGATCATCTTTAGGCTTATCAAAATTTTGTTTCTAAACATTATAATCAAAGTATTCTTTCTCACACCATTAATATGGGTGATCTCATTTTCTATGCGAACTAGAGAAATATAAATGAACTCCCTCACCAAAAGGGGAAATTTAGCCCTAATTGGTTGGGTCCTTACATAATCACCTATGTGTATGGTTTTGGTGTATATGGATTGTCATCTATGGATGGTACACCTCTGTGCCATAGAAAATTGGACCCTTTGCTTGACATGGGAATAATTCATGATAATTGGACTTAATGAGGCCTTGATTCAAGTGTTGTGAAGCATTTCATGCATCCAAACTAGGTCTTTGACCCTTCTACAATAAATATAATGTGTATTATCAACATCTTCTAAAGGTGTTGTAGAGTCTTGCAAAGGAATTTCACATTTTCTAGACTTAATTAACCTATTTCTTCCTAATTCAACATTATGAAATAAATTCAAATGCATTATTACATCAATCTAGAAGGTTCTTAATGTAAACTTAATGATAAGCTAGTCTTGTAATGTGTCTTGCACATTCACATTGTTTTTTGTGCCCTTCTAGGCTATGTTGACCTAATTTTAGTGATGTAAAGTGTATTTAGTCACACTTTCACATTGATTTATGTGTACCAAGACCTATTAAACATTTACATCATCACTAATAGGACTTAGTTGACCCATATTGTGCATCCTGAGGCATAATTTGATCAAATAACTGACATAGTCATCATATAAGCCTATTTTTATTACTTCTCGACATTCCAAGCAAAAATGACCCCAATGGGATCCATTCACCATTAGTGCTGAATTAGTCCCATCTAGGTGGGACCCACTTTCCATTAGTGGCAAATGAGTCCCATTTTGAGTGATTTTTGGGGTTTGAGTGGGAAAAATTATATTTTAAGTTTAATTTTTCTTCATGTCGGCTTGTGATGAGGTATCATCGGGTACTAAGGAACAATTGTCTATAAATAAGAATTTTTATCCTTGTTTTACATCCAAAAACATCTAACAGCTCATTCTTACATCTATCATCATTAATTCATCTTCTATCTTCTCATCCAAGTCAAGAAAGCTAAGGTTTCTTCATTAGAAGTCATCAAGTTAGCTTCCTAAAGCATTCAAGGGATGAATCTTCATGTTATGTTGCAAAATTTCAAGATCAAATCATCATGACAAGGTAATAAATTCCATTTTTCATGTTTCATTCCATTATTTCATCATTTTGGTTTAATTACCTAAACAGGGTTTGACTAAGGAAAAACCCCATACCCTAACAATCAACAATTTATCTTTCTTGTCTTGTTTGTATGTAGATTTAGGACTCTTGGAAACTTAAGAATCATTTAAGACTATGTTTAAAATTCATTCAATTCATCTCTTCATCATTGAAGTCAAAATATCAACAAAAAGTCACTTCCAGGCCCAAATATGACAGTTTCAGAACCACACACCTGTAGGGCATCAAAGTGCAGATCGAAAGCTTCAAAATCCACCTTTTTCAAATTTAAAAGTGGAATAATTCACCATGGGTGGGGAATGAGTCTCACTCTAGGGTCAATTTTGGTTTATTGTATTTTTGGATACTGTTTTGTTCAAAACGAGCTTCGGTTTAGTTTTGCAGAATTAGGACTAATTTGCCCAGAATGGAAAATGAGTCCCACCAGGCCTAGATTTTAGCATCAACAATTTTCTAGAAGCAATTTCCAATCTTCTTCAAGATCCTAGGTGCAAACTTCCAGTTTGATTCATTTCTATTAAGTTTTGCATTCATTCCTAGTTCATTGTTGCATTACACAACGTGTTTTCAAACAAGTTGTTTTCCTTTAGTTTCTATTCATTATTCAATCAATTTTATTAGTTTCTTGCATTCAAAAATTACATTTAGGCATATTTCATTCATATTCCATCCATATTGCATTGACTTAGAATATAACATAAGCATTTTTGGCCCATCTTTCTCCTAGGTGAAAAACCCTAGGAGAGCCAGAAAGCAAGTGGGTTTAAAAAATCTATGTCACATTTTGGTGAACCTTCCACTTATAATACTTCCTAATCTAATTTTGGAGTCATTTATCATTCATCTAGTCTTACATTCATTTTGCATTTAAAGATTTGTATTACTTTATATGCAAGGTTTTAAAACTTGCATTCATAAAAAGTGCATTTAGGTTGCTTTTGTTACATGTAAATTCATTTAGATTTATTGAAATTCTGCACTTTTCATTTAGGTCTATTATTGACTCTCAGAATTTTGAAAAATTAGTCTAAAATTTTTGAAAATTTTGAAAAAAAAAGTCCATACTAGGGCTCATTCGCCACCCTGGGCGAATCAGTCCCTTCTGACCCCTAAAACAACATTTTACTGACTTCAAAACCTTGTTTTTAGTCTTCTATTTGGTTCCTTAACCTATATATATTAGTTAGTTTCATTTCTGTAGCATCCATTTCATCTAATCTAGCTTCATTTAGCTCATTTCATGCATGGTTTAAATTTCAAGTTTGCATTCCCATAGTATAATCAATCCATTATTATCTGAAAATTGAATTTAATTTCATCCTTTTACATTGCATTTTGGGTTAGCATATTTTTTTCTTTCAAAAAATTTGCAAAGAAAAAGTTCCTTAGAAGCATGATCATCATTCATTCAATGCATGTCCTAGTTATGAAAGTCTCTTAGTGCAAGAGAGGGAAAATGAAAATGATAGCCTTAACCTCATACCCTCTCCTATCTTTCCTCTTTGTGTCGATGATGTGATAGAAGTGTATACAAACATAGATAACCATGATGATCATATGTATTGTTCTCTGAATACCTCTCCTTTTAGTGATGAAGGTATCTTGGTGAAAGAAGATACAATCATTGAACATCATGCAAATCTTGTTTGTCCTTCTCCTCATCCCCTTTGGGAAGATACTATAACACATGAGAATGAGATTATAAATGACGAGGATGATAGATTGGTCTTAAATAATCAAATCTTTAAGGTCTACAACAACCCTCTTTATGATCCTTCCCCTACACCTCCTATTTTGGAAGATATTAGGAAACAAAGCAATGAAGTCATACATGATCATGATAATCACATTTCTTTTTCTCCTAGTATCTTTCCTAGTTGTGACAAAGATACTTTGTTTGAAAACCTAATCAATGAGAGTCATGAGAATCTTTGTTGTCTCCTTTCATTTACATAAAACTTTATCGAATAAATCAATTCAATCCTTGATCCTTCTCATACTTGTGATGAAGCTACTTTGCAAATTTCACCCTTAGATGAATATATTCCATGGTCTCCTAGTATGGTAGACAATATGGAATGAAATAATGTAACCTTTGAAACAACCAACAATCACATACAATCTTCCCCTAATCTCCCCACTCTCCCTAATTCAACACATTCAACCATTAATACCTCCCTTAGTGGCGATGAAGTTCTTTTAGATGACCCAAACCTTACTTGTTATGAACATGTGGTTTGTTGTTCTCCTATGAACTCTCCTTCTAGGGAGGATATTATGACACAACACAAAGAAAACATTCCCTTTAAAGACAATGATGAGTCTCACTTGATAAGGGATGTTAACAATATTCAACCTCAAGTCACCCTTTATCCTCCTTCACATAAACCTTCAACCAAACCCAAACTTACGCTTTACCCACCTTCACATTCGCTTAATCCTTCCAATAAACCTAAACCTACCCTTTACCCTTTGCATCCACTTCATCCTTCCAATAAACCTAAACTTACCCTTTACCCACCTTTGAACACATCCACTTCATCCTTCAAATAAACCTAAACTTATCCTTTACACACCTTCGCATCCCCTTCATCCCTCTAATGTATAGAAATCTAGTACTGATACTATTGCTCATACATATAACACATGACATAATCCACAACTGCTGCAACCAAGTCCACCATTATTACCTTTACCCAATCTACCTAGTGCCCCTCGTTATAACCCACCTACAAAGGAGTATGATCTTGTTTAACAATTAAAGAATACTCTTGCCAAAATATCCCTTTGGGATTTACTTCATACTTCACCACATTACAACAATATTCTTCAAACAACTCTACAACAAATTACATCTCCTCATGAAACAACTCTGATTGATGTGACAACTTTAATTTATAAACCAAATCCAACTAATCTTGACATTACTTTTCATCAACATGAGCTCCCTTCTTTGGAGTTGTGAAAACAAAGTGATGCTTTCATGATCATTGCTCAATACAAACAAACAGGAATAAAGTGAACTCTTATCGACAATGGTTCTACTCTTAATGTGTGTGGAGTGAGTCTCCTTGATCAATTAGAAGTTGATAGATCCCACATCATACTTGATTTTGTTTCTATTCGAGGATTTGATAATTCAACAAAGCAACCGCTCGATGTAATCACTTTACCTATTACAATTGGGGTGGTTACTTTGCAAACTCTTATTCATGTCATGCCTTATGATCTCTCATACAATCTTCTTTTAGGCAGACCATGGATTCATGAAATGAATGTAGTGCCTTCCACCCTTCACTGTATAATGAAATATGTCTAGGTATGTGCAGGATCATGATTGGCCAAAAAGTGGCAATATGATGGTTATGTGGTCGACAACATTTTTTTAATCCAAAATTGATGATATGAAAGGGTTTTTAAAGGAGATTATCAACTTTCCACCAATACAAATAATTCTTTACTTTGAATTTAATAAGTAATTATTATTCATTTTCTATTCGAATTACAACTAAAGTCCTAATTGATAGGTTGATTGAAAAAAATATATAGCCTTCAAATGGTATCACATTTTTTGAATCCAAAACATGTGTCACATTATATCATTCACATACTATAGGATTAAAAAAAAAAATTGAATTTCATGAAGTTTTGACTAAGTTAAGGTGGTCAGACATACAAGTTTTTTATATTTTTAAAAGTTGTAATAAAAAATTAATAATTAATTATTTACTTGGAAAAAAATTACAAAAAAATATGCATCACATTGGGACATGAGTCCTCTACTTATATCTAAAATATTATAAAAAAATTATCATTTTATTGTGGTTAGGGTGGTTAGACAGACAACTACTTATTTTTTCCCTGAAATTTAAGTACTACTACATTGAAATTTCAAATTTTCACCAAGAATAGATTATTTTATTTTTTTAAACAAACCTAGTAGTTTAGAAACTACATTCAATTTGCTACAAATTCTATTCTTACATATTTTTGAAATAGTATAGATAACTTATTCAAATTTTTACATCGAGTTTCCTAACTCTAATTTTTCTAAATTTTGTAACACTTAAGGGCCTATTTTTTCCATGATGATCCTGCACATACCCGTCTATAACAATAACATTTATCAAGTTGAAGCAAATCCTGAGCCTGAAAGTTGCTTGAACCTTGAAAAATTGGTTACAAGTCCTCTCACAACCTTGATTCCAACATCCAACATAGATCCTCTTGAAATTGAACATAATAATGACGAATTTCCATCTAAATTATTTGGTGACGATTGGGGGTCCTTAGAATTCACACCCTCATTTATGGGTGAATACACACTCACAAAAAATAAATATGAGACACAAGAACAATCAACCATCATGTCTACACAAAAATTGAACACCTTTGCAAAAGCATCCACCTCAACCACTTTAGACAATGCCAGAAATTCTACAATCACCTCTAACAAACACAACAATGAACAACCATCTAATTCCCAAACACTACAAAAACTTTATGGAAAAGGATGTGACTTTATGAAACAACTAGGGTATAATGGAAAAGTTTGTGGTGCTCGAGAGCAAGGTATCCACAACGCTAGAGAACTTAACACACAACAAACAACTCATGGTCTTGGTTATTCTCCTTCACTCAACATCAATACTATCACACAATATTTTTCAAAGATTCCCCCTTATTCACATCAATAACCTTAGTTTCTGCCCCTTGCCATGTAATAGTTGTAGGATAATCAAATTCTCACTATTGCATGTCTTGCATCCATCACAAGGGGAAACATATGTCATCTACTTTAGGCTCACCTTTGACCTACACTACATGGGGGGCAAAGAGTTAGAAAGCCTTATCCCCATATGTCACTTGCCATTGCCTCTTTTGACTACTCGTTACCCTTTCATGAACATATAAAGAGCAAGCTTGTGATGTGGATGGCATGTCTTAAGATTGACTCGCATGTGACATACTATCTTTCTTCATGACGCAGCTTATTGAAAACACATGACTTGTCATAGGGCTTTCTGAATAAGTTCTCATGATCTCCCTTCCTCTCTTCTACTTTGAAGCAATTGCTCACAGAATTATGTGTAGCAATTCCTTTAAAGTGGGGGGCATACAATACCATAATTCATTTTCATTCTTGATTCCTAGTGTATCCTTGTCATTTATATGATGCATTTGTTACTTTTTGGATGACATTGGGTGCGATTTCCTTCATAACTATGATCTTTCTAAGCATATTGCATTCCTCTTGGTGGTTTGATGTGATGCATTGCATCCTTTAAGTTGTGAATATACTATTCTTTGATTTTTCCTCTCTTGGAGACATTAGACACAATGTTCCCTAGGTGACTAACCTTGCATAAACTAAACAAGACTCCTTTGAACTTCTTTTACACTTTACATTATTTTTTCATTTTGCATTCCTTTTTGCCACCTTGCATAACACAACTTTCATGACTGTGGTACTTTACTTTTTCTTCATGATAATTTTCCTTGTGGCACCTTGTTAAAGTTATCAGGTGGTATAGCTTTAACATGGTTGGGTGGGAAGCCCACCTAGCGGCATGGATTTTCCCCATAGCCACCTTTGTGTTTGTGAGTGCATACCAAGTATCATATGTATCTTACCTTTTGGGCTTTCTCACCCTATGGAAAACTAGTTTATGGCCCCAAAGTGAGTATTCCTTTGGTCTTTCTCACCCGATAGACAACCAATAAGTTTCATCAGCCTAGAGTGACTACATCTACCCCGTCTTTCATTCTCTTCATTCTTGTCATTGCATGATTTTGTATCTTGGGGGCTTGAGTTAGGATCTTCAATCCTAGGACCTTGTGTAACCTCCTTTGGTATTTTTCATTCTTTTTCATCTACATCCTTGCATGAGGATCTCTCTTGAATGTCTACTTTAGTGTGAGTTTGAAGTAAGTTCATCCTCTCACTAAAGTGGTGGCTAAATGTGTCATAGAAAATTGGACCCTTTTCTTGACATAGGAATAATTCATGATAATTGGACTTAATAAGGCCTTCATTCAAGTGTTGTGAAGCATTTCATGCATCTAGACTAGGTCTTGGACCCTTCTACACTAAATAGAATGTCTATTATCAACATCTTGTAAAGGTGTTGTAGAGTCTTGCAAAGGACTTTCACACTTTTCTAGACTTAATTAACCTTTTTCTTCCTAATTCAACATTATAAAATTTAATCAAATGGATTATTACATCAATATAGAAGGTTCTTAATGTAAACTTAATGATAAGCTAGTGTTGCAATGTGTCTTGCACATTCACATTAGTCTTTGTGCCCTTCTAGGCTATGTGGACCTAATTTTGGTGATGTAAAGTCTATTTAATCACACTTTCAGATTTATTTATGGGTCCAAATCCCTATTCAACATTTACATCATCACTAATAGGCCTTAATTGACCCATACTATGCATCCCAAGGCATAATTTGATCAAATAGCTGACATAGTCATCATATAAGCCTAATTTTCTGACTTCTTAGCATTCCACGAAGCAAAAATGACCCTTGTGGGACCCATTTTCCATTAGTGGTGAATTAGTACCATATAGGTGGGACCCATTCACCATTAGTGGTGAATGAGTCCCATTTTAAGTCATTTTTGGTGTTTGAGTGGGAAAAATTAGGTTTTAAGTTCAATTTTTCTTCATGTCAGCCTGTGATGAGATTTCATCGGGTACTAAGGTATAATTGTCTATAAATAAGTTTTTTTATCCTCATTTTACATCCAACAACATCTAACAACTCATTCTTACATCTATCACCATTAATTCATTTTTTATCTTCTCATCCAAGTCAAGCAAGCTAGGGTTTCTTCATTAGAAGTCATCAAGTTAGATTCCTAAAGGATTCAAGGGTTGAATCTTCATGTTATGTTGCAAAATTTCAAGATCAAATCATCATGACAAGGTAATCAATTCAATTTTTCATGTTTCATTCCATTATTTCATCATTTTGGTTTAATTACCTAAACGTGGTTTGACTAAGGAAAACCCACATGCCCTAACAATCAACAATTTCTCTTTCTTGTCCTATTTCTATGTAGATTTAGGACTCTTGGAGGCTTAAGAATCATTAAATATTATATTTCAAATTCATTCAAGTCAAAATATAAACAAAATGTCACTTTTAGGCTCGAATATGACAGTTTCAGAAGCAGACACCTGTAGGGCATCAAAGTGTAGATCAAAAGCTTCAAAATACACGTTTTAAAATTCAAAAATTCAAAATTGGACTAATTAACCATGGGTGGTGAGTGATTCCCACTCAAGGGTAAAATTTTGATTTTCTGCATTTTTGGATATGCTTTTGTCTAAAACGAGCTCCGGTTCAGTTTTGCAAAACTAGGACTAATTCACCCAAAATGGCGAATGAGTCCCACCAGGCCTAAATTTCAGCATTAGCAGTGTTTCAGAAGCAATTTCCAGTCTCCTTCAAGATCCTAGGTACACACATCTAATTTGATTCATTTCTGTTAAGTTTTGTAGTCATTCCTAGTTCATTGTTGCTTTACACAATGTGTTTTCAAACAAGTTGTTTTCCTTTAGTTTCTATTCATTAATCAATCAATTTTATTAGTTTCTTGCATTCAAACATTACATTTAGGCATATTTCATTCATATTCCATCCATATTGCATTGAATTTGAATGTAACATAAGCATTTTTTGCCCATCTTTCTCATTCTAGGTGAAAAACCCTAGGAGAGCTAGAAAGCAAGGGGGGTGCTGAAAATATGTCACAACCTCTAAAAGAAATATTCAATACAATTCATATTCATAGATACTACACATAAGATCTATGTGGCATGTGCATGACACTCATCCTCTTTTTAGGGATCGTACTCTATTATGTTATGACATTCCTTCATTAACACATTTTATTTCTAATGTGTTATGGTGTAAAAATGTGTATGTAGTTAATTCATTTAATTATTAATCATATATATGGGTGTGTTACTTTTATGCTATGTACAAGTGAATTGTGTTTGATTAATTCTTTTATCCATACATTCTATATCACATGTTCTATATATATCATTAAAAATCTATTAGATCATCATTATAATTAAATAATCATAGATGAATAATGTGTGTTTAATTAGATCATGATAGCATCTAATTGAAATGTACATGCATAGAATAATCATACATGAAACAAAAGCATACACATAAGAATAGGGATGCCAATCAAAAATTTCATATGTATATCTCTGCATCAAAATAATGTAATATACATGTAGCACACCATTGTAAAAAAATGTGGTGCCTATATATATGTGTATTGATTTGTACATTAAAATTCTATACAATGATTATATAATACAACTATCCAACATGGGTGTGGATACTAGAGCCCTTTGGTGCTAGAGGTAGTGAATTTGGCTACTGGATGGAAGCATATGAGTGAGATCAGTGTGATTGTGACACAGACATGCTCTATGAATAAAGTACCTATAGCTCTCCATGTAGCTCTCCCACCTTCTATCTCAAGGAAATGACGCACTTATTAAGCGCATCCTCCCATTTTCATGCTCCTACCAACTCATCCCTTAGTTTTTGAGCTTGGGGATGTTGGAAATTAGTGGGTGTTGTCTTCATAGTCACTACCTATCTTGTGAGGTCATCAACCTAGATATATAGAGCATCACATGCCTACTCGATACTCTCAACCCACATCCTAGCCTAGTCTCTCTTAGCAAGAATAGTATGTAGCTTTGTATGCCTCTAATTCTATTTCTTAGTCATCACTAATATCTCCATAGTGTGTTGGACCACCTCCACCCAACCCTACTCATAGGATGTTCTCAACCACACTATAGGTTCAAATCTAGTTAGGTACGGTTCCTTGCTATGGGTGGCCTATAAGAATCAAGGACCTACCCCAAGATCTAGACAACTAGGAATTCCTCTGTAATGCATCAACCAAAGAAGTTGATCCACTTTTGTGTGAGCAATACAACCATAAAGACAATGGATGTTATCAACACCCCATCATCAAAATATTTGTATATATATATGAGCATGTACTAAAATAACATATACCAAATCAAATCTGTACCTAGGCCCCCAACTTTCTAGTATGGATCCAATGGTGGAGTATCGCTAGTAGAAGTAATGCTCAACCTTGTGGCAACTAAAAAAGGTGGCATGATTGGTCAGATGTTTGGTGGTACGATTGGGATTGTAGGAGCACATATCGGTCTCTCCTCCACTTTTTCCACCAGCACCCCACCCTCCTATCTTTTGTTTCCTACCACCTCACCCTTAGAATACTAAGCCCTAGCATCACTGACAAGGGAATCTCCTAGAAAAATTGGGGTAGGACTTGGTGTCAACCACTATTTGGAAAAGTCAACTGATACACTAACATCATTGGTCATTGGGGCCTCTAATATATCATCGGCCTTGCCATCATCAATGTTGAGTGTGACATCAATGATGGTAGTTGAGGAAGATCTCTCACTCGGGCCCTACTCTATTACAACCATATGTACATGGGTATAGCTAATGAATGGTGAACACCTGGTTGAACTATCATTTAACATATATTGTACAATAATTTACAATCTAACAGTTCAGCAAAGAGTCTATCTTGTTGAATCCTACAAAATTTCCCCCTATATGACAACCAGGTCCCCTTGAACCTATATGATTTCCAGTGGATGTCACTACTCCTCAACCTATCAAAAGTCTTCCACCAAAAAAATAGGTCTCTAAAATTCAAGTTAGACACCAATTGGTATGCATGCATTTGAGGGTCACCCTACTGTAAGTCTCGATGATACACAACTAGCCATGTGTAGGTAATGTGCTTGAATACCCACACCTATAGGATGGTGCAAGTAGTGATTTTGTTATACTTGTAGTGTACATAGTTCTTGAGTTCATGGTAGAGATGCGTTAGATACTCTTATCCCGAGCATAGACTGTCCTCCTCTCCTCCATTGCCCTAATGAAATGGATGAGGCCCTCATGAAGGTGAGAGCCTCACCCATAGATGGTGAAACACACTCCCCCCATCATGATCAAGACATGATTCACCAAGGGCATGGCAATGTGGCCCTACTCCAACCACCTCATATATATGTGGTTGGTGGTTCTCTTGAGAATGATGTGGTTGATGTAGTGTTGTTGTGCGACCTATGCATTTTAGGATGTGCATTCATCCTCATATGCCACTCACTCTCTCTAGATGGAAAGTCAGAGGATGTAGTAGAAATCCTTGAGACTAAGGGTCATCTCCCCTATCAAGAGATGAAACAATGAGGTGTTAGCATCCCATCTCTCCATCAAGTCCATCAACATCAATGCATGGAATCAAATCTTCAATATGGTGTATACCCACAATAGCATAACCTGCTACAAAAAATCATAATCATAAATGGAATTCTCTAGGTTGTGACTTGCAACTCCTTTGTAGTGCTATAATCACACCTCCACCATGCTTGTAGATCTCAGAAAAATCTTGCAAGAACACAAAAACCCATATCAAAGAAATCTATTTCTACTCTATGTCTCTAGTCCTAAATTTTTCTCTCTTTGTATTTGAGACAACAACATTTCACATAGAAGTCTATGGGGCACACTAATGTCTGGGGCCTAATTATTCAACAAAAACATGTAGGTCAAACTCCAATAGGACTAATAGAATCCAATGCATTAGGATGATAACCCGCCAGTTGGATGCCTGTGGTACTCACATGAATTTTAACACATATGTCCTAGGTAGTTATGATATGTTGTCACATGATATAGGATTAAGACACTTTTCATAATCCTATTTAATATTTTGTCTTAGTTTGGCTATATAATTAGGTGGTCTCATAAAAATTGTAATATTGAATTCTTAGATAATCAATTCTATTGCAATCTTGAGCACTACATATTTATCTCTCTTGTGCTTTCATGAAGTTCCTAGATCTTGAGTGGCTATAATATTTAGACAAATCTTGCATGGTGTAGAGTTATTTGATACCAACTCTTACATATACAAGATTTAAACGTGTTTCATACATGACATGGTTCACACTATTATATAAATGATTGAAATTTTAATTGTAAATCTATATGGAAATAAATGATAAGTGTGCTCTGTAATCATAAGATTGCCTATATTTTTGATAAATCTACTTCAAATTTATATTCATTTTTTTATTTATGAGCCTTTGTACTGTACTCAACTTGATGTTTCTTCCCTTTCCCATGTTTAGCTAGGCATTTTAACTTTCTTGTTGTTGTGTTGGTCAGTGATTGTGGGTTGCAATTGTTTTTCTTTTTTTTCTTATGCATAATCCAAAAAAAGAGACTATATTAGATATAAACTTGTTAGGTTTAAAATTTATACTTTTAGAATGGATATGTATTTAAAAATAATAAGAAATTTCAAAATAATATATATCTATATATATTAAAATAAAATATATTAAAAATAAAAGCATATTCAAAATCATATATTGTTTTTGAAAGAGGAAAAAATGGGTTTTACAGGGACCCAAAACCATAAAGTTTACAAAATAAAGAGAAAGTCAATAAAGAAAACATAGAAAGAAAGGATGTTAAAAAAACAACAGTAAACGGCCACAACCATAAAAAAGGCTAGCAAAGGCCACAAAACCAAAGACTAGTCGAAAAGCCAGCAATAACTAAATTTTTGTCTTTTAAAAGATCAACAGTCTCAGCTTCTAGCCCATTCATATCCTAAAGCCCCCTCTTAAGGATTTGAACCATCTGAGTGGTGGGAGGCTCTTTCCTTTTGAGGTTGGCTTGGGTCCTTTTAGAAATACCTTGATCCTCAAACTTTCTTTCCTTTTTCGCTTCCAAGTCAACAACTAGCGAACCTTGTTGTATTTTTTCCAGCTTTTCAAACATAGCGTTGATAATAATGGCATTGTTCCTAGCCATTTTATGGTTTTGATCCACTACAATTTTCAAGTTATTTTTTATTTTAACAATTTCCTCTTCCAAAGACTTGTATTTTTCCTCATTCTCTCCACCTATCTTACCAGTGTTGTTCTTATTTCATTTCCCTTCTTCATTACTAAGAGCGGCCAGCTTCAACTCAAGCTCCTCTGATTTGCTATACAAAACATTGTTTCTTTGATTCAAGAGCTCATTAATTTCATGGTAGGCCCATTTCAAGACCTTGAATATGTCATTGATGTCATTTCTAGCAAAGGCCAAAATGTAACCAAACTAAACCTAGTCTCAAATGAGATTAACTTCACTCGGTTGGGGAAGCTAATAAATCTAGTACCTTCAAATCTAAAAGAGGCAAGAGGGGAGGGCACAAATTTTTGACTAGCTTCAAGGTTCTCTACTTTTTCTTCCAAAGAGTCCATGAAATAGGAGACTAGCTTGTTGGAAGGGGAGCCCTTAAGAATAGGATTCTTTAAGGGGATAGAGTAGACGGGGGAGGTCTCAGGGTTATCTTTAGCAAGCTGGGGTTTTTTAGGTTGAGTTTTCTTACCAGCCATCTCAGAGGACAGGTGGGTTTCAACAATTCTCTCTTGGTTAGGCTAAATCTCCAAACCTCCACTATCAGTATCATAGTCCTTAGACTCCATAGAGGCAACAGAGCTAGATAAAGCCAAAATACTTGGATAGTGTTCATAAATTAACCTAATAAGACCAGGATGAAGAATAGGGTATCTCCTGGGATTTTTCCTATGGTCTTCTAGGCTATTAGTCAATGAACATAATAGGTAGTGAGGCATAGAAATTCGTACCTTATGGTGAAAGTGGTTAAGAATGGAAAATGGTGCCCATACACTCTGGTAAATCTCCCGTCCAAAGTGATATACTCCATTATCACACGAAGAAACTTTCTCCATAGCCCCTTTATAGTGTCAATTTCAAAATAGATGTTAGAGATTTTAACTAGTTTCAATTTCTCCTTGGCCTTTTTCAAAAATATGATGACCACCTCATCAGAAAGCCTTCTGTTGCGATAAAAGTTCATTGCCTTGGTGGACATGCCTATAATCTCCCCTATAATTTTCTCATCTAGCTTCACCTTCCTACCAAAGAGAATGATTTCACTATTGTTCCAGTTCTTCTCGAAGTAGTTTGTGGCCACAGAATCAGGCCCATGAATTTTTTCCAGATATGGAACTAGGCCACCTCTTACAATCTTCTCTGAGACCTTGTCATTCCTAGTGTGTGCCTCATAGCTATTAGGCTCAACTCTTTTCCTATCCCCCCATATTCGTTTGCTCCTTATTGTCGACTCTACCAGTGCTGAGAACCTATTGCAGAATTATGCAGCTATTCCAAAGCACCCACAAAGCATGCAATTTTTCCTTCCCTTCCAAGTTACAAGATGTGGCCCCATAAAATCTCCTATTTTCGATGTACCTGGCCCCTTTCTCTTTAATCATTAAATATGGTTGCCTCTTTCCCATGCGTAACATCCTAATCTAGTAAAGCCCTGACTTCAGTTCTTAAGTCCCTACAATTTTGCCATGTGTTCAATCCTTGCTTCCTAACCCCTTCATTCACAAAGAAATTTTCCACGCTATTAGCTTCCCTATAGATGTGTGAAACTTTAACTTTTTCAAATTTGTCTAGAATAGACTTAGCTTCATCTATCCAATTCTTTATCATCCAAGAGAGTGGGGTCCTCCCTAAAAGGTAATCAATTATATTTTTAGAATCTCCTTCAAGCCATAAGTTTTTTATATTCAAATTATGAGCAAGCTTTAAAACTTAAAGGTTCTTATAGCCTTCGCTACATGGTTGGTTTGGTGACCTAGGGATATGGCCACAACTTCCATAAAGTTATGATTAGAATCCCTTACCACGCCTCCACTTCTACCTAGGTTGCCCTTCACATCTCCATCAAAGTTGGCTTTCTATCAGTCATATGGTGGAAAGGTCCAACAAACACCCTCCCTACTTTTCTTAGCTAGGTTGGAAGTAGATAAAATATCCACTTTAATGTTCCAATCTTTTTCTATCCTTAAATCATAGGGGGTGCACACCATAGCTTCCAGGTTAAGAGATTTTTGGGGAATCACATAAAAAATTCCTTTATAAGCCTGAAAGTTTTCTAAAAGATATAATTCTCGAACATTTCATTATCCCTGAAAAGTCTATTGTTACGTTCTTTCCACACTCGTTAAGCCACAAAAGGGAATAAGAAAGCCCATAACCTTTGAATGTAGGGATTTTGAGTAGGAGCTTTCCATTGTAAAAAGAACCCTTCAATGGTTTGGGGGAACACCCAAGATATATTCCAGGTAGCTAATAATTTTCCCCAAATTAAGGAAATAAACGAACAATGGAGAAAAAAGTGGTTGGCTGACTTTGCCTCACTCTTGCAAAGGTAGCATCTGCTGGGAATTTGAAATCCCCATTTACAAATATTTTCCATCGTAAGGACCTTATTCTGAAGCATTATCCAATAGAATATATTGACTTTAGGATTCAAGTGTTTAATCCAGGCTTTAGACCAAAATGGAGGAGGGGCTTGAGAGAGGGACAACAAAGAGACAGTCGAAGATATAGAGTAGTTATCCAAAGGGTTGTCCATCCAGACAAGAGTGTCATCTAGCCAATTCAGTCCCAAGCTAACAACCTTTAAGGAGGACTGAAGTTGAGCCAAATCTTGACTAGTCGTGCATAAGTTCACCCAGTCTCCTCCATGCTAGCAGTCTTTGACAAGTTCCCCAAATGCAACTTTGCATTGCTCTGCCCATCTATTAAATCTTTCAATTTTAATAAGGGATTCCTTAAAGAGCCATTTATCCTCTCAAAATCTAGCTTGATTACTACTTCTGATGTGCCATCCTATCCCAGATTCCAAAAATTTTCTACCAACAAAAATGTCATTAGAACAAGCTAAACCACATGGGAGGACAGGAGAATCCAACATATCTTTGAGGGACATTCGGTCAACCATATATTTACTTCTTAAAATGTCTTTCCATTCTCCACCAGATGAGAAAGATCTCTATATTTGTTTGGAAAAAAGAGTTTTATTAATACTTAATATTTTTTAAGACCTAAACCCCTTAGGATTTTTGGTCTGCAGACCAAATCCCACCCTATAAGAGGCATTCTCTTTCTTTCCTCCACTCCAGACCAAAGGAATATTTTCTAGATCTTTTCAATGTCCTTAGCATATTTAGCAGGGATTTTGAAGAGGCTTAGAGCATAAATTGGGAGGTTCTGAAGAGAGGCTTTAAGAAGCTGAAGTTTTATAGCTTGGCTCAAAAGAGCTCCTTTCCAACCCATCAACCAAAGAGTACCAAAAGGAATCTGGGGGTTTAAGGCATAACGAAAGTCCAAGATAAGAAGAAGTTAAGGATTGCACCCTGTAATCAAGGATTCTAGCAATCTTGACTTCTCTATGCTTAGGGGTATTGAAGAAAAAGATAGAACTCTTCTGTCTATTGACCTTTTTCCCAGTCGCGTGCTCATACACAACCATTTTTTTTTCAAAATCTTACCCTCGTTCATAGAAGATCTTCCCATCAGCATTGTGTCATCAACAAACTGTTGGTGAGAAAAAATTAGATTCGTAGAAGAAGGACTGAGACCAATAGGAGACCTTCGTTCAATCAATCTCTTGAGATTCCTTCCCAGACTTTCAGCCATTATAGTAAAAAGAAAAGGTGAAATAGGGTCCCCCTATTTTAATCCTCTTGAATTTTGGAAGAATCTAGAAGGAGATCCATTCACAATGATAGATGTGGAAACTATGGTCACCAATTGATCCACCAACTAAATGACTCTGCTGTTGAAACCAAACCCTCTTAGAATTTTGAATAAGAACTCCTAGTCAACATGGTCATATGCTTTGGAAATGTCCAACTTAAGAAGAAAACCTTCAGTTTTAGATTCCACAAGTGAGTGAATATTCTCATGGACCATGACTATAGAATCTAGGATTTTCCTTCCAAGAAAAAAACCATTCCGCTGAGGGGAAATCAGTGAAGGAAGGATAGAAAGGATCCTTGAAGTCATCACTTTAGATATGATTTTATAGAGAGAGTTGCAAAGACTAATGGGTATAAATGCCTCAAACTCCATAGCCCCTGGTTTCTTAGGAATGAGGACCACAAAAGTAGCATTCAGTTCCTTAAGGATCCTTCTGTAACCAAAGAATTCTTTAACAGCATGCACAACATTATTTTCCACAATGTCCCAAAACCATTGAAAAAAGAACATAGGAAATCCGTCAGGGCCAAGGGCCTTGTTTCCTTCAAAAGAAAAGACAACTTTCCTGATTTACTCCATAGAGGGAATGGCCACAAGATTTTCATTGTCCTCCCTTCACACAACCTTGGAGATGGCTTCTAATAAAATATTTTGATCATTTTGATTGATTTTCCCATTCAACGAAAGAAGGTTACTATAGAAGAGGAGAGCTTGCCTTTTGATGTCTTCCTCTTCCTCAAATCTAGTACCATTAACTTCTATGGAAGCGATTCTATTGGCAACCCTGTGCTTAGAAGCAGATAAATGGAAGTACCTAGTATTTATGTCTCTAACAGAGAGCCACAAAAACCTCGATCTCTGCCTCCAAAATTCCTCCTCTTTTTCTATTATATCATGTAGTTTCACTAGCAACTCATTTTCTCTATCCTTATGATCTTCAATGTATCCTTCCTTCTAGATTTTGTCCTAGATCTCCTCAAGCTTCATTTGAAGATCAAATTTCATGCCAATTTTTTTTTTTCCAAAAGATTCTTTTTTCCATTTTCTTAAATTGTGTTTTACTTCTCTCAATTTCTTAGCTATTGTGAACATAGCAATTCCCGGAACATGAATATTCCACCATTTCCTAATGTCATCAAAGATAAGGGTATTGGACAACCACATTCTTTCAAATCCAAAGGGTGCATTTTTCTTCACCATTATAGGGTTTTCCACAAAGCTTATGGGAAAGTGATCCAACCCAACTCTAGAAAGAGCTTTTAGAGAACATAAATAGCTTAAAAGCCACTGATGAGAAATTAAAGTTCTATCTAATCTAACTTGAATAAGTTCCTTACTAGTTCTTCTATTTGACTAGGTATACTGAGCCCCTTGCAAGTCCATATCAATCAACTCCTTTTGTTGATGAAGTCAAAAAGATCAGACTTACTCTCCTGGTTCACCTAAGAACCTCCAAATTTCCCCTCATTCAAAAGGGGAGTATTAAAGTTTCCCATAACTATCTAGTGGTCATTATAAAAAATCTTGCGAAAAGCAAAAAGCTCATTCCACAAAGATTTTCTAGCTCCTTTCCCATTGGGATCATAAATGTTTGATTGAATCTAGCTAAAGTTATCTCTAATGTGTGTAAATTTAGTAGCCACATGATTGTTGCTTTCAAATAAAGGTTCCCTTTAATTAGGTTATGCTTCCAAAAGGTAGCAATGCCTCTTGATGCACCATCTGAACTATTTCCTTGAATCCCACAATTCTGATAAATTTTGATCTTCTCCACCTTTTCTTTGGACATTTTAGTTTCTTAGATGAGTAAAATATCTAGTTTGTGATCCCTAACAAAATTGTGAAAAACATCCCTCTTATGAAGGCTATTGAGCCCTCTAATATTCCAGGACATAATCTTCATATCTTACCAGGGGATTGTAGAATCTCTGGAATGGTGTTTTGAACACCATCCACTATATCTTGGAAGCTTTCATGCTCTCTCTGCCATTTTCACGATCTTCTACCCTGGCCAAGCTTAGTAGCTCCACAATCCGCCTTTTCTCTTGTTCAAGTAACAACTCAACTCAGAGTATTCTGATGTTTGCTTTTCTACTTCTTTTTCTTAGAATGAGAGAGGAATTCTTCCTAGTCAGTATCTTCTTGACTCTCCATCTCTCTATCAGATTCCCCTTCCTTGTCATACATTCTTCTTTTCCCCAGGGGAGGGTGTCCATTAGGCCATTCCTAGGTTGATTCAGATTTTCACTCGAAAGATTAATATTCTCGCTCAGATCCTCAAAGGTGTCCTTAACAAAATCCAGGGTTGTGTTATCCCAGAGGTTAAGAGGGGCACACAAAGGGGAGCAATCAGTAGAGATCATGTTCTAGATTGGAATACCAATATCCAAAGACAGACCCTGGATAGGAATATCCTCCAGTCCAAGAAAGTCATTTTCTTTGTCTTCTGATAAGATTTTAGGAGTAGACGACACAAAGTCCTCATCCCTTTTCACTTCCTCCGTATTTTCCACTATTTTCTCAACATCTTCCTTGGGGCCTTCATTATTTTCTGCTCTTGTTTGGTGATTGTTCTTCCCACTAAGGTCCTTTGATTTTGTTTCATTAGTACTGTCAGAGGAGTTCCCTTGAGATTCATTTTTCCTACCAGCTTCCTCACTGGGATTGTTGGCTTGTCCTTCCCCATTAGATTTCTTTCTCCAGATAGTCACAGGGTTGGATTGATGATTTTCTTTTTCTCTACAGACATTTAATGGGCATTTCTTAGCCCAATGCCCCATTTTTCTACACTTCAAGCAGGAAAAGGGAATGTATTCAAACTCTATAGTTTGCATCCAGGTTCCCAACTTAGATTGAATGTCTATTGAAGAGGGAAGGTCAGCACTCTGTGAGACCCCTACACAGATTCAAGCAAACACCAACCACTTTCTAGCTATAGTCATAGGGTCAATAGAAAGTTCTCCAAAAGAACTAGCAATACCATTGAAAATATCCTCATTCTAGTATTCCAAAGGGAGACCCAGGAGTTTAGCCCAAATTGGAACGTTCTCAAAGGTAGAATCAGAAAGATCCAAGTGGGATGTCCATTTCTTTGGGGCTAGGGAAGACTTTCCGATGACCTAGGGTCTGCCACTCCTCACAACCAAGATATCCTCCTTGCAAGTGAACTCAAAGGAAAAAAAACCTCTTGGAAGAGCAATAATCGTAACTTGCCCATTAGTTCTCCACTTGTTTTTATCAAATTCCCTGACCACCTCAACATTTGGTATAGGGCCCATGAACTTACCAACTAGGACTTTTTCCATCAAAGCAATATTATGATCTATACCTAGGCATAGAGATGGCAAACTTACCATTCGCTCGATCAGAATGATTACTCACTGGAGGGAAAATCGATTTACCATTTGGTTTAAAACCAAACAGTAATGCCCAAGGTCTACGTTTTGCTCCTTCCCTTTTAGCGGTCCCTATCACTTCATTGGAAATTTTTCCTTTTCCACCTTGTTCTCGTTTAGGGGACCCCCCTAGATTTATCTTTCCTCCCGGGTCCACCTGGATTTTGTTTCCAATGTCCATCTCATTAGAATCAACCTTACCTTTCTCCGCATTCAGAAAATGTGTGGATTCAACTTGGGATTCCTTTGAACCTACTCCACGGCCTGCTCCATTGTTCAGAGATTCAAAATTCTACTTTTCGCACCCGTGCTCCATAGTCCTTCCCATCCTATAATTTGGTAGAAGTGTTAGTATGTTACAATAAGGCACAAAAGATAAATGTTGTTTAATGTTATGTAGGTCTGCTAGGGTTTGACAAGTTTTTAATGTTGATGTAGTAACATCTTATGATATACAATTGTTTTTTATTTAGTAACAAGATGGATTGTCAATAAAGATTATACACATTTTCCTATAGTAATTACTATTTTTTAATGGAGGCTTTATGCTCATTACTAATGTAGTAACAAATTATGGTTGAGAATGGTGTAAAAAATTAATTAATTTTTGTTCCTTGTAATTCTAGTTCCTTGAGAAAATTGTAAAACAAAAATTATAGCCTCATAGTGCTTATTCAAATGGGATAAATATTTATTCATTTTCATCAATTTTAAACATTAATTTGAGTAGGCATATAGGATTAAAAACAACATATTTTAGAATAGGGTGACTCACCACAGATCAAATCATTTATGGCTTTGCCCTCAATCCAATGTTTGTTATTTATGCATATGTGTCATTGGTAGTAAGAGACATGAATAAAATTTGAACGCTTGATTTGACAAAGATGTTTATTTGTAACATCAATGCTTTTGTCATATTATTGTGCTATCAAGGTGATAATTGTTACCATGTTTTTTTAGTTTACAATGTGGGTACAGGTTAATTGATTACGCTTAAATTGGGTTATTGGGAGCCTAGTGTGTTGGAAATCAATATAATGGTAGAACACTCTAATGTTTATAATGATACAATCCTAAGGTCAAATAGAAATATTTGGCAAAAAAATAGTTATTGATAGGTCAAAGAATAGAATGTACCAAACAAGGTTAAGCATTATGGACAAATGAAAAAGTGATAATTGATCTCTCCAAACAATTTAATCAAAATTGAATATTAAAATAAAAGAAAAAATATTTTAAAAATAGCGATTGTCTCCTATAATTAAAAGAAAAAATATTTAAAAATAGAGATTGTCTCGCGCTATTAAAAAAAAAATAAAAAAAAATAGAGATTGTCTCCTATTATTAAATGAAAAAAGATTTAAAAAATAAAGATTGTCTCCTACAATTATAAAAACGACCTCTAAGATGGTTTTACATGATGGAGATGACCTTTAAATTATTGTGTTCCTATTACCGTCCTTGTTATTAACATTATAATCTTCTATGTTTCACTTTGTCCATATAACAGTTGTAGCACAGCTTGCTTATCTTAAAACATTTCAATCTTTTGTAGGTTTCGTCGATCTTAACTATTCCCTCACCAAGTTATTGTCAAGAAAATGGAATAACAAGCGGCATAAAACAAATGGAATAAAATGCGGCATAAAAGGAAATGGAATAACGTGCAGCATTGCCTTCCTTCCTGTTGGGGAATAATTTCTCCCACATGGTCAAACTTCTAGAAGAGAAACTTCTAGACTCTTCTGCCACCGACCTCTCACCGACCTACAGACCGTTTGCTATGCATGTGGTTCTGGATAAACCAAAATGTATTGTAATGTTCTGGAATCTTCCTGAACCCACCCGTGATCTCTAGAACTCCTCCATTTTCTGGAAGCTTCTAACACCTCTATAAAAGAGGATTGATGTAAACATTTTAGACAGGCAATAGATATTGTGTGCAGCAGCACACTTGCGAAAATATCTTGTCTCCTCTGCCCCCCCCAACACTTCCATCAGGGATGCCCACTCTTTCGAACACATTACCGTACTATTTTCTTTGAAATCTTCGTACGAGGACGACAAATCCATCGTAAAATTTTATTTTTTTCAATGAAAAACATGAATACAGAAGCCGTGACGACGACTCCTCTTGCCTTTATAGCCTTGTACTTGTTTTCGCATGTTTGTTTATCACTGTACACACTCAATAATCGTGTAGTTTTCTTTGCTTACCCAATAGTGGCTTTAAGTTCAGCAAAGTTGGATACTCCAAGATGGAAGCCAACTCCAATGCAACTGGAAATATTGGAAGGAATGTACTGTAAATCTGCTTGGAATCCAAAGGAAGAGCAGATATACGATATTACTTATTATCTGAGAAGATACAAAGAAATACAAGCAAAGAATGTGTTCTACTGGTTTAAAAACAGGAGATGCAACGATAAGCTCTACAAACGTAGAAGAATGGAAGAAGCAATGGATTCAGTTAGATCAAAGCCCCCACAGACCAAATCTGGTAATTTCCTAATTCTGATAATACCTTTTAGTCGAACTAAATCATTTGTTTTTCTAGCGTTGTGTTTGTATGAGCTCACTGTAGAGTTTTCCATTAGTGTGTTAGAATTTACTGTATTTAAACATGAAACTGTTTAAGGCATCTGTTTTGTCTCATCTTTTACTTAGTAGAAAAAAATGAAAAATATTTATACGAATCATGATGAAACATCTATTATAATAAACTGGACAAAATGCCACCTAGTTATCATTTATATACATTAACTACGTTCGAACAATTTGATATTTAGCCGATAGGCTATTGTGGGTGGTAAATCCCACCGGATTCGTCTGATGTCCGATGCCGTAAAATTTCTGAAGTTTACCGCTGCTGCCGGAAAATAAAAGGCACATGAATGGTTTTAATAAGTGGTAGACGATGGGAGTGGGAGTGAAGGAGGACAAAGGACAAAGCAGGGCGTAAATTCTAGAGGACAGAGGACAGAGGACAAAGGACAAAGGCTGTAGAGTCTGAATTACCCCTGTCAAGGCTGCGTGTTACTCCTGCAAGAAGCAATTACCAAGCATGGGGGAGTGGAAGGGAGTTGGTGGAGTCATTTATAAAGCATGGAGCCCTATTTTTTGCTGTTCAATCTTCACGTGGGAAAAGGGGAAATCATCATTCTCTAGCAGGAAGATTCTAGGGGTTGGAGCGATGGTTGCTCCCTTGCTCAAGAGGGGGCTATATGGGGAAACATAATTTTGGGGGATCGGAGGGCCTTGCGTTCGGGGGAGATAGAAGAAATAACATTGGTAGTATTATTCATTCCTACAAACTCTACCCATTTACTTGGATTAGCATGTGGGCAGAATGATAACAAAAGTTGCGCAGAAGCTTGAGGTAAGTCACCGTCCATGGCTTTGGAATCTGTACATGGCTGAATGATTCTCTTGGTGGTGTTTTATTGCATTCCAGAAGAAATTTGTCACTGTTGGTTAAATGGTAGCATTGGTTTTTTGGTCTGATGAAGGATGTTGTGCCATGCTGCAAAGCTCCCAGTTTGGAATACGTAGGGGGATTACTGGAAAAGGTTGCAGTATTTGGCATTACACCTGCCGATTACATTTGCTTGAAAGTTCCTAAGCTGCTCCAACTATTCCATTTTGTGCATATCGCACAATCAATGAAATCCTTGCGACCACAAACCTTTGAGGCATTCTGTCAAACAGTTCATGTGCCTGGTCTATGCTTTTTGCATTTTGCTAATAAATGCTGGAATCCATCTTTACACCTGCATATTGCATTTTCTTGAAAGTTTCTAAAGCCTTTTCAACAATTCCATTTTGTGCTATCCCGCAATCTTGGCATTCCATGAGATCGCACCTCTTTGAAAACAACTCACGTGCCTTGCATATACGCGCACATTATACCAAAACTCCCTTTTTGGCGCAGGCAGTGAGGATGCTGGTAAAGGTTGCAGAAATTGGCTTTCCACCCACCGATTGCATTTGCTTCGAAACTTCTAAAGATTGTAAGCAAATACATTTTGTGCTTACCCTGCAATTTTTGCATTTCATGAGATCACATTTCTATGAGGTATTCTGTTAACAGTTCACTCGCCTTGTCTATGCTTCCACATTTTTTATTTATGTCTAGCAAGGAAAATGTAACTACAACTTATGATAGAAAAATTCTGTTGTAATGCTTGATGGATGTCCCTTCATTATTACTGGATATCTGATACAGTGCACAATATTATAGTGCAAACTGTTCTTTTCCAGATTTCTTTATTTAGCATCACCAATATTCTCTACAAGAACATTCATATCTATTTAAAATGATGGAGACGGTCCACATCCCTCAAAACAATTTCTCTAACAATTTCTCTGGCAACAATCGTGGAGCTGGAATTTAGATACAGTGTGCCAATCAGAACATACTCGAAGGTTCTTAACAACTCTGATAGATGTACTTAAGGTTGGGGGCACGTTTAACAAACCAAATGCAATTGCTAACTTTATATTTGGTGGCAGATAAATGATTATTTATTATTATCTTCTCTTCCACGACATTAAGTAACAGCCTTGAATATGGAATACGTTGCTGCCTTCTTTTGCCAAGCCAATTTTTCTGATTTGGCATAGATCTCCCATGTTGAGGATGTGATTTATCTCCAAAAATAAATCAAAGAATTTACCATTGAACCTATCGATGGCTATCACACCTTAACATTTACACAATGTTGAGGATGTAATGACTAGATAGGGTAGCCATAGGTTAATTATAAAATATCATGATATGTTGGTATAGGTTATTATATTATATCTTAAATCATATTATTTTAGATATATTTTAGTATATTAGAGTATAATTATTATTACATTTGAAATAGTGAAATGGTATTATTTATGTTAAAAATTTGGTGTTAAATGGCATTTCTATTTTGAATACTTTGTAGTTATGGCTATACGTTAAATGATTATTGGAAATATAACTTGTGAAATATTATTACTTGGTATGGTTTTGCTCCCCCAAACTCTTCCTCCCTGGTATTGACCTTTCACTTCTTCAATTTAGCAAGCTGCAGTTTGAAAAAAAAAAGTGTTTCCATGATGGTTTTAGTGTAAGTTTATTAAAATGAAAATTATTGTGAAGATCCCCAATAATGCGCACTTTTAGGTTTTAACATTAATGATCTAAAGTTTTCTCATGTACTTTTAAGTCCCATTGACCTACTTTTGATCATGTGTCAACATTAATATAGCTTCTCCCTCTGTGGAATTTGAGTAGGAAATAACGTTTTTCGTCAAAGCTTTCCCCTCTTCCTTATAGAAGTTAGGCAGAGCCTATCAGTCCTCTTATTGTGTAGCACTCATATTGTAGACCTCATTGTAGCCTATCTCTGCTATGGTATGGCTTTGTCTAGAATGTGATGCACTTGACGTCTTCTTCATCCATTGAAACACTATTGTACTTTGAGGTAGCAATTTATCTAGTGTCCACTGTCTCACTCTTAGCCATTGTTGGCATTATTTGAGTTTTTGTTGTATTAGTTTTGATTTTTTCACTATGTAAATAGAATTAAAGCACACCCTATACAGTCCACTTTACTATTTAATTCGATTAACTACTGAAAGGGGGTGTATGCTCATAGTTCCCATATTCTCTACCTACTCATACCGTGCAACTGCAAGTGTGAGTAGCCATGCTACTGTTGTTTCTTACTGTTTATATATGTCTTGTTCATTCCTTCTGAATTCTCTCGCAACATGCTTGAGTGTTGACTTGTGGACATTGGCAATTGTCAAGACAAGTAAAATAAGAGTTGGCATCAGTGAATACGGATAATGGGAATGAATTAATCAATTGACTTTTGCTATAAATAGTTAGTCATAAGAAAAGCATTTTACATTTTCTAGTGATTTTCCCCCTACCCTTCAATATACTCCAGAATATATCTTGCTATCAGCATAACCATTGCACCTCGTTGAGCTGCAAGTGCTAGTTAATAATAGCTGTATAGATATCTTAAAAGTCACTTATCTGAAGTTTTTTGCAGATTGAAGTGTTGCTATGCTTCCATCATATTTGATCATCTGTTAGATTGTATATTTGTTTTGGTCACCTTACACTATATAATTCTTGAGGGATATGATATAACTTTTTTTTTTTGTTTCTCTCTTTTGATCATTGGCCTTCTCTAGTGGAGACCCTTGATCAACTATTCTAGCAACAAAAACCAATCTTCAGACAATCATGAAAGGTATTCTCTTAAGTTGTGGCCTTAACATTTTCCTCCTAGAAGAAAACATTCCATGCTTATGAAACCATGCCAAAGAAAGTTTTTAACTTCTTATGCTCCCTATAGCACACTAAGTCATAGGATAATGTCCAATTTTATCAAAGAAACATTATTGTATTATTGTTTATTCAATAAGTCATCCTTGTCACTGATATTTTACGACAATCAGATAACTTTGAGAGATTGGTTATGATTTTCAGCGAATTATTTTGATAATCTTGCCACATTAAGTGTTATGAAATTGACTTTAAAAGTTTCCAACGAATGATTCAACAATAGAATTTTGTACTCACTCTATTTTGATCCAATGCTCTATGCTAATAAAAACATTACTTATGTAATGCTTGATAGTAGGTACATCTGTATGGTTCGCATGTGCATCATATATTTCTATACTAGTATTCTTTGTCTCAGATTCTATACTATTGTTTTTGTATCATATAATACACCTGCAATGTTTATGTATCAGATTCTATATTACTACCATCATGTAACTTTTTAAATTCCATGAGATCAATAAATTGACAAAGACTTTTGAATCTACAACTTAGCTAAGATTACTATACCAAAAATATTTTACTCAAAGAATTATGTTTTTTAGTTAGAGAAGTTGATCCATAGAATAAGAGTAGAAATATCAAATGAATTAAAATAAATGAATGTAAAAATTTATTTGAAAAAAAATTAATAATGAAAAAATATGAGTAAAGTTTTGTATCTTCACAAAAGAAATAAATTTAATATAAAACATAAAAGAATGGTGTTCATCAATATTGTGTTGGATCTCAATGTCAATTACATAAAATATTATTCTAAAAGAGCTTACAATCAACTTTCATTTCAACTTTTAATTGCCAAACAAAATTATACATAAAGAAGTTTTGTTTTAATTAATTTTTTGGTTAATTTTAGATCAAAAGGTCTATTATAAGGCTTCCTGCTCCAATGAACCTTGAACAACTTCTTTGGTGATAATCAACATCTCTCCAAATATTTCATTTTAAAACATAAATAATTTTATTTCTCACACTCAAATAATCTGCCACCTTTGAATAGTCAAGAGGATGTACTAGGGAGAATTGACTAAAATCTTGTTACCTTGGTCTAAAGTTAGGACATAAAAATCAAGCTGCAAAATTAAATGTATTAACAATAAAATATTCAATAAGATGTATGATTCAAAATATAACGAAATGATGTAGGGGCATGATATCTAAAGCCTTTTTTATTGATTTTCTCCAACCGCTGCATGTACATGTTGTTAATCTTCAATTTTGATTTTGTTTTTTTTTTTAGGACAAAAATACTTAACTAAGGGCTCATAAATGAGAAGAAACAAGGGGAAATAGAGAAGAAAAATTGAGTGAGATATTTGAACCAAAAACTTAGGTAGTTGATCATTTATGGCTGATTTTTAGTGTCACACAAAATTTAGGTGGGAATTTAGGGAGAAGGTTCCAATTTTTAAGATTTTGAAGAAGGAGAATAGAGGGGAATATAATGTAACATGGAGAGCATAGAAGGGAACATAGGAATTTTTGGAGAGAAATCCCTAGAAGAAAAAAAGAGAATGACATGGAGGAATGTGAGGAGTGTGTAACAATCCCAGAAGAGGAAATTGTGAAAACAGAGGAATCAAAGATTTTTTACAGTAACTATAAATTTGTGAATGATTATAAATGCATATTTTCTAAGTTAAAATATAATAGAATATTAATTATTCCTAATGTAGTTATCTTCTCGGATGGTGTGTGGGATTGTGAATGGTAAGTTTGATGAAATTTTTTCTCTAAGAGGGAATTTTATGTGTGTAAATAATTATTTGATTATGATTGGGTATTGTGTGGTCAAGAACCTACAACATCATTTAGATGCCTACAATGATAGATTGCTACCTATAGCTTAGGTTTGTTTCTCTACAACATAGTTTTTTATTCTTGTAGTTTGTTTTGGTTTTCCCTTAGACCAAGATTTGACTTGTAGCAAGTGTTTTAGACCTCTGTATAGGTTGTGTGAGTTTCTTATATCAATACAATCTACCTCCTCCAACTGCTAGCTCTAGTTAGTTATGGTTTTAAGTGCCTACGAAGGGGTCGATTGCCATCAATATGGTATCATAGCATAGCTATAGGTCTAAGAAGGAAGATAGTGAATTTGGATTGAGGTTGAGGGACTCTATGAGTGTGTTGTTATAGAAAGGGAGATTACAACTAGAAGGACTATAGTAAGGAGAAAAATATAAGAAACGAGATTTAGGATAGCAAGATGGCAACAAGGAGAAGGATGGTAGAGGTTGCAACTACATAAGTAGTTGGAAGGATAGATGAGGTAGTGGAGGCTCTAAAGGGGGTGCAATCAAGAATGGATGCAATAGAAAGTAGAATGAGAAGAGGTAGGGCACATGAAGATACCAATAGTGAAGATTAAGAAGAAGGATTATACATGGTAGGAATGGAAGGTGGAGATCTAGATAGAGATATCAATACAAGTGAAAGAAGGACTATAAAGTATATTTCTAATGTTGGGAAAGCAAAGAGGATGAATTTACCAAGATTCTCAAATATTTAAAACTAGATGAGCTATTAGATTAGATAACAAATATGTGGGAATAATTTTAATATGATGAACTGGAAGACCCTAAAAGAGTGAAGGGTGCCTAAACAAAATTGAAAGGCCATGCAACACTTTGGTTGAAAAAGGTGCAATCTTAGGAAACAAGGGGAAATGGTAGGATAAGATTAGTTGGTGGGATCAAATGGTGAGAAATATGAATGCTACATTTATACCTAGTGATTTTGAAGTTTACATTCTCAAGAAATTGTAGAATTTAAGGGAGAGAGACTTAATTGTGAAGGATTATATATAGGAGTTTTATAATATTAGCATAAGATTTATCCATTGTAAATTAAACCATAAAATGGTGGTTAAATAAGCTAATGGACTTAGGATGAATATTCAAGATGAGATAAGTATGGTAAGGCTATGAACTATGGAAGAAGAATATCATTATGTTCTAAAGGTGGAGGAGAAATTGGTAAGAAATAAATGAACATTCTAACGAAAAGGTGGATTTAGCAAAGGAAAAGGAGAAAAATAGAAAAGGTACAACCATTGTAAGGAGACCAACTCTTCTAAAAGTAAAAAGAAGAGGGATGAAGCAAGGTGAATACCATGACCTATGAGAGGTAGAGGTGGATATGGAAGAGGCCAAGGTAGAAGCTCCCAAGGTACATGTTTCACATGTGCATAGTTAGCCTATAGATTTTATGAAAGCCTTTAATATAAACTAGAAGGATTAAGGAGAATAGGGCCAATAAATACACTCATAGACAAAAGGGATATCTATTGGGTCTATTAGTTAACTAGATGAGCCCAAGAAAGGAGAATCACTTATGATGAAGAGGGTGTTGTTGAAGCTAACCAAATGAGAAGATGAACCTATCCAAAGAAATAGCTTGTTTAGGACAATATGTAAGTTGGGTGGAAAATTTTGCAAGGCCATAATAGACATTGGTAACATTGATAATTTAGTTTCAATTTAAATTTTGGGTAAGTTGGGGTTAATAGGAACAACTCACCCTACCCGCGTGTCATGGTTAAAAAAAGGTCTTCAAGTCTTGGTTGGTCAATAATTCCTAGTCAATTTTCTAATAGGAAATTATGAAGGTGAGGTGTGGTATGAGATCATTCCTATGAATGTATGTCACTTTCTCTTAGGGGGATCATGCTAGTTTTATGTGAAGGTAATCCATACTAGAAGAGAAAACACTCACACTTTGGAGGAAAATGGATGAGAACATACTCTTACACCATTGGTAATTAAGGAAGGAGAGGTGGAAAGTGGTTGAAGATTGTTTCTAGTGATAGAAAAGAAATTTTTGGAGGTTAAGGGAAAAATATATCTTTTATATGATTCCTAAGGAGCTATAGGTAGATGCAACAAATAATAGTAGTGGCATTCCTTAAGAACTAAAGGGATATCTTGTAGAATTTGATGAAATTATGTTTAATAAATTACCAGGACTACCACTTGTGAGGAGAATTAGCCATCTTGTTGATTTTATTCTAGGGAAAAGTTTACCCAACAAGGATATTTATAGGCTGATACCTACAAAAAATTAAGAAGTGAACGGGAAGGAGGTCTAATTAGAGAAATCCTTATCCCATGTATAGTACTAGTTGTGTAAGTACGAAAAAAATATGGTGAATGGAGGTTGTACACAGAATCAAGATCCATGAACAAAATAAAAATTAGGTATCATTTTCCTTTACTAAGAATGGATGATCTAATGGACTATTTGGGGTTCAAGGCTAAATATTTTACAAAAAAATATTTAAAAAGTGGGTATAACCAAATTTAGATAAGAGAGGGTGATGAGTGGACTTGACTATTTTTAAGACCAAGGTGAAGCTATATGATTATTTGGTAATGCCCTTTGGATTAAAAAATGCATGAACAACACGTTATTGATGAATAAAGTGTTGAAATTAGTTTTAGGAAAAAATATCATTGTTTATCTTGATGAAATTTTTACTTTTAGAAACAAAAATGAGGAATATTTTTTCTATATTAGATAGTTCTTACAAATGCTCAAGGAGAAAAAGTTACTGGTGAATTTGAAAAAGTGTAATTTTCTAAAGGATAAATTGATTTATTTTGGATATGTTATCCCACCACAAGTGATGCAAATGGATTTGGAAAAGGTATGTGCTATAATTGAATGGAAAACACTTAGAAGTGTGCATGAGGTTTGAAGATTCCATGGTTTAGCTAGCTTATATTATAGATTCATCTGAAATTTTAGTGGGATATGTCCACCCATAACTAAAACTATAAAGGAAGACAAAAGGAAATTTAAGTGTTTAGAAAGAAGAGAAAAAATTTGAGCTTTGGAAAAAGATGGTCACCAAGAAATTGATATTAGCATTGCTTGATTTTACAAAGTTGTTTCAAGTGGATTGTGATGTAAGTGGGAAAACCATAGGATTGGTTCTTAGCTAAGAGGGAAATCCTATTATATATTTTAGTGAAAAATATTAATAATTCTAAGATGAGGTATTGTGTTTATGACCAAGAATTCTATGCCAGAGTACAAACTTTAAAGAAGCAATGCCATTATTTTCTTCCAAAGTAGTTTATACTTTACATGAATCATCATGATTTGTAATATATTAATAATCAAATCAAGCTTAACCAATGACACATGAGGGTAAGTGCAAGAAGTTGAGTCCACTTCTAGTGGAAGTGTCATTTTTTAGCTTTAAAATAGGTAGCCATTCACTTTTTAGAATAGGTACCCATTTTAAAGTGGGTACTCATTTAAAAAGGTTTAAAAATCACAATTCATGTTTGTCATTTTGATTTAGGCTTAGATAAGGAAAGGTAACCCAAACCTTAGCCTTAGACCTACAAGTACAAGGTCATGACAACATCGAGAGAAAAAACTATGTCAATATGGTTGATGAGGTTCTTTTTATAATTATTTTATGAAATTAAAACCCATTCTAGATGAGATTGTGTAGATTCTAAATATGTATTTTTTTTCCAATTGCATTATTTTTTCTATTTTTCAATTAAATTATGATGAAATAGGTCCATAAACTTGAACTATTAGGCGTTTTTAGTATTTTAATAACTTTTTATTTAAACTACTTTTTGAATTTTATTTTTTACAAAAGTGTACTTCAAACAATTCTTTTCAATTTAAAAAATAAAATGATAAGTTTAGGTCATCTTATGCATGACACACAACGATTTTTCAAAAACACCAAATATGGCCAATAAAAAGTTAACAAAAAAATATATATTCAATAAAAAATTACAAGAAAATATGGAAAGCATGCTTGAATGAGTTAAGAATATTTTCCCAAAAGGATTTAGAAAAATATGATTATTTAGGTCAAAATATGGATGGCGTACACGTGCATGGTATAGTAAAAAAAAGTGACTTTTAAACAATGGTTTTTAGAAACACCTATTGAAAATCAATTTGTATCATATAGGTATTAAAATAAATTACATATTTGGAAACTACACTCTAATTACTACATTTTACAATGAGTAACTTTTTCTAAAATTCCATCTCTAAGTGCTTCAAATTTTAAGGTCAAATGTGACAAATTTTGAAAATCGGGGAAAACACTTCCACTTTCTGACCAAAAAGTGGACTCAATTTCTTGCCAGAACCCATGAATTTGGAAAAATTTCTACAATGGTATACTTTTATTCTCAATAATAGAAGTGGGAGTTCAAACAAAGTAGTGAATGCATTAAGTAGGAGAGAATTTCTATTGACTAAAATGAGAGATGAAGTAGTTGGATTTGATTGTATGAAATAGTTATACAAAGATGATTTGAAGTTTAAGAATGAATGGAAAACATGTATGGATCCTAATAGTGTGGATATGACACTATGGATGGGTTACTTTATACAATATGGAATATTGTTCAAAGGATAACAACTATGTGTACCTCAAGGACCATGAGGAAAAAAATAATAGGAGAAAAAGTAAGTTGGAGTAGCCAATAATATAAAGAAAAATATGATTTCAAGAGGAGAGAAAATAATTTTGAAGTGGGAGATATGGTATTATAACACCTACAAATGGAAATATTTCCCAACCACACTTATAAAAATATCATGTGGAAGAGTATTAGACCATGCAAAATTCTTAAGAAGTTTTCACCAAATGCTTATGAATTAGATCTAGCTATAGGTTTTGAAATCTATCCATTTTTAATGTTTCTAATTTTTATACTTGATATGATAGATAAATATCACAATAGAAAGAAAAAGAGAAAAAATTACTAGAATAATAGAAGGAGAAACTGCCTAAGAGAGCATGAGAGGAGTTTGAATGTATTTTGGATTTTAGTGTGATTAGAAAGACAAGGGACAAAGAGTACGATGAGTATCTAGTGAAATGAAAAGACAAACTCGTGAAGGATGTTGGGTGGTTAATCCCAAATGAGTTGGAGTCATTCTATTTAAACCAAGACTATAGATTTTTTGACCTGTAGAAACAAAATCGTTAAATTACAACACATAGTGGAGCACAAGGAGTGTGTAATAGTCCTAAAAGAGAAAAGTGGAAAAAAAGAAGAATCCCATATTTTTTAATAGTAAATTTAAATGTGTGAATGAATCTATAGATATAATTTCTAAGTTAAAATATAATAGAATGTTATTGCTAAAGTTGTTTCCTTCTAGGATTTTGTGTGATTGTGAATGACAAGTTTTACAAATTTATTGTTTTAAAATGGTACTTTCTATATGTAAACAATTGACTATTTGTGATTGGGTATTGTGTGGTCAAGAACTTGGAACACATATTTTTTATCTGTATTGTTGGTGTAAATAAAGTCTTGTAGCTAGTTAATTCATTACTAGGGGACTTATTTACATGTTAAATTTACTTAGGTCCTAGGAAGGAATCTTTCTAGAAGGTGTTAGTTGTCATTAGTTGATCTCTTTTCATTTGACTTGTAACACATGTGACTTAGGTAGTTATGATAAGCTGTCTCATGTCATATCATTAAGACACTTTTTTATAATCTGATGACATCTTGTATCTCACCTTGGCTATATAACCAAGTGGTCTCTCATACATTATACATAACATTGAATCATAATTGATAAGAATACAATTTATTTTTGTCATATTCATATTCTATCTTTGTGCTTTCTATTTGGCCTCTAGATCTCGGCAAGCTATCTTCATAGCCAGTTCTAAGATGGTATTAGAGTAGGTTACATGTCATTTATTAGCCACTTTTTGAGAGATCATGGTAAATCTTGAATAGTTGAGTATGCTTTTCTCTTGCATGCTATGATGATCTAGAGAATCAGAAAAAATTGATAGAAATACTAGGTTTGGGGGAGTTCCTCTTTGTGGCTCTTTATTGCAGGTTCAAATTAGAGATTTTTGGTGTAAAATTGAGCTCACCATTGAGTTTAGAAGGTTCAAGAATGTTGATGAGGGTTTGAATTTAAATAGCGGTTGCTAGATCCAAAAGGTAGCTGCATTTTTGGAGCATTTTGGGTCAAATCCAACCTTTCCATCATGTCCAAAAGGGCCAAAAACCCTAAGATTCACTATCAATTCATCCAAATTGATGTAATTGTTTGTTGAGGAAAAAAAAAAAATCCTAGGGAGCCATATGGCCGTCTAGGTCATCATAGTGACGTTAGCATAATTTAAAAAAATATATATATATATTTAAATCTGTCAGCAATTTTTTCAAATTTTTTTAGAAAATATTTTTTGTTGACTAAAATTTATTTGTAAAAGGTTTTATTTATTGAAAAGTTATTATTTAAAATCCAAAAAAATCCTCTACATACTGCTATGTAGTTAGTAGTGTATTGCAGAGTTACATGGATCCTCTTGACGTGTCGCATGGCACTAGTAGTGGTCTTGCCATTGCGGCCCCATCTCCATCCATGAGCTCATTCAATAAAATGACATTTTTTTTATATATCGGTAGGTTGTATTTGATAAAATGAAAATTTCATAAACTACCAACAATTGAAAAGAAAAACATCCCAGTTTCAAAACCATGGTGGACAAACAAAATCAAACTGATGGAAAATAAAAGACAAGGAATATTCCAATAAAATTGCCAAAATATTTCGTCCAGTTGAAGATTCCGACGTAGAATCCTCGACCAGAGCATATTCCACCAGACACGAGAATATTCTTTTTTGATGACAATTTACCCATCAAATTTAGGCTCATGTTTTTTTGAAGTCATCAATACATCATTTTCAAAACTCACCAGTGAAGTTTTTGATTTTGCAGTTGATTTTCAAATGCTCATAACTTGCTCATTTTGACTCCTTTTTTCGAGCAATATTTTTTTAATTTGGCATAGAATTTCATGCTCTAGATAGTGGTGCTGTCAGTTTTTGGTTTTGGTGTCTAGATTTTCCAAAAAATGTAGATTCTCATAGCTGTTGTTGTTTCATCCTCATTTTGGGAAATTTAGGAGCTCATATCTTGCTCCTACGATAACATTTTTGGGTGTGATTTCTTTTAAAGTACGTAATTGTTCATGTAATTCTCAGTGGTAAGATCTGATTGATCTCATTTTTTACCAAAAATTGTACTTTATGTGGCCAAATTTAGCATTTGCATGTACCAAGAACAAGAATACTTTGTTGTTTTTGGCAAATGAATCTGTAAACACACTAAGTATAAAGTGCCAAAAATTAGATATTGCTTGGGGGGTTTCATGATTATGTAATTTGGGTGGGTTATCTTTCTCCTTTGTTGGATTTTGTCTCTTGATTGGTCTATCGTGTGACTAAAATTGAGGAGTTTAATATGGGCATGGAAATCCATCCTATTGTAATAAAGTTAAATTGATGGAACTTTAAGTCTTGGTGAGATGGAATCATAACACATTGTAGGTGGCTTAATATTTTTCCATATCTCTTTGGTCTAGTTCCTTAACCTTCATCAAAATGGAAGAGAGTTGTGTGGGACATAAAAATAGAACATATCCTAGGAGTAATTGGCTATAGTTGTGATATTGATACGCAAATGGCCACTAATGGTATTGACATCCCTCATGACCTTATGACCAAACTTTGGAAGATGTATGGAGACTCAAATGAACCTCCATTCCCAGAGGATCCTATTGCAGATTGTCTTGTTCCACTTTTAGAGTTTGACCTATTGATGATAAAACAACTAGAACACTTGCTCAATGGGAAAGGTATGGTAGTTTTGATGACATAGAATCTTCTCCTTCTCCTATAGAGACATAAATTGAGACTTTAGCTTCTATGGCTTATAATCTAGATTTAGAGGGTTCATATTCTTCATATATGAGTCAACATCTTGAGTTTGAGGACTCTTGTAATCCACCATTAGCAGAATCATCTACTATTGTACTTGAGGATGCTTGTGATTCCACAATTTTGGTTCTTTATGATTCAATACAATAGGGCATACATTGTCTTTCAGATTTGGCTACTTTGGATGACTTCTTGACAGGTATTTCAAAATTATTTGTGGAGTCTCATATTTCACATTTAGGAGACATCATTGGTGACATTCATCTTTTCTTTGATGGATAAGATCCTTCTTTAGTTGTTGCGAGGGAACAACTTCACCCTCTTGTTCAATCTCTACATGATCATTCTTCACAGTTTTACGTGAGTGTAGATATTTTTGGATAGCATTTGGAGGAGGCTTCTTTGTCCTTATAGGGGATATTTTTATCTTTGAATCATGTTCTACATTCATCTCTACAAGATTTTGGATTGTCCTCTTCATTAGTGTGACCTAGAATTCCTATTTTGAGTGTGTCATCTTTTGGCATAGACATGGAGACACTTGAGCATGCTTCAAAGACATCATCCATCATCCATTTTCTTGACATACTGGATTCTATATTTGTTTTTTTTCTTCCTAAGTGGAAAAATGTTATTCAACGCTTTTGGATTATCTTCATAATTCAATGTCTAGCTTCTACCATCATTGCAGGAGACTCAACATTGAGGGGGGTTGCATTGTCTCTCTTCTTGTTCTCTCTTATAGGGGGTATTTTTCCTCACATGGGGTTTTGGCCTTCTCAAGCATCATTGAGAGCATTTCATTTTTTTTGTATTTCATCTCTCTTATGGGGAGGAGTTTTGTCCCACTAGGTTTTCTCCCTTTATTTGTGAGAGATTTTATTTGCATATGGAGATGGGTACCTAACATGGCCTTATAGTTGGGACCCATCATCATCTTTGTGTCATTTGCATAATAATCTGGTACTCCTTAAGTTGATGAATAATGTGTTGAAACCAACTGTTTTAGGAAAAATTCTTACTTGAGAGATTACAAGATTTTGGTATTTATATGGATTAAGGAGAGAGGACCTAGTAGTTGTGCACCCCAACTTCATGCTTCTAATTATTCTACGTGGAAATTTCAAATCAATCCCAATTTTTTATAGTAGCTTACTTGGAAATTCTCTTGCTTATAACTTTGATTTCAGGGCCACATCATCAAATATGATGCCACATCAACATGATTTTTGTCAAGGTATCCTAAAAGACCCAAAAAAAGTGCTACCAACACTTGTGCATTCACATCTTGGATAGTTGAGTACTGATGTAGCATCACATGATTGATTTTTTTTAGATCAAATGAATACATTTTGTTTAATTATTGGTAATCAATTCACAAATATTGGGCATTATATAAACAACTACTATCACAACTATTGAAACATGATCAACTTCTACGTCCTCTCCCCTAAAATGTTGTTTCTTAAAGTGGAACTTGAAACAATTGATCATTTCTTTTGAAATTATGAATTTACTTCCAAATATTGGTATTGGATTTGGGATCTGCTTCACCAACGTTTTTTCTCATCCAAATTATTTATCTTTCTTTGTCAAGTTGGCCTATTCTCTTTAAAAATATTAAATTTGGATGCTTGTAGAGAATCTCTCCTTCATTGATAATTTAGCATATCTAGATGGAGAGAAATTCAATAAATTTTAAAAATATTAAATATTAACCAATCTTTTCAACAAAATTGATTTTTTTCTTCTTGGGATTCTAGTATTTTAGAATGGTGGTCTCTATTCAAAAACCCCCTTTCCTATGGAGTCATTAAAATTATATCTTAGTTCACACCAAAAAAAAAAGGATAAATGGTTGTCTCCTCCACCTTCACTTCTCAAAATAATATTTGGTAGGAATTCTAGAGGAAACTGAAGAGATTATGGTTTTGGTTGTGTTCTTAGAGGTTTGGATGATAAGGTTATCTTAATAGTTTCAGGAAAGATTTTTGTTGGTTCAAATAATGAAGTAGAGATAAAAGCTCTTCATTTGGGTCTAGGAATTAGTCTAGATAGGTACTTTCAAAGAATTTTTATTGAAGGTGACTTAATATTATTAAATAATAGTATCAATAAAATGAATCTCAATTCTTATGAAATATCTAATATCATGGAGTTAGCTTGGGAATTACTCAAAAATATTCATAACTATCTTTTTATTTTATGATGTGCTTATTGCATGTGTATTATTTTTGTGTGGATCTTATATGGTTTGTGAGTTTTGAAATTGGAGAATACAAGAAGTTCTCTCTTTTCATTTGGGTTTATCATTATGAGGACATAGTTAGTTGAAAGTACTCATTTCATGTTACTTCACATTTGTGGGTGGAGATTTTAAACTAAGATTTTATGTTTTCTATGTAGGTTAGTACAATGTAGTAATAAATTAGTCCATTAAATTATTGGAGTTAAAATATCATCTCCCATAATGTTACATAATGATAAACATAATGACCTACCAAGATATATTCGAGTTCAACAATATAAATTCTATCCCATAGTGTTTCTAGAAAAAATGGATAATTTTCTATTTGGTTGGGGAAGTACTAGTAAATTTTTTATTATTCCATGTGATATGAAGGATTTTTTGAGACTATTCATGGGATAAAATCATTGAACACCATAATTATTTATTTATCTCATGTTTTTCCTCAATCTTTATCTCCAACTACATGGTTATGAGACTCAAGGTTGGTTTTTTCTTTCTAACACCTATATGCAACCATTTATCTTTAATTTATAGGATCTTTATGTAGATTTAAAAACTTACAATGATGAATGTAAGGCTGTAGATGTAAGTACAATATTTTCAGATTCATTGTTGTAAACATGTCTTATTTTTCTTTTATATCTCCTTACAATATAGATTGGTCTAGTTAATGAGTCCCCCTATTCACTATGGATGTGGTGGGTAGTGTTTATAAGGATTTGGGTGAAGGGAAATTCACTCATTCATATAATATTTTAGAATCATTGCATTTCCTTATAAACCATGCTTCTCACTCTTTTAATTAGCAAAATTTTCCTCTTCATGCAAATAAATAAAAAATTGCAAGCTCCAATGATAATTGTTCCTCTAGGTGATCATTATTTTTAGTCGATGTTGTTTATGTGGCTACTATTGTATGCATATCCTAGAATTTTTATATTTCAACATTTTATTTTATTTTATATTTTAGCATTTACATCCTAGATAGAATTCTTGTGATTGTAGGCTCTTCATTTGATTTTAGTAAAATGTAGGCGGATCCTCCAACCGTTTGATTGATTAAAGAAAAAAATCAACATATTTGTGTCTTAAGCATCCACAACATAAGAAAAATGGAAACCTCGTAAATAATAGTAATAGAGACATAATTTATCATAATTTATTTATATTAGTATTTTTGGCCATTAATTATAAATTTGTCAATCTATAAAAATGAATTAGATACATAAAGACTACTAGATTTGAAAAAATATTGAGAAAAGAACAAGTCTATAGAGCTCAACAACCTCGAGCATGCCTTGTACCCTCTTCCTCTTTAAATAGGCATAACAATATCATTTTAACAAAGGATGAAATCTTGCTAAAAGAAAACACAAGATTGGGTTTAGTTTCATGATCATGAAAGATAATTTTCATGTAACTATTCATTTAATTTTCCAATATAAAGTGATCTATCCACTTGGTGCATAAATTATCACTATATTTATTAGAAGTAGAGGGTTAACTACACTCTTTGTTCATATCTTATATGCTATAACAAGATATTTGGAATGCATGCTAACTCAAAATAATGAGAGATAAAACTTATGGATTATAACAATCCATTATTTATAGTGTAATTTTTTTTTTGGGGACATTATATAAATGTTTGAATAAGAAGCTTAACATTTTACTATTTCTCAATTGCCATCTAATTCTTACTTAATTTTAACTTTAAGATATTTTAAAAGAATAAATTTTAATGATCCATCAAATGTTACAATTCAATAATAGATGAAATGATTAATGATTAAATTAAAAATCCCTAGATATAGATACAACTACACTAAAAATGCCCAATAGGAAGCCTTATTTTCACATTTCTAGAAAAATAGATCCTTGAGAAAATGGTGCATTATTATGTCGACAATTTAACTAACAATAATTTTGGATGACATGTGTCATTAGATGAGAAAATGATCACAATGATCACATGGTTAGTCTATCATTACGAGCCTCAAGAATTTGGCATATTCTTGGAGATGTGAGGACTAGCCATGTAACATTTTTGCCCCTATAATTATGAATCTAAGAGGAGGGACCTAAAACAAGAATGAAAAGGAAAATGCACCTAATAGTATAGCATTTCTTTAAATAAATACTAATGACATGATGAAGTTACAAGAATCTATTATGTATCCTTATTACTTTCACCATTTTTTAAGCTCATTTCTTTATAATTGCATGGTCAAAATAGAGAAACCCACCATAACTTTCCTTCCTACACATTGACAAATAATGACATATTGAGAACTCTAAGAAATAATTGCAACCCTTTTAGAGTTTCACAAGCCATAATATTAACATTTAATTGAACAATTGATGTCTATTCATACCAACAATGAATAATAAAATTCTAAATTAGTATCCCAGATTTTGAGTAAAACTAACATCAAGATACTCAAATCATTCTCAATGAGAAACTCAACCAATAATAACATAATAAAATAACTAACAACAAACATCCAAATTTAAAAACTATTCAAACTAATCTAACCATACTATAAAATAGAGAATTAAAACTCTTACAACACTAATAATTTCATTTAACTGTAATTTCGTTATCATCCGCCTAATATCTTGTTTGCTTTTGTTTTGACAGTTGTCACCCAACAGGAGACGAAAACAAAAACAAAGGAGAAATCCAGCATCGAAGAGAATGTAATTAAGGGCAATAATAATGATGATTATAATTTTCAGAATGTTCAATTACCGTGGCGTATACACATGAATTTAAGGAAAAGAGGATGGGCAGTGGCTCGAATTAGCACAAGGGTGAAGCAGCCTGGACTTCCCAGAGTATGCAATCTGACCAGCACCAAGACAGAAATGAAACAGTTCCGAGTATCGAATTTTTCCCCCTTACGCCAACCAATAGAAATGAAGCAGTCCAGGGTATCCAATTGT
Organism: Sequoia sempervirens; assembly: GCA_007258455.2. NCBI lineage: Eukaryota > Viridiplantae > Streptophyta > Pinopsida > Cupressales > Cupressaceae > Sequoia > Sequoia sempervirens. The sequence goes on along the minus strand of VDFB02086081.1, from coordinate 215,800,123 downwards.
TCCCCCTTACGCCAACTAATAGTTAAGTGTATTTGGTTCTGATTGATTGAATCCAATTGAACAAAATGGATGGCTTATGGTCTTAAATCTGCAACCTAGAGAGAAATTCAATTAGTATGGTTTGGAATAAAAAATTCAAGGAATAGTGGCTTGAATTCACACAGGTTTCCAGCAACCCAACCTCCATTTTTTCACATTTTCTTGAATGTGAATATATAAATGAATCAGCACAAAGCTTCCAATATTTAAAATGATCAAGATACATCTATAGTTAGAGGCCGATTGCTCATTTATATTTGTATTTGTGTCTAAATATGATTATTATGCTGAGAAATAGCTCACTAATACAGAAATTATTAAATTATTGGTTATAAATGATTTAGATTAATGAACTAATTTTTTTTAATTATTTCTATTAATCTGTTCAGCAAGCTTCTAGTTAAAATTGTGTATATTTTTAGCTCATCACACTCTATGATCCATGTAAAACTGTGTATATTTTTATTAACCTACAATATATTAGTCCATAATCATTAAGAGTTATCATTCTTATGTAGTTTAATGATAGAAGAACATTTTTAGGAAGAACATTTTTAGGGTTTTGGGGGGTTTTTGCACATTTGTAGGTATGAAAATTTGTAGGTATATTAATATGCTAATTATCTCTCTCTTGGAACAAAGAGTAGATATATATTTTACTTGGAAGTTAAAGTTTTTATTTTGTTTAAAAAAAGAAAAATGAAAGCATACATACTACTAAAAATATAGGGTACATACAATTTCGAAGCAACATTCTATACTATTTCTGAAATGGTTATTCATTATTAAATGTATCAAAGATATATAAGTTTTCTTTTATGATGTGTATATCTTCCATTAACATTGGCCGAAAATATAAACTTTGGTCACCTTCGAGTTTTGTAGGATGAGTCAAAATCCCCTATCTACTCGCCTACTTAAGTATTACCAATAAATCAATCTCTATACTACTTTGTATGAAAATAAATGCGAGCAACTGTATTGTCTCTACCATATAAACTATCATATATATAAGATTATAGCAGTCAAGGTTGCTTGCTTGAGCTCAAAAAATCTCAACACTCTTCCCATGAGCGTAGAATGAGTGAAAAAGAGGAATTTCTATAGGCATTAGAGATGTGGAGATGAAGAAGAGAATCTAAAGCTAGGGGAAGCTATGACCTAGGTGTAGTAGTGGATGTCACCCATCTTTGTAGAGTCTTGCCCCAAATGCACGTTGCTTCTTCCTGAAGTCATATACTCGCCCCAGGAAACTGTTGGGAAATGAACCCAACTAAAGTGGGAAAAGATGAAAACACACAAAGCAAAGAACAAAGGAGACAAGACAGGTAGGAAAAATATATTTTCTATTTCATTCATACATAAAAATATTACAGCCAAAATGATGACATACAAAAATTTGAGCTAAAGCTCTGTATATTCTTCATACAACAAATTGCACATATTTTGGTGCACTGGAGCTCTCTGTGTGTTGCCTGCTAGTGATATTCCAGAGCATTGGGCCACTACTCTCTGTCAAAGTCTTCTGCTATTGCAAGTTCTCCAGAACATTCCCTTCCTATTGTTTTGTGTTGTATTGAACATTCCTCCTTTTGCTGCTACAAAAAACTAACTGAAAAATATTTTATTCTTTCTTTTTGTCTTACTTGCCTTTTTCCAAAAACTGCCTCTCAAATTCAAATTCACCTGCCATAATTAATTTGCTGCCAAACCACATTAATTGGGATAGCAAATATTTGACAATGAAAAAGGGGGGAACGATCCAAAACGGATCTCATCTAGCTATGCATTAAATGCACTTTCCTGTTGCTACTCAAGATTAGATATTCCAACACCCCCCCTTAATCTTGAGCCATTATGTTTTCCATCATCATTTGAAACTTTTGGTGAAAAAATTCTAAAGCAAAGTTTCTAGCACAAAAGTTCTTATTTTTCATCACTCTGTGAAACTTTCGGCGCAATAAAGCAAAAGTTTTGGAGCACCAGAGCAAAACTGTTTGCGCCTGTTCTAATTTCTAGCACTTTCCTAAACTGAAAATTTGGCGCATCAGTGATTTTTGAGTTTTCTAGAACTAAAGTTCTGGTGCATTCCTTCATACCAAGCCCATCTCTTAGGCGTTCAAAGGATTTTTTTGACAATTCCTTTGTAAAAATATTAGTGAGCTACTGCTCAGATTTACAGTAGTGAAGTTTAATCTCTCTATGCTCCACCAACTCCCTTATGAAATGGTAGAAAATTTCAATGTGCTTGCTTCATCCATGAAAGATGAGATTCTTTGTTAATGCAATAGAAGACATCTCAAAAAATATGGTTGTACCATCTTCTTATTGCTCATTCAAATCTGCAAGGATTTTTCTAAACCAAATAGCTTGACATGTTGTTGCATTTCTCGCTATGTACTCCACTTCGATTATGGAGAGTGAAACTATGGGTTGATTCTTTGATGCCCATGATATTGCTTCTTAACCCATGTGGAACAAATATCCCGATGTGCTCTTCCTGTCATCTATATTTCCTGCCTAATCACTATCTATGTATCCAACCAACTGAAACTCATTGGAGGCGGTATACATAATGCCATAGCCTTTTGTGCCATTGACATACCTTAGAATTATTTTTCCTACTTTCCATTGTGCATCCTTAGAATGCTCCATAAACCTAGAAATTAGGCTTACCACATACATCAAATCAGGTCTTGTTGTTGTCAAATACACGAGGCTTCCAACAATGCTCTTATAGAGAGTTGGGTTAACATTACTGTTGTTGTCCCCTTTGCTTAATTTTAGACCTGTAGCTATTGGGATTGGGGCTAGTTTGTTGTCCAAAATTTTAAATCTCTTCAAGATTTTTTTGGCATAATTTTTTTGTGAAATAAAGATGCCATGCTCTATTTATTGGACCTTCATGCCTAGGAAATATTTTAGCAAACCTAGGTTTATCATTTCAAACTTATTTTTCATTGCCTCTTTGAAACCAACAATGAAAATATTTCTAGATTCCCTGTAAAAATTAAATCATCTACATACAAAATAGTAATAAGAATCTCACCATTGGCTGCCTTGATGTAGTGTGTGGGCTCACTACCATTTTTGCTAAAACCATTTCTCAAAAAGTATGAATCGATTATGTTGTACCATTCCCATGGTGCTTGCTTCAACCCATATAGAGCTTTCCAAAGCCTGTAGACTTTGTCTTCTTGCCCTAGTACTTCATAGCCAAGTGGTAGCTCAACACACACCTCTTCTTTCATCACTCCATTTAAGAAGGTTGATTTCATGTCCATTTGAAATACTTTTCAATTATGCTAGGCTGCAACTGCTAGGATTTCCTGCACTGTTTCTAGCCTTGCAACTGGTGTATATGTTTCATCATAGTCTCTTAAAGGCTATTGTTTGTATCCCTTAACAACCAACCTTTCTTTATACCTCTCAAGCTTACCATCAACAGTACATTTGGTCTTATAGACCCACTTAACTCTAATGACTGATTTCCCTTTGGGTAAATCAGTGAGCTCCCATGTCTTTTTTCTCTCTATAGAATCCAACTATTCATCCATGGCCTTACAACATTTTTCTTCTTTCACGGCTTCTTAAAAATGCAATGGATCACTATAAGAAAACATAGAAAAATCTAAATTATTATCAAAATCATCATACCTCAAGCTGTCATAAATTTCCCTCACGCTTCTAGTCTTCCTTGGCATCAATGATGCAAGCATAGGGTGAGAATTTCGAGAGCTGCTTGACTATTGGACTGATGAAGAAGACCACTGTTGTAATTTTTTTGAGCAACTACCCTGCTGAAAAATTCTGGCAAAACTATTCAGCTAAAATTTTTCAGAGCAACTATACTACTTAAAGTTTCCAAAGCTATTGCCGTTGTTTTCTGAAATGTTACGTTGTTGTAAAGTTTTGGTGCATCTTCCTTCTACAACTTCTTCATCCTCAAAATACCTATTGAGAAATAAATACTTTTGTTAAATTGTCCATCGTTCCATCCCATGACTCATTTTCAATGAATTCAACATCCCTACTGATCACCACTTTCTTGGTGATGGGATTATACAATCTATAGGCTTTGGATTCTTCACTAAGGCCTATGAAAATGCATTTTTTACCTTTTTCATCAAATTTCTACCTTTATCTTTTGGAATGAGTGCATATGCCACACATCCAAATATTCTCAAATGCTCAACACTCCATTTGCAATTTTTCCATGCTTCTTATCGAATCCTATCATGAATGACCTTTGTGGGGCAGCTCTTCAAAATTTAAACCATTGTTGCTACAATGTCACCCCAATATTCATTAGACAATCCTTTTTCCTTCAGCATGCTTGTTGCCATCTTTGTGATGGTTTTGTTCATTCTTTCATCCACCCCATTTTGTTGTGGAGTATATCGAGCTATGAGTTGTTTCTACATTGCTTGAGACTTGCAAAAGTTTATAAACTCTTGAGAGATATACTCTCCCCCTCTATCCATTCTAAGGAATTTGATATAATGGTTGGTTTACTTTTCAGCCAAGGCCTTAAACTCCTTGAACTTCTCAAATGCATCTAATTTGTTCTTCAAAAAATACTCCTAGATTTTTCTGCTATAATCATCTATGAGTGTCATGAAATAAACATTTCCACCTAGGGTTGGGGTCTTCATGGGACCACACAAATTTGAATCCACCAACTGTAATGGTACTCTAGCTCTCCTAGAATGCCCTGATTGAAAGGGTTGCCTAGGTTGTTTACTTAGGATGCATGCTTCACACTTTTCATCAGACTCTACAATTGTCGGTAGGCCTCTAACCATATCTCTTTTAGCTAAAATATTTAAAATAGAATAACTTAGATGCCCATACCTCAAATGCCAAAGCTTGGATGGGTCTTGGATGAATGTTTTAAAGGATGACTACTACGGGCCTGTTGACTGTGCTGAGATTTTCATTTTGAGGGGAAACATTTGGTTCTTTATCATTTGAACCATTTCCATAACTCTCTTGCTTCCATCCTTGTCGTAGATGATGCATTACCCTTTCTCCATTAGCACTCTATAACCATTTTGGACCATCTATCAAATGCTCAAGAGATTATGTTTCATGCCTGGGGCATAAAAGACATCATTGATTTATCTTTCTTCAGCATGCTTAGTTTGTAGACACACTATGCCCTTGCCCATGACTGGAATCTTCTCATTGTTCCCCATTTTGATTTCAGACTTAATGCTATTGTCTATGGAGGAAAATAAATTTCTGTTACCACTCATGTGGTTTCTACAGCCATTGTCCAAAGACCAAACTTCAATGCTACCCTATTTTGGAAGATTGCATGCAATAAAAACTTGTGACTGTTTTTCATTTTTAGCCTTGTTCTCATTTGCCACATTTGCATTTTGACTCTCTTGGTCACACTGTTTCTTCCTACATTCACTTGCATAGTGACCATACTTGTGATAGTAGTAACACTCCACATTTCTCTTATTAGATCTTTGATTTGAGCTACTATTCTTCTTTGTGTTTTGTAAGTTTGATTGGGAGGTGTTGGCCTCCTCTTCCAGAGTTGTTTCTACCTCTACCTCTTTGACCTCTTCCTCTACCATTTCTTTCTCTTCCCCTGCCTCTCACATTGGCTTGAGCTTTGAAAGCTTGCTCCTAGGAAGAATTTTCAGACCTATTTAGGTGTTGCTCATGGGTTTGAAGTGAACCCATTAACTCATCAACTACCATTTTTGAGAGGTCCTTTTCCTCTTCTATGGCGATCACTAAATTGGATCAAATTTTGTGGGTAGACTTTTGAGGATTATCTCCACAATTCTCTACTCTTCCATTGATTCTCCATTTATCCTCAATTGGTTAACCAAGGTGGAAACCCTTGTATGAAAATTTGAAATGGACTCGTTGTCCTTCATTTTCAAGGTCTCAAACTCTCTCTTTAACAGCTGGAGTTTCACTAACCTCACCTTATCAATACCATTGTAACTTTTTTGAAGTATTTCCCATACTTCTTTTGCATAACTAGTTGTTGCTATTCGGGGAAAGATAACCTCTTTCAAGGTTGCCTCAATCAAACTAAGGGATTTAGCATCATTTTTCCTTCTCTCCTTCAATTGATTATTTTGAGCATTGCTCAATAATGTAAATACATTTTGGTTAGTCACAACTGTGAACCCATTTTCTAGTAACTCCCACAAATCATTTGCAACTAAGATAGTTCTCATTTTCCTTTCCCAGACATCATAGTTTTTACCATCAAACATAGGTGGCTACTACCAACTCCTATTATTTCCTCCAACCATTTTGCTAAATGGGGAAAACTAAAAATACCCAAATAAAATCTAAGGCTTTTCTTCACTACCTTGAAAACTAGGGCTTTCCTAAATACCTAGAAGCTAGGGTTCTAACATTGCAAACCTATGAACAAAGACAGGGCTTTAAAAATACTGAATGCCCAAAACAATTAGGGCTTTGATACCAATTTGTTGGGAAATGAACCCAACTAAAGTGGGAAAAGATGAAAACACACAAAGTAAAGACCAAAGGTGACAAAACAAGGAGGCATAATATATTTTCTATTTCATTCATGAATACACAAAATAATTACAACCAAAATGATTACATACAAAAATCATAGCTAAAGCTCTGTATATTCTTCATACAACAAACTATGCATATTTTGGTGCACTGGAGCTTTCTGTGTGTTGTGTGCTGGTAATATTCCAAAGAACTAGGCCACCGCTCTCTATCAAAGTCTGTTGCTACTACAGGTTCTCCTGAACATTCCCTTCCTATTGTTCTATGTTCTGCTGAACATTCCTCCTTGTTTTGCTACTGCAAAAAATTAACTGAAAAACATTCTATTCTTTATTTTTATCTTACATGCCTTTTTCCAAAAACTGTCGCTCAAATTCAAATTCACTTACCATAATTAATTTTCTTCCAAAGCACATTAATTGGAACAACAAATACCTAACAATGAAAAAGGGGGGAATAATCCAAAACGGATCTCATCTGAATGTGCATTAAATGAACTTTCCCATTGTTGCTCAAGATTACATATTCCAATAGAAACTTCTTGTGTTATCTTCTCTCACTGAGTCTTTCCCTCAACCTTTCCTACACCTAGAAACAATGAGTCATTTAGGTTAAATATAGACCAAATAAATTAAATATATAAAAAATTAGAAAAAGAAGAAGAAAATGGAATAGTCAAATAAAACAAAGAAGAAATTGTGAAATCTTGTTAACAAGAATCAATCCTCATACTAAGAAGAGTCCCTGAAGTCTCCTCCTATAGTCCCACTTCACCCCAGGCTCTACGATGAAGATTTAATGAAATAACAAAGGAAATTTGTTGTGGCACATAGTATCTTGGGTGGGACGTTTAGAATAGTAGATTTAAGTTTCAATTCACAATGATTAATTGTTACTAGTATTAGAAGAGAACACTCAACTTTCAAATATCATGGGTCATGACACTTTGGAAAAGTCATGTTAGGAAAGCTCATGGCCAAATAAGGCTTACACATCTTCATTTAAGGCATTCACTCATCCTTGACTACTTGTGTCTTCAATGGATGACTGCAAAATTTTCCATCATTTGATCTTTCTTTTCTACAACTCACTATATTATTCCATATTCATAAACAACCACACTCTCGTTCAACTTTGCAAATGATTTTTTCTTTTACTTATATTCCTCAGAAGATCACAAAACAATAATTATGTCTACTAGAATAAAAGATAAACAATATTTCTAACAAGTCAGTCATGCAAAATATAATAGTCTTATCCAATAGATAGAGGGGATCTAAAAACCTTATTGCATCCTTCAATGTGATCCCAAAAAACACACATGCTAGTGCACAACAATCCAAGTCAACAATAAGAAAATGTGAAAGTGAAACATGTAGCACATTACTAGTCAGCCCAAAAACACACATTCAATTGAATTTACTCAATATGGTTCTCAACAAGATAGGTTGAGAACTAGATACATCTTAACACAACCTCAAATATGTGTGCAAACTCCCAAGCACATAGCACAAGCAAGAGAACAAGCCCTATTAGTGAGCCATTCAAAAATTTCCTAGAAAAGAAACTCAAAACACAATGCAACACCAAAGAGATCAAACACTAATGTGTGGATCACGAACAGGTGTTCCATGAACATCAAAAAACACTTCCATATACTTTTTTTACATTGTCATGTCACAATTACCATAAATTTCCTTGGCAACATTGGTGACCAAAAAGTATAGGAGTGGAACATCCATAGAACATAAACACTTAATCCAAAACTACAAGACCACATATTTAAAGGTGGAGGAACACAAAGTGTTATCCCAAATAGTCTTCAAAGCAACTTCATATAGAAAAAACTTTCACCAACATGCGGAGACCAGAAATTTTTTGTGGCAACACATACTTCCTTGGTAACAATAGGAGAGAGCATATAAAATACTAGATATCATCAACAACATCTCTCAAATTTCAATATTACTTCTAATCCTCTTCTTCATGTAAAATCATGATATCATATCTTCTGAGAGTAACCATACTCAATACATCTCTACTTTTCATCAAACAAGGCACAGCATCCAACCATGAATATCAGTAACATCAAACAATGAACATCAACAACATCAAAGGAATGATATCTAACCATGAACATATAATCATAGAGTATCAACAACATACAACAAATGGCACCCCAAACTACAAGCATCAATGACAACCCAAATTGAGTGTTGACATCAATGGAAACCAATGCTAAACAACATTCTCACAAACATATGGAAAAATCTCCCCAATTGTTGAAATCATAGACAACCAATGCCAACACTGTAAGCATGCCTAATGGAGATATTTTAAATTATCCTTTAAAAGAGGGAAATATTTCAAATTATAATTTCTACATAATAAAAAATTTACATGGGGACACTCTAGCTACTCAAATTTAAGCAAAAAAAAACACTTAAATAGTTGAATGTGAATATGGGCTTAATATCCATATGAATGTACATGCATGGGGTTAATATTAGTATAAATGCACACATGTATGAGGTTAACATTAATATGAATGTGCATATATGGGGTTGATATTAGTAGGAATTCTCGTGTATGAGGTTGTAGGTTTATTAGTAGATAATTAATGTATATATTTAAAAAAATTGTCCCATTCCAGTTACCTAATACCTTATCAATTAAACCCAACAACTTTAATTTTATGCTTTTTTACGAATTGTTATATATGTTACTACAATGATGGCTAAAGTATTGTGTTCTAAACTATTGTAATATTTTTCTTTATTAAAAATAAATTTTATTATTTGAAAAAAATTCCCACTTTTTCCCTTCATTTTTTAAAATATAGCAATGGTTAAATCTACAATGTTTGTAGTTCAATCAAACTTGTAACATTCATGGAAGAGCATAACAAGCCAAAACAAAATACAATGAGACATATTTTAAACATATGGATTGTTGTTGGAAAAATCCTATTAATTTTATAATAAAATTATGAAAATGTTTATAAATAAACTAGCATATCTATCCTATTTCATAGTCTATATAAAAAAACGTCAAGAGATATCGATTGTAGGATTGTAAAATGAGAGTAATAATTTTTTTTGTGTTTTTTTTATAATAGTTTTTCTTAGTTGGCTCATATACAATAAGAGTGTCATCATTATTCATTACATTGTCATTATTTTATATTATTGTATACAATTAGAGTGTCATCTTTATTCACTATATTATATGTGAAATGGTTTGCATAAAGTGGGTTTTTAACCTTTCAAAATAAAAAATGGTTGGAAATAGAGGTAGAACATATATACATCATTTATCTTGACTTTTTGTACAATGAAAATACAATAGTGTCCTTGGCATTTAGTACAATGTATTAAGTAATATATATATAGATAACATCGAGATATAGCATGTTCAAGGAGTTAATTTTTGTATTACTATGTTTAACATATTTATATTACATTTTTAATATTTTTAAAATTATAATATATCTTTATCTTTCTATCTCTCCATCTTCCCCTCTCTCCTTATCACTCCCTCTTTCTATTTGTCTCTACTTCTCTCTCCTCTCTCTATTTTGTCAATATATATCCCTCTTCATATTTCTCTCTCTCATATACACACACCCCCTCTTCCTTCTTCCCTACCTCTATCTCTATGTCTTTATATTTTCACCTATCTATATACCTCTCTATTACTTATCTTTGTCACCTTCTTTCTCTCTCACTCTTTCCCCCTCTATCTCAATCTTCCTATCTCTCCCTTCCCCTCTCTATCTATATCTCATTACGTCTACCTCTATCTCTTTCTATCTATATATCTCTACATATATTTATCTATCTATATCCCTATACATATATCCTTTCCCTCTCCTCCCTTCTTCATTATATATCTTATCCACTCCATCTCTCCCTTCATCTCTTATACTCTATATTTTTATCTTTATTTATCACTTGATCTCCCTCTCACTCATCTCTCTATCTCTTTCTATCCATATCATTCTCTACATATATCTCCCCATCTATCTCCCAATATCTTTATATCTTTTCCTATCCATCTCTATCTCTCTATATCACTCTCTATTTTGGTATGTGTAGGATCATGATGGGCCAAAAAGTGGTGGTATGTTGGGTATGTGTGAGGTACATGTGGCTGACAAATTTTTCTTTTACCCAAAATTGATGAAAGAAAAGGGTTTGTAAAGGGGATTCTTAGCTTTCCACCAAAGAAATTATGGTTTACTTAAATTTAATAAATAATTATTATTCACTTTCTATTTGAATTACAACTAAAGTCCTAATTGATAGGTTGATTGAAAAAAATCTATAGCTTTAAGACGATATCACATTTTTTGAATCTGAAATATGTGTCACATTCTATGCTTCACATACTATAGGATTAAAAAAAAAAAAGAGTTGAATCTCATGAAGTTTTGACCAAGTTAAGGTGGTCAAACATACGAGTTTTTATATTTTTTAAAAGTTGTAATAAAAAATTCATAATTAATTATTTACTTGAAAAAAATTACAAAAAAATATGCATCATATCTAGACACAAGTCCTCTACTTATATCTAAAATATTATAAAAAAAAATATTATCATTTTATTGTGGTTAGAGTGGTTAGACAGACACCTACTTTTCTTTTTTTTCCTCGAAATTTAAGTGCTACTGCATTGAAATTTCAAATTTTCACCAATAGATTTTTTTGGTTTTTAAATAAACCTAGTAGCTTAGAAACTACATTCAGTTTTCTATAGATTCTATTCTTACATTTTTTTTGAAATAATATAGATAACTTATTCAAATTTTTATGTCAAGTTGCCTAACTCTAATTTTTTTGAATTTTTTGCCACTTAAGGGCCTATTTTTTCCATGATGATCCTGCACATACCCATTTATATCTCTCCCTCTCCCTCTCCCCCACTCTTATTCTCTCTCCATCTCTACATATATCTTCGTCTTCCCCTTCTCTCTTTCCCTCTTCTACCTATTTGTTTCCCTTTTTCTCCCTCCCTCTCTCCATCTCTCCCCATATCTTCCTCTCTTACTCCATCCCTATTCCCCTTTCTTTATTTATATATCAACCTCTCTATCCCTTTATCTTCCTATATATCTCTATGTCTATGTCTTTCTCTTCTAATATATCTCTCTCACTTCATCTCTATTTTTCTTTTTCTATTTCTCTCTATTTTTATCTCCTTATCTCTCCCTCTCCCCTGCCCTCTATATCTCCTTATATTTCTATGTTTATATCACTCTATCTCACCATGTATCTATCACTATCTCTCCCCTCTTGTATATTTATCTCTTCCTCTCTATCTATCACTCTCTATCTCTCCCCCTTTTTTCTATCTTTATCTCTCCCACTCCCCTTCCCTCTTTATCTCCTTATATATCTATGTTTATATCACTCTATCTCACCATGTATCTCTCGCTATCTCTCCCTCCTTATATATTCATCTCTTCCTCTCTATCTATCACTCTCTATCACTCCCCCTTTATCTCCCTATCTCTATATCTTTATTTCTTCCTCTCACATTCTATATGCATCTCTACCTCTATCTATTTGTCTCACTATTTCTCTCTTGATCTACATTCATCTCTACCTCTATATTCTTCTCTCCCCCTCATTGAATCCTATCCCCAACCCTAATCCTACTTAAAACATAACAATAACTCTAACACTAATTGAACCCTAACAATAACCCTCACCTTAACCTAACCCTAATTGAACCCTAGCCCAAATTTTTACCTTAACAATAATTATTGCCCTAGGTGTATCTGTAACTCTACTCTAATTCTATTTATAATCATAATTCTAAACCTAATCCTAACCCCAATTCTACCACATTAGTCTACCTCTATCTCTTTCTCTCTCTCACTCCTCTCTCTATCTATTTCTATCTATATATCTCTACATCTATTTCTCTATCTCTATCTCTATACATATATCCTTCCCCTCTCCCACCCTTGTTCATTATCTATCTTATTCACTCCATCTCTCCCTCCATCTCTTCTACTCTATATCTTTATCTTTATTTCTCACTCAATATCCCTCTCACTCATCTCTCTATCTCTTTCTATCCATCTATCTCCCTATCTCTTGATCTCTTTTCCTATCTCTATCTATCACTCTATATCACCCTTTATTTATATCTCTCCCTCTCCCTCTCCCTCTCCCTCCCCCCTTCTTCTCTCTCCCTCCCTACATATATCTCCCTCTTCCCCATCTTCTCTCGCTCCTTCCTCTACCTATCTCTCTCCCTCCTCTACAAGGTATCCATTTTCTACATTTTCATCACTTTTAGCCATACCTCCTTGAGGTTGCTTATTTTTAGTTGATTCAACATTGCATTGAACCTTTCCATATCTTCAACAACATCTATCGAATTAGGAGATGTCCCCCAAATAAACACATGCCCTTCCCCAATAGAAAACATGGGCTTAATTCATCAAGGTAATGTTGTATGGGCAGAGCAAGTTTCAATGGATTTTTTCCACCAAACTGTACAAGTATGCTATTTGGGCCTTTCTAAATTAAAAAATAGCCTTCTTAAAGGATAATTTGAGGGCTGGTAATGTCATACAAAACTATAGAGAATATGATGGATGAGAAAAATAATAATCAAATTCAATGCCCTAACCGATACGCTTCAGTCCTCCTCCAAGAATCAAGACCTTCTTCTTTATGCTTGTTGTTGCATCACATTCATCATCATGAGATGAGTACATATATGGTGTATTGGCCTCAAACTTAATTGCACAAGTATCCACTCTTTTATAGGCTGGATGTACACCCAAAGATAAGTGGTGGACCCAGACATCTTTTTCAGATGATTTTGTTGTATATGCTATCTACTTATCACTGAATCCCCTTCTCTTCACTTCTTAAAAGTCGCGTTTACTAGGTTATGCTACTGTTTTGTTAGAGAGGAATCCTCTCTTCAAAGTCTAGAAGCTCCTAAAACTGTGATATGAACCATTTGTCCATATAGCATGGTGCATGGGTTTCTTGAACACTCATACCTCTTTTCATGGCTGCATAGAGTGCATGCATCCTATCTAGACCACAAAATCTTATACTATATTTAAGTTATTCCCAATCCCAATCCAACTCCTTTAGCCATTCACAACCCATCCAAAATGACTAGTTTCTAATGGCCGAAGAGCTTTCTGAAATGATTCTATGAAAGTGTGGCCCAAAGCCATAACTTCTCCCACATATTTCATTTTTGTTGTAAGAATTGGTTGTGAGCCTGGAAAATTTTCAAAGGAAAATCAAGGAATCTAAACATAAGGTACAAATGAATAGCATTGATCAATATTATTCTACTCATCCACTATTATCTGAGTTTTGTTATAAAATTCGCATAAGGCCACTAACGTCCATATGAATGATATGCATGAAACAAATTGAAAATTATATTTTTTTAGAAATAAAAATGGGGAGATAAAAATCAAGTGAAATATGAATAACAATAGTTAATAAAGGGCATAAAAACCTCAACTATATTAATAGCTCATAAGACAATCCCTAGTTTATATTGCAAATGGAGAAAGAAAATCAAGGGAATTTACATAGTTGACAATTAGAGATTGAAATATTTTAGGTGGCTTGATTATTTGTAGCTTCAAAAATCCCATGCAATCCACAAGACCTCATGCTAGACCTTTGACCTATTGCTCTGATTTTTTGTCATGAAAATATATTTACAAGGTTAGTACTTGGCACAAGTTTAGGATGTTTACTATATTCATGTCACATACAATAGATTTGACAAATCAAAATAAGACAGTGGAAAATCATGGAAATTAATGAGAATTTGACAATTAGTATGTAAAAATATAAGTTTCAAATTATTTCTGAAGTATAAAAGAAAATTTGGAGTATCCCATTAAAAATGGCAGGGCTATGAAAGTGCATGCAACCTGTAAAATCAGGTGAAACACAACACTCAAATATGCTCAACCCAGTTTCCCTAACATATTAAAGCTTTTTAAGATGGTGATTTATCTTATTTAGCTCTAATTATTTAGTTGTTCAATAGTCTGTACTAAATTATTTAACCCAAAGTCAAGAGATTGTGGATAGTGTTATCACTCCCTCCCAAATGTAATTTTTTGATCTATGGAAGCTTTTAGGGTAGCAACAAATTCTTTCATGAGAAGAAAGAGAGTAAAAATTGTATTTTCAATAATTAAATGCATATTGTTGGCCCTCAAATGTGAATTCCTTGTCTTTACAAGTTCTACTTCATTGAGAAAAATATTTGAGTGACTGGATATAGTCATGACTCTTGTGGTTACCAATTAATATCCCTTCAAAGAATTGATATTGGGGATCAATTTGTTTTCAAATGAAAAGCTTCTTCTGACCGAATCCAATAGCATCATTCTCCATGCAGGTGCTGATCCAAAATAGAGCAATCCATGAATCAAATATTAGTCAATAAAGAATAAAAATAACATAGAGTGTTGGAGGAATTGAACTCATTACCTTGGTGAAGCAGAGGTTACAAATTGGAAGCCAATTAGAGGTGGAAGGCTACTTTGCTTTTTATATTTATATCTCATTTTTGTTCATCCAGCGTATCAAATCCAAAAGGAGTATAAATAAAATACTACCCATGACGATACCATTCAAAAACAGTTAAAAAAAAGTAAATAAATGGTTCTCATCCGCAACATATCGCTTATTTGATTTGATCATAATATATTTTAAATTTTTTGCATTGAAATATTTTAGTTTATTTATAATAAAGTGTTTATTTTAAGAATATTATCAAAAGAGAGATAATAAATAATGAGATTTTTTAATATAGATATAATATTTATTTTAAAAATATTATCAACAGGATTTTTTTTTTTAAATATTATGTTGTTTCTATTTTTTTTTAATGTAGATCATTACAATATTAAAATGTTGCTTAAAATTTATTTGTATTTATAAATATAAATATAAAATAAATCATACAAATTCAATTATTATATTAAAAATTTGGGAATATGAGAAAATATTTCATACAAAAAAAAGGTTTTATTATTTTGGAGTGCTTGGAGTTATATTTGAAAATAACTCTCAAGAAATAAGATTAGTTTTATAAATTAGAAATATCAAATATCAAGATTATTTTGAAAACATCAAGGATGATGATGTTAAGAACTCTCCTTGATTTAAGGTAGAGTTTTTGTAAACATGGAAACATTTTGCATTGTAAGTCGTCTCTCAAAGTAATAAAGTAAAATCAAATAATAAAAGAGTAATGTCAAAATGAAAATATTGGAGCAATCTTAAGTTTATAAACAAAGTGAAATTAAATAACAATAAAATAATGAATATATAATAAATCTTAAATTTCAAAATGAAATACTACAACAAAAGTAAAATGCTAAAATATAATAAGATAAAAATAAAATATGAAAAAATCATGTTTAGATGAAAATATTTGCAAACAATTCATATATATTTTAAAACTATAAATCTATCATTAATTAACAAAAATAAAATATTAATAATTATATATATATTTTATCTTCTAGTATTATATCTTAATAAAAAGTTTGTGGGGATTCAATATTATAAACACCTTATTATTAAATATAAACATTACCATTTGAAATGAAGTCCATTTAATTGAAACTATTATATAAATTTGAAAATATATAAATATTATCTAAACAATTATTTATTTATTTATTTTATATTATTATAATTATTTTTTAATATTATTATATAAATATCTAGTATTAAACGGAAAAATATTCACTTATTGTTGTGAGAATTTTGTGTATACAAATTTAAGAATTAACATTTTGAATACAAGAAGAAAAATAATAATACTACCTTCTAATTTATGTTGCTTTCAATTTGATTTTCTCTTTGTAATTTATGTTGTGGCACACTCAAATTTACTTGTTCTCTCTAATCATAACACATTAATGTTTTAGCATAGCCTCGAGAAGAATTCATATTTAACTTAGAACTTTTTATTTATAGATTTCATTATTTTACATCACAATAATATATTTTCCCCTTCATTATAAAATTTAAATTTTAAAATAAAGTTTGAGATATTATATTGAACCAATTCATTCTCGCACCTCTCATGTAATAATGAACAAATTTTATATACTTAATCTATAAATAATAATTTTTAAATATTAAATTAATTATAAAAATGAGGTTGATAAAGTCATGGTGTGTTGGTTAATGATTATACTATTGTTGTTGGTGCCATCAAGAATTAAATTCCTATTGTGATGTGAGCTAGTTGGCTTTGTGCCCCAACTAGGTGATTGAGCTCACGGGTTTGAATGTAGTTAATTTCATGGGAAGAGGTATATTAATTGTAACATCTTCCATTTAGGCCATGCTAAAACTTTTTGAATTATTTCTTTTGTAAAATAATATTTTAAAATTATTTTTTTATTTTGTAATTATTTAAAAAAAAAATCTTCCTTATAGAATAATACATTAAAAATGTGATATACTTGATTAAGATCTAGACATAAAAAGAATAAATAATTTCCTTTCACTTTTATTAATTTTCTCTAATTTATATATCTTTAAATTATTTTATCCTCTCTACTCACATCCTAACACTTTATTTTCTCATAAATTATAAAATAAATTTTTATCTCTACAAACATTTAAAATTAAATGAGCCAATAGTCATATCTACCATTGAAAAATGGAAAAGCTCAAATTGATATTTTATAATTAATAATTTAAAAATATTACTAGATATAATTTAATGATATTTTAAAATAATTTTTTTAGTAAATTTTTGCTTAAAAACAATTATATTTATAAGGTAATCAACAAAATAATTATCAAATCTTATATATTTAATTAATATTTGGAAATAAAAAGGCTAAATGAGACTTTCTAATTTAGGTTGTTCTCTTTTTTTTTTTCCAGTTTAGATTGTTGTTAATTTTTTTCCTAATTTAGGTTGTTCTCAATTTTATTATTATTTTTCTAATTTAAGTTACCAACATTCTTAACATAAGATAGAAGATTCTCTATTAAATTTAAAACTTTATAATATATAGATTTTTTTATTTTATATTTTCCCTCTCAATATAAGTTTTATAGTTTCAAATTAATATAAGACATCCAATTTTAATACTAAACTAGTGATTTCCTTTAAATCTTGTAGAATAATTAACAGTGTTTTTGATTAGCATGAAAAATAGGTTTTGAAGGGATTGAAACCCTTTACAACAAAATACTACTCAAACAAAGAAACACATAGCTACACAAACAACAACGAACTAAAAGCAACTTAAAAGGAAATAGATTATTTCATGTTCTTTAAGGTGTCAATCACCTCTAATTTCTAGTTGTAGTTGTAACTAACAAGGCTCATTAGATCATTATTTTCCTCTTCAAAAATAATGTTTATATAATGAGTAATTTAGAAAAATATGATTAATTATAAAAGTAATATTTTGAAATAAAACTCTTATACTTGATATTTTAAAAATTATTCTTTGGAGTTAAATAAAAATATTATAAGATCTTGATATATTCAATTAAGACTTTCAACTAAATTTTTCAAATTAAAATTTGATAGAGTTGTTAGAGATAATCTTGGTGAGGTAGGTGTAAGTTATGTTATGAGGGATGATAAAATTTCTTTTGTGCAAGGTGTATTCCTTTCCCTTGGTTGTATGTTTAATAATAAAGTGAAATAGGAAATGGTGCTTGAAGGACAGCCTTGGAAAATGGAGAAAAAATACAAAAAAAATGGAGATTGGTGGTCATTAATGGTGAGGCAAGTAGAGGCATCTATAAAATGAACTTTAATATACTAAATAAAATTGGGAACAAAAGCAAGGGTCATGAGCCTAGCAAGGATGAAAGACCATTCAATTCAACCATAATCCTTTGCAAAAAAATTTTGACAAATAAAGCTTATTTCTATGAACACATGCCCCATTCCATAACTTCCTTGATAGAATAATGTCATCGAGGATATAATGGCTTTAGATGAAATTGGTTTTCTCTAGCTAGATAATAAATGAAATCAAATAGTAGACACACAATGCTATAGCCTTATTTTGATTTTTTAGGAGGTATTCAAAAGAGTAATCAATCACCAGTTACATATGTATTCAAGGTTTCTATCCTTAGGTCTGAATTTTATATTCATTTTATTTATGAGAGACCTTAAAGAACAAGTGGTGAAAGCTTCCTAGAAGACCTAGTAAATTTTTTGGATTGACTATATCCCATAAGGCCTTACAAAATTCACATGGGAAACCATCACATCCTAGAGATTTATCATTAGCAATAGAGAAAGTTTCTTCTTAGAGGTTTTTCAAAGTGAGGTGCTAGTCACAAAAGGCCTATTGTGAAGTGAGGAGCCTTGTGGGCATCACATTCACACAATTTTGAACAACTTGATTGGATTTAGGTGAAGGTATTTTTTCCTATAAACCTATTGACAATGGTAAACAAAAGCTTGAAGAATGAAAAAAAGTTCAAAGTAAAATTGTATACTAAACATTCTTTAATGTGCTCAATCTTTGTGAGACTTGACAAGCTCTAAGGGATTGAGAATGTTTCTTGTAAACTTTATCCCCAATTCTAATTTGATAAAAGTGTGCCTTAAGTTGAGCTCCCAATATAGTTAAGATAGAATTTGATAGATGTAACCATTTTCTTATGAATTGGTATTATATATGGAATAAATTTTATTTTTTATCCCAATGTTGCTTGTTGTTGCCTTGATTGTGCATGGTTAGCGGAGCTCTTATTGTATATTTTCCTCTTTAACAAATTTTTGATTTGGTTATGCATTGAATAAAAAATGGTGGACCCCAAAGCACTAAAGATGTAATTCTACTTGAACATGTCTCTACCGAGTCATGAACCCAGACTGATTGACATCTTTGCATTAAAAATATCAATCATAGTTCTAACTTTGAAATTTGTTAAATATAATGATGAAATTTCCTAAAACTTGAAAATAGATCAATTGTAAAAATATAAATGAAAACCAAGAGAAAAAAATCAAAAGACTTAAAATAAAAATATATATTATGAATTAAAATCATATTGCCTAAATATTCATACATCAAACTCTACTTAAGTTATAGAATAACTTAAACACAATGTAACACCGGAAATTGAACCGCAATAATGACAATAATTTTTTTCCATGGACTTGTGCAAAGGTGCAATGAACTTGTCAATTGTGATAATAATGGTAGTGGAAGTAGCTTATGAAAATATTCTTTTAAGTATCTTATTAAATTTCTCCTAAACCTTATATATCTAATACTACTTCTATGTAAAGATGGATATCCCATGCAATACAAAACTAGCCCATAATACTGGTATTGCTCAAATATTGATGAATAATTATAGCTACAGTGGATTATAATGAAATAGTTGAGGGAGAAAGAAAGATACTATTTATGTAATTCAACAAATTTAAATCTTATAAAAAAGGAGGACCTACAAAAAAACACATGTATCAAAATCAACTCAGATTAGACATTAGCAGTACAAGACATGCTGCAAAGTTAAACTCCAATATAAGGACCAAAACTGCAAACAATTTTTTTTTTCCAAAAATCCAATGAAAAAGAAATACCAGTCTTCTCAGTGTATGTTAATTTATTTCTTTTCTCACTTGTAAATTTTTTATAACTTGGTAGAATATATGAAAATAACCAAAGATATATGATAGGCCACAAAGGAGATCCTACCATGAAAATAGTTGAACCGTTATTTTTGGCTCACTTTACACCTTTCTAGCTCTTCTAGGGTTTTTCACCTAAAAGGAGAGGCGTAGGGAAAAAAATGCAAACTAGTTCATTTAAATTATGTTATGTGCAATGTTGTTTAATCTAAATGAAGTAAACTAAATGTAATTGAATGATCTAAATGGAAAAAAATGAATGCAAAAGTGAGATTTAAGCTATGTTTGAAAACACACTGTGATATACAAATAATGAAATAAATGAAGAAATAATGCAAAACATAAAGAAATAGCCAGAAACAAAGTGCATTTGGACAGTATTTGATGAATCTAGAATTTTGTGGATGTTGGTTGAAATCACTGATTTTTCACAGTGGTATTCATTCGCCCAGGGTGGCGAATTAGACCTCCTAGTGAAAAAGTGGCAAAAGCAAGTTTCTGTTTGTTGGGATCCAGAATATGACAAAGTTCAGATTTTCAGTCCTAATGTGGGACTCCTTTGCCACAGGTGGTGAATTAGTCCTCCCCAAATTTTTGAAAAACTAAGAGACAACTCTGCAACACTAGATCTAGAAATCACTGATTCTTGGGTTGCCAAAGTCAATTATGTAGGAAACAAATAGAAAACCTTCTCCAAGCTTGAAATGGACATGAGTTTACTTGAAGCACCTAGTTGACTTGTAAACCAATCTTCAACACCAAAAATCTTGTTAAATCTACATACTTAGGTCTACAAACAAACATGCAATATGGGAAAAAAGGTTGAGGGTTAGCAAATAGGGGTTTGTCGTGGTCAAACCCCACTTTTTGTAATCAAACCCTTAATGAAATGATGAAAGGAAAGAGAATGATAAACTAGTAACATGCAATAGCTATCAACTTACCAAACTCTTGATTTAATGCAAGTCTAAAGTAATGTCAATGGATGCTCCAAATTGCTTGAATATTCCTTGAATTGATGTTGTAAGATGCTTGAATTCTTGAGATGTGAGATGGAATGCTTGAATGAATGAGGATATTGTAGGAGATGTAAAATGAGGTGAAAATCACATATTTATACACACGTGTGCCTTAGTTAACCATTCATACCTCATCATAGGTCGACATCAAGTGTTTTTGAATAAAAACCCGAAAGGAAATTTTAATTTTTTAAAAGTTGCATTTCTTCTTATGTCTTTACATTACATTTTAAGGTTGCATAGCTTCTATTACATTTAAAAAATTATAAATAAGCATTTATACATTCATGGAAAGCATGGATAGCATTAGATTTTTGCAATTTTCATTTTCAACATTAGTTCCTAGTTCATTTAGATCAAATTCATTAGAAAACAAAAACAAAAAACAAAAAAAATCAAATGACCCAATTCAAAAGATGATTCAATTTAGAAAAATCATAATATTCAAGCCCTTTAGTAGTGTTGACTTAGACATGTTAGATGAAGCCCTTAAATACTTCATCTCTCCTAGATCATCCACTAAAGGTTTGAAACAAGAGGATGGAAGAATTGATGCTCATCATAATCATACTTGTTCTTCTCCCGATATCTCTCCCATTGGTGATGAAGGTATCTTGATGAAAAAAGACACAATCATTGAAGATCATGAAATTCTTGCTTTTCTTCCTCTTCCTCCCCCTTGGAAAGACAAAACTAAGATCATGGCCACTACTCCCAACACCTCCCCTAATTGTGAAAATACTTTAGTGAATACAGATACAATCATGAATGATCATGAAAAACACATTTCTATGGAGGATATGATTGAGAGCTATGAAAATCCTACCTCTCCCACTCAAGAAGACATTCTAGGACATGAGGATGTTAGATATAATCATGACAATAAAACCTTTTATTCTCCTAATATCTTCTCTAGACATGAAGAAGATAGTTTGGTGTTAGAAGATATCCTCATTGAGACTCATGAGAATCTTATTCCTCCTTTTCCTGATGCCTCTACCATTTGGGAAGACTTATTTGAACAAAAAAGTCCAATAATTCCTAACCATGAAACTCCTAGTCATCCTTCCAATCTCTTTCCTAGCTATGAGAGGTTCTTAGCACAAGAGACTAACAATGTTGACACTCTCCATAATTTCACACCCTCTAACATCTCTTCTATTTGTGGGAATAAAGAGATAGAAGAATGTGAAAGCATAGACAATCATGATAATCATAGTTCCTCTTCTCCCAATATCTCTCCTACATGTGAGGAAGGTATTTTGGAGCTAGAAGATACACCCATTACAAATCATGACAATGTTGAAAGCTCCTCTTCTATAACTTTTCCTACTTTGGAATATATTATGAGTCTACATTCATCTTCTAACTCCTCCCCTATTTGTGAGAATGTTTTTGTGAGCAATCATGATAATCACATTATTTCTAAGGAGGATATGTTGGCATTGGATGATCAAACCTTTAATACCTATGAAAACTCTTCTTCCCCTATTTTAGAAGACATTATTGGACAAAGGGATGTAATCACAGATAATCATGGTAATCATACTTGTTCTTCTCCTAGTGTCTCTTCTACTAGTGAAGAAGGTATTTTGGGATTAGATGAACTATTCATTGAAAGTCATGAGAATCTTCTTGATCCCTTCCCTAATGTTTCCCCCATACAAGAATACATACTTGAGAAAGAGGATCCAATCATCAAAAAACAAGAATGTGATGCTTTTTCTTCTCTTGAAATGGAATGTGATCAACATCTTGTTTTCTTCTCTCCTAAAAACTCTCCTACTTGGAAGAATATCATGTGCAAACCAAAAATCAATCTCACTTTGAAGCATTCTGAATTGCTTGATATAGATTTACCACCATCATGGGAATGCTTTGAAAATCATGAAACCTTGAAGAAAAAGGATATAGAAAGACAAAAGAAAATTGAAGAAGCCACAAATTTATTGGAAGAGGCTTCAAAAACTTTTGATTTCATGCCTATATCCATGAGGGAATACATGATCATAACAAAAGAATCTAAATAGGGTAGAGAGAAGGATCTAATGTCAGAAACATCCACTTCAACCACCTTAAAAGAAAAGACAACATCCAAAACAAACTTTGAGCCAATAGAACAACCACCAAATCCAAAACAAGTGACAAAAATTTTTGGATGACAACTTGGGAAAGGATGTGATGCTATAGGAAAAGGTATCCCTATCCCTATACAACCTAATGATCTTGGTTATTGTCCTTAAAAACAAAAACCTTCATCCAATTTCAACACTATCACAAACAATTCTTCCAAGAACACTTTAACCTTGGTGCATCTTAAATTGATAGACATCTCATTAAATATGTATCAAGAAGAAACTTTGTTTACTTATCACAATAAATAATATTAGTTGATGCTCCTTGCCATAGTTGCATGTTTTACATTCTTCACAAGGAGCAGCGTATAATCATCCATTCCTGGCTCACCCTTTTGTTGCACTCAATGGGGACAAGGGGATGGAAAGAATTATCCCTGTATGTCACTTTTCTTTGTCTCTCTTGGCTAGTCGTTAACCTTTCATGAGCATAGAAGAGCAAGCTTGGGATGTGGATGACATGTCTTATGTTGAATCACATGTGACATACTCATTTATGATGTAGCTCAGTTTGGCACATATGACTTGGCATAGGGATTTCCAAGTTGGCTCTCATGTATTCTTTCATGTTACCATTTACAATTCGCTACTTTAAAGAAATTACTCACAGTGATGGTGTAGCAACTGCTTTAAAGTGGGGGCATACATAGACGACATCTTTTGACAAAATTTCATGGTGTGATTTTTCTTTTTTGTTGTGACATGTCCTCTTCTTGGTGGTGTCATTAGGTTTGATTCCATCAAAGAGTGTACAATCAAATAGCATGGCATGATGCAAATGAGACTTGTCCTCTCTTGGAGACATTACACACAATGTTCCCTACGAGGAAGACCTTTACTTGAACAAAGCAAAATCCCTTTTAAATTTGTTTTTTACATGACATTCAAAAACATTTACAGAATCATTTTCATTGTGGTGCCTTATCAAAGTTATCAGGAGCATAACTTTGGTATTATTTGTTTAATGGGAAGCTGAAAAACTAGCATGACTTTCTCATTATACAGTGGGAAGTCGACACACTGGAATGACTTTCTCACTAAACCACTTCTTTGGGACAACTCACCCCACATGCGACCTGATGTTCTGTGGCCCCAGAGTGAGCACATCTTTTCCACCTCGATCTTCTTTATTTAAGTTCTTGACATTGTATTATTGTGTATCTTGTTTTGTTGCATATCATTCACCTTGTGCATGTCCTTTTGTGCTCATGTTGGTTTGACTGAGGATATTGGATGCTAGGGGCTTGACCGATTCCTTGATTTTTTTCATTATTTTTTATCCAAATTGGTATGATTGGACCTCTATTGAATGCTTACTTTAGTGTGAGTTTCAAGAAAGTTCATCCTCTAACTAATGTGGGGGCTAATTGTGGACACAAAAAAATTATCCCTTTTTGTTTGCTTGATTTAGGCATAATTGATGATAAATTGGACTTAATAGGGCCTTTATTTAGTGTTGTGAGGTTTTTTACACATCCACACTAGGTCTTGGGTCCTTACAAATTGAATAAAATGCATGTCTTGTAAAGGTGTTGTAAAGAATTATAAATGGTTTTCATAGTTTTCTAGACTTTTATTGGTCCTTTCCTCTCTATTTTTGAATTAAATATTATTTTAATTCAAAAGTTAGCTTTTCACTCTTCTTCTATAATTAAATAGTTATTTAAATTATTTAATTATTAATTAATTAGACCTTTCTTTCTATATTTAAATATTCCCCCAATTATTCCTTCCCTCTCCATTAAATAATTATTTTTAATTATTTGAAATTATCTCATTATTTGTTCTCACCTTTCTCTTTAAATAAATAAAATTAATATTTTATTTGTTTCTCCTATGTTGGCCACCTAATTTAAATAATCTTTATTATTTAATTTCACTTATCACCTCTTTTTTTGTTCCAATCTTATCTTCCATCTCAAGTCTTTATCTATCCATTTCTTTCTTCTCTCAATTACCCTCCACCCTTGATTAAAATATTTTCTAATTTAATCTTGACGCTTGATCATGATCCTTATTCTACCCATTCACTTAACTCTCCTATATAAAAGGATAACTTTAACCCTAATTCATAATTCATTCATCATTCATTCTCCATCTCAAGTCAAATCTAGGGTTAGGTCATTCAAGACCACTTCTAAAGCATTCAAGAGTAAGATTCTTCATCCATTGTTGCAAAAACTCAATATCTATCATCATGGAAAGTTTCTAATTACATTATTTCATGTTTCATCATTTTATTTCATCATTTTGGTTTAATTATCTAAATGGGATTTGACTAAGGAAAACCCCTAACCCCTAACAATCAACATTTCTCTATATTGCATTGTGTGTTTGTAGATTTAGGTACCTTGGATGACTTGGACATGATTGAAGATTAGTTTTCAAACTTGTTGGAGTCATTTCCCTTTTGGAAAGGTTGGAATCTACACAAAAAGTCACTTTTAGGCCCGAATTTGGACGTTTCGTAATCGAACACCTAGAGGAACAAAAAGAGTAGACCGAGAGCTACAGATTCCATTTTTGACTTTTCAGAAAAGCCAAAGTGGACTAAGTCACCAATAGTGGAAACTTAGTCCCACTGTGTATGTTTTTCAGAAGTTTTTGTGGATCTAGATACCCATTTGACTAAAATAGGCTCTGGAGCAGTTTCCTTGATCAAGGACTAAGTCCCCCAGCTTGGCATAAGTGTCCCAGTTGGCTAGACAATTAGATTTTCTAGAACTTATGAGGCATCTACAATCCTCATCTCAGCCTTCATTAGTTTACAGGTGCACAATTTATGTTTAACATCTTTATTTTGTTCTTTATTGCATCTAGTTCATCATTCTGCATATCACAATTTGTTTTCCAACACTCGGCATTTCTTAGGATTAGCATTAATAAATCATTTCTTTTTTAGTTTTTTGCATTTAGACATCATAACTACATACATTGCATCCATTTTACATTAATCTTGAGTGTAGACATTAGCATTTTGGCCCCATTTCCTCTCCTTTTAGGTGAAAAACCATAGGAGTCCTAGAGCATCTTCGACATCCAAAATTGGTGTCCACATAAATGGGATCTCATTTCTTAAAATCATAAAAAATATTTTTTATGATTTTCAGAAACCAGATCCTGTTTCAAAATGGGATCCCACTTTTTAAGAAATGGAATCCTGTTTTGAAACAAGATCCTATTTCTTAAATTCATTAATTTTTTTTTTTTAATGAAACAGGATTGCATTTTCAAAACGGGATCCCATTTTTTAAAATTTTAATTTTTGGTTGGGTTTTTGCTTTGTTTTTTAGTTTGGGAAAAGGCTTGGTGACCCAAACCTAAGCTTTGGATCTAGTTTGACCTGCAAGTTGAAGGTCTTGACAATGTCACAAGAAAATACTGATTTTGGGCATATGTCTAAAGACTTTTTTTCATAAATTTTTGGCGAAATTAAAACTCATAGATAAGACAGTGTAGATTCTAAATATATATTTTTTAACAATTGGATCTCTTTTCTATTTTTCAATTAATTTCTGATGAAACAAGTCCATAAACTTGAATTATCAGGGTTTTTTAGTATTTTAGTAACTTTTTATGAACATATATTTTTTTTTTTAAATAAGTATGAAAGTGTAGTTTAGACTATTCTTTTCAATTTGAAAAAAAAAACAAAAAATGATAAGTTTAGGTCATCTTATGCTTGACGTACAAAACAATTTTTCAAAACACTAAATATGGCTAGTAAAAAATTAAAAAAAAAAAATAAATTATAGAAAAATATGGAAAGCATGCTTCAGTAAGATACAAATCTTTTCCCAAAAGGATTTAGAAAAATATGATGATTTAGGTCCAAATATGGATGACATACATGTGCATGGTATGGTTAAAAAGAAAACAAAGACTTTTAAAAAGTGGTTTTTAGAAAGGCCTATTGAAAATCAATTTGTATCATCTGTGTATTGAAATAAATTACATATTTGGAAACTAGACTCTCAGTAGTATATTTTATGATTAGTTACTTTTCCCAATATTTCATCTCTAAGTGCTTCAAATTTTAAGGTCAAATACATGTCAAATTCTAAAAATCAGGGAAAACACTTCCACTAAATGGCCAAAAAGTGGACTCAACTTCTTGCTAACATGGTCATCATAAATTGTAGGCTGTGAAGTTACCAAGTTGCTCTATAAAAAAGAAAATCCATTTCATTTTAAGGGACACATCTGTGCTATTCCTTATTCTCTTGCAAATCTTTATTCCACATTATTTTCAGCTATACTCTATTTAATTTGAGTAAGGGAGAGAGTTTTATTTTTTGTGAGGAAGTTTGTTGTTTAAGAGAAGTAAGCTATCAACTTGAGAGAAAGATTTTCTTTGTGATGTTTCTTGAGAATTTATAATCAAGCTTGCTTCTATTTTGAGAAGTTGCATTACTTCCAATAGATTGGATAAGCAATAACAAGCATGGGGATATTCTTCTTTGTTATTTTATTTATGAATGATGTGTTCTCCATGTATGCTTGATTTGTCTTTCCCAAGTATTTGCATTTCAAGAAATTAGAATGTCTTTGAAAAAAGAATTGAAGTTTCTATGTTGTAGTTATGTTGTGCTTTTAAATACTCCATAATAGAATATGGGTGTTTATCATAGTGATTGGATACTAGTTATGATTGAACATAAGTGGCACATGTGATATACTTAGCTAAGTTATTGATTTAACTAGACTAGCTTGTGTTTACTCCTAGGATGGTTTGTCTAGTATGGGAGGGAGCTTGTGTACTTGTTAAGTAGGTTATTCCAAGTAGGTTAAAATGGTGATAGGTTATCTCTGGGATGATAGATTATTCATTGAAGGAGATACCTATGCGTAGTTTAAGATGGCCTTAAATCAAATCAACCCTAAGTACTATATGTGATAGATGACCCTTAGTAGAAATACTGAATGAAACACTTTGGCCAAAGTAATGTGATGACCTTTGGCTCCATTGCTAGTTCACCTTGATCCAGTATTACATGCTAGTTCTAGATTGCGAGATTACAGGTTCTAGTTATGTAGGACACAACACTAATATGCTTAGTTGTTTGTCATTATCGGTTACTCTACCAATCTCTTCATCAAAGGGAAGGGCCATCTATTAAACATGATAAATGTGTGGGGGACCGCATTAAGAGTCTGAGGTTGGAGAAAAAGTGCTTAAGTGATGCTTCTCCTCTACAACAAACAGTAGAAGAACCAAGATTTGAAAGGAAGGATTCTAGACCGTCTTATAGCTATTTGTTCCAAAGCTCATTGAGCTATTTATGTAAATGTATGTTTTCTTGTACTGTTGTAACTTATGAAATTAATGAAATGAAATGGAATCCATGTTTTATTATGTTATGCATCTTGTTTGAAAATTACCAATAAAGAAAATAATTTTTTTTATTGCAATGGCTTGTTACTTAGTTAATTTACCCGAAAGGTGAAAAATTAGAAATTTTTACTTCATTGAAGGATTAGTGTGTTACAATAAGGCACAAAAGATAAATGTAGTTCAATGTTATGTAGGCATGCTAGGGTTTCACAAGTTTTTATTGTTGATTTAGTAACATCTTATGATATACAATTATTTTTTATTTAGTAACAAGATGGATTGTTAATAAAGATTATACACATTTTCCTATAGTAACCACTATATTTTAATGGAGGCTTTATGCTCATTACTAATGTAGTAACAAATTATGGTTGAGAATGATGTCAAAAATAAATTAATTTGTGTTCCTTTTAATTCTAGTTCCTTCAAAAAACCATAAAACAAAAATTATAGCCTCATAGTGCTTATTCAAATGGGGTAAATATTTGTTCATTTTCATCAATTTTAAACATTAATTTGAGTAGGAATATAACATTAAAAACAACATATTTTAGAATAAGGTGACTCACCATAGATCAAATCATTTGTGGCTTGGCCCTCAATCCAATGTTTGTTATTTATGCATATGTGTGTCATTGGTAGTAAGATACATGAATAAAATTTGAAAGTTTGGAATGGGTAATGACAAAGATGTTTATTTGTACCATCATTGCCTTTGGCATATTATCGTGCTATTGGTGATAATTGTTACCATGGTTTTTTAGTTTGCAATGTGGGTATAGGTTAATTTTTTATGCTTAAATTGGGTTCTTGGGAGCATAGCGTGTTGGAAATCAATATAATGGTAGAACACTCTAATGTTTATAATGATACACTCCTAAGGTCAAATAGAAATATTTGACAAATAAATAGTTATTGATAGGTTAAAGAATAGAATGCACCAAATAAGGCTAAGCATTATGGACAAATGAAAAAGTGATAATTGATCTCTCAAAACAATTTAATCAAAATTGAATATTAAAATAAAAGAAAAAAGATTTAAAAAATAGAGATTGTCTCCTACAATTTAAGGAAAAAATATTTAAAAATAGAGATTGTCTACTACAATTAAGAGAAAAAATATTTTAAAAATAAAGATTATCTCCTACAATTAAAAGAAAAAATATTTAAAAAATACAGATTATCTCCTACAATTAAGAGAAAAAATATTTTAAAAATAGAGATTATCTCCTACAATTATTAAAAACGACCTCTAAGATGGTTTTATATATGTATATGATGGAGATGACTTTTAAATTATTGTGTTCCTATTACCGTCCTTGTTATTAACATTACAATCTTCTATGTTTCACCTTGTCCATAAAACAGTTGTAGCACAGCTTGCTTATCTTAAAACATTTCAATCTTTTGTAGGTTTCGTCGATCTTAACTATTCCCTCACCAAGTTATTTACAAAAAAACGGAATAACTTGCGGCAAAAAAAGAAGGGAATAACATGCGGCATTGCCTGCCTTCCATTAGGGATGCCCACTCTTTCGAACACTGTACCGTACTATTTTCTTTGAAATCTTCGTACGAGGACGACAAATCCATCGTAAATTTATTTTTTTTCAATGAAAGACGTGAATACAGAAGCCGTGACGACAACTCCTCTCGCCTTTATAGTCTTGTACTTGTTTTCGCATGTTTGTTTATTACCGTACACACTCAATCATCGTTTTAGTTTTCTTTGGTTACCCAATAATGGCTTTAAGTTCAGCAAAGTTGGCTACTCCAAGATGGAAGCCAACTCCAATGCAACTGGAAATATTGGAAGGAATGTACTGTAAATCTGCTTGGAATCCAAAGGAAGAGCAGATATATGATATTACTAATTATCTGAGAAGATATGGAGAAATACAAGCAAAGAATGTGTTCTACTGGTTTAAAAACAGGATATGCAACGATAAGCTCTAAAAACGTAGAAGAATGGAAGAAGCTATGGATTCAGTTAGATCAAAGCCCCCACAGACCAAATCTGGTAATTTCTTAATTTTGATAATATCTTTTAGTCCAACTAAATCATTTATTCTTTTCGTTAGAGTGTACTGTATTGAAACATGAAACTGTTTAAGGGATCTGTTTTGTCTCAGTCGTTTTTCTCTTTTACTTAATCAAAAGCAATGAATAACATTTATATGAATCGTGATGAAATATCTATTATAATAAATTGGAGAAAATACCTCCTATTTATCATTTATAAACTTTATTAGCCGATAGGCTATTATAGGTGGGAATTCCACTAGAAAATTCTTATTGTCTAATGCCGGAAAAATTTTCAGGCCTCCCCCTGCCGGATTGTGGGTATTCCGATTCTAGTGACCGTAGCGTACGATACTAATTGATCTGTTTAGTTGACCCTTCGCTTTCCTTAGGGGTTCCGTGTATTGTGTTCAAGCAGGACAGGAAAGGCGTGCGGCGATAGGCATGGCGGACAAAGTTACGTACACTATTCTTACCATTGGACATTGTGGCATTTAATAAACTTGATCAGCCTTTTGCATAAGCCATCTGCAGACGCTAACTGTCTTTTCCAGCTTATAAAAGAAAGCAAAAAGCCCCAAGACAAATCTTTGGATGGCGTCTTAACTAGATTTTGGCGTAAAAAACATACATAAAAAGCAGATTCTGGACGCTGCCTTATGTCACCAGGTATGGCTCTAGCTACGCTTGCATCATTCCGCACCATTTTTGGGGTCTCCGTTCTTGCCCTCCAATTTACTCGGCCACCAAAACTTCACTATTAGCAATAAATGTTAAGAAAACTTATATTTCTCTCACATGGACGAAGGCATTGTCTACATAGTTTTGGATTGGAATTTGAAGTAAAGGGAAGAACAGAGACCGTTGCCAAAAGCCCTGCAGAGATTTTGACTGGTTTAGTTTAAATTGTTGCTGAGCAATTTGGGTCGGTACCATCCTCTCAATCTTGAAGCTTAAAGGCTCTTCAGAACCTCACACTAACTTGAATTGATATTTTGTTTGGTTATGTTTGCAGTGGAGTGGAGGCATCGTAGTAGCTCTGCACGAGAGGCGTTGAAGTGACACCCACCCACGCTTCTTTTCATTTGCACAAGCTCAACAATCAGTGAGCCTTCAATACCTGATTTACATTCTGCTTTTTGGGTTTTTTACTTTTCATTTTTGATTTCGATCTGTAAGCCACTTCTTGGATAAGAAGTATTGAATTGAAATGATGATAAAGATTCGTTTACAATTTACCAAATAAGAAAAGAAAACTATACATTAGTAAAAAAAATAGTACCCAAGTAATAAGTATTCGCATTCTCAGCACAGACTTCCCGGCAGTGCTCATAAGCTTCATCAAGGATTTGCAAGGTCCTAGTAGGCACCAAGTCTGACTACACATCCAACAACCAGCTCTTTCCTTCTTTCTTCATCATGCTGGCCTGCTTCAGCACAACACCATACACTTTCTGCTTTGATGACAACATAGGCCTTCTTGAACCATCTGTCACCAAACCAGCCAGGTCAGGCAACGTGGTGATCCTGCTCACATTTTCTGAATTGAGATTTGAACTGGAGATATCCTTGGCAGCTCTTACAGACAATCTCTCTCTATACTTCTTAAATTTTGTCTGTGATACAAGTGTGGTCATTACTTTTGCTCCTGTAATCCTAGATACCACACACCCAACCTCATTGTAGTTTTGAAAATGTTCAGAGCAGCACAGTTTCTTTGAACCAGCTATGATATACTATAGTCTGCACAAAGCATTCTTGTCTTCCTCTTCAAGTAGCTGGGCATCTACTTCCATTCCTATGT
Source organism: Sequoia sempervirens (assembly GCA_007258455.2). Classification (NCBI taxonomy): domain Eukaryota; kingdom Viridiplantae; phylum Streptophyta; class Pinopsida; order Cupressales; family Cupressaceae; genus Sequoia; species Sequoia sempervirens. The sequence continues at coordinate 215,767,591 of VDFB02086081.1, read as the reverse complement.
TTCTTGTTTCTCCCTATGAGAGTCTTGACGATTGTCCCAAAGATTTCTCACATGTGCATCACAACATAGTCCTTATCTTCTCACCATCACCATTCTGCAACAGTCACAATGATTGCAGTGATAGCCCCAGTAGTGGGTTCTCTGCAAGCTCATAACTGTCTTAACACATCAGGAGAATAAAGATGAGAATAAAGTGTTACAAGTTGACAAGTATCCACCATTATTCTCAAATTCTCAAATCTACATTTCTATCCCAATTGTCCTAAAGCTCTTTCATCACTTTCATAGGTCTGTTCTTTCCTTATTTTGCTTATTCTTTGAAAGGACAACCATAGAGAGAGAGGAGGCATAAGGGAAACAAAAGAACCTCTGTTAGAGGTGACTGTTATTCATTGTGGTTGACAAGAATATCGATTGGACGTGGCCTTTGTGTCGTCCGGATCACCCTAAGGTCCCATCCCTTGGCTGCCTCGAGTGTAACAACCGCATTGCAGTTTCAGCGTAAGCCAAAGTCTGTGCATTTAGTTTCAGAATAATTATCATGCTAGGTTGGTTGGTAACATTAATATTGGGGAAGGTGAAATTTAATATCGGCGGCAAGGGGTAGCACGTCTTCTTTCTATCTAAATATTATTATTAACTGGATATGAAGGTTTGGTTAGATCAAAATAGCAATATTAATATCGCCGGTAGTTATTCCAATACTAACTAATCTATGACCATAATTTTCATTACTATTTTAAATCCTTCATTATTTGGGTGATCACCCTCCCGAAATATTCACAAACTTCTTTTAGTTTTATACCCACTGATAGTATTGATAAGTTTTATTTTTATTATCAAAATCAAGACTTTAATAGGGATTCTACCAATATTCACCCGGTTATACGGTAAGTTAATAACACTTGGTTAATGTTGATCTCACCAATTTTGTCCTCGTCGCAACGTGTAATATTGATATAAATTTTAAATTCATTTATATCAATGTAAATTCTCGTGTGAGGTTATAGTAAGTAATTTTAAACATAACCCTAGCATTATTAGTAAGAGATCATAATGTAACTATCATTCAGATAATTTCAAGATAAAAAGGTTGTGTAAAGTAAATTCTTTCTTTTCTTGTGTACCTAATGGCAGTTGAATAGTTGTTATATTGATTATCATTATTGGTTAATCTTGTGTAATAACATTTTAAACATAATTAAAATAATAATAAAAGTAACGCAATAAAAGATAATAAGTAATAATATATTAAAAAGTTCTACTATAATAATATTTTAATCACAATAATTAAGTTATAAAAATAATATGATTCATAACTATAATATTATTTTGGAGAATAATATTATATTGTAAATAATATTTTTAAGAAGTAGTATTAAATTGAAGTGATATAGTATTCACGGATTAGTTATTTGATATTATTTTTATTTAGATGATTTAGTAATTTTTAGTAAGGAAAATTGAAATTAAAGGTGGACCTATTTCCTTTAAGGTAATGGTTAAATAGTGTAAGGACAATATGTTGGTGATAATATCATATAGGAGAATGGTAATATCATTTATGTCTAAATTGTGGTTAATATTAATAATAATAATAATATTGTAAAGTGGAAGTGTAAATATTCAAAGGGGTTTTACCGTACATAATAATAATAATAATAATAATAATAATAATAATAATAAAATATTGGTATTATAATAAGCATAAAATGAAACTAATATGAAAATCAATATTAAAACTACAAAATTGTATTTAGAAAATTTGAGTAAACTAATAGTATTATTAGAGAAAGAATTAACAATAATAGTAGTGGTAAAATTGGTAAATTATAAATATTAATAGAGTATCGGATACAATTAATGGTACACATTATTTTAATAATATTATTTTATAAATAAATTAGGTTATTGATAATTGATTAAATAATAATAAAATTGCTATTATAATTTACAGGATTGAATATTATTGTTATTATCTTGGTTAAATAAAGGAATTGTATTAATGTTAAATTGAGATGTGAGAATAATTGTATTATGATGGCTAAATACTTATTGTTTTAATAACATCTTGTAATTATTCAATTAAATATGTTTATTATCATTGTTGAATTTTTGTTAAAGGATAATGGCATCATGGTTTTGGAGAGATGAGTTAATGCATAAAGTTATATTGTCAACTTCAAACCAAGAAAAAAAAAGCTAACTTCTATCGTGTTTAGAATAATTCCTTAAACATTTAAGAGTGTTAATTAGCTTAATTACTAGATTTAAAAAAAAAATGTTGCATTTTCTACTGAAATTTTGGTTTTTCATCATTCATTTGTCATCTTTGTAGGATTTTTCCTTACCATTTTCTTAGTTTTGAGATGTGAAAGAATTTAATGTTTTAAATAAAGTTAATAATGTGTTCATAGAAAAATTTAGTAATAATTGAAATAAGTGTTTATTGTGTTTAGTGAATGCTTTGTTTTCCATACACTTGACCTTTGCATCATTATTGTATTTTCTAAGCATGTTTTGGTGGAAAACTTGTTTGGGCTACGACTATCATTTACTGCATAGGAACTGATTGTATTGATGTAGGTTTAATAACAGTTTTAGAAGTCTCCTTAAAGTAAAAAACACCTATTTATTGATTGTTAGTATAGCTTTGCTTATTGTGTTGCCTTTGGAGCATCCCAAAACTTAGTTTTACGCTTTTGAGACCATCCTATTTCCAAATGTCTTTTTATGGATCATACACATGCAACTTTTATTGTTACCAAATAATCAAATGTGTTCCTATTACGGGACTCCCCAGGTAATGGTGAACAAGAGATCAAGCCTCAAGCATACATTTCGCTCAAAGGCATCAACGTCATCAACAACTTCAGCATATTCATGTTCTTATAGTAATTTTGTTATTTTATTGGCGAAAAAAATAGTTTCAAGTAATAGTAGCACGATACATTGAATACGTAGCAATCATTGTAGATGTCAACAAATAATGTTTGCATCTAACCATTCCATTGCTTTTTCTCTATAGGCCTTGAAGACAAATGGCATATATCATAGCTCCCCACCGTCGGACACCAACAATTGTACTATACATAACCAATCTCTTGCGCTAGCATTTTTGGAGTTGAAGAAAAATGGCATATATCATAGCGCCCCATCGTCAGACACCAACAATTTTACTATACATAACCAATCTCTTGCGCTAGCGTCTTTGGAGTTGCACAAAATATTTTCAATACATAATTATTTAGAACTATTTTGACTTGTCATAACACAAATTTTGTATATCATTAACTACCAACAACTTTACTTGGTCTAGTTGACCTTTAACGTTGTAGGTCTTCTTTCATTGTACTTAATATATTGTGTTGTTCATCCACTTAGCATATCATACAACTTCAAATTAAGTTCCATGTGTTCATGTTCAGCTCTACTCACACCTCAATCACCCATTGACATTTGCTATGAACAATTACTCTTACAAAAACCAAATTGCACTTTTCCCACATGATCTTCCCCTCTCTGCCCTCCCGATACATTACCATTGTATATCCTTCTATCGGCATAACCATTGCACCTTGTTGAGGTGCAAGTGCTAGTATATATAATATGCGTTTGGTAAACTTTTTCATCTGACCGGTGATGTTGGTGCAACACACCCTTGGTACCACGAGAACAATAAGAAGACTATACCTCAAAACCTTAACTATAATTAACCATTGAATAATTTGATATTTAATAATAACTGTTTGGGTGTCATAAAATTCATTTATCTGATGTTTTTAACATATTAAAGTGTTTCTTTGCTTCCACCATATTTAACCATCAGCTAGATTGTATATTTATTTTTCTCACCTTACACAATATAATTTATAAGGGATATGATATAACTTTTTTTTTTGTTTTTCTCTTTTTGATCATTGGGGGTCTTCACTAGGAGAGACCCTTGATCAACCATGCAAAAAAAAGTCTTCGGACAATCGTGAAAGGTATTATGCTAATGAAAGTTATTCTCTTTAAGTTGTGCCTAAACATTTTCCTTCCACAAGAAAAGATTGCATACTAGGATACAAGGCCAAGGAGAACTTCTAACTTCTTATGCTCCCTATATCACATTTAGTCATAGGATAATTTTCGGTTTTATCAAAGAAACATTATTGTATTATTTTTTGTTTGATAAGTCATCCTCATTACTAATATTTTATGATAATCAGATTACTTTGAGAGTTTCATCTAATTATTTTGATAGTCCTACCACAATAATTGTTATGAAATCGTCTTTAAATGTTTCTGACGCATGATTCAATCCAATGCTCTATGTGAATAAACACCTGTATAGTTGGCATGTGCATCATATATTCCTAGGCTAGTATTTTATGTCTCAGATTCTATACTATAGTTTATGTATTATATAATACTCCTGCAATGTTTATATATCAGATTCGATACTACTACCATCATGTAACTTTAAATTCTATAAGATCAATAAATTGACAAAGATTTATGATTCTACAACCTATTTAAAATCAAATTATTTATGTTTATTAGATACAGAAAGTAGTACTAGCAGTCGCATGCACAGGCATGCAACGATCAATTGATAGGGGTCCACCGCAAATGGCTATAGAATCAGGTGACTCAATGGTTTTCAAAGAGGGTTTGTCATTCAAGAATATGTATCCAAGTTGCTAGATTATAATCTTTCACAAAATTTGTGGGTTTTAATTGTAACATTAAAAAATTCAATAATTCTATGACAAAATTTGTCAGTTTCAATTGTAATGTTACATAATTCAATGATTCTATGTAGACAAACATAATAATTCACACATTTAAACCCTATATTGATATATTCCCATTTCCACATGGTTTTATTTATTTTTTAATCATTTATTTAATTTTTTGGATTTTGATAGTCACATGGCATAAATAGTCAAGTGAAAGAATATGAAGATTGCTTGAATAATGAGCAAGCTCATCATTGGAAAAACTCAAGAATATCCTTACCTACAACTCAGGCCTAAACTCTAGCAGATGACAGAGAAAACAAATAGTTCATTAAATTTAATGAGGAAAAATATCTCAATTTGAATTTCAAAAGACAACAAAAAATTTTCCCAGGGTGAAAGATTATAGTTTAGCAAAAAATACTAAAATATAGTTATAAAATAGCTAGCAACGTTAACCTAATATTCATCATTAGGTGTGCCCTAGAACTTTCTTCAAATCCATTCATAAATATCATGCTTTAGAATTACCTACAAAAAATACATAATTAGTACTCATTGCATGTTAGAAAAGAAAGAAACAACAAAAATGCCATGTCGTGAGATACGTCTGAAAATAGAAGGTTCTTTGAAATTTGTTTTTATAGATACTCTGAAACTAGAAGGTTCTTCAAAATGTGTTTCTATTGGAAACCCATCAAGTTTAGAAGAATGCAAACCTAGCCAGTTAACTTTGATAGCTTATCAATCCATCCAATCCTCTCCTTGAGAAAAATGGTCAGCAAACATACCCTAGGCTAGTCATAGAGAGCTTAAATCTAAAATAATGTAATATACCTAAGATAGACCTTGCATTTCTCTTCGCATGTGTTAAAGCAGACTTCATAGTCGTTGGAACTAAAGATGAGGAATGCAGTTGCAAGTATCGTGAAAAGAAGGGGCATTCACTCCAAGGCCAATTGTATACAAGCATACGCTCTCTATAATACAAAAATTAATTTGAAAACAAACCAAAATCCAATGAAATAACTGGACCAATTTTCTTCAAAAGATACACATAACAGTAACAATTTTCCTAAGAAGTTGAAGGAACTTCCCCAATACAACAATTGTAAGGCTTAACCAACTATGTGAGCAATTCAACACAAAAGCTGGAATGATTTTCATCATAAGGTATCTAGGCCAATTTGCTTCATAAGGTTAAGTAACCTGTTGAATATGAAAAAATGATAAGAGTGTTAGGCTCACATTGCCAGTGTCCAAGTAGAAGCTTCCTTCTAGAAAATAATTCAAAGCACAATTCATGTGAAGCATTCAATCCTCTTGCAGAGAAAAAAAACTCATCAGAAGAAAAAGCATATAGAACTAGACATTCATTATGTATGGATATTTCATCAAAAAATTTATCAATGATCAACAAACATAAATCTGAATGAATATGAGTTAGCAGAGCCACACCTACCTCATACTATGTGTAGACATGCAAAATTGACATCATGCATCTAAATCTAACTAATTAGCATCAAATTCTTCTATTAATCAAATAAATAAATTTATTCGATTAAAATCCTCCTTTAATTAAATAAATCAACTTTATTTAATTTGATCCTCACATACCTCTTTGATGAAATAAATCACTTTTATTTAATCAAATCCTAATGACCCTCTTTTAATTAAATAATTCACTTTATTTAATTAATCTCTAAAGTCATCCATTTAAATTAAATAAATTTATCTTTATTTGATTTAACGCTAACATCATCCTCTTTGATTAAATAAATCGAATCCTTTATTTAATTAAATGTAAATCATATTCTTCTCAACTATGATTTAAATCAACCCAAAAATATAAATCAAATTGTCACATAATTTAATCCCTCATTAAATTAATCAAATCCTGATTAATTTAATCCTAATCATCCAAATCCTCTAGATATTGCCACTTGCACTTGAAAATACATTTAATTAATTTATTAAATCCCTATTTTCTCTCAACATGGCATCTTTAGGGGAATATTCCTTCAAGTTTGAAAATCCCTCCAAGTGGATTTTTCCTTCCAACAAGACATTCATTCCCTCTTAAATGTCCTTGTGCAGTAAGCCAAGTGGCATTTAAGTCACTCTTTTCTCCCTCCAACAATGAACACCATTCCAAATCCGCCTCCACCACTGCCACCAAGAACAAACATCACCAATCAATATAGCATCATGTTGCAAGCAACACAATAAGCATATGAAAAGGCACTTCAACAATTCCAAGTGCAACAAGCACAAAACTCGCAAGCTATACTACAAGCTGCTCAACAAGCACAAGCCGCTCAAGCCACTCAAGCCATGAAACAAGTGCAACAAGTACAAAAAACATAATAGGCTACTCAAGCTCAAGCAATATTACAACAACAAGAAGCTGCCCAAGCTACCCAAGATACACAAGTAGTTCAAGCTATGCAAGCCACACAAGTTGCACAAATTGCACAAGCTACCCAACATGTACAATCCTAAGAACAAGCACAAGTGCAAGCTCAAGCCCAATACCAAGCTTTGCAAGCACAAGCACAAGCTCAATACCAAGCACAACTGCAGGCAGCCCCATAACAAGCATATGAACAAGGCTTATAGTAGCATTAGGCACAACAAGAAGTAGCATTACTAGCCCAACAACAAGTGTTGTTGGCACAGCAACAACAAGCCCAACAACAAGCATTTTTGGTACAACAACAGGCATTATTAGCGCAATAACAATAGGACCAACAATAATTGTTGTTGATACAACATCAAGTACAAGTATTCTTGGTACAACAAAACATGCAAGAACCATCCACCAACACACCAACCAATCCACCCATCCCTCTAACAATTGAACCATTGCAAAACACCTTCATCCCACCCCCTGATCCATAAGATGACATAACAACACAAATCAAGTTTCTCTCGCAACAAGTGCTTGATCTTCAGTAAGGGAAAACCACAAAGACACCCAAAAACTTGTGTCCCTATCCATTTGACAAGATTCTTGCAATGAAACCATTCCAAAGGGATTTGAAATCCCCAAATTTGATAAATACCATGGGATGGGAAACCCTGAAGATCACATTAGGGAATTCCAAGTACATTGCATGGAAGTCACATATGACGATACATATTTGATGTGGCTATTTCCTAGAAGTTTGGTTGGCCACACCATGGAGTGTTTCTCTCCCCTTCCTCCTCGCATAAAAAATTTCTAAGAGATAATAGATGCATTCATAAAAAATTACACTTTCAATATTGGTATGGATGTCAGTCTAGAGGAACTATCATCTCTTAAACAAGGTAAAAAAAATCATTTGCTTCTTTCCTATAATGATGGTGATCCACGACCAATAGGATAAAATGGGTCATGCCAAAAGAACAAGCTTGCACCATCATCTCCAATATGGAGGGAACCTTGGCATTTCATCTTAAGGTGCAAGGTATCACCACATACAACCAATTGATCTCCAAGGTGCTTAACATTGAATGGACCCTTATTGCACAAAGAGGGACACCCACATATTCTAAACATCAAAAAAAATTTCCCATCCACCAGCTATAATTACAAACCTCACACATGGGCCAAAACAAAAACATTACCAATGATGGTGTTGTCAATGCCAATGTTGTCATCAATACTCCTTGATAAAACACACTAGCACCCCAACAACTAACCCAAAACTACAATTAGAACAATCATCAAGCTAACATTGTGACTTAGTAGCCAAACAATCAAATAGTCAATAATGTGAACGATCAAAGGGGGTCACCCCAACAAAACAAAAACTCCCCCAAGTGGAAGTACATAGCCCTTGGGGAATAGATTGAATCCATCATGAAGAGACTGATAGAGGAAAAACTCATCACAATCCTCACCTATGATAACTATCAAGAGCCCTTGGTAAAACCATTGTGGTACAATGTAAATCACCTTTTTGATTTCCACAAAATCAAGGGACACACAACTTCCAGTTGCATGAGATTGAAAAACTTGATTCAAGACCTCATTGACGATAAAATCATAAATGTGGAACAACCAACGAGAAATAAAAATCTCAATATCTACACGAATCTAATGCCCAATCATAACAACAAAGGGAAGAATAACAATGATAAGGGGAAGGGTGCATTCAAAAGTGTGAATCATGTATACGACCATGTTGTTGCATCCCTAGATGAGTATTGCACTGTTATCACCATCAAAGGAGTCCAAGTTGATTGTGGAGTCACCACAAGAGGCAGAAAAATCACCATCGTAGGGTCATCTTAGCCTCCTAGAGCACCCACTTCCAACCTGAGATCCTTTCCTAGTGGCGATAATGTCCTTGACCAATTGAAAAGAACCCCAGCTCAGATCTCCATCATGGATTTGCTGAAGATTTCATCGACGCACAAAAATATCCTTGAAGAAGCATTGGCTTCATCCACCATCTCTGCAAATCTTGATGCTGAAAAATTCCAAGCTATGGTCGGAAACATCATTACCTAAAATATTCTTACATTCTCCAACCAAGACTTTCCCACCCAACCATCTCACAATTGCTCATTCCATCTGGAGGTTCTAGTGCATAAGAACAAAGTCAAGAGAGTCTTGGTGGATGGAGGTGCAGGTTTAAACATTTGTTACCTCAAGCTCATAAAGAATCTAGGAATCTCAGAGGATTCCATTCAAAAAGGAAAATGAATCACAATCAGGCCTTACGATGATCAAGAAAGAGTGGCTCAAGGCACTATCCAACTCCTTGTTCAAGTAGGGCCAACAATTATAGAAACCACCTGTCAGGTCCTTGGCCTCGATTTTCCTTACAACATTCTCCTAGGGCGTTCATGCATCGATGGGATGCAAGTAGTGGCATCAACCATCCACCAATGTGTCAAGTTCACATACCAAGGCCAAGAGGTCACTATCCATGAGGATCCCGAACCCTTACCTTACTACAAGAGCCTAGAAGCAAAGTATTGCAAAATCCTCCAAGTTCCTAAGAATGATGAAGGCCCCTCAACTCCATACATTGATCCAACTACTCTTGCCTCCACTTCTATGACAAAGACACCCGCCATCCTTGCCATCTCTAATATTAAGGTCACTATGTAAGACAATGGGTGTGGACACTATACAATTCCAAAAAATGCTTTTGTGGTAGGAGAGTTACCACAATTTCCCAAGTCACAAGGATGACCACAATCAAATGATGTTTCCTCATTCCAAACCTTCACAACAGGCTCCTCTAGCTTCAAAAGTTGGGGAGAGCTCAGTCGAGAAGTAATAGAAGAGGACCCATCCCATCTCCTCTACCAACATAATAGACCGGTAGCTGATCTACCTATGGATAATAGTAGAAAAAACTTACAAATGATGCTCACCATGGGTTGTGATAGAAACCAGAGGCTTGGACAAAATGACAATAGACTTATAGTTACCATCATTCCTAAGACACGAATGAGAAATCTTGGCCTCAGATGTACTCCTCCAAGTATAACCATAAATGGATGAAATCCCCTGGTTAAGAAGGTTAAAACTCCTCAACAAATGATAGTTTCCCTTCAATTACCCGTATCCATAGGTCTACCTTTAGACAACTTCACATTTGACATAACCGATGTCTAGAGTAGTAGTGATGAGGAAGATGCCATAACTGACTTACCTGTGCTTTTCAATAATTCCTCTCTCCTCATGATTAGTACCATGTCATTTGAGTCAACCAATCAAACCCATGAAATCAACCTAGTCTACCCCCAACTCATCGATTACAATGAATGAGGACCACCAATTCTAGACACTTTTGAAAATGATGAAGTGCTTTCAAAATTCATGGGACTCCAGAACACAGTACCATACAAAGATCACAAGGCTGGGTTTGATATCATTCTAGACACACAAGCTTACTATGGGGAGATGATTAAATCCTTTAGTCGCAAAAGCAAAAAATTGAGAATAATCTCAAGGTCTTTGGGTGAAAACCACACTATGAAACTCTCTAAACCAAAAATAGTAAAAATAAAGAATGTATCCAATGGTGAAAACCACTCTGAGGCACTTGAGGATAAAGTATTCAATCTTCCTCTAAGTGCTCTACATCAGGAAAAGTTAGCAGTTTTGGATGAGAAGTGCAACCCAGTCAACTTGGGAACAAAGGAAACTCCACATATCACATTTTATGTTGAATCACTGATGTCAGAAGAACAAGAGCTCCTAGCTACTTTCTTAAGGGAGAGAAAGGTCAAATTTTCATGGAGCTATGGTGACATGCCTGGGCTTGATCTAGAGATTTTGGTCCACCATCTAGCAGTTTACACTGAAGCAAAGCCTGTGAAACAAAAAATGAGAAAAATGCATCCCTAGATAGCCTTGTTGGTTAAAATGGAATTGAAGAAGCTACTTGATGTAGGGTTCATACAATCAACCGACTATCCAGAGTGGGTATCAAATATGGTACCTATTTCAAAGCCCGATGGGGGCATCTGTATATGCACAAATTTTAGAGACTTGAACAAAGCATGTCCCAAAGACAACTTCCCACTTCCCAACATTGATATTATTGTAGATATGACTGCAAGACATGAGATGCTTTCACTAATGGATGGATTGTTTGGGTATAACCAAATCATGATAACTAAAGAAGATCAACACAAAACATATTTTTACTTGTTCATGGGGGACATATTGTTGGAACATGATGTCGTTTTTCCTAAAGAATGCTGCAACAACATATCAAAGGGCCATGACCTTAATCTTCCATGACATGATCCATAAGACTGTGGAAGATTATGTCGATGACATATTGGAAAAATCCAAAAAGACAAGGGACCACATAATAGCATTGAGTGCCATCTTTGATAGGCTTGAGGAATACAAGGTCTGCCTTAATCCAAAGAAGTGTGTCTTTGACATACAATTAGGGAAGCTATTGGAATACATTGTGTCTATGAGAGGAATTGAAATATATCCCGCGAAGGTAAAGGAAATCCTCGAGATGGAGGCACCTAAGACATTGAAACAGTTAAGAGGCCTACAAGGTAGATTCTAGTCAATCTTTCGGTTCATAGCTAAGCTAGCAGACAGGTCAATACCATGTTCTCACCTACTCCACAAGGGGGTAGTATACAAATGGGACGACAAGTGTGATGAGGCCTTTAAAAAAATCAAAGAGTATTTGATCACACCTCCAGTCCTTATGCCACCAATCCCAAGAAAGCCTCTAATCCTCTACATATCAACAACAACAACAACTCTCGATGCTCTCCTAGCTCAACAAAATGAAAATGAAATAGAGAGGGCTATCTACAAAATCAATCGAACCATAGTAGGACATGAGTTAAATTATTGCTTCATCGAAAAATCTTGTTTAGCAGTGGTGTTTTCCTCACAGAAGTTCAGACACTACATGTTAACACACAAAATCAAACTCATTGCCATGATTGACCCACTCAAATACCTTATTTCTAAAGCAATGCTCATAGGAAGGATGGCCAAGTGGGTCATGATCCTATCAGAATATGACATTGAGTACGTGAAATGTAAGGCCATCAAAGGACAAGCTATTGCAGACCAACTAACAAAAGTGCCAATGTACTCAGAGAATCCACTAATTTTAGAGTTCCCTGATGAATTGATCTTCAACTTGAACATAGCATACCACTGGAAGTTGTACTTTGATAGCTCCTACACACAACACAGATCGGGAGCTAGGGTCTTTTTCATGACTCCACGGGGAGATTACATACCAAGTTCCTACAAGCTGGAATTTCCCTACACAAACAATATCATAGATTATGAGGCTCTAACCATAGGACTAATAATAGCAGTGCAGTGGCATATCATAGCTCTCAAGGTTTATGGGGACTCATAACTAATAATCAATCAAGTGAATGATAAGTATTAGACTAAGGATGACAAGCTAACTCCATACAAGAAATTGGTGGAAAGTCTTAAGGAATCCTTCATCGAGATCACATTCGAGCAGATACCTAGAGCAAACAACAGAGCAACAGACGCCATGGTGATAGTTGGATCCCTATTGGATATCCCTCACAATGTCCCAAAGAATGAATTCCTAGTAAAGCAGCTTCTCATGCCTCCATTTGAGGTACTGGAGTCAGAATTTGTGTGTGAAATTGTTGGTCCCAATGATCCCTAGTAGCATGACATATACACTTATCTAAGAAAAGGGGTCCTACCTATTGACTTACCCTCAAGCCTAAAAAGAACCTTTGTCAAAAAGTCCTCTCACTTTTTCACCCTAGGAGAAACCCTTTACCGTAGGAGCATAGAAGGAACCCTGTTACGATGTCTTAATGCTAAGTAGGCCTTGACCACCTTAACCAAGGTGCATAACAATATATGTGGTTCACACTCAAGCAGTATGACCTTGGCCAAGAAATTGCTGAGGATGGGGTATTATTGGATTACTATTGAAAGAGAAGCACATGACTATGTCAGAAGGTGTCTACAATGTCAGTAGCATGGGGACCTCATCCATGCACCAGCTCAAGAGCTCCATCCTATTGTCACACCTTAGCCCTTTTTGTAGTGGGGGCTCGATCTCATTGGAAAAATCAACCCCACATCATCTAGTGGCCACAAATTTATCATTACCACCACTAAGTACTTCACAAAGTGGGTGGAAGCCATCCCCATGACATACATTACCAGAAAGCAGGTTCATCTTGAACTACCTAATATGTCGCTATGGTGTCCCACAAGCCATTATCTCAGTTAATGGGGCACCATTGAAAAATTAGGATGTCTGTGACTTATGCGAAAAATTCAAAATCCAACATTGCTTTTCCACCTCGTATTATCCCCAAGGGAACGACCAAGCTGAGGCTACAAACAAGACCATTCTAGAAATCCTGAAGAAAATGGTCAATGAAGTTGGTCGTGATTTGCATCTCCAACTGAGTTCTGCCCTTTGGGCCTATCAAACCAGCATCCACACACCCATAAGTGCCTCCCCCTTTTCCTTGGTCTATGGATCATAAGCCATATTTCCCATTGAGATTGAGCTCCCCTCACTAAGAATCTCACTACAAAATTGCATCACTAAGACTGAATGAGCTAGAACTGCTGGAAAAATGGTGAATGGAGGCATTGAACCATCTACAGGTATATCAAAACCAACTCAAGCAGAACTATAACAAGAAGATCAGGAGTAAGAAATTCCAGGTAGGAGAACTTGTGCTAAAAGAGAATTAGAAGAATGTCCCAAACCCAAACGAAAAGGAAAATTTGAACCCAAGTGGCTAGGATCATTTGTCATCACAACGAGTTACAAGTCATGGGAATATTAATTATCAAGACCAGAAGGTAAGCCTTTGCACGAGCCCATGAACAACTCCCATCTCAAAATGTTTTATGCCTATATCTTTCAAGATATAGAACCAAAAAATAAATAAAAATAGAAAATGTCCTAAAAACGGGTCACCCTGATGAAAACTTGGAAAACAGGCATCTTGGTGACAACAAAAAAATAAAAAATGAAAAAAATACAAAAAAATTAGAAAAAGGATCAACAACAGTAAAAAGAAAAATCATCCTCTAGTGAAAACCACTTCGGTGGCGCTTTGAGCAAGTACCTTGGTGAAAACCTAGTGAATAGGCACCTTGAGTAAATAAGTAGTTTCCATCCACCAGGATCTTCATGACTTGTTCTGCATCATCCATCCACTTCGCTTTCGTCATTCGTCACATTCCATATTCCCATCTATCACCGATCCGCACCCGCATCATAGCTTGGTCCTGTGTTCATGTCATGATCCCTCCTAGTACTACTCGGCCCATTCTCAAGGTCAGTTTTTCTTGCCTTTATCAGAGTAGTCTATTGCTACACCCGAGGGGCATGTTCTCATTGGATGAGATTCATGTATGTTCTTGAAATCCCAAAATCAGAAAATCCAAAAAACATAAAAATATCAAAAAATCTAAAAAAAAATTGAAAACACAAAAATCCAAAAACATTCAAAACATATCAAAATCCAAAAATAGGTCAAAAAATTAGTCAAAAGTTCAAAAATAGACTCGTCTTGTTGAACTACATCATCTCTAAGCTTTGAACGTAGGCAAGGTTGATCTTTGATCTTCCCACGAGACACTTAGGTCAGTCCTTTAGGAGTCCGTCATAATAAAATGGCAATCCATTTGTTCATATCTCATCAATAATCAAGTTTGTGTTAGTTGAAGTATGTGGTCTCTGCATATATAACGTAGGCAAGGCTAATTTGTTGATCAGCCCCTGAGTCCCCTAGGATAGGTCTTTAGGTTAGTCTCTTGGTCAAAATCTTGGAAAACCCTAAAATATTTGAAAATTCAAAAAATCAAAACATTTGTAAAATCTTGATAAATACCAAAAATGCCTCATAACATTTCAGAAAAAGTTCAAAAAATCCAAATATTTGATAAAAATCATCCATCCCATCTCGCTTTCACCCGTAATAAGCATCACTCATAATAAATCATTCACCCTCAACCTTTGGGGAAACAGTCGGAAACAAGTCTAGCAATTCAAAAGTGAAAACTCAAAGCGTTAAGGTCTCAAGTCTAGGTCAGTCGATAAACAATTTGGTCAACTCTTTTTGTCAATAACTTATCATCCAATCAATCCCAAATCAATCATCTCATATCGTCTTGTCCTACGATGCATCCTTCCTACAATGGACATCAACATCAGGCATCACCGTAGTTTAGTCTTGGCTAGCTGTATGAAGAACATTAGCTTGTTTGTTTACTTTACCTTTGTCTTTTGACTTATCTTTTTGTGCTCATTCCAATGACCTTTCGATGATGTCCAAACAAAGGGGTTTAGAGAGAAAGGAATGGGGCAATGATCATTATCTTTTTATCTATTATGCTTGTTGGATATTCTTGTAATATAACCTTCGTCATGCATGATTTGTTTGGGTGTAGGGAGGGTGTTTTAGTTGTCTTTTTTAACACATAGGAAGGCTTGATTTTCTATGTTTTGGTTCGAGATATTTGAAATATCTAAACTACATTTTGAATAAATTTTTGTATGCCATGTGTGAATAGGATTACTCCTATTTGATTGCCAAGTCAAAGTCCATCACACTAGATGTAACGCCTTCCTGGTTCTTTATACCTTGATGCATCATGCCTATGTTTGTTATCAAACATAAGGTAAGTATCCCTTTTAAGGTCCCAATTCCTTATAAGAAAATTATCCATCTCTCATCATTATCTCTAGTAAAGTTGCCTTGTTGAATCCTCTTTTCATCATCTCATTTCTTCTTTTTCGTGCTAACATCATTCCATGACAGTTAATCATCATCGCCAATGCATCCATCTTGCATCCACAAATCATTATCATACATAAATCTCATAATCATAGCATATCACATCATTCATCTCATCCATCTCACATGCATTACATTATCATTTAAGTTACTTAGGATAATATAGATTGGTTATTCTAAGCATCTTAAAACCATCATCATATTGTACATCATATAAGAAACACTGATCATCTCACATTCACGTTCATCATCATAATATAGATCTGTTAGTCTAAGCATCTAATAAACCATACATTTGCATAAAAAATCCATTGCATAATCATATAGGCATCATCACATCATCCATCTCAAATGCAATACATCATCATTTTAAGTTGTTTAGAATAATATAGATTGGTTATTCTAAGAATCTTGAAACCATCTCATTTGCATCATCATCATAACCATCCATACATCCATCTTGAACCTCTTTTTCACGAGATCAACCTTCAAAATGAACTTTTCGCTCGATCTCTCGAGGAGGAAATGTAGCAGTTACTTCTTTCTGCTGGGATATCCAAAAAAATCAGAAATTTTTTGAATTCTGATATGATCGGCAAGTTTATTCTTTGAACCAACGCAACAAGTAGGTTGCTTCAAAGAGGGGAAAAATGTAGACATGCAAAATTGACATCATGCATCTAAATCTAACTAATTAACATCAAATTCTTCTGTTAATCAAATAAAACAATTTATTCGATTAAAATCCTTTTTTAATTAAATAAATAAACTTTATTTAATTTGATCCTCACATACCTCTTTGATTAAATAAATCAATTTTATTTAATCAAATCCTAACGACCCTCTTTTAATTAAATAATTCACTTTATTTAATTAATCTCTAAAGTCATCCATTTAAATTAAATAAATTTATCTTTATTTGATTTAACACTAACATCATCCTCTTTGATTAAATAAATCAAATCCTTTATTTAATTAAATCTAAATCATATTCTTCTCAACTTTGATTTAAATCAAACCAAAAATATAAATCAAATTGTCACATCATTTAATCCTAATCATCCAAATCCTCTAGATATTGCCACTTGCACATGAAAATACATTTAATTAATTTATTAAATCCCCATTTTCTTTCAACATGGCATATTTAGGGGAATATTCCTTCAAGTTTGAAAACCCCTCCAAGTGGATTTGTCCTTCCAACAAGACATTAATTCCCTCTTACATGTCCTTGTGCATTGAGCCAAGTGGCATTTAAGTCACTCTTTTCTCCCTCCAACAAGTCATTTCACAAATTTGAAAATCCACCTAATAACATTTATTGTGCATATTCATCAAAATGTGCTCAAGCTTGCTCCATTCTCATCTTGACAAGTGGCACTTTCCCATTGGATGTTGAATGATCCCACATTGCTCTATTTTGCTCATTCCTCCATCTTGTCTTTCTATAAATAGAAGGATTTCCTTTGTATTTTGCATGCACAACTTAGAGCAAAGTTACTCTCTTCACATTGAGAGCTAATTTTGACCATTTCATATCATTTGTCATCATTTAAGATAGGATATATCAGATTTTATCAAGGAATCACATTGTTCTTCATCACCAAGTGGATCAACCATCAACAAATCTTTATCAAGCTTGCATAGGAGTTGGAAAAGGGCCAATTTTCACATAAAATTGGCACCAATTCCCCCATGGGATTAAGAGTTTGCATCTTAAAATAGGATTTTATTTCTTTCTTGGTTCATTTTCTTGATTTTCTTTCCTATTCAAACTTTGCAAATGAATTTCATGGGGAATCTTGATTCTCACTTGCATTTAATCTAATATTGTGTTTGTCTCTTGTGTTTATGCAAGCCTAGGATTGGGGTTCTACATTATGATGCAATAGGAAACTACAAGGAACTTCAAATTTCATCCACACAATATAAGGTACAAAAAAAATCACAATTTGAAAGCATTCAAGAGAGAAATTGTGCACAAATTCTTCTTTATTGAATTTTGTGTGAGTTATTTTGAAGGTACAAAAAAGAGTATCACAATTTGAAATAATTCAAGAGAGAGTTTGTGCATAAATTCTTCTTTATTGAATTTTGTACATGAGTTTTTCTGAAGATTATGGGGACCAAAAATTAATCACAATGTGAAATCATTCAAGAGATTATTTGTGCATAAATTAATGGGAAGGTAGCCATGATCAGAAGTAGAAAATGGGTGATAGCTGATGGGTGGAGTCCATCCACACATCAAATAGGTCAAATCAAGTGCTACAACAATACAGGGCATGCACTTATATCTCATTTAGTGTTATCCATTCAAAATTTCCATTCAAATGCTATAGATTGAAGAATACCATCCAAGAGCACTTGGTGGTGTTTGTACAACTGATGTTGCAGCTGCAGTTGCGACCAATCTAGTGGACATGTATGCAAAATGTGGAAACATAGAAAAGGAACATGAACTATTTGACAAAATGCCTTGAAGAAAATTTATCTCATGGAATGCAATGATTGCAAGATATGCACAATATGAATTTTTCAAGGATGCTCTCAAAATCTTTGAATTAATGAACCACTCTAGAACAGATCCTGACATTTTAAGCTTTTCTTGTGTTCTATATGAATACAACCATGAAAGTATAGTTTCTTCAAGATAGTCAGCTTGTCAAGAAGGTCAACCATGCAAGCATACTGATCAATTGTAGATGTAATGCAATAAGAGTTTCTCATGTGATCAAAGTATGTATTGGTGTACAATGGGTATGCCAAAGAGATGTAGAAGGTTATTCTAAAAAAAAAATGATCTATTTTTTGGTACATTTGTGCAATAAAGGTCTAAATGGAGAAGTGATATGCATCCATTTACAAGTATCCAAACATGAATGAAAAAAAAAACCTTTGAATTAGGAAAATAATTGTAGTGCCACCCCACACTGCCTTACCCACTTCTTTTTCCATATGCATAGATTCACCTGTCAAGCTACTCTCATGTACAAAACTTGTACCAGATATCATAAGGCTATCTAGAGGAATTTTTTTTACAACTTTCACAAACAAAATGGTGTTAATTTTCATATCCTTAACAGTAACTTTTTCCCTAGTTTCCTTAGTCACAATTGATATAGTCCTTTGGGCCTATACATAATTAAAAGGATTCGTTCCCATGGAATTTAGGCTTGATCCCCACATTGTGCCTGTTAGTTACGCTTCACCAAATCATCTCCTTTGTGCAATATTTTTATGAATGGATGAGATCGATCCCATTGTCTTGCATCCCTTCTCTACTACTGCATGTATGAGAATGTGTATAGGGAATATAAAGGCATAATGTAATTTAAGACTCACAAAATTGTAAAAAAAAATGTAAACAAGAGAATTAAAAAAATATATAGTGGGTCGATCACAATATATTTTTCAAACCAACAAACATGTTATAACTTAGTACATATTCAATTTAAAATGAAATGTCCTATGATATTTGCAAGTGGTCTCCTCCCTTGCCCCTCTTTCCTATAGAAATTCCACCTTGCCAATAGGTACAATTATGAATGACATGTTATAGTTGCAAATATTGGTATAGGAAATCTATAATAGGATATGACATATATCACAACATAATAGAAGGAGATGTTTTTAGATGTTATAGATGCAATTTTAACTATTAATCTCTCTTCTCTTGATATCTATTTCCTTTTATCTTTCTTATCTCTCTCTCCCTCTACCTCTTGGTCTCTCTATCTCCCTTTGCCCTCTTTGTATATCCCTATAAAATGATGCATAGTTGACTTTAACAGGTATCACTTCTCCATTGAGACCTTTGTTGCACAAACATCATTTGCTAAATGGCCTACCAATTTACCTCACATACTACAAAATGTTTGTGGAAAATAGACCCATTTTTTTCCTAATTGACCTTCCACACCTCTTTAACATACCCATTGCACACCAAGGTATGATTTCTAGTTATGCTAATATATACTTAACTACATAGGGTAAAGGATTCCATAATGTTAAAACCCTAGTATGCTCATTATTAGGATCTTGGCCGTAATTTTCATTTTAATAAACATACTCTATGGGAGAGGACCTAATAGTTGAGCATGTTTCAATAGTTGTGATAGTAGTTGTTTATATAATGCCCAATAGTTGTGATAGTAGTTGTTTATATAATGACTAATAGTTGTGACATGAATACCCATAATTAAATAAAATGTATTCCTTTGATCTAAACAACAACCAATCATGTGATGCCACATCAACACTCAACTACCCATGATGTGAATGCACAAGTATTGGTCAACTACTCTTGACAAAAAGCATGTTGATATGACATCATATTTTATGATTTGGCCTTGAAACGAAATCTATGCACAGTGGACCTACCAAGTAAGCTACTATAAAAAATTGAGAGTGATTTGAAATTTCCACATAGGATAATTAGAAGCGCAAAGTTAGGGTGCACAACTATTGGGTTGTCTCCCGTAAAACCCTCATCAAAACATTATTTTTAGGTTGTAGCTTGCCAAATTGGATAATTGAAAGGTCAATGCTTATGAGGAAGAGTTTGGAGGCGCGGAAACCCATAGTGGAAAGGAAAGCAACATCAAATGGAGAAAAAAAACTAAAAAATGGCGAAAAATGATGAATGGTTGAGATTCGTTTAATTGTTTTGCATTGGTATGGATGCAAGATAGTTTTAGAGACACTTTTATAGGTAGGCTCATTCATAGAGGGAATTCCTTTGGCGTAAAAATATTTTGAATAAAATAAAATAACTGGAGACATATGTGATAAATAAAAAGTTCCTGAAAAAAAAAACCCAAAGACTGATATCTCCCAGTCATTTCTCTATAGATGTATTTAGAATATCTATACAAGTATTTCCCCCCATTTGCATGATTGAGTTAAATTTTGGGTGATAAACTGATATTTTTATTATTTCTAACTATCTCCTAATAATTATCCCACTTGCATGACTGACACTTGAATAGGTTATGAAAATTTTGGTTAATGTTTCAAGCAAGCCCATAAACATAGCTGATCTTGTTTCTAAAGGAATACATTGGATATATGTGTGTTTGTTTCTCTGCGTGGGGAGGAGACTATTATTTTATCATTTGCATGGTCAACTTATATTTCTCCCATTTGAAATGGATAACAATTAAATTTGGGGGGAGAGATTTGTTGATGTATTATTTTAACTACCACATAAAATGAAAAATTGATCTTTGCGTCTCCACATCAAAATTAATTAGTTGAAAATTGATTATGAAAATGTAAAATAAAACAAACAAATAGCCGATAGTAATAATGTTTTAAAATTGAATACTCACCAAAGCTTTGTCTCTCATCATATTTTGCATTGAATGAGCCAAACTGAAAGTAGGATTAGAAAAAATATATTTAAATTGATTAGTAGAAAAGTAGGCATCATAAAAAAACATGATTGTCAAAATCTTAATATGGTTTAGCTAATGTTCTGCAGTCATTCATATGTTAAGGTAACAACCAATGGAATCCCTTCTGGCACAACAACAACAATGGTAACCTGCACAAAAATAGTTCAATTAGTATTTAATGCCTTTCACAATTTTGTAAACCAAAATATTTGTTGCTATAGAGAGATTATCCCATATGAATACAAATTTTTGAAATAGTTTTTCACTTCACATGAATGTTATTGGAGAAGATCACAGGAAAGTAAACTCTCTTAAAGCAATCATATTACTTTAGGTAGCTAAAATTTGTTTGCACTCTATATAAAGTTTGAGACTTCAATTTTGAGTTTTTAATTCAATTTAAGAGATCCTAATCTTTATGAGAAAGATTCTCTATAAAGAGAAAGTAGCAAGCACAAAGATGAACAAAGATCATGTAAAAATATATCTAGCAAAAGAAAAAGCTACAACATGCAGAACAAAATCCTACCTGTGACAAAAATTACAAGAATAATAGCAAAAGCTATACTTCCACAATCATACCACCCTTCCTTGATGCCCTACATGTTCCAAAGTGAAAAATGGTTACAAAACTTTCATTGTTTTGAAACAGAGGGAATTTTAGCCATATCATTAGGAAAAATGCAAAAGGAAAAAAAGATACTATGGATTACTTCAGTCTTTATTTGAAACCCGAGTGACAAAGCCGCACAAATCATTAAAATTACTAAATTCATGTCTTGACAAGATTCCCATAGAAAAACCTAAACACCAAAGAAATTAACATATCTATGACAATAACCATAATATCAATTTTCCATAAGAAAACTAAAACAATTCACAATAAGTGTAAATTTTATTGAAAGTATAATAAAGTAAAGATTAAAAGGAAATTGCATGCAACCTTTTGGAGATATGTATTCTTCCCATTCGCATTTTGACGGTGTAGCAAGTCTTTAGGGTTTTCTTTAATACCCTTATCAACATTAGTGCTTAAGTGCTTTGCTACCTCCTTTACATATTACCAGTTCTATTACAACCATAGCTACCTTAAAAAAAAATTCCCTAAAAAACATAATGACCAATATTACCATGCGTAGATCATTTTATTTTCTTACCCCTCCTATCCACTATAGACTATCAAAGTCTTTATCTCTAACTAACTGAGCAAGCTTTTCTTCCTCGATATCAAAGCCCTCTATGGGATTATCAGGAAAAGGATAGATCTTATAAGCTTCAATTTCATATGGTGTTTTTAATGTTGTCAAACCAAAACATGAAAAAACAAAAGAACAAACTAAAATACACTTGGCTTGCAAATCATGCAATAACAATCAAATTAAAATGTACTTGGTTAGCTAGTGAATGCCGATTTAGATAGGATAAGATAATAATAGTAATATACAAGAAAGCCCAAAATTGGTCCATCGGATTCTAAAAGAACAATTAAAAATAAGGAATAGCAAGTGGAAGAGCAACAAAACTTGATAATTGAGTGCACTCAACAGAACGTATATAAAAAAAATCTTGGAAAATGTACCTGTTTAATAGCAGTGGTGGGATGATTAAGACATAAATTACATGGACCATACCTACAGAATCTGGTATGCATGTAGTGCCCACAATCAGGCTGGGTGGACCTCTCTGGGTAGCCACTGAGTTTTCCCTCTGCTTGCAGTGTCATCTACAACATAGATTTTGCATTCTCAAACCAAGAAACAATATCATCAAGGACTTCAAAAATCCTCTCATCTAACTCACCTTCTAGAATAGTATGATATGCATTATCATAAAGTTTCAATTGTTTGTCAACACTTTGTGACTTCTCATATAATCCCTTGTTGACAGAGGGATCAGTTACCTTGTCAATAGCTCCATGGAGAATTAATAATGGTAAAGAAACCTGCATATAACCTCTTTAAGTGCCAATAACAAAGTAAATTCAACTAAAAGCAAACGTTACTCCATTATTTAACACTTCATGCATTTTTTTTTCTATTTCTTGTGTAGTCCATAGCATCTGTAGGGCAGTCCCTAGTCATGGCCGATCCTTGTAGGAAATTACATGGTTATCAGTTTGAAAGAAATAAATAACAAGGCCATGTTAGAGCATACTTTTCCGCAATGAGATTTAAGTTTTCTTTACCATAAGGTTTGTGTTTTTCCCCATGGAAAAGATTCAAAAAAATAAGAATGTACATGCAGAATAACCAATTACAAGCAAGTACATAAATCTTTCCCTTTTCGATGTCCTTAAATGCTAACTCTACAAATTCTTTATTAGGAACCCATTTCTTATTAGGAAAGATGCGAGCTATGCATTTTAAAATCTACACCATGAGCCAAGATGGAGTAACATCATCTGTAAGCTGGCAGTTCAAGGATTTTAATTAGTTGTGTCAAAAGTGGGCAATACTTCTAAAATGTGAGAAACTAAAAACTCATGCAAAAAGAAATTAAATAGAGCTTCAATTGTGAAAATTTACTTTACACATAGGGGCAACTAGAACAGCTCCATCCCATTGATGGGGTTGGTTCAGATGGATCTTTAGAGCCACTGGTCCTCGTAAGGACTCTCCCAAAAGAAAAAAAGGAAGATCCTTGTATTCTAACATGGCTGCAAGTCATAGAGGCTGTCAACTATCTAAGCTTTGCAGACTTGCTTGTAAAACAAAAAAATATAACAAGTTGAATTCATGGCATGTGTAGCAGACTGGAGATTCATTTCCAATGATTAATCAATACAGTTTGAAGCTCAAATCAGGACAATATAGTTGAGATGTTGGGGAAGTAAATCAGTGAGAATTAGAATCTCATAAAGCAATTGCCAACAGCTAACGAATGAAAGCACAATTTCTGTATAGAAACTTAGCACACAATTAACAACTTGAATAACAAACACAAAACAAAAGATTTAGATTAATAACATCTGTATCATCAACACCATTTCATAATGTCAATTTCACCAAACAACATTATACAAGAATATGTATAATTGAAAACAGTGATAATGATCAAATAATTTATTTTCTTTCGAATTAATAAATATTAAGAATTCAAATCTAAAACCTACTGTTTTCAAGAAATACTGTTTACTAGTACACATTTTACATGCAAAAGTGATAAATATTTAGCTTATTTACATATAAAAGTGATATAACTTCCACAATTGACTATAATAATCGTTCACATAAAATCATTTATTTTTCTTTATAAAAAAATTGGGACTCTTCCAGAAAAATCCTCTTTACCTATGTATAAAAAATAATCATTAGCAAAAGCCTGATTCTAGACTACAAGAACTGCAGGAAGAGAACAATGCATACAGTTGAAAATATTTGGCTATCTCCTCTCATGGTAGCTCCATTTGATCTCTTCTCGACCACGTTGACATCTTCTGAGAGGTTTCAGAGAAAATCAAATGAGTGGCTTTAGAAAACCAAATAAACAACATTATAATGGAAGATAATCCATTGTCTCTATACGACTATAAAATGCCCAAATTTGAAGTCTGGATAACTTCATCATTTTCTCCCTTTGAAAATGTATGTGCAAATCTATTATGAAAAACAGTAGCATTACTCCAAGCCCTTAGATAGCAGAGCCCTATCTTCCTCAGGAGGACTTCAGCGGGAGAAGTTACCAGGGTTAGTCTCATCTCGATCAAACGAAACCAAAAATAGAAAAAATGATTCTCTAAATCACGACTATAATACCATATATCCATTAATGCTGATGTTTTTACATGTGAGGATCCTCTAAGTGGCATATAGGGAAAAGTCTAAAAAAGGATATGTGAAACCCATCGATAATTTTTTTTAAACCAAAGAATCTTCTATACAAGAATGATAATATAAACCAACAAATTCATCAATGAAATGACTAGAATTAAAACCCTAAGCTCGTAAGATGGCACCTGTTGTCATTAAATATAGATTATTTTTATGATGCCTTTTAGATCATGAAAATCTCAATTGAATTGAAAGATGAGCATACCTTGAGCCCATCGACAGAAAGAAGGCCACTGATTATGCACTATTTGAGGCCAGTGCCCAACACTATCACATCATACTCTTCATCCATGGCTAATTTGTACAGGTGAACCGATCAGAGAAAAAAATAGCCAAATGGGTGTGTGTTTTTTTTATTAAATGGTGATTTGGGTTAATTATTAAGGGTTTTTTGGGTACACAAGACTAGAGTAAATGAAACTGAGTGTAGTGTGCAAATGGGTAGCGTGCAAGCTGCCTGGTATTTACGTTCCATCGATCATCTTACTTCCACCTCAACTTGCCTTGAATGTTGGACTTCGATCTCACTTCCACCATTTGTTCGTCAAATTTTGGACTTCAATCTCACTTCCACACTTAAATGCACGTCAATTCTAGCAAAATTAACCCCCAAAATGCATAAAATTCCACAAATTCACCATCATATTTCCCAAATCGTATATTTACAGCCTGAAGCTCGCCAATGTTCCATCAATACGACTCCTCTTTTCTTACCATTTTCCCACAGCAAAAACCCTAAAATTAGCACACCCGAGCTTCACCCGACTTTGGCTGTCGATTGACTGACTTTCTCCAATGGTTTAGATCTTTTCAATGATTTTTTCTCTCAGGATGTAAATGTAAATCTCTCACGCGTTCTTTCGAATATAAAATATATTTATTTTTGTGCGCGGCATGTGAATTGAGTGTTATACGAGCTAGAAAATATATCTTGTGACGGCAAAATAGTTCTCATCTTAAATGGCCTGACAAGATTTCCTATATTTTCATCATTTCCTTGTGTGGAAAACAAAATAGGTATACAAGAAATTCAAGAGGAGACAAAAAAATTACTTTGCCGTACAACGTGGTCGACAATTCAGCTATCCGATGCCGAAAAAAAATATTCACAGTTGGGCTGACAAAAATTCTGGTGGAAACTTCAAACAAAATAGCCTATCAACTAATTAAGTACTTTAGTTAGTGAAGTTGGTCTCTAAAATAAGAATAAAAATATCAAATAAATTAAAAACAAATAAAAGTGATATGAAAGTAAGAATTTATCTAAAAAAAATATTTTAAAAAAGAGAGTAATGTTTTGTATCTTCACAAAAGAAATAAAATTAATATAGAATTTAAAGGAATTGTATTGGGTCTAATAGTATTGGGTCACAATGTCTATTCCATCAAATATTTCTTCTAAAAGAGATTACAATCACATTTCATCTCAAGATTTAATTGTCAAACAAAATCATACATAAAAGAAGTTTTGTTTCAATTAATTCTTTGGTTAATTTTAGATAAAAAAATCTATTATAAGCTTGAGAACACTTTTTAGGTGATTACGATAATCTCCCAAAAAAATTCATTTAAAAAATAAATATTTTTTTTATCTTTCTCAAATGAACTATTACCTTTAAATAGTCAAGAGGATGTACTAGGATCATTGTTTGAAAACTTGTTACCTTGGTCTAAATTTCAAGAG
This sequence comes from Sequoia sempervirens, assembly GCA_007258455.2. Classification (NCBI taxonomy): domain Eukaryota; kingdom Viridiplantae; phylum Streptophyta; class Pinopsida; order Cupressales; family Cupressaceae; genus Sequoia; species Sequoia sempervirens. The sequence continues at coordinate 215,740,689 of VDFB02086081.1, read as the reverse complement.
ATAAAAATATTGCTCCAAAATTAAATGTGGGAACATTAAAATATTCAATAAGATATATAATTCAAAATTTAATGTAACCTCGAGACTTGTTGATATCAAATTTTATACAATTATTACTTCTATTTGTATAGATATCAAGCATAGTAATCCTATAAGTGTACGATACAAATCATAAAGCATGTATGGGTTGGTATAGATTACTCTACATTATGCTAGATTTGGTTGAAAATTATAGCCATCCAAGATCTAGAAGCTTCTAGAAAGCACAAGAAAGATTATCTATGGGAGAAACATGCTATTTTATCAAAGGATGCAAATGATAGTGTTGGTTGTTTTCAATGAACCAATAAGATCTCAAAAGATACCTATGAGTTTTCTAGACCCAATTCTTGAATACCTGCAAGATAAGTAGCTAACAAACGAGATGCAGCATCAATTGTTTTATCTCTTGCACTTTGGGCTCTGCAAAACCAGGGAGGGCGATCCCACAATGTAAATTATATGACTCTTCCAAACAATTAACAAATACATTGCATAGATAAGTAGAGATATTTTGATGAAAGGTTAGGAAGATGAAATCCTTCAAGAAATAGGCATTTCCTTGAAAGAATTGTATATCCAAAATTGAGAATACAAACAACACCAACCACAACAAATAAAAGATTGATCGAAAAGTTATTTAAAATAATGTTCTCATGTTGGGTGACCAGAATCCTAAGAGATACTTATAATGATTCAATTCAGTGCCATTATCTATGGGCTAGGAGTCGAAGAAAATTTAAATGCAAGGTACATTTAATTGATCTTAGTGAAATTACTTTGAAATTCACCCATCCATAATCAAAACCTAAGACTACTTATCAAATGCAATTATCCTGCACATGAATTTATAATCTGATCTAAAAATTTTAATTGTTTCTTTGAACCAGAGCTAAAATAAATGCATATAGCAAAGCACAACAATGATGATAATTAATGAAATGATCTTTGATCATAATTTTCATTAATAGCTCAAGTACAGATCAAAATTGGAGGGACTACAAAATTTAAAACTTTCATTATCATTTAGATATGCTCAGGAACCATACATTTGACAAAATTTACTATCTAGACTCAAAGCATTAGACAAGGACTTCTAACATATTTGCTATGTGTTCTTCAATTACACTATTAGATTCCAGAATTCAACAAAAGACCCACACTGTTGGCCTTGAATTCCCTTTTATGGAAGCAAGGGAGCAAAACAAGCTTCGGGCCAATAGTACAAATATCATATCCTAATTGGACCACTAGAAGACAATATTCCCTTACAGTTATATTTACATTTTCAATAGGAGGGAATACATATGAAACAAAAATTATTTTCATTTGTTGTGAAGAAGCAAACCCGCCTTCCAAAAGACACATGTTAAAAAAAATCCTTCAAGTTGTTGTAGCACGCCCATCCCACTTGGCACTAAGGTGACAAAATTCACAAAGAAAAGAAAAGTAAAAATTCCTAGTCAGCATCCACATTAGTGATCAATATTTACCTATAACACTCTTAATTAGAACACACATATTGTATACATTATAACCTCTAAGGCTAGACCTGCACAATACTTGACCAAGCATATGTGTTCCATTCTGAATTCATTAATCCAATCCATCTACAAATATTATTTTCCATTGTTTGTATTCCTTCTCAGATGGCCAAATGAATTCAATAATTTCATCCATTTTCTTTCTGTAAGGAGCATACTTTATCATCATTGAATTAGCTTCCTTATCAAAGTCTTCAAGCAAACTAATGATAAAAGATAACTTCTCCAAAGTATCTTTAAGGATATCAATATTGACATCTTCACATATTATTTTTTCTTTAGAAGCAATTGTAGTGTCCACTTAATTCTTCCACATTTGTAGAGGCTTCACTTCATCATGGGCTTGCAGGATGTCAGGTAACAACAGCAACTATGCTTGATCATATTTGATCCTTAACTCTTTTATCTTCTACTATAATGGAGCAACATACCCATGGAATTGTTGTTCCTTAACATCACTGACAAACTTATAAGTGGACATTACCTTTGGACATTTATCTTCTCATTGGTTTGCCTAGGCTGCCATTGAATTCAAATCACTAACTCTCAAAATCCATATATCCAAGAGTGGGGTTCCCAATTCTCCATCTCTCTGAGACATATCCATTGCTCTCAACATCAAAGAATAATTAGCATGGACACTATTCAATTTATTTTGACTCTCCCTATTGAGGTGCTTCAGAATAGTATGAACAATGCTAGCATTATTCTAATGCATTAGGTTCTATTTTTTCTCAAGAAACTTCTTATATTCCTCAACTTGCTGAAGTAGTTGTTCTTTTATGGGTTCAATGGATGGAGTTGTCTTTGATGTACTCAACTTCTCTATTACAATGGGCTCCTAACCCATGTTGTAAGGAACAATTGACAATGGTTGCTTAGGTGGAGGAGACTGAGGATGAATTATAGGAGAAATGAGAGCAATATGGATTGAGCTAGTTGGCCCTTCTGACCTCAACATTTCCACTTGTTGTTTCCAAAATTATTGCTCTATTTCAAGCTCAGCTACTCTCTGTTGACACTTATTGTATTCGCCTAGAATCTCATGGTACTTTCTTTTAAACGTATCCATGTCACTAGTGAGATGCTCAACTGTTGCTTTTGTGAACCTGGCAGAATTTATAGTCATGTCAGTGGATTCTAATGTTGGAGTATCTGCAACTCTTTTCACAACTAGTCTGCCACTTAAATCTCATAATTCTGCAACCTTGGTCTTCCTTGAGCTAAGAGACAATGACCATTTTGCCAAAACATCCCATTCCTGACTAAATGCAGATCCTTGAAGTGCCAACCTGGCCTCTTCTTCATCTTGAAATAAAGTACCATCAACCCTTATTGTATCAAGCACCACTGCATCAACAATAACCCATTTAGGTAACAACAAAAAAACACTTTTTTGCACAAGTTCTCTTCCCTCCTCAAGTGTAATCTTCTAAAATTGTTTCTTCATTTCTTGCATTGCATTGGCTTGGATAACATTTTCTAGTAATTTAGGATGTAAAATTATTTCAACAACAACCCTCTCTACATTTTCTCCAGCTTTTTCTCTCCATGTAAAATCCCTAAATGCCAGTGTTTCAATGAAAGAATCATCCTCCATTAACTATTTGCAAGCCTCCTCCCTCATATCATCAATATTTCTCACACCACTCAATTAAGTTTTTCCCAATCTCAGGATACTTGTCCCAGAGTTTGATGCAACTTCTCTTAGAGGAGAAGGTGTCCCTTGCTACATATCTTTAGTAGTTATCACAATGTAATCTTTATCACTATCAGGGTACTCCACTATTTGTCTCTATTCTATAGTTTATCTCTTGATTAGTGGTTGCTCTAGGGGAGGAGAACTTCTTGGAGGAGAATCAATGTCAATTATAATAGGTGAGGATTGTCTGGGAGGCAATGAGACTCATCTAGTTAAAGAATTTGGCTTTGAATCCTCAAATTCAATAGGGATTGTGATGCCTATTCCTTCTTAGTTATTTCCCTTTTCCTAGTATACACCCCAATTTCTTTGGATGGCTGATAGGAAGGCCTTTCCTCCAGTTGTTTAGATGGACCCTCTTTAATTACCACGGCCTTTCCATTATCCTTGGTTACTTCAACCCTTCTCAACACATTTTGGGTTTGTTCTCCTAATCTTTTCTACCATCTTGTTGAAAGCAAGATACATAGCCTTCCTTTCCTCTTGCACTTGGAAATCAAAAATATTTCTGCAACATCCTCTGGGAAGTAGAAATTGTGAATAAAGACACCCAATGGCATTTTTTTCTTCACTACATGAAGGAATCCCTTGGGGCCATAGTTCATGGGGTGAGCTGTCATCAATTTGTAGGGCTTGAGGATATCACTCAAAGCTTTCCATTTCCCTTTTATTAACACAAAATCTGCAAATGCTATATACTGTAGGAAGAAGGATCCCTTCTTCTTATTTTATGGTAGGTGACAATCTTGGGATGTAGCTAACTATCTCATGAATTCTATAAATCCAATCTTGAGGGGTAGATCTCTTGACAACACAAAAGGGTAAATAGTAGTCCTGTACGTGCCCTAAATATGGTTCTATATGGATATGGAATGATATCTCCCCAATTATGGTTTATATTCAACTCCGGCCTCCTTTCCATATGTCTTAGGAAGTCATGAATTTCTTTAGGGATCCTTAGTGGATCAAGAACCAAAAGTCTCCTTAGTTTAGATTCAAAAACATTATTGAAGACTAGATAATCAAACTTTTGGTCATCCATATCCAAGATTTGGGCTGAACATTGGACTAGTAGCTCAATATCACCATCCACCTTCTTTAGAGACATGTCTTCCCCAAAATATTTTTCCTGTTTGTACAAAATCGTATGCATCAAAAGAGAATATCACTAGAATTTAACCCAATTCTTTCCTCCCTTGAGCTCAACTAGGTTCTTGTGCATATTTTCTGCTAGATAAGTGGCAAAATCATAAACCACATTAAAGGTTGCATATTGAATATTTCACTCCATGTACAAATATTTGATTGGTATGGTTTCAGGTGCATCAAAGCCAATAATTTAATACAAGGAACAAATGGTCTTCTTGAAGTAGTGGGTAAAATAATTCAAAGGAAAAGGTTCCTTCTCATCTTTTCCAATATTAATTTGCTTCTTACTCTTCCCATATCTAGTGAAGGCCATGGGTATGTGTAGGATCATCATGGAAAAAATATACCCTTAAGTGGAAAAAAATTCAAAAAATTAGAGTTAGGCAAATTGACATAAAAATTTGAATAAGTTATCTATATTATTTCAAAAATATGTAAGAATAAAATCTGTAGAAAATTGAATGTAGTTTCTAAACTACTATGTTTATTTTTTAAAAAAAGAAATCTATCTGATGAAAATTTGAAATTTCAATGTAGTAGTACTTAAATTTCAGCAAAAAATAAGAGGTAGGTGTATGTCTAACCACCCTAACCACAATAAAATGATAATATTTTTTAATAATATTTTAGATATAAGTAGAGGACTCATGTCCAAATGTGATGCATATTTTTTTGTAATTTCTTTCCAAGTAAATAATTAATTATGAATTTTTTAATACAACTTTTAAAAAATATAAAAACTTGTATGTCTAACCACCTTAACTTGCTCAAAACTTCATGAAATTGATTTTTTCTTTTTTTAATCCTATAGTATACAAAGCATAGAATGTGATGCATGCTTTGAATTAAAAAAAATTGATACCATTTGAAAGCTATAAATGTTTTTCAATCAGCCTATCAATCAGAACTTTAGCCATAATTCAAATAGAAAATGAATAATAATTATTTATTAAATTCAAAGTAAAGCATAATTTATATTAGTGGAAAGCTGAGAAGCTCCTTTAAAAAGCCTTTTTGTTTCATCAATTTTTGGTAATAAAAAGTCATCAGCCATAAACCCTACACATACCTAGCCTATCGCCACTTTTTGGCCCATCATGATCCTGCACATAACCTCATGTGCATTGGCAACATTGTAGTTCAAAACAAGACTTTGGTATTCTCATCTTCCTTTTTGAAGGTATCAATATCAATGGGAACCATATCCTCATTCCATTCTTGCAATTTAAAAACTTTTGCAATCTCCTCCTTGGTGATCTTAACCACCTCAACACTATTACCTACCCTAACAATTATGGACAATGGATCATATCTAGCTGTAATATCCTTGATCAAGTCCACATCCACATGTACATTTGGGACTACAAATTTTTCCATGTTTAGTCTCCAAGTATGGCAAACGGGATACTCACAATTCCTATTCCCAAATTAATTGCTAAATTTTTTCTAGCTAGTATAGTGAAATTTAGCATCCTTGATCCAATCCTTCTTGTCCTGCAGTCCCTCATAAATCCTAGTGCCATAATATATCACCTCTCCTTGATTGCTTTTGTTGGTGAAGGGTTTAAGCTAGTCGACAATGTCATCAAAGAGTAACCTAGCTGAGGTCTCAAGATGAGGCTTTTGTGTTTTAGGAGCCATGGAAAATTGGGAAAGCTTACAATGAACTAGGGTTTAGATAAAAAGGAGCTCAAAACCTAATTCTCTCAATTAGCAGCCTAGGGTGCGATTAGAGGACATAAAATTGAACAAATTTGGCCGAGGGCAATAGTTTTATACATAATATTAACTCAAAAAGGTAATTAAAGAATGGAGGAAAAATAAATCTAAAGAAAACAAGCACAACCTGCCCTAATTCAAGATAGTTTGAAATAAAGCACAAAGTTTAGTTTTAATGGTACTCACAACTTTTTGCATTTATAAGAACCCTAATTTGTTCAGTTCCCAACTTGAACACCTTAGCTCAATCTTCTAGTAGCTCTGCATCAACGTGTAATTTTTTGACAATGTGAGGAAATCAATTTGAAGTGTTTTTACAACCCAATTACAATCACTGTTGATGTCCTTTCAGCCATTACTGCTCACTCACGCAAAGAAAAATGACTCTAATGCATGTATGTTTGATTTCAAATAACAATCATTGATTTCCTTCTAAGATGGCATAATGAATGACTCAGATCGAGTAAAAAAAATTGAATTTACTCCACATGGGTTCATCAACTCATCAACCAATGAGAATGTGTTGGCCAGGAAGCATGTCATTTCTTCTCGTGAGCTCAACCTCTTTTCGAACGGACAAAACAACAAACATGTCACCTAATCATGGACCTCACACGTCTCACAATGAGCACTAAATTAATGTTTCTAGGTGTGTGATGGATGGCTAAGATTTAACCATGATGATACTTGTGGGTCATCAATCTAAAACATACTAGGCGTCAGGAATGATACGAAGGACTGGGCCCCTCCATAGCAAGGACATGTGTCACATAATCACAGACCTCGCACACCTTCTAGTGGGAACTCTTCAAGTCCTACATGGTGTGCAATGGGCGGTTAGGATTTCACTGATAGATCCAACACACCATGTTTTTGCACATGCCAATAAAGGTTAACTTAAAATGGGTGCCTCACTAGGTCGACAGGTTTTGACCCTCAAGGCTTACACTTTCCAAAGGGAAGTTTCATAAAATAATTTTTGGCCCAAGCTTAGGCATTAATGAAATGATGATTAAAACTAGGAAATCAACAAACCTAAGTGAAGGGCACTGGTAAAAGGATGCTTGTGATGGCCTAAGTCAAGACTTGATCAACCGAAGACCGGGTAGAGTAGATCAATAGGAAATTAAAATGTTCAAGGCTTCAAATAGAAGGAATTTAGAACAAGGTCACAAAGAAAAACCCTAAACCCAACCAATGGGTGTATATGTGGCATGCCATTACCAAGGGGTATGTGCAGGATCATGATGGGCCAAAAAGTGGCAATATGATGGGTATGTGGCTGACAATTTTTTTTTAACCCAAAATTGATGAAACAAAAAGGGTTTTTAAAGGAGATTCTCAGCTTTCCGCCAATATAAATTATGCTTTAATTTGAATTTGATAAGTAATTATTATTCATTTTCTATTCAAATTATGACTAAAGTCTTGATTGATAGGTTGATTGAAAAACATCTATAGCTTTCAAACAGTATCACATTTTTTTAATCCAAAACATGTGTCACATTCTATGTTTTGCATACTATAGGATTAAAAAAAGAAAAATTGAATTTCATGAAGTTTTGACCAAGTTAAGGTGGTCAGACATACGATTTTTAATATTTTTAAAAGTTGAAATAAAAATTCATAATTAATTATCTACTTGGAGAAAAATTACAAAAAAATATGCATCACATGGACATGAGTCCTCTACTTATGTCTAAAATATTATAAAAATATTATCATTTTATTGTGGTTAGGGTGGTCAAACAAACACCTACTTCTTATTTTTCCACGAAATTTAAGTACTCTGCATTGAAATTTCAAATTTTCACCAAATAGATTTTTTAATTTTTAAACAAACCTAGTAGTTTAGAAACTACATTCAATTTTCTACAGATTCTATTCTTACATATTTTTGGAATAATATAGACAACTTATTCAAATTTTTACGTCAAGTTGCCTAACTTTGATTTTTCTAAATTTTTTGCCACTTAAGGGCCTGTTTTTTCCATGATGATCCTGCACATACCCTAAGCACAAAATGAACCCAAAATTTTGAAAATTTAGGAGCTCTATCAGATAGATTGATAAAAAAAACTTCAAATTATGAAGATAACCCATTGGTTATGTAGGCCAAGGTGAACATAGGATTATATAATATTATGACATGTGTCTTAATCTTATGAGTTGAGATGTAAAATGATAAGTATCATATGTGTACCATAAGTAAACTTAATAAAAAGTGTGACTAGGACCTAGGTGATGAATTGGCTAGGTAAAAAAATTATTTCACACCAACAACCCCCTTAAGTGCAACATAGGGATAAGTATCTAAATATAAATGATGCAAAGATTATGATGGCTCCCAATTGCTAGGCCATGGTACCCATGTACAAATTCCATCTCTCACAAATGGAGAAAAGGAGAAAATCTAGTTAGACAAAACTCCTCTCCAAAATAGAGAGAAAATATAGTATTTTGAATGAATAAAATGAGAAGGTAAACACTCTATATGAAGAAAAATAAAAGAATAGATATCATAAAAAACCCTCGTAATGTAGATTCTCCATCAATAATGGTGTATGCTAGAAACTGAAATTTGAAGATGATACAATTTTGTTGAATAACATTCCTCCCCTTAGAAGGAAGTAAAACTAAGATTTATGTAGGATTTCTTTCCATAATTCCTAAATGAAAGAGTGTGTAATATAGATGATGTTTTATGTCTCTAAATTATGGTCAAGAATTTCCATGTTGATGCAAAAAACTATCAAACTAAAATAGGAATTCTAGTCCATACTAATGAAGATGATAATTCATATTCTAGTAGATATGATTATAAAACACAATCCAAAGATAAATGTACCTCCTCTAAAGATAAAGAAGCCTCCATCAATTTTTTCTCAAAAGTATGCATACTCATGTCAAACTAAAGAGAATCATCATGTACAAAATGAAAAAGAGGGCTAGGGTGTTCCCTCACAACAAATGAAGAAGAATAATAATCATCAAAGAGAAGATTAATACAATCAACTTTGTGTCTCCCAAATATAAAATAAACAAACCTACAATGCTTTTCAAGTACTCATCCCAAGTAGTAGTCTTTGTAATGCAACCTACATACTACTATAGTGAATCTCATGAAGACAAAATTGTAGCAAAAAACCCATTACCAAAAGAAAAAATAAATGAACGAGATGACATATCACCACATGCCTCTAGAACCTTTATAGATGATATAATACCAATATTCAAATGACAATATTGAATCTCCTCAAAATTTTCCATATTAGATGCCTAAATGTGAACATAAGCTAAAGGAATGATAGGAGAAAAATGTGATAAGGTTTATACTTGATATTGGTGATAAACCTCCCCAACTACAATGATATATCTACTATGGAAATCCTATATTATGATAGAATATGGTGTGAACTTAACACTCTTTCTTGCTCAACCATGTGTATTCTGATAGATAGAAAGGATATTGGTTGAAAATAAGGGAACATAAATAACATCATTAAATGATTTACAATGTATGTTAGTAGATCCCCTTCCTTAAACATGCATATATATGTTGTTAGTCATTAGGATGTGTGGTGATAAAAAAGAGTGAAATGGAGAGAACATAATCTCTAATGAAGCAGTCTGATGTGAAGCCCCTAAATCAAGTATCCATGTTCTTTACTCAAAATATGAAAAAACAAGTACCCGCCCCTTATATATCTCTAACTTTGAAGAAGAAGAAACCCCTAACATTATTGAAGGAAAATTGATATTATTCTTCTTAAGTAGATGCTTCAACTCATCAATATGTTATGAATATCATTGATTTTCATCATGCCCTACTTTCTTGTAATTTGCACACATAGGATTTTCTTTCTTAGATTATTCCCCTCTAGAGGGAGATGATTCAATTTTTTTGTGTAGCTTTTTCTTTTTCTTCTTTTTAATATCCTCTGATTTTTTATGTACCTTAGGTTCACTAGCCATCAATTCTTGTGGCTTAGAAGACTTCATTAGACTCATATTAGTTAACTTTGCTTCCTATCAAATTGGGATATTTTCAAAGTCATCAAACTTAGGATCAACATATTATGCTCCCATAAACAAATGATGAGTATGAAATCTAGAAACAAATATTAAATACTTAGGAGAAATCTAAGATATAATATTAAGAACCAATTGTATATTCTCATTTTCAATATTGCAATCATTTAACTATGTTAGTTGCTTAATCTTGAATATGTAGTATTGGATATGGTCAAACCCTTTTGGATCAAGATTCATAAAATCATTATAAATCTTATCCCCTAATCTTATTAGTTTTACCATATAACTTTTTAAAAGTCTCCCAAGCCTCCTTAGGTGTTTTATGACATTTAATGTGAAATTTAAAATTAAAAGAGACTAATAAACATATGAATCCAAGTGTGTTATCATGATTGATATTTCAACTTTCTAACTATTTAGAATTAGTAGGTTGAGGAATGGTTTCCTTTAGATGCACCAGATAACCCTTTCACATGAGATAATTCCCTACTAATTTTCTCCATGAAGCATAATTATATGGAGTGAGGTGTTTAATTTGATATTTACCAATTGTATGAACACACAATAGGAAAAATAAACTTCATTCAATGACCACAAGATTTCCCCTCCAAATTACTCAATCAAGAATCCCCCCAACAATATATTATCTAGTACTTTATTCTCAATGCGATTATAGATGCCACTTTCCAAAAAAAAATGAAATGGACTTGTTCTTAGTGCTTATAGATACCAAATTTGGCCTCAAACTGAAAGAATAATTTTTACATAGAATATGATCAAATTGAGCTGTAATGCCCCGCCATGTGAACCCCAAAGGACAATTACATAATAATTATAGCACAATTTTTTATTTTTTATTTTTAAAAGTAAACATAACATACACATTAAGTCATAACATGAATTTCATTAAAGCGGATTCACTAACACATACATCCCTTGGGGTACACGAAGAGTCATTACGAGACTGAGATCCACACAACGACAAAAAAGAATAAAATCCAAAGATATAATCCATAATAAATTAAACATTAAAAAATATAACACATACATGAAAATCATTGATAAGAAACCATTTGAGTACATAAATACAACATATACATGATTAACTTTGAATATCAACTGCAAATAGCCACATAAGGTTTAATGTTACATTACAATTCAATATTCAAGAAGTACAATGATACAAAAGTGTTTCCGAACATAAATGGAAACCATACATAAGATAACATGATACAAATAAATCGATGAATACAAAGAATCATAACTGGCTACAACTCTGGAGTCGCTGCAACAACACCAAACCGCACCTCTTGATCCTCGACTGGGGACCCAATGGGGTGCTTAGCACGTTCCACCCGACCGTGTGAGTCTGAAGACCCACCCCCCGTGCTAGGAGCTGACAATAAGAGTCCTCAACCAAGAACATCCCAACACGGAATCACAAGACTCACAACATACAAAAGTATCATAAAACTCAAGAATTGCAACAACATCCAAGAGTCATTAAAATAACTTAAAATCATAAATCTCATCACATAAATCAAAGCAATGACCAGTAACGAGTAACCAAAGGATGATCATGAAACTCTTCCAAATCAACTGAATTAATAAACATAATACAATTCCAAATTGCAATTAAACAACACAATAACATCATATCATAGTATCATAAGATACAAGATCGTAAATCAAATATAAATGAGATCATACAAGACCACAAAACATACTAAAGATGTATTAAAACAATAATCATAAATCAAGATAAATCCAATTATCAACAATCTAAACCAACTCCCATAACCTTCTTCCAGAGGAACACAATAAAGTAAAACACATGGGCAACTAGGGGAGAGTGTCATTGCATAGTCCTACATGGGCTGTCTTGTGCTCTTCCTCCCAGCTGGAGGCGCCGGTCCCATCTATGGCTGTCCTGTGCTCTTCCTCCCCAAACTGGAGGCGTCGGTCCATAGGGTGACTCATGCGGAGCCGTAGACCTCTCGTGAAGATGAAGTCACGACCTTGCCAACCACGGCCTTCTCAGCCTTCCATTAGTCTACGGAAGCACTAATGAAGACGAGGCATCCATTTTTAAAATCTTGCAATGATATTACTACCCAACCCACCTAAGTTAATTATTAAGTTTTCACTTATTTACTAACTCACTCGTGGGTTATCCTGAGCTCTTCCCCTTAAACGGGGCGTCGGCCCCCACGAGGAGCCACTCTCCCTAGAGACCCACCAAAAACATAAAAATCAAGGGTTGTACCATCCTAATTTGAACAAAGAATCACAACATAAAAGAATGCGAGGCATTATCCATCTCGCTATAAATACATAATCAAGTTTCAACAATTCCCGTACAACCCTTTCCAAAATCTTGAAATCAAAACACTTGACACATCAAGGGCACATAAAGAGAGAAAACATCAACTGACAATCATCTCAAGCCTCTGGAAGTATCTCAAAAAGAATAAAAACCCACAAACAAGGGTAACACAAGTTTTCCCCCAATAATTCCAACACAAGGATAAAATTTCCCTCAAATAAGAGATTAACTCCAAAAGCCAAAGAAAGTTTCATCAAACCCCATCCATAAATCAATCAACTCTAACACACAAATACAATCCATATAACAACAATGGTGTTACCTCATAAGGAATCATAGAAGAAAATTAACCTTTAAATCAACAAGAATCACTCAACATCCAAAAACCACCAATTAGGCATTCCACGGGAGACCTCAATTTTCTCCTCACAAGAATCCCTTAGAGTGGTACGAGAATTACATTCATAAAAACAGCAACACAACTTAACTTAAAGAAGATCACCAACTCAAATTAACTCAAGAAAAGTCACAAAGAAAGAGTATGCCAAAACACTCATAAAACGACATGAATCCAAAGGAATGAAAAATACTTCCAAATCCAAGCATTTCCAAAGAGGATACCACAAATAGGATACACCAAATTACCCCTAAAAGATCAATGATCAATCAAAAACAATTTATCCATTTGTCCAAAAATAATTAATTTTAAAAATAAACAAGGGAACTCTAAAATCAATATCGTAATTATCTCAAGGCATATTTCACAAAAGATTATTTCCCTCGAACAATAATATTTGAGACAATCTTAATACACTAATCTTACCATTCCACTCTAAAGGTTATAAAATAACAATATTCACCTACAAATTAACAAAGAATAAACCATACTGATTGTGGTAATAATACTATCCTAAACTTCTTATTCTTCATAGACAAATATGCTAATCATAACCTTCATTCAATTTTCAGTGTCAAGGAAACTTAACTTTGTTTATCTTTATTAGAGTAACCATTTAAAATCAACACCGTCATTTAATTAGATTCTATAAGTACTCAAAATACCACTCACTCCATTTAATTCTTTTCTACTTTTAATTTCCAATTTATAAATCTACTTATTTAATTCCTTTGTCTTCGTTCTCCAAAATAAGTTCTATATATGATGTATCTATGTAAATATATATAACTAAAACCTTTTTGATAAAGTTAAAAATAGCAAACCAATTTAAATTACATGAAAAATTATGGAGCTTGGGAAAAAATGAACTCAAAAATGTTATTCCAGGAGCCTTGGAAGGTCACAAAACAAAAACTACTTAGGAACACTTGTAAAAATATAAAATTTATAAAAAAATGTGGTAGAAAAAATAGAAATTGATTATGCCATTATGAAGTTCACAAAATTCTACTACAAATAAAAAATATTAATTCAAAAAGGGAGTCCAGATGACATAGTTATGAACCTTCTAAGTTAGACTATGAAATAAAAAAATATAATGGTGAAAGGGGGTTACAAAACCTTAGGTCATATGGATGTTTTAACTATGTTAAAAGGTAGAATAATCTTTAGACATCCAAAATATTCTCGGTGCTAGTACATTCCTTAATTTTGTAAAAATGTTCTATCTATTTTTCTGTTGGGAAAGATTCTATGACAACTAGAATCTTACATGAAATATTTTGTTGCTAGTTGCATTGGTTGGGGGATCTATGGGCTAGTGATTTTATTGAGAAATAATACATAGTGTGGCACATCTAACAATCACCAATAGTACTATGGAGTCTCTTGTTGTAAGTAATCATCATGTTATCAAAATTATTCAAAGGTAATTTTGATTAGAGTCACACTTAATCCCAATGAAGCATGTGCACATAAAAATGAAAACAATAATAAGAACATAAATAAAACCTAATCTAATCTAGTTTACCTCCATCAAAAGTTTCTATCATTACTCCATTGTAAGGTATAAGATTATTTTGTTATGATCTCAATAAGTGGAACAATAGTGGTTTACAATTTAATGGAAATCCTGATTTTTGCTGAAATCACATAATTTTAGAAAATATAATGATTTAAGCCTTGAAATTTTCCATTTAAAGGATTCCAATTGAAGAGGCTTTGATCAAACCACCTTATACCAAGCCCCCTTGGATAGAACCCTGCTAGTTTTAAACCATACCTTTAACGAAGTCTCCTTTACACGTATCAAAATGCTAATAAAAAACCACTTTTGATTTACCTTTTGGGGGATCAAATGAATTCATTTAAAAATTAATTTTTTGTAAGTTTTTATTCCTTATTATAAGCTTCCAAAAAAGTACAATTTTAATAAATTTTAATTCAAGATTGTTATATTTATTTTTTATTTCTTGTGAATGTAGGTTTTTCACTGAAAAACAAGCTCTTTGTTTTGAACATGTGGAAAAATAGAAAATTATCAAAAAAAAACTTGAAAAATATGAGTGCACCAGATATTGAAGTCCTTGATCCAACAAAAAAAGAAAAATTGAACTTCGATAAATACAAAAAAAGTTACACGTTATATGGTCGCGCTATGTCTGAATTGTAATTGGTTTGACTTTGAAACTTGATTAAAGAGTTAAAAATCTAAATTTGAAAGAATTGTAATTTTATCCTTCAGGGAAAAAAAGTTATGCGTTATACGGTGAGCATCACTTTTTTAAAAAAAATGTTTTGTAAAAAAAACTAGTTTTCGAGGGAGATGGAAAAAGAAGTACAATATGATTCCAAATTTTTTGATAAATATATATTTATAATCTGCAGACAAAATTTCATGAAACTCTAGTTTGCATCATCTTAAAATTCATCACGGTTTAGCCGCTATAGTTGCCTGAAAGTGAAGATTTAGTTAAAAAAATTTATTTCAATGTCCAGTTTGGCCAAAAATTGTAAACCACTATTGTGGGATCATGTTCTAAAAACTTAGCATAAACTTGATAAGAAAAATCAACTTGAAAAATGAGTTTATTCTGGCTAAAAATTTAAGGAGGGATTGAATGATCAAAGGATGCATGTTTTATAGAATTCAAGGATATTGGATCAATAGTGTAAAATGTGAAATAAGATCAATCTAAGAGGATTGATGAGAGATAATGAGGAACATGCATGAGGTTGAATAGAGAGATCAAGTGGAGTGAGTGAGGTTGAACTTGGGTTGATGTTCAATCAACTCACTAATTTTAGAAATGGTAACTAAAATTATCTTTGGTTTCTAAATTTACAATTAGAAGAGTAAAGATAGGATTTTCTATTATTAGGAAATAAATAAAATACAATTTTATTTGTTTTCAAAGGAATGTGCAAACTAAATAAATTAAATTGCATCCGAACAATTCACCGCCAACAATTCATTACAGGAAAATTCACCGACATGACAAATTCACCTCAAGTAAAATTCACCACCAACAATTCACTACGATGAATTTTCCATGGTGGTGAATTGCTGGCGGTGAATTTTTTAATGGTGAATTGTTGTCGGTGAATTTTCCTAGAGCCAAATTAAATAATATATTTAAATTTGGAAGTATAATTAGCTAATTAAATAAATAAATATTATTTATTAATGAGATATGAGAGGGATGCATGATTTTTTAAATAGCTAAAAATTATTTAATTATTTTGGATAGAGGAAAAAATATTTAATTATGGTGAACAAAGAATATTTGGAAATTAACTAAATAATTAAAAAGTATTTAATTAAAGTGGATGAGGGAAATTGATTAATTAAATTAAAAATTAAAAATATATAATTAAAGGAAATGAGTGAAAATGATCAATTAATTAAATAATTAAAAGATATTTAATCAATGTGAGAAATAGGTTAGTTTAATCAAACAATAAAAAAATATTTAATTAATATTGATGAGAGGGGTGATGAGCGATGATTATGGGAAATGATGAATTTAGAAGAATGTGTTAAACTTTTTAGGTGTATACACCTATGTAGGGCTACAAATACAACATAGTGAGGAGTAACACAATAAGATTTAACCTATTATATTAGAAGGTTTAATATAATAGTAAATTTCTATATCCAACAATATTTCATTTGGTTCTTTGATAATAATATTATGTTGAAGGAGTTTTCGTCTTTCTCTCTTTAGGGCACAACAATCATTAGTAGAATGTCTACAAATTTTGGTGATGCAAATTAAAGATGAATTTTATTGTGCCTATTTTTTAGATTTTATTTCATATGGTGGAGGAAGAGTGATCACTGACTTAAAAAATATCTATAACATTTTTTTCTATCTCAGATAATGGGTATGGAGCAAGAAGTAATCCTACTTCTCGCAAATGAGATTTTGGTGGTGGGATAGAGGATAAAATGAATGTTTCATACAAGGGAAAAGGATGAGGATGTTGGTAGCCTAGTCCCTTAGTGCAAAATTATGGTGTGAGATCTATAGGAGCCTTAACTCCTTGTTCCAAATTCTTTTCTTCTTTAAATCCTTGTTTGACAAGAATTCAAAAATTGTGGCAATATTGTGTCTTTGAATTAGAAGTTAAATTAATTACATTTGGATGAGGGGTATGAATATTTTTAGAAGAGTAAGCATAATTATTGGTATGAGGAAGAGAACCAAATCCTTTGCAAGGATCTTAATCCATGTTATGTGATGGAATATGAGGTTGGGGAGAATTATTATGTATAACTAATGGTCGTAGAATGAATTTTAAGAAGTTCTCCCTATGAGAGGAAGAAATAATATTGAGTGATGGTGTGATAGGTCTTGTAGTCTCTTGGTGGATATAAGTTGTGTGAAGTAAATTGTGGTATGTTTCTAAGTGAAACATACAAATTTGGTGACTCTAAGTTTAGTTCCCATAACCTAGGGCCACTTAGAACATTTTTATAACTTTTTTTGGGATATAGATCAACAAGGTGAATGGTTTGACTATCAACCTTAAAAGTGACCCAACCAAATTTGGATGTATATCCTATGGGGGATTCAAATTGATTAGAATTTTTTTGAATGATTAACTTAATGATCCTATAAGACCTAATATTAAAAATCACAAAATTTCCAGGCATAACACCATTATCATCAATGCTATGGTGGAAAATCTCAAAAAAAATCAAAAGGGTTCGCTGGTCGTGGATTTGGATGCGGACAGAGGTTGCAACTGATCTGCTGTTGATGGGATTTTGACTCACACCCAGGCTAATATGAAGAGGAAGACCTCGATTTCTTCTCATAAGGTTCAAATCCTTAAGTAGGGGTTACAGGATATGAAGGATGTTGAAAAGGAGGCCGAGGAGTTGATGAACACCTTGGAGTAGTGTGGTGGTGTTTGTTTCTGGCTTTTTGGCCATCCTTTTTTTGGACCCTGTTGTCTCTTTGTGTTGTCGTTTCCTTTTTGGGACAGCTGTATGTTTGTTTGGACTTGTTTTGCTCTATCTTTTGTTGTTTTAACTTTGTGGTTTCAGGTCCCTGTAAAACCTATTTTTTCCTTTTCAAAAACTTAATGATCCTACAAGACCTAATATTAAAAATGCAAGATCTCAAAGATTGAAAGACTAAAATAACAGTTTACTAGTGGATCTAGATGTGTAGAGAACAACAAACATGCTCATAAAATTTAGTTTTGAGGGGCTTATAAGGACTCATTTTCCCTTGTATGAATGGGTCATTGTACAAGTGTTTGGGCCAAATTTCTAGGTCCTCTATTACAAGATTTGAGCTTACATTTTCCCCAGGTCCCACTATTGGAAAGTCAAGAATAAAATTTGCAATCTAGTTTTTGTGACTTGAGAACAATGATGACAACTTTTGCAATAATGCAATTTTCAATATTTTTAGATTTCTTCAATCCTTCTTCAACCTAAGACCTACACATACACAAAGATAAGAATATTTTTTTTGTTTTGTGAGAATGGGGGTTTTCCCTTGTCAAACATTAGTTTGCAAATTAAACCTTGATAGAAATAAATAATGATAAAGGAGAAGGAAATGATGAATGGAATTTTTATTTTTACAACTCACCAAACCCTCAATGGCTTCCCTTATAGGATTGAATTCAAACACATCACTCCAAAGGGATTAGATATTGCTTATCTTGATTTGTTGGATACTTGAATGCTTGGATACTTAATGATCAACAATGCATATTAGCCTTCACAAGGTGACATGAACACACATAAGCTTGAACATGATGATAGGATCTTGAATGCTACAACAAATGACTGAAAACCTACTCTTGAATGCTCATGACAATAATATTTTCTAAGATAAAGTTTACCTCTCGATTATTGATGCTAAATTGATATAATAACTATGTATTTATAGGTGTTTTCCTAATTTCCCAAAATTTAGATTCTAAAGTTGATAATTGCATATGAAATTTGAATCATTAAACAATGCCAAAAGTATATTTAAAAATGGGTCACGACACTTAAGGAGGACCCATTAACCCTTGGGCTCATGGCTCATGGCCCATAAGTCTAGGAAACACATTCACAAATGTGATTAAAATATTAATTGCATCAATTAAATATTAGTGAAATTATATTATTTAACTAAGGTTATCTCAAGTTAATTCATTATTGGCTCTCTCATATCTCTTGAGAAATATATTTCTTAGCTAAAGAAGATCTTTGTTGCATGGTTTAAAAAAAAAATTATTACTTGAGAGATTATTAAATTTTGGCATTGATGTGGATTTGAAACACTCTTTTTCTAATGAGGAAGTTGAGAAAAATGACCATTTAATTTTAAATTATGAATTTACTTCTAATCATTGGTATTGGATTTTGGATCTTCTTCGCTAATGTTTTTCTCATTTACATTATTTATCATAATTTTTAAGTTGGCCAAGTTTCTAAAAAACTTTTAAATTTGGATGCTTATAGAGAATATCTCCTTCATTGCTAATTTGACATATCTAGAGGGAGAGAAATTCAATTGATTTTTAAAAAAATATTAAATATTTTGGTACTATGATTTTCAAACTAGTATTGGAAATCACTAAAAGGGTTGTGGATTTTGTCATCCACTCTTCACAATAAAATATTTTTTTTTTTCTTCTTGGGATTATAGTGTTTTAGAAAGGTGGCCTCTATTCAAAATCCCCTTTTCCCATGGAGCCATTAAAAGTAATAACTTAATTCATACCAGAAAAAGATAAATGGTTGTCTCTTCCTCCTCTTATCAAAATAATTGTTGATAGGGCTTCTAGAGGAAACCCAAGAGATTATGGTGTCAGTTGTTTCCTTAGAGGGTTAGATGGTAAGGTTATATTAGAAGTCTAAAAGCTATTTTCATTGGTTCAAATAATGAAGTAAAGATATAAGCTCTTCTTTTGTGTTTGGGAATTACTCTAGATAGGGGATTTTAAATGATTGTTATTGAAGGTAACTTAATGTTATTAATTAATACAATCAAGAAAAATAATTTTAATTCTTATAAATCATTTGATTTTATGGAGTTGGCTTGGGGATTACTCAAAATAATTAGGAATTGTCAATTTATTTTGTGACATGTGCATATTGTATGTGTAGTATGTTTGTGTGGATCTTATATAGTTATGAGTTTTGAAATCAGAGATTACAAGAAGTTCTCTCTCTCTTCATATGGTTTTCTTATTATGAGGATATGGTCAAAACAAACATTTCATGCTACTTCACATATGTGGGCAGGAATTTAAAACTTAAATTGTATGTTTCCTATGTAGGTTACTACATTGTAGTAATATTTTGGGTCCAATTCTAGTGCCCTCCTACATGCCACACTTCATTTTATATACTGATATCCTATTAAAATTTATCTTAACTCTTTCTATTGGAAGTCTTGTAGTATTATTTTATATTTATTGGTTGGCATGGATAATTCACCCTTCTTCAAGCATATTTTTTTATTATATATGATGTATTTGAAATATATTATCAATATGGTGACCTATAAAGTTACATTAGAGTTCAACAATAGAATTTCTCTCCCATAATGTTTCTAGGAAAAAATGTATAATTTTCCATTTGATAGGAAAATATTAGTAGAATTTTTATTATTACATGTGATATAGTGGAGGATTCCTTGAGACTAGTCATGGGAAAAAAAAATTTCATTGAACACTACAATTATTTATTATTCACATATTTTGCATCAATGTTTATCTCCAATTGCATGGTTACCAAGTTCAAGGTTGCTTTATTTTATTACTAGCATTTTGTCCAACCATTTATCTTAAATTTATAGGCTCTTGATGTAGATTTAGGGAATTAAAATGATGAATGTAAGACTATAGATGTGGGTATAATATTTTCAAATTCATTGTTGTAAATATTTCTTGTTTTTCTTTCATCTCTCCTTACAATATAGATGGGTCTATTTACTGAATTTCCCTATTCACTATGGATGTGGTGGATAGTCTCTATAAGTATTTGGGTGAAGATAATTTCACTCATGCTTCTAACGTTTTCTACTCTTTGTATTTCCTTATAAAGCATGATTTTGACTCTTTTAATGAGAAAAATATTCCTCTTCAAGGAGATACTTCAGAAGTTGCGAGCTCCAATGGTGGTTGTTCCTCTAGGTGATCAATTTTTTTAGTCAATATAGAGACTTATAGCTATGGATACTATTGTATATATCCTAGAATATTTATATTTCAACATTTTCATCCTAGATAGAATTCTTTTGATTGTAGACTCTTCTATAAATTTTAGTAAAATATACATGGATCCTCCAACCATTTAATTTAGTAAATAAAAAAATCAGCATATTTGTGGCTTAAGCATCCACAACATAAGAAAAATTTTAACCTCATAAATAATAGGAAGAGGGATATAGTTTATCATGGTTTATTTATATTAGTAACTTTATTGGGAATAATTATAAAATTGTATATCTCTAGAAAAAATGGACAGACAAAGGCTACTAGAATTGAAATATGCTTGAGAAAATAACAAGTCTGTAGAGCTCAAAAAACCTTGAGTAGGTCTTGTATCCTCTCTCATATAAATACACATAACAATATCATTTAATGAAAATATAAAATCTAGCTAAAAGAAAACACAAGATTGGGTTTAGTTTCATGATTGTAAAAGATAATTTGTATGTAACTATTCATTGAGTTTTCCTACACAAAGTGATCTATCCACTTGGTGCATAAAAATTCACTATATTTATTGGAACTAGAGGGGTAACTACACTCTTTGATTATCTTTGATGCTACAACAAGATATTTTGAATGAATTTTAACTCAAAACAATGATAGATAAAACTTGTGGATTATAACAATGCATTCCGTAGAGTGTAATTTTTTATAGGGACATTATATAAATTCTTGAACAAGTAGCTTAAAATTTCACTATTTCTCAATGACCATATAAGCCTTAGTAAACTTTAACTCTGAACATATTTTAAAAAGAATAAAAATGCACAAACCATTAAATTATACAATTCAGCACTAGATCAAATGATTGATGATTAGCTTGAAAATTCCTACATATAGAAGCATCTACACTTTAAAATGCCCAATAGGAAGCCTTATTTCCACCTTTCTACAAAATTGGATCCTTGAGGAAATAATGCATTATCATCTTGACATTTTAACTAATAATTCTAGTGGACTGGATGGGTCACTAGATGAGGACATGTTCACAATGATCACATGGTTGGTGTGTCAGTAGGAGCCTCAATAATTTGACATCTTCTTGGTGATGTGAGGACTAGATATGTAACATTTTTGGCCCTAGAATTAGAAATCTAACAGGAGGGACCTAAGACAAGAATGAAAAAAAAGGTGAAACTAATGGTATAACAATTCTTTGAATAGATACTAATGATGCCATGAAGTTACAAGAATCTATTATGTATGCTTATTAATTTAACCATTTTCTAAACTTATTTCTTCATAATTGTGTGGTCAAAATAGAGAAACCCACCATAACATTCCTTTCTATACATTGGTAAATAGTGAGATATTGAGAACTCTAACAAACAATTACAACCCTTTTAGACTTCTAGAAATCATAGTATTAAAATACAATTTAACAACTGATATCTATTGAAACCAACAATAGATAATGAAAACCATTACAAGTGTTGATGATGGTGGATAAAACCAACATCAAGAAACTCAAATCACTCCCAATAATTGACTCAACCAATAATATAACATAATAAAATCACTAACAACAAACATCCAAATTTAAAAACTATTCAAACTCAAAGATATGAAGATTCATGAATAGAGGACTCCTTCTAGATCGAAACAACATTAGAGCCAAATGGAAATCTCTATAATAATTAAAATAATATCACCATACTAAAAATAACTCTACAACACTAATAATTTCATTAACTGTAATTTCGTTATCTGCTTATTATCTTGTTTTCTTTTGTTTTGACAGTTATCGCCCAACAGCAGACAAAAACAGAAACAAAGGAGAATTGCAGCATTGAAGAGAATGTATACAAGGGCAATAATAATGATGATTATAATTTCGAGAATGTTCAATTACCGTGGCGTATAAACAAGAATCTAAGGAAAAGAGGATGGGCACTAGCTTGAATCAGCACAAGGGTTGAAGCAGCCTGGACTCCTCAGAGTATGCAATCTGAAGAGCTCCAAGACAGAAATGAAGCGGTGCAGACTCTCAAATTGTTTCCCCTTCAGCCAATCAATTGTTAAGTATTTGGTTCTTATTGATTGAACCCAACTGAATAAAATGGATGGTTTGTGGTCTGAACATATATTCGATTAGTATGGATTGCATACAGAAATTCAAGGAATAGAGGATGAGAAATG
This sequence comes from Sequoia sempervirens, assembly GCA_007258455.2. NCBI lineage: Eukaryota > Viridiplantae > Streptophyta > Pinopsida > Cupressales > Cupressaceae > Sequoia > Sequoia sempervirens. The sequence goes on along the minus strand of VDFB02086081.1, from coordinate 215,717,401 downwards.
GCTTGAATTCACACAGGTTTCAATCAGCCCAGCGTTCATTTTTTCACATTTTCTTGAATGTCAATATATAAATGAAGCAGCACAAAGCTTGCAATAGTTAAATGATTAAAAATCTTAGCGTTGTATTCGAATTGCTTCTAATTTGGTACTATATAATTAGAGGCCTCTTGCTCATTTATACTTGTAACTGTGTCCAAATATGATTATAATTATCCTGATACTCATTTAAAAAAATTGCGTTTTTTTCTCTAAATAAATGATTTACAATAATGAATATATAAATCAGAATTTTTTTGTATAATCTATAATAAATTAGTCAATAATCATTAAGAGTTGTTATTCATATTTACATTGTTATCTTTTTGTAAAGTTTAATTATGATAATGATTTTAAAATAGATTCATTAATGTAAATAATCACAACAAAATGACTTGTGACTCAAGTTTAAGAGATGACTTCCATAGTTGAAGGTGATGAATAAAATTCAATTATAAACAGTGCAAATGTACTCAATTTGAGCACATAAAATATGGAGCTTAATGTTGAAGAACAAGATTTTTAGGGTTTTGAGGTTTCTTTGCACATTCATAGGTATGAAAATTGGGTTAGAATGTTTAACTTTACATGTAATTTTTGGACTCAAGGTTTCCTTCACAACTACAAGCATGGAAATTAGAGCAATTGTTTTAGTTTTCATGTATTTCGTGGTTTCACGGTCTCAATTTATGATTTCACAAATATAAAATAGCTAGAAAATTATTGCAATGAAAATTTAAGGTTTCATAGCTCAATTGCACATTTAAATTTATGAAAGTTCAACAAAAAATTCAAAAAAATAAAAATCTTTAGATTGTTAGGGTTTTTTTATGAGTTTGCATACATGTAACATAGGCCAAAAATACTTTTGGTCCCTATTTTTCCCTGTTTGTAGAGGGCTTTGAGGTTCCCTTTAAAACATCTTCTATATAGCATGGGTATTCATGCGTATCTTTCTGGTTGTTGTTGTTGTTGGGTTGTTGATGGTCTTTGCTTTTATATATTTGCAACTTTTCTTTGATAGGGTTTCGACTCTCTTTAAAACTTATATGTAATGGATTTTAGGTCTCATCAAAACATGTTGTTCCCATAATAAAAAGCATGGGAAAATTAGCCTAATATGATAAGATAATTAGAGTTTTAGGGCTTTCATAAAAGATTGCATGCATGTGCCTTTGACCAAAAAAATTGGCATGATAAGATCTTCAAAGTGTCCAGAATTTTTTGCATAGGTACATAAGTAGAATTTGGTCAAAGAAGTTTGAGAAGATAAGATTTCTAGGGCTTCAAGGTTTTTCTATAATATTGTGTCCATATATAATTTTGACTTGAATCTCTAGTGAGATAAAATATTAGGGTTCTAACATTTTGGTATCAATTTTGCAATTATGTAATTTAGTAGATAACCGTGGTCTAGAATGGATTAAAGGGTTTAACGAAAGGTTGGAATATTTCTAATTTATTAGATTTGGGTACACCTGGATTTTATAGTTAGGTTTATCTACATTTTAATGAACACCGAAAATCATGGGCCCTGAACAAGTTTACACCATTAAAGACAAGAATGACCTTAACAAAATCATTATTAGAATCTAAAAAAATTATATTTGAGAAAATAATTGTTATCAAAATCATGCATTTTGAAACCCTAAATCATAGAATAAATAAGGCACAAAGAAAAGATATAAAGATAAAACTTGTAAATAGAATGTTTTAGAAGAAACGAAAAAATCATGAAGTATGCCACCTAAATTGGAATAGGAAGGGTACTGGGAGATTAAATGCTCTTCACATGCGCAAAATGTAAGAATTTGCATGAAAGAATAAAAAATTATTAGATTTGAAAGGTTACCAGATTTTAAGTCACATATGAATAGGGAATCCATTAATGTCCACCAACCCTCAAGCTTAATGTGAACAAAGATTTTGGCACCCTAAGACTCTCTAGCATTTCTAGGGTTTTTCACCTAAAAGGAGAGAGATGGGCCAAAATGGGAAATGTCCCCACTCAAAACTAATGCAAATATGAATGAAATATGCCTAAATGTAATGTTTAAATGCAATAAACTGATAAAGGAAATGACTTATTAATGCAAAACCTAAGAAATGCAAGTTGTTTGAAAACACATTGTGATATGCATAAATGACTTTATAATGCAAGTAAATAATAATAGAAAGGAAGGAGATTGTAGAGGTGCACTTGAAAATTGGAATGTGATGTAGAGAAGCTTTGGAATCCTACAAAAAAAAAAATTGAAGCCAAATGGGACACTTACAACATGGTGTGTGACTTAGTCTTGTTTCAGGGAGAATTTGCCAAAATATGTTTCAGCCAAATGGTTATCTAGAAATGCAAAAATCACTCTTCAGGCCTAGCAACGGGACTAATTTGCCACTAATGGTGACTTAGTCCACCTTCAACTTTTAGGAATTTCGCGATAGGAGTCTAGCTCTCAGTCTGCACTTCTCTTCCTGACAGGTGTTCGGATCTGAAACTGTAGAAATGAGAGAGAAAAGGGTCTTGAAGCTCCACTTAGGGATTTTCTGACTTGAATGACTTTGATGAGTTGACAACACCTTTTTATGACCTTTCTCTTTGACAAATGTACATACAAAACCGACAAAACACACATGCAAAGAGGGGGAAAACGGGTAAGGGTTAGAGAATACGGGTTTTCCTTGGTCAAACCCCAATTTGGTAATCAAACACTTGATAATGAAATGAAATAGAAAGAGAATGATGAATGGACAACATGCAATGCTACAACTCACCAAACCCTTGATGTAGAAATATGAAGATATGCAAATAGATGTTCCAATGAAGACTTGATAATGCCTAGAATGCTTGATAATTGCTTGAAAATAAATTGACTGCTTGAGAATGAATTATTAGATGAATGGGGGAATTTGAAATTGAAAAATGAGGGGAAAAACCTTTATTTATACTTGATTTTACAATATTTCCCAAAAATAACACATCACAGGCCAACCTCAAGGTTAAGAGAATAATATCTCGCGAGAAATTAAAAATAATTTTGATTTTTGTGCCCACTGGGACTCACTCACCCCACATAGTGACTTGGTCCCACGAGGGAAATTTACCAAGTGTCAGAAATTAAATTGCATTTAATGATGTTTAAAGGGATTATTCTCCAAAATACCCTTAAGTAAGGTAATAAAGTGCATTAAGGGGTCATTTAAACATAAGAAAGGATCAAATTAGTGATGAAAAGCCTAGAAAAGCAGGAGATTTTGTTACAAGTCTTTAAAAAACTTTGAAATAAGACTTGGTAAATGATGAAAAGATGTTATTTAGGTAAATTATAATGAAATGGTCCTAGAGAAGTGTGAAAGTGGGTTACAATGCTTCACAACACTTTTACAAGACATCTTAGAATTCTTAATGATTCCAGGACCTAATGCAAATGTGTTGACCACATTACAACATTAAATCTAGTAAAAATAAAGCCAAAATCACTAGGAGGGCCTAAACATGAGAAAAAGTAGAAGGGTTACTTTTTTCCTATCCACAATTAGCCCCCACTTTAGTGAGAGGATGAACCTACTTCAAACTCACACTAAAATAGATGAACATGCAATCAAGAGGGTTTTCAATGAACTAATGCTTAGAAAGATGAGAGAATAATGATCAAGAGGGATGATCAAGGCCCCAGAATGAAGATTCCATGGAAAACTAAACATGAGCATAAGAAACACACATGAGAATGATGTAAATGAAGATGGGGAGAGGGAGAAGGAGAAAGAGTCAGATCAAGATCCGATCATTTGTCCATCCCATTGTGGATTTGTGCCATAGAAAAAAGTACCCTTTTCTTGACATGGGATTAGTTCATGATTAATTGGACTTAATGAGGCTTTGATTTAGGTGTTGTGAGGCATTTTATGCATCCACACTAGGTCTTCGACCCTTGCAAATTGAATAAAATTATTTTATCGACGTCTTACGAAGGTGTTGTGAAATGTTGTAAGACATTTCTACACTCTTCTAGACTCTATTCATTACAATTCACCTAAAAATCACTTTTTCATCACTAAACAAGTCCTATTTTGAAGTGTTGTAAATTCTTGTTACAAGCTTTCATACTTTTCTAGGCATAACTTCACTATTTATCCCTTTCTTATGTTTTATTTGGTCCCTTTATGCCCTCATATGCTTTAATTAAGTGCATTTTTCAATGTTAACCTGACAAAGAACATTAAATACAAGATAATTCCTGACACCCATTTTCAGGTCCTAGTTAGGACCCATTTGCCATGGGTGGCGAATGAGTCCCCCTTGGCTCCAAATTATTTTTTTTTAAATTTCCTTTTAGGTTTTTATTCAAAAACACTTGATGTTGGCCTATGATGAGGTATGAATGGGTTACTAAGGCACAAGATTGTATAAATAAGTGATTTTCACCTTATTTTAACCCCCATTCAATTTCATAACCATTCTTCATTACTTGTCCACCAATATTCTATCTCAAGTCAAGTCAGTTAGGGCTTTCACATTGCAAGTCATCAATTTAGCTTCCTAAGACATCCAAGAGTAGATTCTACATGTTTTTTTTTTTAGAATTTCAAGATCTATCATTATGACAAGGTAATTTACTCCATTATTGCATGTTTCATTCCATTCTTTCATAATTGTGGATTAATTACCTAAATGGGGTTTGACCAAGGCAAACCCCCATGCCCTAGCATTCATAATTTCTTCTTATCTTCTTGTGTGTTTGTAGATTTAGATCCCTTGGAAGTTTGAAAATAATTGTAGATCAAGTTGCAAAGTTGTTAAAGTCCTGTCTTCATTCAACAAGTCAAAGAATCAACAAAATCTCATTTTTAGACCTGTGAATCATATTTTCATAAGCAAACACCTGTAAGAAGTTAGAGTGTAGATAGGAAGCTTCAGAATCCACTTTTGAAAATTCAAAAGTGGACTCATTCGCCATGGGTGGTGAATGAGTCCCATTTGTAGGTTAGTTTTGTTTTTTCTACATTTTCTAACACCCTTTTGACAGAAATAGATTTCAGCTCAATTTACCAAAATTGAGACTGATTCGCCTAGAATGGTGATTGAGTCCCTCTAGGCCTGAAAAAAATCATCAACAACATTTCATAAGCAATTTCCAATCTTCTTGAACATTCCAAGTGCACAGTTTTAGTCTGATTTATTTATGTTGCATCTTTCCTTTTATTTGTAGGTGGTTTTGCAGTACAAAATGTGTTTTCAAACAAGTTGTTTTACCTTAGTTTCTATTTATTATTCAAGTAATCTTATTAGTTTCTTGTATTTAAACATCACATATAGGATTTTTGCATTCACATCACCTTAACTTTTGAATGTGAACATAAGAATTTTTGGACCCATTTTTCTCCTTTTAGGTGAAAAATCCTAGAAGTGCTAGAAAGCAAGTAGGTCCAAAAAATCTGTGTCATTTTGGTGAACCTTTTGTTTCAATCCCATATTTTCTTATTTTGGATTCCATTAATCATCCTAGAGTTTCTTGCCTTCCATTTTGAATTAGTTAGCTTGCATTCTAGGGTTTCATTTTTGCATGCGTAAAAGTGCATAATAGGTTGCCTTTTTGCATCTGTCATCATTGAACAGTTATGAAATTATGCATTTTTTACTTAGGTATACATCTTGGCACTTAGAAAGCATACACATTAGTCACAAATTTCTGAAATTTTTGAAAAAGTCCATATTGGGACTCATTCGCCACCTTGGGTGAATCAGTCCCTTATGACCCCTGAAACAACATTTTACACAACTAAGAATTTTTCTTTTAGGCTTTTTTTTGGTGCCTTAACTTGTATATATTAGTCACTTGCATTTATGTAGCATACATTTTGTTAAATATCACTTCAATTATCCCATTTCATGCATTGTTTAATTTCATTTTTTCTATCACAACATATCAATTTCTGATAGTTGCATTCTATAAACAGACACTTAAAAACTGAAAATTGCATTGCATTGTACTTTATTTCATTTTAGAATGTTTTCTTTAAAAATATATGCTCTTGATTTGATTAAACATGGATTTTATAAGAATACTATGCCCTTTTATGAGTTTTCTTTTGACTACCGTAATAAAGACTTTAAGAAAAAATCCATTAATACAATCCTTAATCTTACATTACCCATTGGTGAGAATGGAAATGTAGACAATCATAACACACATACTTGTTCTTCTTCCAATACCTCTCCTATTAGTGATGAAGGTATTTTGGTGCAAGAAGTTACAAGCCTTGAAAGTCTTGATTTTCCATCTCCTTATTCCCCTTTGAATAACCTTACACAAAAAGAACATGAGATCATAGACACATTCCTCAACATCACCTTACCAAGTCTCCATACTCATGACAATTAATATTTTCCATCTCCTAATATCCCTCCAAATGTAAAGAGAATAGGTTGGTGTTAGAAGATACCCCTATTAGTAATCATGAAACCCTTGATCCTCCCTTCCCTAATGTCCCTATCCTATGCAGAGATCTATTTGCAAACCATAGTGGTTCTCCTCTTGATACCTCCTCCACTTGTGATAAAGCTACTTTCCAAACCTCAAACTTGGATGAACATATTACAAGCTCTCCTAGTAGGGTGGTTAATATTGAACAAGATAATGAGACCTTAATGACAATGGACACTCACTTAAACCATTCTCAAAATCATCCCCCTCTTCATAATCCCATCATTGATCATTCCCCTATTAGCAATGAATTTATTGTGGAAGAACCAAGCCTTACTTGTCCCGCACATGTGGCTTGTTGTTCTCCTCAAAACTCTCCTCCTAGGGAGAATATCCTGGTGCTATAAAATGACAACAATAGTCATGTATCTTCTTTCACTCAACATTTGGTTCTTCATTGCCCTCACTTAGAGATACATCAAAATAAGATTGTGCACAAGTGTCCCTTAGATCCCCTTTACTCAATGGACCCCATACATATCTTGTAGGACATTTTAACAACCCTCTCATCCTTTACCCATATTGATTTAATCTCACACAACATACCGCTAGCTCCTCTTTCACAATTAATGTTCTTGAACATCATCCTTCCCAAAACATTCAAACTATCATCTCGCAAGTTTCTCATGATTTGAATTCATTAGATTTTGTATCCTCCTATAATGGAGAGAGAAAAATATCACAATCTACATAGTCTTGCGCAAGTATGACATCAACTACTATGCAAGATGTATCTTTCACACCTACCATAACACAACCTTCTACCCTTGATCAAGAGGGTATCTTTTCAAGACTTCTCCAAGATAACTTGATCACCCTCTCTCCTCAAACTCGAAAGAAATGCTCTTCCAAGAATTTCTTTTGCACATATCATAGAGTTCATGGTCACTCCACTAATGACTGCACTACTTTGAGTCGTAAAATCCAACATTTTCAAGAGTTTGGTATGCTTCCCTATGTGGTGGCACCTAATTCCTCTAATTGCTATTGATTGTCACTCTAGCATGCATTTCATTTTAGATCACCTTCTTCCTACACTAAGTGGGGAAAAGGGGTTTGATAGCCTTGTCTTCATATGTCACTTGTGGTTGCCTTCTTTGGCTAGTTATTAACCTTTCATGAATACATAAGAGCAAGCTTGGGATTTAGATGAAATGCCTTAAGTTGGCTCACATATGACATGGTTCTCTCTTTCATGATGTAGCTTCTCAGAAACATATGACTTGGCATAGGGCTTTCTAAGTAAGCTCTCATGTCCTGGGTATGTGCAGGATCATCATGGAAAAAATAGGCCCTTAAGTGGCAAAAAATTTAGAAAAATTGGAGTTGGACAACTTGACGTAAAAATTTGAATAAGTTATCTATATTATTTAAAAAAATATGTAAGAATAGAATCTCTAGAAAATTGAATGTAGTTTCTAAACTACTAGGTCTGTTTAAAAAAATAAAAAATCTATTTGGTGAAAATTTGAAATTTCAATGTAGTGGTACTTAAATTTCAAGGAAAAACTAAAAAGTAGGTGTCTGTCTGACCACCCTAACCACCATAAAATGATAATATTTTTTTATATGATTTTAGATATATAAATAGAGGACTCATGCCTCGATGTGATGCATTTTTATTTTTTTTCCAAATAAATAATTAATTATGAATTTTTTATTACAACTTTTTAAAAATATAAAAACTCATATGTCTGACCACCTTAACTTGGCCAAAACTTCATGAAATTCAATTTTTCTTTTCTTAATCCTATAGTATGCAAAGCATAGAATGTGACGCATGATTTGGATTCAAAAAATGTGTACCGTTTGAAAGCTATAGATCTTTTTCAATCAACCTATCAATCAGGACTTTAGTCGTAATTTGAAAAGAAAATGAATAATAATTAATTCTTAAATTCAAAGTAAATCATAATTTATATTGGTGGAAAGATGAGAATCTCCTTTAAAAACCCTTTTTGTTTCATCAATTTTTGGTAAACAAAATAGTCGTCAGCCACATACCCATCATATTGCCACTTTTTGGCCCATCATGATCCTACACATACCCTCCTCTTCTTCTACTTTAAATAAATTTCTCACAGTACAAGTGCTCGTAACTGCTTTAAAGTGGGGGCATACATCACCAATCACATTTCATTGTGTGATTTTATTTTTGTTGTGATTCCCTCTCTTGGAAGCATTAGGTACAATGTTTCCCAGGATGAGATCTTGCACTTGTCCTCTCTTGGAAACAAGATGAGATCACTTGCAATTATCCTCTCTTGGAGACATTGAGCATGATGTTACCTAAGATGATACATTGCACTAACTAAGAAAAATCCCTTTGAACATTCCTTCAACTATTTTGCATTTGCAATGTCTATGAGTGTTAAGCATACAAAGTTTTGCTTACATCATGGAGCTTGAAAATCCTTTTTATCTTTGTGGCGTCTTGTTAAAGTTATCAAGAGGCATAAATTTAATATGGTTGAGTGGGAAGCCCACCTGGCGGCATGAATTTTCCCCATAGCCACCTTTGTGTTTGTGATTGCATACCAATTAGCATATGTATCTTACCTTTTTGGGCTTTCTCACCCCACGGATAGCCAAAAGTTCTATGGCCCCAGAGTGAGTACATTTGGGCCTTCTCGCCTCGCATAATGTTACATGTTATGTCACCCTAGAGTGAGTAGAGATTCTCTTTTTCAAATAATCAGCCTAGATCTGATCCACAACTAGCTGGACAAATGGTCGAACCTTTATCTATCTTTTTATATTTCTCTATCTTGCCATTGCATGATTTTGTATCTTGATAGTTTGAATTAGGATATTAGATCCTAGGGGCTCGAGTAATCTCCTTGATCTTTTTTATTCTTTATCATTTTCATATGTATGTTCTTGGATCTCTCTTGAATGTCTACTTTAATGTGAGTTTGAAGCAAGTTCATCCTCTCACTAAAGTGGGGGCTAAATGTCCTATAGAAAAAAGTACCCTTTGCTTGACATGGGATTAATTCATGATTAATTGGACTTAATGAGGCTTCGATTCAGGTGTTGTGAGGCATTTTATGCATCCACACTAGGTCTTGGACCCTTGCAAATTGAATAAAATATTTTTATCAACGTATTGTGAAGGTGTTGTGAAGTGTTCTAAGACACTTCTACACTCTTTTAGACTCTATTCATTACAATTCACCTAAAAATCACATTTTCATCACTAAACAAGTCCTATTTTGAAGTGTTGTAAAGTCTTGTAACAAGCTTTCATAGTTTTTTAGGCATAACTTCACTATTTATCCCTTTCTTATGTTTTATTTGGCCCCTTTATGCCCTCATATGCTTTAATTACGTGTATTTTTTAATGTTAACCCAGCAAACAACATTAAATACAACATAATTCCTAACACCCATTTTTAGGTCCTAGGTCGGACCCATTTGGCATGGGTGGCGAATGAGTCCCCCTTGGCTCCAAATTCAAAAAATTTAAATTTTCCTTTCAGTTTTTTATTCAAAAACACTTGATGTCGGCCTGTGATGAGGTATGAATGGGTTACTAAGGAACAAGATTGTATAAATAATTTATTTTCACCTCATTTTAACCCCCATTCAATTTCATAACCATTCTTTATTACTTATCCACCAATCTTCTATCTCAAGTCAAGAAAGTTAGGGCTTTCACATTGCAAGTCATCAATTTAGCTTCCTAAGACATCCAAGAGAAAATCATACATGTTTTTTTTTATACTTTCAAGATCTATCATTATGACAAGGTAATTTACTCCATTGTTGCATGTTTCATTCAATTCTTTCATCATTGTGGTTTAATTACCTAAACAAGGTTTGACCAAGGCAAACCCGCATGCCCTACCATTCACCATTTCTTCTTCTCTTCTTGTGTGTTTGTAGATTTTGGTCCCTTGGAAGTTTGAAAATCATTGTAGATCAAGTTGCAATTTTTTTAAATTCCTCTCTTCATTCAACTAGTCAAAGAATCATCAAAATGTCATTTTTAGATTCGTGAATTAGAGTTTCAGAAGCGAACACCTGTAGGAAGTCAAAGTGTAGATGGGAAGTTTGAGAATCAAATTTTGAAAATCCAAAAATTCAAAAGTGGAATCATTCACCATGGGTGGTGAATGAGTCCCATTTTCAAGACAGTTTTATGTTTTGTGGATTTTCTAACACCGTTTTGACAACATATTCTGGGTCAATTTATCAAAACTGGGACTGATTCACCTAGAATGGCGAATGAGTCCCTCCAGACCTGAAAACCATCATCAACAACATTTCATTAGCAATTTCTAGTCTTCTACAATATTCCAGGTGCACACTTTTAGTCTAAGTTATTTCTATTGCATCTTTCCTTTTATTTGTAGGTGATTTTGCAATACATAATGTGTTTTCAAACAATTTGTTTTATCTTAGTTTCTATTTATTAGTCAAGTAATCTTATTAGTGTCTTCTATTTAAACATCACATCTAGGAATTTTTCATTCACATCACTTTAAATTTTGAATGTGAACATAAGCATTTTTGGACCCATCTTTCTCCTCTTAGGTGAAAAATCCAAGAAGTGCTAGAAAACAAGTCAGTCCCAAAAATTTATGTTTCAGGATTAGATCTAGGTTGTTTGTTTCAAAAAAAATGCATACTCACTCTGAGGAAATGAAACTGATGGATGTACGCTATGTGAGAAGGTCCAAAAGGTGAGATACATACACTCATGGCTGGTATGCACTTACATATATGCATGCGGCTATGGGGAAAGTCATGCCTCGAAATGCACTTCCCGCTCAACCATACCAAAATTATACCTCTCGATAACTTTAATAAGGTGCCACAAGGAAAGTGACATTTTGAGCTTTACGATACAAACAAATCTTCATATGCTTGGAGCTCATTAAAAAATACGATCGTACCACAGACATGCAACTTGTGTTATGCAAGGTAGCCATATAAAAAATGGAAAATGCAATAGGCAAAGGGTGTTCAAAGGAATCTTGCTTAGTTCATGTGAATTATATAACTTAAGGAATATTGTGTCTAATGTATCCAAGAGAGGACCAATCAAAGAATAGAAAATTTGCAATTCAGGGGATGCAGTGCATCAGATCAGGCCACTTAGGGGTATGTGCAGGATCATCATTGAAAAAATAGGCACTTAAGTGGTGATAAAATTCATAAAAATCAAAGTTAGGAAAATTGAGGTAAAAATTTGAATAAGTTATCTATATTATTTCAAAAATATGTAATAATATAATATGTAGCAAATTGAGTGTAGTTTCTAAACTACTAGGTTTATTTTTTATTTTTTAAATCTATTTGGTGAGAATTTGAAATTTCAATGCAATAGCACTTAAATTTCAGGGAAAAAATAAGAAGTAGGTGTTTGTCTAACCACCTTAACCACAATAAAATGATAATATTTTTTTTATAATATTTTAGGTAGAAGTAGAGGACTCATGTCTCAATGTGATGCATATTTTTTTGTAATATTTTTCTGAGTAAATAATTAATTATGAATTTTTTATTACAACTTTTAAAAAACATAAAAAATCATATGTCTAACTACCTTAACTTGGTAAAAACTTCATTAAATTCATTTTTTTTAATCCTATAGTAAATGAAGTATAGAATGTGGCGTATGTTTCAGATTCAAAAAATGTGAGACCATTTTGAAAGCTATAGATGTTTTTCAATCAGCCTATCAATTAGGACTTTAGTCATAATTCAAATAGAAAATGAATAATAATTAGTTATTAAATTCAAAGTAAAGCATAATTTTTATAAGTAGAAACTTGAGAATATACTTTAAAATACTTTTTGTTTCATCAATTTTGGGTAAAAAAAAGTCGCTAGCCACATACCCTACACATACCCATCATATTGCCACTTTTTGGCCGATAATGATCCTACACATACCCTAAGAGGAATGTAATATGCTAATATAGATCACAGTCATGAAGGACACTACACCCAATGTAATCCACAAAGTGACAAAACTCATTTTATGAAATAACAAGGTTGCACTAAGAACCAAGGAAAAGGAAAAAAAAAAGAAAAATGATAATGCCAATGTCTGCCCCCACTTTAAAGGAATTTCTACACACTATTTTGTGATAAATTACTTTAAAGTAGCAAATGAAAAATGAAAACAAGAAATAAGACATGAGATCCAACTTGGAAAACCCTATGCCAAGTCATACGTTTTCGAGTAAGGCTACGTCATGTGAGAGAAAGGAAAAAGGAAAAAGGAAGGAGTTGCCCCCAAAATGAAACCAACAAACACATAAGGGCTCTATGGATTTGGGGTTAGTATGTTCTTTGTTGTAATTTTCTATAAAGAGGTTGGAACTATAATCATTCCCCAAATACATAAAATTGGAAGAATGACACAAAGAGAGTGAAAACGAAGAAAAAGAAAGAATTGTTTGGGTCAACATGGAAGAGACATAGGATGTCTCGACACTTTGCATCATCCCAAAACAAAAAATGCAAGCAAACGAAAATGAAAAGGTGAAAGAAAAATGGAAAATATTTTGGGTCAACATGAGAGAGACATGTCGGTCTCAATGCCTTGCATCATCCCCAAAAGGAAAACAGAAGAAAAAGGCTAAAGAAAAGGGACCTTTTGGGTCAACATGAAAGAGACATTTTGGTCTGAATGTCTTGTGTCATCCCCAAAATGAAAAAACAAAAAAAGAAAAAGGAAAAGAAAAAGGAAAAAGGGGCCTTTTGGGTCAACATGAAAGAGAAACTTTAGTCTTAATTCCTTGCAATATCCACAAAAGGAAAGCACAAGAAAAAGACAAAAGAAAGAGGAAAAAGCAATCCATGACATATAGAAGAATGAAGGTACAAATAGATGAATGTCACAAAGAGAGAGAACAAAAATCATCACATCATAGGGGGACATGATACGCACATGCATACACGAAAGAACAAGAAAAAGAACATGTAAAAGACTAGTAAGGAAAATGTAAGTCAATCGTCAAGCAAGTCATCTCTCTCCAAATAATGTCCATGATCGGTTGAGGGTAGACAACTAGCCAAAAGGATAATAGCAAGTTCCGAAATAGGGGAAGCACTAGGCTCTACACTCTTTGTAGGAGATTTTTTATTTAAGCTCATGGAAGAGTAAAATAATGTATTCAAATCATTATGCACCTCTTCGTCTATTTTAGCTATCTCATCATCATCATCTAGATTAATCACAATAGGAGGACGAATGATAATATCCAATGAAGGGTGTGCCTCTAGTTGTGGTTGTTGTATTGGATTATTTTGTTGCGATTGGGGAGGATGATTTTCATGCATTGATTTTTTCAAATGCAAATTTTCATTTTCTTTGGTTTCTTCTTCTTGTAACTTGTGAGCAAGCGCATGACATCTAGGCCTATGCTCCCAATCTCCTTTGTTTCTTTTGGTTTTATTGTAGAGCTATGTTTTTGAAGGAGCGGGTTGATCAATGATAGGTTGCCTATATTCCCTAAGGGGAAGAACAAAAGGAACCATAGAAGTTTTCTCATCCACTTTCTTCTAAGTTTCTTTTTAAACTTGTTCTATATGAGGAGGCATGAAGAAGTTATTATCAATATCTCATGGTCTCTTGGATGATGTCGAGGAGGTTTTGGGTGTTGGTTGAGTTTGATGGTTTGGTTCTTGTTCAGGTTGAAGCATTTTTTCATCTAGAATGGGACTGTTGAAAGTGGACAGGGACATGCTGTAGAAAGAAAAAATTGCAATTTTCTTTGCTTTAAATTTTTGGTAAGCAATGAAAAAGAAGTCTTTGTGAGGTGTTATAAGTTCCATGGGCTTAAGCCAAAAGGATTCTAAGGAGAATTTTCCTTTAGAAGACAAAGGATTAAAGCCTCTATGGTGAACAATGAATATTTCATTGTCAAAGGGAAAATTTAAACATTTGTGTATGACCGAAGGGACAAATTTCATTGAGTGAAGCCATGGATGGCCTAGCGGAAAATGAAACTGGTTTGATTGCGAGATGATGGAGAATGTGACATCCAATGTTTTTGGTCCTATTTGTAATGCAAGGATGATCGATCCTATTGTAGGGAAAGAAAAACCATTGTGTTTTTTAATCCATTCTCTCAGTTTATCATAATCATCTAGATAAATATCATGTAACACCAAAAATTCCTTTGTGATCACATTCTCTACACAGGTGGGATCTATGAGTATCCTATTAGTGGGCTTATCATAAATACAGTCAGCTATGTAAAGAGGACCATCAGGGAGATTTTTAATATGTCCATAGAGGAGAAAGTAATATAAAGAGATTTCTTAGGTTGGCTCTTACGAGGGATAACATCTATCGCACCTACCATTTAATCCATAGGATTGATAGTGGAAATATTTGGAATGGAATCAGGATGTACTGTATGAACATTCATCACATCATTCTTTGGAATTTCACTAGCTTTGACAAATGAAACATTATTTTTGGGCATTGGATCAGTGAAAATTTGCAAATTTTGATTTGGAGGGGCAACAAACTTATTGTCATGATCATTAACACCTGCAATGGATAGATTGACAAAATCAATGAGGCCTTGCACAAGGTGTTTAAAACACTTACAAGTTTTTGTGTCATGTCCATTTTTTCTATGATAATGGTAATAAGAATTTGATTTAAAGTTTGGAGGTAAATGCTTAGTAGGATTAGGTGGTTTGACGACAGGTAAAGAAATCATTTGTTGTTGCAAAATTTGGGACATTGTGTTATGAAGGGTGTCTGGTAAAGGTATGAATTGTATATTTAGATTTCCATAATTATAAGGTATCATAGTTTTAACAATGGCCACTTGGATGTTGATGGGTTGAGTTGGTTGTTGAGGGGGATTGAACTATAAGAACCCTTTTTTTTTTCTTTTTGAAAGGTTAGGAATTTTTTTGATTGGCATGTTAAGATTTCTCAGCTGAACTAGAAGTGGACTTTGCATGATGACTACTAACTGAATTGTGATAATCGGAAAGGGAAATACACAAGTGCATGAAGGAGGGAAATTTCATCATGGTGAGTTTGTCCTGAAGTTTAGTTTGCAAGTTTTCTATAAACATCTTTTGAAGATTTGGATCAGGAATCTTGACATCAATTTGAGAATAAAGTGATTGATATTGTGAGATAAAATCAGTTATCTTTTCTTCTTCATGTTGCTTGCATCTCATCAAATCAGGCAAGGTCTTCTTTGGAGTCATATGCATTTGGAAATTATTTATAAATACATCAACTAGTTCATTGAATGAAGGAATTGAATTATTTGGTAAAGATGAGAACCATTCCAAGGAAGTGTCTTTTAGAGTCCTAAGAAACAATTTTGCTAATAGTTTATCATCAAAGATAAAGTCACTACATAAGGCAGTATAGGCATTAACATGGTTAGAAGGATCTCCATTCCCTCCATATTTCTCAAATCTAGGCATCTTTATTCCTTGTGTCATCGGTGTTCACAATATTTCCAAAGATAGTGGGCTCCTTTCAACATAATAGGTGGGTGGTCCATTCTTATTTTGGTTTATGGTGGATATTTTTTTTTGCATGGATGAAATAGTTTGGAAATGTTGTGTTATGAGAGGGTCAATGTAAGTGGTATGATTTGGAAGGGAAAGTGGTTATTGATTGTATGTAGTGGTAGGGAAAGTGAAGGGAATGCTTATAGATGGTATGGTGGAAAAGGATAGAACATGCGATGCCACATAGGAAAGAGGAATGCTAGCATGAATAGTTGAGGAAGGAATCATAGTACTAACTTGTTGCATTGTTGTTGTGACTTGAGGAGTGGTATAGGTAGGTATAGAAGCTACTGTTGAGGGAAGAGGAGTGTGAGGGCCTCCTTGACTAACCACAGTGTTTGTTGGTTGAGATGTACTAGAGGTGGAAGGAACATGTTTATGGTATATCTCAACGATTTGTTTCATAACTTCTAGGACTTTGTCACGTTCAAGCATGTGTTGGATGATTTCTATGGAAGGAATCACAGTGGTTGAAATGTTTTCAAGACACACTTGATGTTGAAGATGTGTTAAGTCCTCATGAATGTTAATGATTTCATCTTGCGAGATGTTTTGTTTATCAACTTGCATGTTATTGGAAGGCAAATAGTCGCTAAAGGTAGTATCCATGCCTAGTGTACTAGTTGCAATACTAGGATTGTAAGCTTTACATAACCCAAGATCCACAATGAGTGTATTATCATGGCATAACATGAGTCTTGAATTTATTCTCACTAAGGTATTAGCAATAGGACACCAAACACTCATGCAAAGGTTTCTAAATGCGGGTGAATGCAAATGCAATATGAACTAGGAGCAATAAAATGCTAATAACCAAAATTATTTCTAAAGCAACACAAAAATGCAATAACAAAAAACATAAATGTAGAAAATGCTCTAAAAATGATAGAAATTACAGTGCACAATGTGCAGGTGGACTAAGTCACACAGTGTGGTGAATTAGTCCCAAAAGTGATTTTTTTGAGATTTTTCAAAAAATATAGATTGGATTTTATGCTTTTTGGGTTTTCAGATGTAGATACAGTATGAAAATGGGGAATTTTGTTGATTTTTAATGAAATGTAATGCAAAAATGCAAGCTATATGAGCCTTTCACTAGTGCAATTTTTTAAAACCCTAGGATGCAATTTAAATAATGCAATGAAATGCAATGCTAGTGAAAACTATTCATAGAATGTAAATGAACTTGAAATCAGAAGTAAAATGTTCTAAAGTCAGGTTCACCAAAATGTGGACAAAGAGTTTGGTGCCTTAAGACTCTCTAACACTTCTAGGGTTTTTCACCTGAAAGGAGAGAGATGGGCCAAAATGGGAAATGTCCCCACTCAAAACTAATAAAAATATGAATGAAATATGCCTAAATGTAATGTATAAATGAAATAAACTGATAAAGGGAATGACTTATTAATACCAAACCTAAGAAGTGAAAGTTGTTTGAAAACACATTGTGAAATACAGAAATGGCCTAAGAATGCAACTAAACAATAATAGAAAGGAAGGAGATTGGAGAGGTGCACCTAGAAACTAGAATGTGATGTAGAGACGCTCTGGATTCTTGTAGAATTTGTTGATGAAGCCAACTTGGACACTTACACCAAACTAGGTGAGTTAGTCCTATTTCAGGGAGATTATGTCGAAACAGGTTTCAACCAAATGGGTATGATCCAGAAATGTAGAAATTACATTTCAGGCCTAGTAGTGGGACTAATTGACCAATAATGGCAACATAAACCACCTTCAACTTTTGGGAATTTTAGGATATGAACCTGTACCTCAGTCTGCACTTCTCTTCTTGACACGTATCTAGATTTGAAATTGTAGAAATCGAGCTGAAAGGGGTCTCCAAGCTTCACTTAGTGATTTGTTGAATTGAATGAATTTGATGAGTTGACAACAAATTTTTATCACCTTTCTCTTAAAAAAAATCTACATTCAAGACCGGAAAAAAACAAATGCAAAGAGGGGAAAAAGGGCTATGGGTTAGAGAATAGGGGTTTTCCTTGGTCAAACCCCAATTTGGTAATCAAACCCTTGATAATGAAATGAAATAGAAAGACAATGATGAATGAACAACATGGAATGTTACAACTCACCAAACGCTTGATATAGAAATATGAAGATATGGAAGTAGATGCTCCAATGAAGACTTGATAATGCCTAAAATGCTTGATAATTACTTGAGAATGAATGGATTGCTTGAGAATAAATTATTAGATGAATGGGGGAAAATTTTAGAAGATGAAAAATAAGGGGAAATCACTTTATTTATACTTTATTTTACAATATATCTTGAAAATAACACAACACAGGCCAACCTCAAGGTTAAGAGAATAATATCCTGCCAGAAATTTAAAATAATTTTGATTTTTGTGCCCAGTGGGTCTAAGTCTCCCCAAGTGGTGACTTGGTCCCACCAGGGAAATTTTATTGGGTGTCAGAAATTAAAGTGCATTTAATGATGTTTAATTGGATTATTCTCCAAAATACACTTAAGTAGGGCCAAAAAGTGCATTAAGGGATCATTTAAACATAAGAAAGGATCAAATTAGTGATGACAAGCCTAGAAAAGCATGAGAGTTTGTTACAAATATTTACAACACTTTGAAATAAGACTTGGTAAATGATAAAAAGAAGTTATTAGGTGAATTATAATGAAAGGGTCCTAGAAAAGTGTGAAATTGGGTTACAACACTTCACAACACTTTTAAAAGAAATCTTAGAATTCTTAATGATTCACAAGGGTCCAAGACGTAATGTGAATGTGTTGACCACATTAAAACATTAAATCTATGAAAAATAAAGCCAACATCACTAGGAGGGCCTAAACATGAGAAAAAGTAGAAGGGTTACTTTCTTTGTGTCCACACTTAAATACTTTCTTACGTGATAGTATAGACACAAATTAATTCTAAATGTTGAGGAAGGTAAAATTTTGGGGCTTTTGAGTATAGTTGCAAGTTTCTTAAATTCTTTGTCAGTATAGTGAATGAAGGATTTTGGGTTTTAATTATATATTTGCACAAATGTGTAAATTGACTAGCAAATTTTAGTAATATTAGGATATCTTGGTTTTTATGGTTAATTATAATTTTGTAACTTACACAAATAAAAGAAAATTTTAAATTTTATCATATTTATTTTTTGACTCCCAATCTTAGAAGAATTTGATCAAGAATAATTTTACATTTTGTAATGTCTTTATGAATACTAAGACACCTAATAAGACCATACCAATAAAATCCTAGTTACTCTTAGTGTATGACCTACGAAATGATAGTAAAATTAAATAACAAACAACAAATAAGACCGTTTACAATCAAATTCAATGAAATATCACACCAATAGAGAATTAAGATAAAATTGCAATAATAATAAAGTGCAACAAACTTTCACACACATAGCTCCACACAATTTTCCTTATCTTAGATACATTTCTCTCCTCTTTGTACCTTGGATAAAAGTATAGTGATAATTTCTCTCATATTTTGTAGCATAGAGCATTGATAATATGTGTATATTTTCTTCACAGTTATAGCATACTCAACTTTGAAAATAGCAATTACTTAATGAATTAACTAAGAATTAATTACCACATGATAAAAATATTATATTAATTTTTTTTAACTTTCATATTTAACATTCATTTAACATGATCCATAATAAAATCAGTACTACAACTTTAAATTTGTAATGCAATAATCACAAGTTAGAAAATAAGATAATCTTATCTTTTACAATACATAGATGAGTTAAATTTAAAGGAAACAAGTGTACAATATATAGTAAACTTGTTATAAAGTCTTCCATATCTTGAAATCTGCATTGTCTCACAAGTCTTGGTAAAGTTGTCTACAAGAGGGATAGCATCACTTGAGTATTTTTCCTCCAAACACAAAATGGTGGTGCTCCACACACCTTCCATCTAGAACTGTCCCAACCCTTGACAAAAAGTATTGAAAAAGAAAAAACAAAAAATAGATGCCATCTAAGTCCTAGTGTTATGTCCTACATAACCAACTAACCATACAAATTTAGATAACTTCTAACTAAGTATGACTAATCGAACTATATTATGCAATCTGAAACACTGTGAATCGACTAATGCAAGTAGAGGATTTTTCATTACTTTTCCCAAATTTTTCAAAATAAAATAAAAACCTCCATAGGAAATGTAGTCATGAGTGCACACACCTCTAACTCAACTTGGAAACATCATTTCACCTAAGTTTAAGCACATGGTTGAAATGCTTGATTAATTTTCTAACTTTTCACAACTATTTAAGATCATAAATGTATAGCATTTTATGGTTGGTAAACAACTAAGGTTACAAAAACATATTCCTAACAAGGAACATTCATATTGTGTACTTCAATATCTCAAACACTAGCTACTTCCACTTGTTCATATGTTTTTGTATTTATTTCCAAGAGTGAAATGCTCTCCTATTTTCATACACGATACTTTTAAAATTATTTTACAAGTTATAGTATTTTGTAATAATGAAACTGACTAGTGAATATTTATTTGTCATTTGAGTTCTTATCAAATCATAACATAAGAAAAATTAAGTTTCATTCACTAATATCAATAAATAATTTTAATTTTTCTATTTTTTCCTTTTCTTTCATTGTACAAGAACACATTTTATAATGCTAAAAAATGTACAACATATTGTCAAATTCTTTTTCAAGAATAAGTACATAATTACGATGTTTAAATCTTATTGATAGCCCTCAATATTAATCTAATTTCTTTCATTCAAAATATTAGTGTATGCTTCAAACTTACCATGCAAATTTATAAATATATTACATAATATTCTTTTCATGTGCTTATATATATACAAACTCATATTAACTTCATCTCGATATTACTAAAAATAAAATAATGAAAACAGATTTTGTGTTCATGCCTATATTATTTCTCTTCTTTTGCACTTCCAAATTTCCAATGCACAACTAAACTATTCCTTTTGAGCTTTTCAAATTGTCCTTGCTTGTTTATAGATTGAATATTTCTTGTCTTTCTTATATATTATCCTCAGTATATCCCATGACTATCAATAGTATGCAATCTCTAGACAATAATCTTGATGTGTTGCTTGCATATATCGTACGTATTTAACTTTGCAACAATAGTTCCTCACTTCAAAACCTTATGACCTCCTTCCTCTACATCATCGATCCTACCAATAAGAATGATGTCGACTTCCAAAACATGTGATTCCTTCCTTATCATTAACATCTTTGCTAAAGTTAGTAAAAACTACCAACATAATGGCATATAGAAGCAGTTAAACTTACGTCATCCATTATTCCCTCATCAAAGGTATTAATATCACATTTAAATGGCAAGAACATAGCCTTTGATGGTGGATTTTAGCTTCTATGTGAGGTTTATATGGTTTAATTATATTAAATTTCCTTAACATGCATTGATTGGCATATTCAACTACCATAAACAACTATAGGCTTTCTTGATAGGATATGGACATTAACGTTAACAATAAAATATATTATATATATTTATATTTATTTATGTATATATTTATATATATCTATATGTATATATATTATTTTTTAAACTTATTTTAAATAATAATCTAATAAATCTATATTTTAATCAATAAATCTAAAAGACGATCATGAAACAACATAACACAGTTTAATTGTAAAGAACAAGGACAAAGACAAAAATATAATTTCACCTAGTTTTATGGCTTGATCAAACTAGTCATGGAACCGGATAAAACCAATGACAATATTGGGATTACTTACTCGGATTTCATACAAAATCCTACATGAGTGTGTATTTGAATCAAATTGGTATTAACCCATTTTTTACCCATGTTTATAGTCTTCTCTCTAGTGATACTTTCCCTCTCCATATCAGAGGGTAAAATCTGATCATGCATCCAACTAAGAAATTCATCAACATAGTTAGTTTATTATTATCCATGATGTCATAATCATTAAAAATAAATAAAAAATCATTGCATTAATATTTCATCAAAATATCAACTCACATATAATCATCCATTAGTATCAAAAGCACATTGTTAATGTAAAAGTTAAAAGTAACATTCAAATTAAATTTTGGGTGTAACAACAATGATGAGAGAGGGATAATTAATGAATGATAGGTTTGTTTTATAGAATTCTCAATATTGATCAATGGTTAAGATCTGATGAGACACTAAGTAGATAAATGGATAAAATCAATTAGAGGAATTGATGGATAGCTAACTCACTACATGATTTCAATGAACTAAGCGCATGGATCAATTAAGAGGATTTGATCGATTATGGAAGTGTGAGTGACTATGTGTCACACAAGATGGATTGGATAGAAGATTTATTTGATTGATAAGTGACCTCAAAGTGAGTGAGAGTTGACATGTGGGGTGGAAATGCATGGGTAATTAATAAATAAATTATTAATTACACCATGTGCAAAGGGGAAATAAATAAAATACAAAATTTTCTTTATTTTATAAGTGGATAATTTTGAGAGGAATAATTGGATAAATTAAATAATTAAAACAATTATTTAATTTGAGAAGTGGGAAATGAGAAATGAATTATTTTATTAATCTTGGAAAGAGGAATAATTAGTAAATTAATTAAATAATGTTAAGTATTTAATCAATATAGAGGAAAAGTGATGAAATAAATAATTTAATTAATTAATAAAATTATTTAATTAAATGTAGGAGACATATTGGTAATACATAATGATGGAAAATACTGATGATTTGATACAAATATGTTCGTCAAATTTAGGTCTATATTATGTCCCTCTTTGAGATAATGCATAGCATTGTTTCAAAGAAAGTATGAAAGAGTTGTGATGACATGCCCCAGTTGAATGAAGAAATTAAAAAGTGATGGTAGGATGCCCCCTCGAGAGTTTGGCATAAAATTTATTTTTTTAGGTAAAACTCTCAAAATGGGTTAGATATATGTGATAGAGGTGAAGAAAATGGTGGAGAAGGGTGGGTTGAGAGGAGGTAATGAGATTGTGGGTTAATATGGTGGAAGATAGTGATGAGATGTTTTTTGTTGATTTTGATATCACATAATTGGATGGATAATGAATGAGATGAAAGGGATAGAAATGAGATGGTTGCATGGAAATAGATTAATGTGGATAAATATTGATAAATATTTTTCTCTTTATTTTGTTCATTTTTTATCATAATAGAACTTATTGTGGCAAATGGAAATATGTGTACACCAAGGTATGACAAACCAAGGTGACTTTGGTATCCTTTGCATGGACATTGACACTACAAAAAAGAAGGATGGTCCTCATTCATAAAATTCATAATAAAACCTTATTGAAATATGTGAAGGATCTAATCGTATGGCATGATATTCCTAGTACAAAAAGGTATTAAATGACCTTATATGGAAAGGAAGTTTTTCAATACTGGAAGTCGTTTCGAAACACACAAGGAACATACATTCCCTGGTAGGGTAAAAAGAATAGTCCACAAAAAAGGCATATGAAAACCATGACCTTTCCCCATTGATTCTCCTCCAATAATTTTAAGATATCCTTGAGTAATAGAGGAATGGGGTGGTATGATAATCAAGCAATAAAAAGACTCACTGACCAAAAAAATCAACAACCATTAGATGTTCTTGCCAAAATATGTGTTTAGATTGGATAATACCTATTTTTAGAAGGATGCATCCATTAAGGCAGGGTGGTTTGGATAAATGTGGCTACAGTTGATTGAGAAATTTTAGCAATAGTCCTTTCAAAGCTTTATGTATGCAGGTAATGCATAGTTTGTTCTTGCTTGAGTGTCATGTCCAAAAAATGAAAATTTATTATGGATATGGTGGATTATGTTAGTTTTTTTTTAAATTTTATTGTGATATTTAAGTTTTCTAGATTTTTGAAATTTTCTTAATATTTTTGGATTTTTCAATGGCTGATGATAATGAATGATGAAGAGATATGGATATGTAGGGATATCAAAAACGTTTTTGAGATCTTGTTTCTAGCCAAGTTAAATTTGATTGATTGATTGATGATAGAGATAATGTTGCTGATGATGAGGACAATGCAAGGATATCATTGTTAAGATAGGAATACCATAATTATTGGGAAGGGTACATTTTGATTACGATTGATTGGATAAGATGGATCAAAATTTGTAGCCTACATAGGAGTAAAATATATTAGATTATTGAATATCATGATGGAGCATAAGCAAGATGAGATTTATGGGGATTTTCTAGATTAAAATTGATGGAAGAAATGTTGATGGAGAAAATGCATCCATGGAATGTTGGAGAATGCTCAAAAAATTTATAGTTTTTAGGATATTTTTTATTTTGTTTTGTATTTTTGGAATACATGATTTTGGATTTTTGGAAGGTGTTTCGATCACTAAATAAAATAGAAGACATATTTCAAGATTTATTCCAAAGAAGGATGTAATCACTCGCCCCTAGTGTCTAGCAATGTATAGGACACTATGGTGCAGCCATGGTAGGAGAATCCTCAAAGAGAATGATATGGACCATGCAACAAGAGAAACACAATAGAAGCAACACTGAATATGGAGGCAAATACAGATTCAAACATTCTCATTAATAGAAATCTCAATTACTACAAGCCGACAACATTCGAGCTTACAGATTCGGCTCACAGGCCTAATACAACATGTTATACTCCTTAATGTGATCTGAAATATCATATCTGAAATATAATATTCTTCTAACTTAATAAAATTTCTATTCTAATGATCTATTACAAGATTTATATCATATTCGCAGATCTGGAATTATCCAAGTCAGCCCAAAGATCATTTCAATTTCCAATGAAAGAAAATGTAAACTGTGCATGAATAGGTCAGCCTCAAATTTGAATTAATCATCGGTGAATACAAAGGACCAAGTGTGGACCTATAATTAAGGTCGAGGACACTCCATGGAACAATTTGAATCACACTGTCAAGATTTGGAAGTTACGAGAAAGATCCATGAGATCGAACTAGTCGATAGGTTTGAAAATTATTCTAGTGTCAGTACAAGAAACTACCATTAAATGTAGAAGTGATAACTTGCCGGAAAAAGATGAAATTGCACTCAAATCCTAGAATAAGGAAAATGAAAATTTCCACGATGAAAATGTAGATCCACAAAGTCTAGAGAGAAAATATGATGAGTCCACCAACTTGAACTGAACAGGAACTGAACAAGAACAAAAGCTGAAACAAAATATTTTTGGTTGATACAAGATTGCCAAGAACCAAGGATGCTCCTACATTAGAAATATGGGGTTGTTTGAAAAGTGATTCCCTCAAATTTCTAGGGCTAAAGGAAAACCAAGGCAGTCTACCTCAGCCTGAGAAATCCAAGAAGAATCTTCCACTGGTTTACCTTTCCACTTCACAAGATATTCTTTGTACTATCTTCCACGAGTTTTCCTCCCATATTTAATATACAAAATATCTTCAATCTCATCTAACTATTTCTTAGGAAACTGATTCTCCAATTTTCCTTTACTATCTTGGGTGATCCCACAATAGTGGTTTACAAATTTTGGCCAAACTAGACACTGAAAATATTATTTTTAACTAAGTCTTCCCATTCGGGCACCTATAGCAGCTAAACCATGAGGAATTTGAAGATGATGCAAACTACAGTCTCAACACATTTTGTCTGTACATTTTTAAAATATTTTGTTCAAAATTTTTGGAATCATATTGCATTTCTTTTTCCATCTCCTGCGAAAACTGGTTTTTTAAAGAAAATAACATTTTTAAAAAGTGACACATTGTATAACACAACTTTTTTTCCATGAAGGATAAAATTCTAATTCTTTCGAATTTAGATTTGTAACTCCAATATCTAGTGCTTCCACTTGGTTAGATAGTTTTTTATTAAATATTTTTTCTCTAATCAAGTTTCGAAGTCCAACCAATTACAATTCAGACATAGCATGACCATATAATGTGTAACTTTTTTTTTCTATATCAAAATTCAATTTATTTTTTTGTTGGATCAAGGAATTCAATATCTGGTGCACTCATACATTTCAAACATTTTTCTGATAATCTACCATTTTTCCACAAGTGTAGAATAGAGACCTTCATTTTTTTATGAAAAACCTATGTTTAATAAAACTAAAAAAACAAATACATATTAAAATTATTTTTGTTTTATAGTTCATTTCAAGGACTACCAAATTCCAGTTGGATTTGTGAAGAATCCTCCATTTTCCTCCTCAACCTGAGCTTCGAAGCATAAAAATTTAGGTTTTCAAAGTGACTGAGGGGGAGAATGAGGGAAAAGGGGGGTTTAGTCGAACCCAAAGGGGTTCGATCGAACCCCTAGGGGTCTGCTTGAACCTGTGTTTGGTCGAACCTAGGTTCAATCGAACCCCCTTCCCAAAAGGGGTTTGCAAGTTTTTTTGTTCGTGCATGCATTAATTTGGTTTGTTTGAACCCTGGTTCAGTTGAACACTTTTTTGGTTTGTTCGAACCCCCAAAATCAAAATTTTTTCCATGGGCTCATTTTTTGTGATTTTTCCTTCCTCCATCAAATTGTAAACCACTATTATGGCTTCACCCTCTTCACTAAATACTTTTTCATGGTACCGATGTAGATCTACAATGTTGAATATAGGGGATATACCCACGCCATCTGGTAACTCCACTTCATATGCATTTCCTGAATCAAACTTCTTCGAAATATTACAAGGTCCAAGCTTCCTCATCTTGAGCTTATTGTAGGTGCCAACTAGAAATATTTCCTTTCTCAGATATACCATCACTTCATATCCAAGACTGAACTCCTTATGTCTCCTCTTTTCATCTTCCTTCTCCTTATACTTCCAGTTCATATCTTCCAATTTCTCCTTCACTTGATTATGCACTTTCTTCATATGTTCTACAAATTCTTCTACTTCTGCACTCCTTCTATCTTCCATGCTGATGTCTCTCAATTTTTATATACCTCTAGGATGACCCCCAGTAACAATCTCAAAAGGTGTCTTTTTTGTACTCGTGTTCACTAAATTATTGTATGCAAAATCTACTTGCGTAAGAAATAAATCCTAACTTTCAGTCTTCTCTCCAACTAAACACCTCAACATATTCCCCAAACTCCTATTTACTACCTTTGTATGTCCATCAGTTTGTGGGTGAAAAGTAGAACTAAACTTCAAATCTATATTTAACTACTTCCAAAGTGTCCTCCAAAAGTAACCAACAAACTTTGTGTCTATGTCTAAAACAATACTCCTAGGTAATCCATGCAATTTCACCACTTCTTTGAAAAATAAGTTTGCTACATGTATTGCATTTGTTGTCTTCTTAAAAGGTATGAAATGTGCCATTTTAGAAAATCTATCCACCACCACAAATATAGAATTGTTACCTCTCCATGTTTTTAGAAAACCATGTATGAAATCCATGCTAATATCCTCCCAAGGTCTCTCTAGAACTGTCAAAGTCTTATATAATCCAATATTTTGACTACTCCCCTTTGCAACTTGGAAAACTCTACAACTCTGCACAAATTACCTAACATCCTTATGAATTTGTGGCCAAAACTAGTCCTCACTTACCAATGCTACTATCTTATCAATCCTAAAATGTCCTTCCAATCATCCACTTTGTTTTTCTTTCACCAAGTTATCCCTCATTGAACTTCGAGGTATACAAAACTAATTTCCTTTGAACAACATATACTCCTATATGAAATAATCCAACCACTGACTCCTGTCCTCCAAGATTGGTTCTTTACAAGCTCTCCAAGGTTCTGCAAAATCTTGGACTTCCTCATACAAGTTCTCCAATTCATCAAAGCCTAATACCTCCACTCTCATCTCTGTCAGTAAATTCCTTCTCCTATTCAAGGCATCAACAAATCTATTTGACTTTCCACTCCTATATTTCAAAACAAAAGTATAGCTCTGCAAGAATTCTACCTATCTCATGTGTCTCTGATTCAACTTACCTTGACTGTTCAAATATTGCAATGCTTGATGATATGTATACAACACAAACTGCTTAGGAAACAAGTAATGTCTCCACTTCTTCAAGTCTTGAACTATGACATATAAATCCTGATCATATTCTAAAAATTCTCTCCTAGCATCATTCAACTTCTCACTGAAATAATCTACTAGTCTTCCTTCTTGACTTAATACTGCTCCAATTGCATTTCCACTTGCATCACAATCTACCTGAAATACCTTATTAAAGTCCAGTAAATCCAACATGGGATTCTTATTCACCTTCTATTTCAACAATTCAAAAATTCGGTCTACTCTAGATGTCCACCTAAACTCCTTATCTCCTCTCATTGTTCCTGTCATAGGACTACAAATAGAACTGAAATTCCTAATGAACTTCTGGTAGAAACTAGCCAATCCATGAAATGATCTTACCTCTCCAATGTTTTGTGGTGTAGGCCACTCAACAATTTCTCTTACCTTCTCAGGATCAATCTTCAATCCATCCATAGAGATTAAAAAATCCTAGATATTCCAATTCTTCCTTCATGAAACTACACTCCTTAATGTTTATCAACAACTACTCTTCCCTCAACCTCTGTAAAACTTGTCTTATATTCAACAAGTTTTCTTCCCTACTCTTATTGAAAATCAAGATGTCATCCAAAAAAGCAATCACAAACTTACCCAAGAATTTATTCAATACCTCATTCATCATCATCATGAAAGTACTTAGTACATTTTTTAGTTCAAAAGGCATCACCAACCACTCATACAATCCTTCATTTGTCTTGAATGTTGTCTTCCACTCATCCCCTTCTCTAATTCTGATATGATGATATCCACTCTTTAAATCTATCTTTGTAAAGTAGTTAGCTCCACTCAAACAATCCATAATGTCATCCATTCAGAGCAAAGGAAATCCATACTTCACCATGCTTTTTTTATGGCTCTAGCATCTGTACACATCCTCCATTGTCCATCCTTCTTAGGTTCTAACACAACAGGTACTGCACATGGACTTAAGCTTTCTCTTATCAAACCCTTCCTCAAAAAATATTGCACTTCTCTATTCAACTCTTTATTCTTTGTAGGTGTCATCCAATGTGCTACTTTATGAGGGAAACTAGCTCCAATAATCAGATCCATGCAATGACTAATACTCCTCACAGGAGGTAATCCATCAGGTACATTATCTGAAATGATCTCTTCATACTTTGTCAACAACTCCTTTATCTCTTTTGATTGTTCTTCTACGTGCTTCAAGTATTCAACCTTTTTAGGAACCAAGGAATAGCACATGTTATCATGACTCAATCCATCTAGAAATCTCCTTCCATCAACCAAAAAAACTCTATCACTCATACAAACCTCAATTTTAGGAGCATCTTCCAATGACAACAAAGTCTGCTTCATCCCATTAGCAATAATGGTATATGTGTTCTTCTTTCCATCATGAATAGCCTGTCTATCATACTACCAAGGCCTTCCCAACAAAACATGGAATACATCCATATGCATGATATAACACAAAACTTCATCATGGTAATTTCCTATCTTCAATCTCACCAAACATTGTTCACTTACCAATATCTTATGCTCATCTTGAATCCATGCTATCTAATAGGGCTTTGGGTGTTTCAATCTTTCCAACTTCAATTTGGTCACCATTTCTTCAAAAAATAGGTTCTCTGAGATTCCACTGTCAACTATCACTCTGCAACATCTACTAGCTACCTTGCATCTATTCCAAAACAAATTCTTTCTCTACAATGATTCCTGCTCCATCTCACTTTGACACAATACTCTTCTATTCACCAACACTTCTCCATCTTTTGGTTTATTAGATGATCTGACATGATCTTCCTCAACAAAGGTTATTCTTCTATTTTTTTAATCTTTCTACTTGTTTCTCCTTGATTCTAGTAGCTACCATATCCACTTCTTCGATAAGAGTTTTCATCATCTCTATTGTACAAATTATCATTCTTACTAACTTCCTTATCTTTATTCTAATATGCAAAAGGTCCTCTTCCTCCTCCAGTAAAAGTTCTTCCTCTTTGAAATCTTCCACCTCTTCCTCTCTGTCTCTGCTCATGTCTTTTATTCAACTTCTCTTCTACCTTTAGGGCACATTGGTATGCCTCTTCCACACTCTGCAACTTGATCAAACTAATTTCATGCTATATAGATGACATCAAACCATTCACATATCTAGCTACTTGCTCAATCTCATCCTCCAAATGTCTAGATCTGATATTCAACTTGTAGAACTCCTCTGTATAATCTATCACACATGATTCATTTTGCTTCAAATTCTATAACTTCCGAAACAAACTAATCTGATAGTTTGTAGGCATAAAAAATTTCTTCAACTTATTCACCATTTGATCCCATGATTTTATCTTCTCCTTTCCTTTTCCTATTTGTTTGTAAATGTTCCCACCAAAGGGATGCATGTCCTTTCAAATTTTTGAAAGAAAATTTCACCGTCTTATCTTTGGTGGTACCTTCAAAATCAAAATACTTTTCCATCTCTATTATCTAATTAAGAAATTCTTCTGAATCCAACTTACCATTATAATTTGGTGGATTGAAATGTGGCTTAGTATTCTCTCTAGTTAGGGCTATTATGAACCACTCTTCTCCCTAATCTAGGCTAGGTTGATCTTCTCTTCCCTTTTCTTCATGTAATTCTACCTCTTCATCACTCACATCATCAACTAGTTGACCTCTCCTCTAGGTCATTTCAACTACCTCTAATATGGCAGCAATTCCTCTCAACATCTCCATTAAAGTTGGGTTTTCATTTCCATGCACTCCATTTCCTCTAACATTTCTTCTTCCCTCCATCTTTACACAAGTCCTCTACAACTGTAAGTCAGATCCTCAATCCACCACCTCAAAAAAAAATTCAACAAGACTACGAATTCTGGTGATCTCTCATGGATTGAATCTCACTCTGATACCAATCTGGCATAGGTACAGTAGGAGGGTCCTCAAATAGAATGATCCAAATAGTGTATTAAGAGTAACATAAGAGAAAAAACATAGAATATGGAGAAAAATGCAGATTCAAAGATTCTCATTAATAGAAATTTCAATTACAATCAATCGACAACATCCGAGCTTACAGATTCGGCTCACCGGCCTAATACAACATGTTCAAAATATCATATTCCTATATGCTCCTTAATGTGAGCTTAAATCTCACATCTAAAATCTAATATTTTTCTAACTTAACCAACTATCTATTCTAATGATATATTACAAGCTTTATATCATATCTGCAGATCTAGAATTATCCACATTGGCACATAGATCATTACAATTTTCAATGAAAGAAAATGTAACATGTGCATGAATAGATTAGCCTCAAATTTGAATGACTACTCAGTAAATGAAAAGGATGAAGTGTGGACCTATAACTAAGGTTCAAGACACTCCATGGAACAATTCAAATCACACCATCAAGATCCGCAAGTTATGAGAAAGATCCATGAGATCGAACTAGTCAATAGGTTTGAAAATTATTTCGGTGTCAATACAAGAAACTACCATTAAATCCGAAAGTGATAACTTACTAGAAAATGATCCAATTGCCCTCAAATATTGGAATAAGGAAAATAAACATGCTCACGATGAAAATGTAGATCCACAAGATTTGGAGAGAAAATATGACAAGTCCACCAACTTGAACTAAACAGGAACTGAACAAGAATAAAAACTGAAAAAAAATATTTTTGGTTGATGCAAGATTTCCAAGACCCAAGGATGCTCTTGCATCACACTATGAGTAGATAAATGGACTAGTGTTATGGAAATGGATATGGGAAGGATGTGGAGGATATGCATTATGTAAATAGATCTAGGATAATCGATTTTACTTCCTAAGACCATCTTGTAATAGGATAACATGTTTGACCCAAGCTTAATGTTTGGATAATGTTATGTAGGTGATGGTACAACATGGGATACTATATGGTCAAAACAAATAACAACATGAAGAATTTTCCAAAAGCATGTTTTTAAGTAAATTCCACTAGTATTTTTCAAGATCAAGGTGGATAAGGAAGATGGATGAAGGTGGAATGGATTGGATGGGTAGTGTTGTTAGCTTAAAATGGAATTATGTATGAAATAAGATGCTCCCAACTAGAATGGTACATATGGATATTTTTTTTACACATGATGCCCATGAATGGGTTTTCATCATGGTACTTGCCCATAGTGCCATAAAAATGGTTTTCATAATTGGATGAATTATTTTTCTTTACTATTTTATTTTTTTAGAATTGAACAATCATCAACTATGTGCGACCGCTTGGTGGTGTTGATGTAGATGTTGCTACCATAATGTGCCAATAATGTCCTTCCTTGAGGAGTTGCTTTACCAAGATAAGAGAACATGTATATAACCCATGAATGTTATTGTGATCCTTTTTTATGCTATAGTCATTTGTGTCTAAATGTGCACATCCGACAAAGTTTCATTAGAGTCCTTATGATAAAGTGTTGCTACCAAGACATGGTGAATGTGGGATTTAGGATATTTTGGTTTTAGGTAGGAGGTTGGATTTTGCTGGGGGATGTAAGATGTGGCTGACTTATTTGGTAGTTTGGATGTAGGATATTTTTATTTTCCAAACTTTGATTATGGATGATGAAGTGTGGATGTGATATTTTGAGTGTGTTTGGAAACTAAAATTTTATACACCTTGTGTATCAATATCAAATATTTTTGAAAGAGGAAAAAATGGGTTTTACAGAGACCTAAAACCACAAAGTTTACAAAAAAAAGAAAATATCATCAAAGACCCCATAAACAGAGAGGCTGTAGAGAGGAAAACATAATGACAAAGCTACAACCACCAAAAAATCCAGCAAGGGGCACAAAAAAGGCCCAAAAAGATAAGACAAAATACCAACAGTGACTAAACTTGGGACTTTAATGTTTCTGTTGTCTCAGCTTCCATGTTGTTCATTTCCTGAACCTCCCTCTTTAAGATCTGGACCATCTGGGTAGTAGGAGGCACTTTCCTCTTAAGGTTGGCACATGTCCTCTTTGATATTCCTTGGTCCTCATTCTTGCTTTTATCCTTGTCCTCTTCCAAATCAACAACCAATGAGCCCTATTGTGACTTTTCCAACTTTTTAGACATTGCATTGATGATAAGGCATTGTGCCTTGCCATTCAATGGTTTTTTTCCACAACAGTTTTCATGTTATTTTTTATTTTAACAATTTCAGCTTCCAGAGTCTTATACTTGTCATCAATGTCATCATCTCTTGTTCCAGTATTTTTCTTTTTCTGTTTTCCTTCTTCATTGCTCAAAGTAGATAATTTCAATTCTAGTTCCCCCACCTTACTATTTAGAACCCTACTTCAAATATTAAGATCATTAATTTATTGATAGGCCCATTTCATAACCCGTAAACTATCACCAACGCCACTTCTAGCAAAGGCAAGGATATCTCCAGACTGATCCTGGTCTAAAATGAGGTTAATATCATCTAGGTTATAGAAGCTGGGAAATCTGGTACCATCATCTCTGAAAGAGGTAGGAGGGGTTGAGACAGAGTTAATGCTAGCTTCAGGGTTCTCAGTTTTTTCCTCTAGAGAGTCCATAGAGTAGGAAACCAACTTATTGGAAGGGGAACCCTTGAGAGCGGGATTCTTTAAAGGAACTGGGTAGTCGGGGTAAATCTTAAGGTTAGATTTCATGAGCTGGGGATTACAAAGCTGTGTTTTCTTAACAGATAGAACAGGGGATGGATGGGCTTCAACAATTCTCTTTGGGTTAGGCTTAGAATGATTCTCTGAACCTGCACTATCCGTATCATAATCCTTAGACGCCGTGGAGGCAATCGGTTTGGATAAAGCCAGCAGGATTTGATAATGTTCATATATTAACCTAATAAGACCAGGATGAAGAATAGGGTATCTCCTGGTATTTTTATTTTGGTCCTCAAGGCTATTGCTCAATGAACAAAACAAAAAATGAGGCTAAGAAATCTGTACCTTATGGCAGAAGTGGTTAAGGATAGCAAAATGATGACCATAAACTCTGGTGATTCTCCCATCCAACGTAATAGACTCCATTATGAGAGGAAGCACCTTTCTCCAAAGCACCTTGATGGTGTCACTTTCAAAATAGTTGTTGGAAACTTTTACCATCTTCATTTTCTCCTTGTCTTTCTTAGGGAATTTTATTACCACCTCATCTGAAAACCTTTTATCACAATAAAACTTTAAGCCCTCAGTGGACATTCCAGTCACCTGTCTTATGATTTTCTCATCCTGTTTCACTTTTCTCCCAAAGAGGATTATTTCTCCATTATTCCAGTTCTTCTCAAAGTAGTCAGTAGCCATAGGATTAGGCCGATGAGTTTTTTCCAAGAATGGAACCAAACCACCTCTCACAACTTGTTTCCAGACCTTAGCATTCCTCGTGTGCATTTTTTAGCTTTTAGGCTCAATTCTTTTCCTATCCTCCCCCGTTTTCATATGCACCTCACTATAGTCTCTACTAGTGCCAAAACCTATTGCAAATTTACACAGCCATTCCAATGAACCCACAAAGCATTCCGCTTTTTCTTACCTACTAAGTTATTTGACATGGCCCCATTAAATCTCTTGATTTTGATGTACTTAGCCCTTTTCCCTATCATCATTAAAGATATTTTCCTCTTTCCCATGCATAACATCATAATCTATTAAGGCCCTAACTTCAGCTCCCAAGTCCCTAAAATTTTGCCACGTGTTCAGACCTTCCCTCTTAACCCCCTCATTTGCAAAGTAATCTACCACGCTGTTAGCTTCCCTTTAGATGTGGGATGCTTTCACTTTATTGAACTTGTCTAAAATAGATTTTGATTCTTCAATCCAATTATTTATAGACTAGGAGGGTGGGTCCTACCTAGGAGATAGTCAATGATGTTTTTGGAGTCCTTTTCAAGACATAAATATTTTATATTCAGATTAAGTGCTAAATTTAAAACTTGAAAAACTCCTATAGTATTCACCACATGGTTGGTTTGATGACCTAGGGAAACGGCCACAACTTCCATAAAGTTACCATTTTATTCCCTTAACACACCTCCACTTTCGGCCATCCCTGGATTTTCCTTCGCAGTGCCATCAAAGTTGGCTTTAGTCCAGCCATTTGGAGGGAAGGTCAAACACACACCCTCCCTACTTTTCTTAGCTGGCTTGGATGCCTTAGAAACATACATTTTGATATTCCAATCCTTGGCTATCCTAAGATCATAGGGAGGACACACCAGAACTTCTAGGATAAGAGCTTTTTGTGGAATAACATTAAATTTTTCCTTTATAAGCCTAAATTTTTTTTCAAAAAAATTAGTGTCTGACATCTCCTTATCCCTGAAAATTCTATTATTATGTTCTTTCCACACTCCCCCAAAAAAAAAAGGGAAAATAAAAGCCCATAACCTTTGAATGAAAGGATTTTGAAATGGAGCTTTCCATTGTGAAAATAAATCTTCAATGGACAAGGGGAACACCCAACAAATATTGTTCTGAAGGACATGGAAAATACTTTTGGACAATGGAAGGAATCTTTTGAGATGGCTCCATAGTTTCATTGACCATTAGACTTGAATTTGGATTGGATTCCTTAAATGATCGAATTTTATTTGGGATCCATTTTGACTCTATGTGCCCACTTTGATATTTGGATTTATTAGCTTTAAAATATTGACTTTGTTCTTTTAATTTGTAAAGATTTTTATTTTGTTGATCCCAATCAACAAATTAAAGCATTTGTGAATGATGGTCTATGATGTGAGTTGGAGAAGTATTGGTAGCAACCTTATTATAAGAAATATTCATGACCCCTATTTTGATGTTTACATTAGATGAAGTTGCCCCCGGTAACATTGAGGTACCACTAACACCATTAGATTTATTGATTTATGAATAACTGATGAGGGTGCTCCCCTTACTAAACCATACACACAACTAAACAAGATAGATAAATAGATAACATGTAGAAAGAAACACTTGCATTCTATTATCTTGTTGAAGTGAAATTACAATACTTAGAAAATAACATACTATAGCAACATGGGCCTTCTCATTAAACAAAAATTTGGATGCCAAAAAAACCCATGATCCGCTCTATTAGAGCTCCCTTCTATAACCCATGACCTCCCTCTTCATCCAAGAAGTGCAACTGCCTTAAAATAAATTGTGGAAGGTGTAACCCCATTTTGGCACCATAAATTTCACCATCTATTTCCAGCTCTAGAAGATTTTTATTTGTTATTTTATATATATGTATTTATAACTTTTGGGGGTCATAACTTTGATCTGACCTTCAGATTTTCAATTCTAATAAATTGTTGGAAAGCTTGTGAAGAGATCTAAAACCCATAAGATCAAGGATTTTTCACCCTATTCTAGGGCTATGAAGGGCCTTGATTTTCATTTTTAAACTTCATTGGAGAAATTCCCCAAGAAGAAAATTTAACATCTTCCTAAAAGTATAAGATTTTGAGATGATTCTTTCACCAAAAAATCTTATTTTCCAATTTCACTTCTTGGGGTCAATTTTCATGTCCATAGGAACCCAAATATACTAACTTACTGAAAATAGTAGGTGACTAATTCTAGCTATTTCAAACTTCTAACTATCCCAAAGATTGCATGAGTGGCCATAGGCCCCAAAACAACTAAGGAAACTACAAACAAAATGAAAATACAATATTTTTGGGTGATGCAAGATTTCCCTTACACCACTTGATGCTCCTGCATCAATAACCAAGTCCTCAATATTTAGGATTTTCCACAAAATGTATTGGTTCCAAAATAAGTTGTTCATGTAGGCCTAATACATTTTCTTATAGTATATTTGTTGAAAATTTGTGTTTACAATATGATGTAGGAGCATCTAGGGTGTAAGAGCAATCCTCCATCACCCAAAAAAAATGTCGTCTCTTTTCAAGAAGGGATAAATTTGGCAAGGTTACTATTTTTAATAATTTTGCAATTATGCATGGTTGGAAAAAAAATATTACACAGACCTCCAAAATGGTGAATTGAAGCCAATGGTGAAGAAATCAGTTCAAAATCATTTGTCGTTTGAGAGATATTAAAATTTTAATTTCCAAAAATCTTGTTAAAATATTCTAAGTAAAATTTGAGGCACTTAGAGGCTTTAGATGGGCCTAAAAATTGGGGGGAAAGAAAAGTAGTCTACCTTTAGGTACTATTTTACAAACAAGCACCTTCTTGAGAGCTTTTTTAAAAGGTATTATAATTCAAAATGCAACAGTCGGATCGAAAGTTATGACCCCAAGAAGTTGCACTACCAAATATAATAAAATTTCAAAAAATCTTGATGTGGGGGTTATATATTCCATACAAAGGATATGAATGGGGGTTATAGAGGGCAGTAGAGAAAATTAGATTGTGGCTCCAATTTGTAGATCATTTATATATTTATGTAATCAAAAAGGCCATGTGATGTCAATTGTAATGTTATAATTTCATTTTCATTTCAGTGATAGTAGAAAATATTTGATTCCTTCTTGCATTTTGTTTGTGTAATTCTCTATTCTTGTTGTGAGTTTCATATTGTATTGCGAGTACCCTTCAAGTTTAATGCAAGATCACGGGGGTCCAAACTAGGCCCTTAAGTGGAAATAAAAATTATGAAAAATAAGGTAGCAACTTGAAATAAAAAAATTGAATAGGTTATTAACATAATTTGAAAATTATGTAACAAAATTTGTAGTAAATTGAATGGAGTTTCTAAGATAATATTCTGTTTTTAGAAAAAAAAGTAAATCTATTTGGTGAAAAATTTAAATTTCAATGCAGTAGTACTAAATTTTCAAGAAAACATAAAAAGCAGGTGTAGGTCTAATGAACATATGTACAAGATTTTTTTTTTTTTGTTGAAAATTTCAATACAAGTAGATGACACATACACATATGTGCCTCATTTTTTTATAGTTTTTTCATGTAAATAATTAGTTATGATTTTTTTATTAGAAAATTTTAAAAATATCAAAACTTGTTTGTTTGACCACCATAACTTGGTCAAAAAGTTATGAAATTCAACTTTTTTTATCTTGTATTATGGGAAGCATAGAATATGCCACATCTTTTAAATTCAAAAAATATGAAATCATTTGGGAATAATAGATGTTTTTCAATCAGCCTATCAATTGGTACTTTACTCATAATGCATGAAAAAAATCAATAATAATTATCTAATGATTCAAAATAAGGCATATCTTATATTGGTGGAAAGCTGATAATTTTCTCAATAAACCTTTTCATTTCATTAAATTTGGAGAAAAAAAAAGTTGTCAATGACTTTTT
The DNA here is from genome assembly GCA_007258455.2 of Sequoia sempervirens. Taxonomy (NCBI): domain Eukaryota; kingdom Viridiplantae; phylum Streptophyta; class Pinopsida; order Cupressales; family Cupressaceae; genus Sequoia; species Sequoia sempervirens. The sequence continues at coordinate 215,679,036 of VDFB02086081.1, read as the reverse complement.
TGACATATCGCCACGTTTTAGACCCCATGATTATGCACTCACCCTTCATCACAATAGGATATGTGTTGTTCTCGTAACAAGATGTTAACTCCTTTTTATGTTGTTGGGAATCATCAATCACGGTTATCTCCTCCTTATTAAGGAAGGTTTCCTTAAAAAGAGTAAGTAACCTAAGATTGAAAGATATTGGTGCTTCTCCATCTTTATTCTTGTTTCTTCAACATTCTATGAGATATCCTCATGGATTCCTATGAATTTATCTATAGCTTCCTCATTTTCAAATATTTATAGAGAGGAATCTTGTTTTGAATGAAGAAGGGGGAGATCATCTATGTGTCTAGGGAAATCAAGTTTCTCATTTGTGGGAGTGGAATTTATTAGAAGATGGATGGGTCAACTTTAGTTTGGGGATCATCATGAAAGTCGAGAGGAATGTGATCTTAGTCAATTATAGGATGAAATTAGAGGATTTTGGTAATTTGAACTTGATTCAATTCAAGGCTTGCCCTTTATGATTTGGATTGTGCTCTTGACATAGATATGATTTGAAAAATGGGGTATGAATAATCTAGTATCTTGGATGTCTTGAATATGTTGAAATGGTAGTAATGGATTATTGAGAGCAATATTTGGAGTGGGGATGCATGATGTTGTTTGATCAATAATTTTATGTTCACAAATTGGACTTGTATCAAATAATGGGTTACCTATTATGGATAATTTTTGGGGAAAATCCTGAAAGGTATTATTGGATGAGTTGATTGATGGAGATGATGCTAATTTATGTTGTGAATGTGCTAAGGATGAATGAATGGGAAGAGAGATGGAGTCTTCTTATGAGTAGGATTCTTCAATATGAACTATTATGGAGTCAAATGAGGTGGATATGTTATGGCTAGGACTAATACCATTATTGTGAGATGAACCATTGCTTGACATAAATGGATGGTTTTGATCATACTCGAGAAGAGTATCTTGATATATATGTAATTTATCATCATGTAAGGTACAATATTACTAATGTGATTATTTTGAGATGATTTATTTGGATTATAGTCAATAGTGATCTCACCTTGATCATTAAAATCCTAAATGAGATTATTCAGCGTGAAAAAATTTGGAGTTGCATGTCCTTTGGCCCTGTGGTACTCATAAAAATTAGTGTTCTTCCACCATGTGGGCTTGACTTGGGGTTTATACTACCTAATTTTTGTGAGTGCGGCTAAATTTGACTCAACCAACTTTTGGAGTGTTGATTTTATGGGCTCTACCAAAGGAGCATATTTTTTGCATGGAATGTTGTTTTCTCTAGGAGGTCCTCTCTATGAGTTATCTTGAATTGTCGCTAATGTTTGGATATTGGATGGTGCTTGTAATATTAAGGTGGGCTAAACATATTGGGTCATAATGGCATCAATCACACTATCATTGACCCTATTTTAACTTTTATTAGATAAAAATGAGTTTTGTCATTTGAGGAGCTCACATAATATTTTTTTATTTGAATATCTTCATAAGTAATTTGACTATAAGGGATTTATCAATGGTAACCTCTTTTCCTATGATCTCATCAAAAGTTTTGGACCATATACAAACTTTGAGATGGAATCTTATATTCATAAGTGAGATGAAGAAATGTCGAGGTGGCTCAATTACACTTGATCCATGTTGAATTGAAGCACAATATATCCACTAAACCTCAATCTACAAAACAAGATCATTCAAATTAAAAAGCTTAAACTAAGCATTTTAGTGAAACTGAAAGTTACAAACTATGAAAATAGTTTAATTCCTACTCTAACCCATTTGAAACTTATCCTATTTTGGAATTGGTGTCGTGTTGATGTGGAATAATGACCCTTTCCCAATCCCATGCTTACTGAGCCTATTTCAATCGATTCTATGGAAGAGAATCAATGAAACTATTATGATGAATGGATGAAAACCTAATTTATGATAAATTAAACATGATGTTGCAAGCTAAGTAAACATGATTTTATGGTAAAAAATGAACTAATTATGCTATTGCTAAGCTAATCTAGAAGTTAATTCTAAGCTAAAATATGGAAACCCTAATCCATATGCAAACTAAGATGGATGCATGGAATCCATTAATGGATTCTCTAAGCTATTATGCAATTAGAAGTAAACTAAAACAAGCTAAAAGTGAGTAAAAGATGAGTGTGGATGTAAGTAAGTTCATCAACATAAGTTTTCAATTCAAAGATGGATCCTTTTTTCTCCAAATAGTGCTTTATTTATAGGAGAGAAAATGAAAAATGGAGGGTTGAGATTAAAAAAATCAATCAATGGTCAAAGATGAAAGGAAGAAGAGGCACGGATCATGGATTCTCATCAATGGATGAGAATGGATGATGGGATTTAATCAAGGGCTCACATTTACTTCAAACAAACACACTTTTGACCTGATCACATAGGTCAAAGGTGACTTGTTCAAAATATTAAAGGTTAGAATATTCACTTGGGTGAGGAAAAAAGGCATTTTGCAAATTAAAAGAAATTCTTAATTGTACAAAAAGGGGATAAGGAATATTCCATGGGAATATTCCCCCTCTTAGAGGAAAATTAATTTAATTGCTAATTAAACAAGGTTTAATCATGCAATTAGGGGATTTGAAGGAATAAAGTGATATTTATTAAATTAAATAATTTAATAAATGGGGGAGAGAGATAAAATTATATTTAATTAAATAACACAGGGTTATATAATTAAATAAAATGACTTAGGGAGTCAAATTAAATACTTTGATGTATTTAATTTAATGAGATGAAATGTTAGCGTGAAGGGGGATAAATTAACCCGATTAAATTAATTAGGCTAATAGATGAAAATGATACAATTAATTAAATTAGATAGGTTAATTTAAATAATGAAGCGAAAAGAGGATGGGTTAAAGACGAAATTATGTTAGTAAATATATTTCAAGTGAATGATATTATTTAGGACATTTTTTAGTGTCTACATTTTACCCTCTTTGAAGTGAGGTACTTGCTACTTCAGTTCAAAGAAATTAGGCAAAAAATTTGAATTTTGAGTTTATTTCTCGGTAAAGGTTAAAAGCTACCCCAAGGGTCCAGAAAGGCTTTGGGATGCAAGAATTATGCCAAAAACATGCATAAAACAATGTAAAATTAGGTCCAAATTGGAAAAATTGGTGAAAATGATGATAAACCCTAGCTTGAAGGTGAAACTAGGGAAAAAACCCTAATTTTCAAGCATAAATAAGCCAGGAAGGGTCACTTTCAATTCATTTGTGCATTCACACTTGAGAGATTCTTGCAATTTTGAGCTTTGACCCTCTAACAAAATGGTGCAATGAGAGCTTCCCAAGCACATTTTTGACCAAGTTCGAGAGTAGCAATGACTTCTAAGTGTAGGACCACCGATATTTAACTCCAAATTTGATTTGAAATTTGACTTTTGTATGCATTTATTACACTTTAAAAATTAAACTTTGGTGACGTCGCTATATAGCAATGCTCAAATTGTAATTGACAAAGTTGGAATGAATTATAGTGATGCACATGTATATGGCGATGCTAGTCATGATTTAAAATTAGGGTTTCTAATTTTAAATTGTGACGTATACTTGTATAGCAACACTTCTAATTTAGAAATTAGGGTTAGGGTCCCCAAAGTTTAGATAGCGATGCCCTTGTGTTTGGCGACGCATGTTGTGATTAAATTTGAAACAATTTCGGGCATCATAATTGAAAATTTGATTATAGCGATGCTATTGTGATTTTTGAGATGTAGATTCCTGAACCGTAGATTTTTGGTACCAATGCACTTCTCTAGCTCTTCTAGGGTTTTTCACCTAAAAGGAGAGAGGTAGGACCAAAAATGCTAGGGTGTTCATTCAAATTATGTTATGTGTGATGTTATTATGCCTAAATTCAATGTTCTAAATGCAACTAATTGATAAAATTGGTTGATTAAGTATGCAAAACCTAAGAAATGTGACTTGTTTGAAAACACATTCTGTTAAGCAAAAATTAATTAGAAATGAATGCAAAACTTAACAGAAATGAACCAAACTGAAAGTGTGCACCTGGAATATGGATGAAGACTAGAAATTGCCTCTGGAATGTGGTTGATTCTATTTTCAAGCTTGGTGGGACTAATTCACTATTCTAGACAAATTAGTCACAGTTTTTCAAAATTGAGCCAGAACTCGTTTCTAACAATAGGGTACCTAAAAATAAAGAAAAATAAAAAATGAACTTGGAGTGGGAATCATTCACCACCCATGGTGAATGAGTCTACTTTTTAATTTATGAATTTTCAAAATTGGAATCTGGAGCTTCTGATCTGTACTTTGACTTCCTACAGGTGTCTCCTTCTAAAACTCTAATTTACGGGTTTGAAAATGAGTTTTTGTTGATATTTTGACTTGTCGGTTGAAGAGAAGACCTAAAAAACTTTACAACTTAATTCTTAATGATTTCCAAGCTTCGAAGAGACCTAAATCTACAAAAACAAAAGACAAGAAGAAGAGATTGTTTAATGTTAGGGCATGTGGGTTTGCCCTGGTCAAACCCCTTTTGGGTGATTGAACAAAAATGATGAAAGAATGGAATGAAGAATTTAACAATGGAGTTTATTACCTTTCCATCAGGATTGATCTTGAAATTCTGCAATAAAACATGAAGAATTTTCCCTTGAATGTCTGAAAATTGATCTTGAATGACTTGTAATGTTAAAACCCTAAGTTGCTTGGCTTGAGATGGAAGATTGGTGGGTGAATGATGAATAATGGATAAGAGAGATGTGAAAATGAGTTAAAACACTTGTATTTAGAGGAATTTCACCTTATTCACATGTTAATACCTCATCACAGGCTGACATGAAGTAATATTAAACTCAAATTTCACTTTTTTCCTACTCAAAGGTCAAATTTGAGCAAAATGGGAATGATTAGGCAGACGATGAATGGGTCCCACTTGGATGGGACTAATTCACCATGCATGGTGAATGGGTCCCACAGGGGCCATTTTGACAACTTGGATGTTATAAGATAAGGAAATATTGTCTAAATTGCAACTTTGTCAGGTATTTGATAAATTTAAACCTCAAGATACACAATATGGGTTAATATGGGCCTATTAGTGATGATGTAAATGTAAAATAGGGCTTGACACATAGAAGTCAATGTGAAAGTGTGATTAAATACACTTTACAACACTAAAATGAGGTACACATAGATTAGGAAGGCACAATAACCAATGTGAATGTGCAAGACACATTACAACACTAGTTTAACATTAAGTTTAGTTTACAAGCCTTCTAGATTGATGTGTAGATGTAGTTAAATATGTTTTATAATGTTGAATTAAGGATAAATGGATTCATTAAGTCTAGAAAAGTGTAAAATTCCTTTACAACACTTTACAACACCTTTACAAGACATCACTAAAAGTATTTGAAAGGGTACAAGACCTAGTGTGGATGCATAAAATGCCTTACAACACCTAAATCAAGGCCTGATTAAGTCCAATTTATCATTAATTAATCCCATGTCAAGCAAAGGGTCCTTTTTTCTACAACACATTTAGCCCCCACTTTAGTGAGAGGATGAAATTGCTTCAAAATCATGTACTAAAGTAGACATTCAAGAGATATATTTTTGTACATTTGTAGATGACAAATAATGAAATAGATAAAAAGGAGGTGGTCAAGCCCCCAAGATCCAAGATTCTAAGTCAAACCATCAAGATACATAATCATGCAATGGAAAGAACAAGAAATATGAAAATGAAAAGGTGGGTCAAGCTTCGATAGTTTTTCCAACTAATTGTGTATTAGATCTAGGCTTGTTTGATTTAGAAAGAAAATGCATACTCACTCTATGGTGATGAAACTCTTGGTTTTCTTTCGGGTGAGAATTCCACAACATACTCACTCTGGGGCCACGAAACTTCTATTTGTCTACGGGGTGAGAAATTCCAAAGGGGTGAAGTACATACGCTAGTTGGTATGCACTCACAAACACAAAAGTGGCTATGGGGAAAGTTGTGCTGCTAGATGGACTTCCCACTCAACCATATCAAAGTTATACCTCTTGATAACTTTAATAAGGCGCCACAAGGGAAAATAATTTTTGAGCTCTATGAGGTAAGAAAAACTTTGTATGCTTGACACTCATAGACATTGTTAATGCAAAATAGTGTAAGGAATGTTCAAAGGGATTTTCCTTAATTTGTGCAAGGTCTCATCTTAGGGCACATTGTGTTTAACATCTCCAAGAGAGGATGTGTCAAAATAAGTATCATGCTCTTGGAGGGAATCAAGCCCACTGACTCCATTAAAAAAAGGACACGTCACAAAAAATAAACCACACAATGAAATGTGAGTGGTGATGTATTCCCCCACTTTAAAGTGGTTGCGAGCACCTGTACTGTGAGTATTGCTTTAAAGTAGAAGGATATCATGAGAGCTTACTCGGAAAGCCCTATGCCAAGTCATATGTTTTTAATAAGCTACGACATGAATAAGGGAAGTATATCAAATGTGAGCCAACATAAGGCATGTCATCCACATCCTAAGCTTGCTCTTATATATTCATGAAAGGTTAATGACTAGCCAAAGGAGGCAACCACAAGTGACATGCGAGCACAAGGCTATCAAACCCCTTTCCCCCACTTAGTGCAGGGAAAAGGTGAGCCAAAATTATTAATGCATGCTTGAGTGAAAATAAATATAAATTAGAGTAATTAGGTGCCCTTGCATAGGAAAGCATACCAAACTCCTGAAAATGTTTGATTTTACAACTCAAAGCATTACAGTCATTAGTGGAGTGACCATGAACTCTATGATAGGTGTAGAATGAAGTCTTGGAATAGAATTTCTTTCGAGTTCTAGGAGGGAGGGTGATCAAGTGATCTTGGAGGAGTCTCGACAAGATACCCACTTGATCAATGAAAGAAACATTTTGCTTCTAAAGTAGTAGATGTCATACTTACACAAGGAGATTTATATTGTGAGATTTTGTGCAAGTCCCATTATAGGAAGGTATAAAATCTAATGAATTAAAATCATGAACATTTTGTGAGATGACATTGACATTAAGCGAAGGTGTATTTGTTTGGTTCATGGTTAAAGGATGATGTTCAAGACTACTAGTCAAGAAGGATGATTTAGGAGGGTGTTGTGTGATATTGTTGATGTTGAGTGAAGGTTTGGACAAAGTGCAATAACCAAGACCATGAGTTTTTTGTTGTGTGTGAGGGTCGATAGGGTTGTAGATACCTTGTTCATTAGCACCACATCCTTTTTCACCATATCCAAGTTGTTTGATGAGCTCATACCCTTTTCCATAAAGTTGTTTTATTTATTTTGAATCAGGTGGTTGTTCATTGTTGTGTTCATCAAGTGTTGTTGTGGAGTTTGTGGCATTATCTAAAGTGGTTGAGGTGGATGCTTGTGAAAGGTTGTCTAAATTGTGTGTTGACATGATGGTTGGTTGCACTTGTTTCATGTCTTTATTTTGTGTGAATATGTATTCGCGTGTAAATTCTAAGGATCCTTGGAAATTGTCACTAAATAATTTAGATGGGAATTTCTCATTGTTGTGTTCAATTTCTATGTTGTATGTTGGAATTAATGTTTTTAGAGGACTTGTAGTTCCTTTTTCAAGGTGCAAGCAACTTTCAGCCTCAAGGTCTATTTCAATTTCATAAATGTGATTGTTATGGACATATTTCATGATACGATGAGGGGTTGAAGACACTGCATTCATCTCAAGAATCCATGGTCTACCTAAAAGAAGATTGTACGAAAGATCATAAGGCATGACATGAATAGTAGTTTGCAAAGTAACCAACCCAACCATAATAGGAAAAGTGATTACACCGAGCGGTTGCTTTGTTGAATTATCAAATCCACGAATAGATAAGGGATCGAGTTTTATTTGTGACTTTTCAACATCTAATACATCAAGGAGATTCACACTAAACACATTAAGAGAAGAACCATTATCAATAAGGGTGCACTTTATCCTTGTCCTATTGTATTGAGCAATGATCATGAAAGCATCACTTTGTTTTCACAACTCTAAAGGAGGGAGCTCATGTTGATGGAAAGTAATGTCAAGATTAGTTTTATTTGTTTTATGAATTAAAGTTGTCACATCATTCAGAGTTGTACTAAGAGGAGCTGCAAAAAAATTTAAGATTGTTTGAAGTGTACTGTGGTAATTTTGTGAGTTATGAAGTAAATCCTAAAGGGAAATATTTCCAGGGGTATTCTTTAATTGTTTGACAAGGTCATACTCCTTTGTGTGTGTAATGAAGTGAGGGGCACTAGGCGGATTGGGTAAAGGTAAGGAGGGTGGTGTTGGTGGCAGTGGTTGAAAATTATTTTGAGTGTTATATGTATGAGAAATGGTATTATAACTTAGTTTCTATGACACATTAGTTTGAGGTGGGTAGAGGGTGAATTCAAGTTTATGTTGAGGTTGTTGTTGTTGGAAACACAAGGGTATACAACTGAGAGGGGGGTTGAATCAATTGTCATAGAATTTCAAACTTATTAAACTTATTAACCTTATTCTTAGATATGATCAATAACCATGAAATCATAAATCAACGACACATAAAAAACACACATAACACCAAGAATTTTTATGTGCAAATCTTGTTAGGGGAAAAACCATGGTGGAGGTCAATCCACAAGATTACACCTGGTTAAAAGTATAAAGAATAATATGGGGAATGCACATGCGTTCAGGCACACTTCCTAGAGCTCATTGCTCAAATACGTAAAGGCTTATTGCCCAAAGGAAGACACACTATCTTACAAAATATTTGGATTACATCCACAATATTTAAACTAAGAAAATAGCATCTACTAATGCCTAATTACAATTATGGTTTAGCACATAAAATATGCTCACTCTTCTTCACACTCTGCTTCTACCTTCGAAAGATCTTAACATTATTCGCATATAGGACTTGCACACTTCTCACACTCATGCCTTAAAATGATAAAAAAAATCACTTATATGTATCTGCAACAATAAATTACATCACTACATGTTGGCCTCAATAAAATAATAAAATGAATGCAAATTGTCAACCCAAAACATTCAAGATCATTAATGTGAATCAACCAAGGTTGACCACAACATAGTGATTTCCCAAAATAAAATATTCAAACATGAAACACCTCAAATAATTATTCCTCAAGGATCCACAACACGCTACAACACCCTGTCAGCCAAGAACATGAAAACATGAACATGCAAGAGAAAATATCTAATCATGAGCAAAACAATCAATTTAGACATGCAACATAGATAGAGCACAGTCTAGAAACATCCAAAAACATCATGAATCACCAGAAAAGTACCCGCAACAATTGAACTCACTAGAATCACATCATCTTCATTCAGGAACACCAATTGAAGCAGCAAAATGACTGTCAAACAATAATTGATCATAACTCTATCAAATATTCACATGGATATCTAAAAATTAATGTGGAAAAACTAGATATACTTAAAAAGAAGCCCTTTAATCCAAAACCACTAATCATCAACGTACTGAACTCACCAATAGACTAAACTTAACTTCACCACTGACAACTTGCAACTTATTTATTACAATTTTCTCAATATCCTCGACATATACAACCTCTAAGAAATTAATTCCAATAGTGTTGACATCCATGACAACCACATATCAACAACACAAGCACAACATCCAACAATCTCCCCCTTTAGCATTGATGACAACACATGATGTGAAAAACACCATCAACGCAACTATCTTTAGCACTTACTCCCCCTTAGGTTCTGACTCTTTTCTCCTCAACTATTTTACACAACTCTTCTCATCGCATGACTCTTCTCCTTAGATAATTCATATTTTTTCACATGAATCTTCTCCCCCTTTGACATCAATGACAAAGATCTCTTTTCTCCACATAAGCTCTAAACCACATATCTGAACATCTGACTAGTGCCCTTGAGTAGCAACCACCACAACATCTATTTGGATCAAGATATTACTATGAAATGCATGGATTGATGCAAGTTAATGCATCTTATTTTTGATTAGGAGGGGTAATCACCCCTAGCTTCCCTCTAAGATAATCAAAAGTATCCTTAGGTAATGGCTTTGTAAATATATCATAAATTTTTTTCTTAGTAGGCACATACCCCAATCTAACTTCCTTTTCATTCACCTTCTCTCTCAAAAAGTGAAACTTGATACATATATGCTTGGTATTTGAATGCAACACCAAATTCTTAGAGATGTTAATTGTATTTGAATTATCACAGAATATATCAATAGGTTAATTGTACACAACTCTAATATCTTTCAAAATTTTCTTCATCCACAATACTTGAGTACAATTATTAGCAGCAATAATGTATTTTTCCTCTACAGTATATAAAGAAATGGCATTATGCTTCTTACCTAACCATGTAATCAACTTCTTACCCAAGAAAAATGCACCACCATCGGTACTCTTTATGTCATTCACATCACCTTCCCAATCAACATTAGTAAAAGCTCTCAAACTAAGATCATCATCTTTAGGATACCACAAGCCAAAATCAATTGTCCCCTTCAAGTATCTGAAAATCCTCTTCACATGTGTTACATGAAATTCCTTAGGATTAGCTTGAAATCTTGCAACAATGCATACAACATTCATGATATCTGGTCTACTTTGAGTCAAATAAAGCAATCCACCAATCATTGATTTGTATCTAGTTTGATTTTCTTTTAGAGAATCATCATCTTGTGTCAACTTGCATCTGGTCACCATAGGTGTACCAACTGGTTTTGAATCTTCCATACCAAACTTCTTTAGCAATTCTTTCACATACTTAGAGTGAGATATGAAGATCCCTTTATCTATCTGAGTAATTTGCAATCCCAAAAAGAATTTCATCTCACCAATCATAGACATCTCAAATTCATTCTACATATCATCAGTAAACTTCATGCACAATCTATCATCTCCTCCAAAAATCATATCATCAACAAAGACTTCAACAATCAAATCTTTATCATCATCAATCTTGAAATAGAGATTACTAATAATAGTACCTTTATTGAATCAAATCTTCAACAAATGCTTGTCCAATCTATCATATCATGTTCTTGGGGCTTGCTTAAGTCCATATAATGCTTTCTTTTTAAAATTGACAAAACATATCTCCTTGATCAGTCAATTGAAATCCATTAGGTTGCTCAACATACACTTCTTCAAATTTTCCATTTAAAAATTCTGACTTGACATCCATCTAATAAGCCTTATAGTTTTTGTAAGCAGCATAAGCAAGAAATAGTGCCAGAGCTTCAATCCTAGCAACAGGGGAAAAGGTTTCTTGAAAGTCAATTCCTTCCATCTGAGAATATCCTTTACACACCAGTCTTGCTTTATTTCTAACAACTTCACCTTGCTCATTTAGCTTGTTTCTGAAGACCCGTTTAGTTCCAATAACATTTTTTTCGTTAGGTCTAGGAACAAGAATCCATGCATTTTTCTTTTAAATTTGTTGTAGTTCTTCTTTCATTGGTTCCACCCAATGTTCATCTTTGCATGCTTCATTCACACTATTAGGCCCAGTCTTTGAAATCAAATAGTATTCTTTTGTAATTTTTCTCCTAGTTTGAACACCTTTGTTCTTGTCACCAATAATTTGATCTTCTAAATGATTTAGTATTACATACCTTGTAGTCTTAGGATGTTCTTGAACTTCTGGCTCTTTTAATCTCTCTTATGCACTTTCACTAGTCCCTTCCTCTTGATTTTTTTGATTCACCAGAATGATCTGAACTTGATTTTGAGTCTGAACTTTATTTCCTATGACTAAACTATTATTCTGATCATCTAAATCATATCCACAAGTTCTGGATGGTCTAGCTATTTCTTCATCAACCTTGACATTTTCACTTTCAACTACTTTCCTCAATCTTTTGTTGTAGCACTAGTAGGCCTTACTCTTATTAGAATAACCAAGAAATATTCCTACATCACTTCTAGCATCAAACTTTCCTATTTCTTCATCTCTTCTGATAAAACATTTACTTTGAAAGATTTTAAAGTATCTAAAAGTAGGCTTGTGACAAAACCATAGCTCAAAAGGGGTCTTACCAGTATCACCTTTGGCTTGTACCCGGTTGATGATGTAAACAACAATACTCACAACTTCTCTCCAATAGATATGAGGAACATTTCCTTCTAGCATCACAGCCCTAGCAACATCTTGAATTTTCCTATTCTTCCTTTCCACAACTCCATTTTGCTGAGGGGTCCCCAGGGTAGATAATTGTATCTTTATCCCATGCACTTCAAAAAAATAATTAAAGTCATGGGAAGTAAATTCACCACCTCTATCTAATCTCAAAAATTTAATATTTAGATCTATCTCTGTCTCAACCATAGCCTTCAAAATCTTGAATTTCTCTAGAGATTTATATTTCTCCCTTAAGAAAGTAACCCACATCAATCTAGAGTAATCATCAATAAGTAACATGAAGTACCTATGTCCTTGTAAACTCTTGATTCTAGAAAGACCATACAGATCAGTATGAACAAGCTCCAACACTTCATTTGAACAATGTTGTTCACTCTAAAATGAATTCTAGTTTGCTTCCCTAATTGACATTCCTTGCATATAGTATTAGTAGGCTTTACCAACTTAGGAAGATCTCTCACTGTTTGAGTAGAACTTATCTTGATAATATTGTCAAAGTTTACATGACACATTCTCCTATTCCACAACCAACTTTCATCAACTTGAGCAATCAAACAAATTTTACGAGTAGCATTTAGGTGAAATATATTACCTTCTTTTTTTTGTACCTGAAGCAATCACATTTTTGAAACTCCCCAATATTTTGCACTTTCCATCCTTGAATTGAAGATTGTATCCCTTGTCAACCATCTGTCCAACACTTAAAATATTATGCTTCAGACCTTCCACATAAAGAACATCATCAGTAGTATTCTTACCATCAAGAGAAATGCATCCTCGGCCATGGATTACACCAACTTTGTCATCACCAAATCTTAGAACACCACCATGATACTTTTCCAAGCTCACAAATTTTCTTTTATCACCTGTCATGTGATGAGAGAATCCATTGTCAATCAACCATTCATCTTTCTCTTCAACTCGAGCAGCTAGGGTTTTCTCCACATTTGATCAACTAATAGATTCAATAGGGGAAGGATCATTTTCCTTCATAGAAATAAATACCCATTCATCTTCACTTGCATTCCCTTTATCAGATTCATCATCTGTCACACCTTCATCAACAACATAATAGCACTTTCTTTGAAATCTAGGCTTTTTAGGTCTTGGCTTAGGGACTCTTTTTGGACACCTTGATGCAAAATGACCTATCTTTTTGCAAGAAAAACATTTAGTAGGAAATTTCCCTTTATACTTAGCTTCTCCTCTGGCTTCCCTTTTAACAATATGTGCTTCAATCTCCTCTAGCTTTCTCTCCTCTTCTTTAATCTCTCTCATTTCCTCCTCATACTTGAATACCTTTCTAGAAGAACTTTCACCTGGATCATATCTTTGCTTATCTCTTTTGGAAGTAGTAGCCTTGAATGCAGATTCTATCTTAGGAAGAGCATCAACAAATTCACTCAACGCAAAAGCAGTAAGCTTACTAATCAACATATCTTTGGTTACATGTGTGACAGTCCAGAGCTACTCAATAGTAGTAGCTTTGACTTTGTATGCAACATGCAAGGATCTAAGAACTTTAGCAACAATATATGACTCTTCCAATCGTCCACCAGCACATCTGATACCACACACAAGCTCATTCACTCTTTGCATGAAAGAAGTAATGTTCTCATCATCACCCATTCTCAACATTTCATATTTTCCTTTCAGACTTTGTAACCTAGCAATATTCACATTAGCATCACCTTCATATAAATTTTCCAACTTTCTCTAGATCTCATAAGAAGTCATCAGATCCATAATGTTTGTCATCTTAGAATCAGTCAAAGCACTCACCAATGCTTCCTTAGCCCTGATATTGTACTCAACTTCCTTAATCTCATTTGCAGTAGAAGGACCATTCTATGGGATAACATACCTATTCTTTGTAATTTTCTAGTAGGGTTCACTAATGCATCTTAGATCACACTCCATTTGAGCTTTCCATAGAGAATAATTTGTTCCATCAAATCTCAGAATATCCTTCTTGTAAGTCGCCATCCTGGATCACCTCAAGCTATTAAAATTCTTCCAAGGAACCTATTCTGATACCAATTGTTGGCAACACAAGGGTAGACAAATCAGAGGGGGGTGAATCAATTGTCACAAAATTTGAAACTTATTAAAATTATTAACCTTATTCTAAGATCTGATCAATAACCATGAAAGCATAACTCAACAAAATATCAGAGATGCTAATAATGTACCAATATTTTTTACGTGGAAACCCTATTAGGGGAAAAACTGTGGTGGAGGTCAGTCCTCAAGATCATACCATGTTAAAAGTATAAATAATAATATGGGGAATGCACATGCATTCAGGTACACTACTCAAATATAGAAAGGCTTAATACCCAAAGGAAGACACACTGTCTTACAAAAGATTTGGATTACATCAACAAGATTTGAACTAAGAAAATAGCATGTATTAATGCCTGATTACAGTTCCAATTAAGCATAGAAAATCTACTCACTCTTCCTCACACTCTGCTTCTACCTTCAAAAGATCTAAACATTATTCACACATAGGACTCACACACTTCTCACACTGATACCTTAAAATGATTAAAAAATCACTTATATGTATCTGCAACAAGAAATAACATCACTACATGTCAACTTTAATAAAATAATAAAATGAATGCAAACTCTCAGCCCAAAACATTAAATATTATTAATGCGAATCAACTAAGGTCAGCCACAACATTGTGAATACCCAAAATATAATCTTCAAACAAAAAACACCTCAAATAATTATTCCTTGAAGATCCACAACACGCTACAACACCCTATCGGCCAAGAACATGAAAAACATGAACACGCAAGAGAAAATCTCTAATGTCGAGCACAACGATCAATGTAGATGTAACATCCTGCTACACAACCCCAAAGGGTAAGAGCCAAAACAGGAAAAGATAATTTTTTTTTGAAAACATGAAGTATAACTTGCACATAAAGCGGTTGCCAATATGACATATCGACAACATACAAGGCTGAGGATGGTTGAGAGCACAACCAAGAGGGGAGGACTAATTTACCCTCCAGAGAATAGCTCTAGAATATTGCTCCCGAACTATCTGTGCTGGTGCTTCAGAATTACTCTGCACCGATGCTCTGGAATTACTCTATGCTAATGCTTTGAAATTACTTTGTGCTGATGCTCTGGAATTACTATAGTACAACACAGAACAACAAGTTTCGTTGAACCAGAAACCTTAGCAACAACACAGACCAAAATAGAAAGCGGTGATGCGCTGAAACTTTTGCAGACTATTACATGAAGGAAATACACAACCCAAGCTTTGATTTTTGCACGAAAATTTTGGAAAGGAAAGCCATAATGATCATCAAAATACAAGCGAGTCTAATACCAATACCGAAACCCATAAGCCAAATGTAAAACATCACATTTCTTCTCATTAAATTAAATGATTACATCTTCTCTCTCAAGAGAGTACAATATAAACAAAGGAATATACATGAGTACAATGGCATAGCCATGAATGAGATAATTCAACAGATAAGGTAAGTAAAAGAGATATCAACTCCAACTAGTGCTCCAATAACCTATACACCAGTCCCCAATGGCGGTGGCAACGCCTCCCTATCATGTGGATTCAAAAGAGATCACCCCACCATGCTCATAGGTAGGCACAAGAGCCAAGCAGAAATAACAATGCAAGGGTAACATATGGCCAACACTCACATTAGACATAGAGAAAACACAAAATATAATGCATTAAAGCCAATATCACAACATGAAAATTCTCATCCAATAAAATGTTGGGTACTACTCATGAATACTAAGGTACGAGGTGCTAGAGTGGAAACCGGATGGAATGTCATCATGTGCGCTTGAAGGGATGGCACCACATGAAATCAAGTAAACCTATCATACAAATGAGAAAAATTCAATCATGCCCAGATCAACACCC
Organism: Sequoia sempervirens; assembly: GCA_007258455.2. NCBI lineage: Eukaryota > Viridiplantae > Streptophyta > Pinopsida > Cupressales > Cupressaceae > Sequoia > Sequoia sempervirens. The sequence continues at coordinate 215,662,880 of VDFB02086081.1, read as the reverse complement.
TGCAGATAGATAACTCAATGCCTTGCAGATGACTAGGCCTTCTCGAGTGCATCCTTAGCCTTTACAAGCGCTCAAGGCCATGTACGAGGACTCATTATCATATAGTTGTTTTACTCCATCTCGATTAACCAAATGAGAAACCCAAAGAAAATATGAAACAATTAAAAAGATACAAACCATCATTGAAACCATTTAACACAGCCAAACAAACATTGTTGTGAAATCATTCCAGCAACTAATCTCATACACTCACAAGCAGATCAAATACATTCAAACATTCACCGTTAACTTCATAAAAGAAAAAAATCATGTAATTGGTATTAACCTCATTAAATTGTCTCACAAAATCACTTCTAAATAATATCAAATCTACTAAGTGGTAGTAACAAAAAAACACGGTTTCAGGGGTTGTTCAAATGCATGAGAACGAGGCATAAATATTCCATAAAAGGATAAAAGTTCCCAGATCTAAAATTGGACAACAACCCAGTTCATATTTAGATGTTTCTAGATGGATTCCATCTTTAATTTTCAATTTTATGACCCAAAATAAGGTGTTGTTTAGAAAACGATCATTTTAAGCATGGCTAGGCAAAAACATGAAAAATGAAATTGCCTGAATTAAAAATTGGAGAAAGACCAAGTTGAGATATGAATGTTTCTACATGGAATACCACTTTATTTTTCAATTACAATAGTTGGTTAAAGAGCAACATTAAAAAACTTGTTTTTAGAAGTAGGCACAAATTTGACCAAAAATGAAAGTGCCCATAATTAAAATCTGCCAAACACCCAGTTGAGATTTGGGAATTTCTTCATGGAATACACCTTTATTTTTCATTTTTAACAAGTGGATAAAGAGCAGCAAGGAAAAACATTTTATTTTTAACAAGCTGGGAAAAAGAGCAATAAAAATAAAAGAATTAAAAGTGCCAAGAAATCCATTTTTCCAGCAACCCATTTTAGTTTTATTGGAATGCACAAAATCTTCCATAAGAAAAACTACAAGGAAGCCATTTGACTCCAAAACAATCATTATCCATCCCCAAAATATTCACAAAGTAGAACAAAGGAAAAAATCTACCATAAGGAGATGCAAAGCTTACCATTCCCAAGCTAAATCACATTCTACACCACCACAAATTCAAGGGATTCAAAAACCACATAAAAGTACCTCATTGTTTTCCCAAATTTGAAATGACAGATTGCTTTGAATAGAAGGCACGATTGGGTCCCAAAAAGGACAGCAAGGAGTAAATGGCATGCTGAAATCAACAATCAGATGCCCATAAATTCCTTCTCAACAAAATCTCCACATTGCTCCCCAACTCTGCTGCCCAATTCATGGGTTTTTTCTTCTCCTTCAAAATCAAAACATTTCTTCTCCTCGCCAAAAAGAATAACTTTCTCCCCAAAAAAATGAATATATCTATCTAAAAAAAACCTAATTCCCCTTTCAAAACTCTCCCAACTATAAAGGAATTAAAACATTTAATTAAATAAACTATTAAAGCTCTTCAAAGAAATTAATTAAAATCACTAATATACAACATTAAAAATACCCAAAGCTCCCCCAAAAAGGATTTAAATAAGACTATAAGAGCTTGCAAAAAGGATTAATAAAATCATTTAAAATTTTCCAAATGAAATATATCATCCTCTTGAATGATCAATAAAAATCATTTAAAATAGCATATTTAAAATCTCATGGATATAACCATTTGAATCTCCAATCAATGAAACACTATAAAATACCATCTACGAAACCATGAAAAGATGCCAAAGAAAGCACATCATAAGTCTGACAACCAAAAAATATATATAACCACATAAAAGATTAACAAAAACCAAGACAAAATAGCTCAATGAGACATATTGGTAAACTACATACAACTGAAAGGTGCTCCAGACATAGGACTGAAAGGTGCTTTGGACATTACTGTTAGGTAATTGGACGGTAAGACATCAACAAGGAAACACTGCACTAACAGGGTACAGTGGGCTAGGGCAGGGAATGTTTGGCCTATGACTACCTCCAATAACCACCATTGGGCAATATGAGTACGCTCAGGCCTGTGGATCTAGGCGGAGTTGATACTTCCTACCTGCATCACTTCCAATTACACATCAATTTATGTGTGCATATACATTTAGTCAAAGCAACATCAATCATCAAGAAGAGGGTCATGATATCGTAAGCCTCTTGGATACAAGTGTTACGACATCATCCCTTTCTTGTCCATAATCATTAATGTCTAATCTCATTATAACAACATTTAACATTTAGAATATCAATTCAAAATGAAAATACTATCTTATCTAGGATGGAGTTAGAGAGGTGTTAGAGCAGACATGCAACACAGATAGAGCACGATCTAGAAACATCCACAAACATCATGAATCACCAGACAAGCATCCGCAACAACTGAACTAACTAGAATCACATCATCTACATTCAAGAACATCAATTGAAGCAACAAAATGACTGTCAAAACACAACTGCTCATAACTCAATTGAATCTTCACACGGATATTTGAAACTTAATTTGGATAAACTAGATATACTCAACAAGAAATCCTTTAATCCACAACCACTGATCATCAACATACTGAGCTCACCAAAAGACTAAACTTCACTTCACCACTGACAACCTGCAACTTATTTATTACATTTCTCATAATATCCTTGACATATCTAGCCTCTAAGACATTAATGTTGATAGTGTTGACATCAATGATAACCACATATCAGCAACACAACCACAACATATAATAGTTGTGTGTGTGAAGGTGGGAAGAGAGTAAACTTGGGTTTAAGTGAAGGTTTATGTGAAGGGGGATAAAGGATGAGTTGAGGTTGAATAATGTAAACATCCCCTAACAAGTGAGATTCCATATCATTATTGTGGTTTGTGTTTTGCATCATGATATTGTTCCTAGGAGGAGAGTTTGGAGGAGAACTATAAACCTAATTTTCTTGACATTCTAAGGTTGGCTCTCCTAGAAGGACTTCATCACAAGTATGAGGATGATCAATGGTTGAATTAGCTTGCTCATTATAGTTTTCCTTAGGTGAAAGGGGATAACTAAGATTCTCATTATTCTCATTGGTTATGTTTTCTAACAACAAAGTATCTTCTTCACAACTAGGAGAGATACTAGGAGAAGAATAAATGTGATTATCATGATCATTTACGACTTCATTGATTTGTTCCCTAATATCTTCAAAAATAGGAGGGGTAGGGGAAGGATCATAAAGAGGGTTGTTGTAGACCAACATGTCCTCATCATTTATAATCTTATCTTCCTTGAAATAAGGTAAGGTGATATTTAGGAATGTGTTTATGATTTCATTCTCTTGTGCTAAAATATCTTCCCAAAGGGGATGAGGAGAAGGACAAACAAGATCTTCGTGATTGTCAATGAGTGTTTCTTCTTTTGCCAAGATACATTCATCAGTAAAAGGAGAGGTATTGGGAGAAGAACAAATATGATCATCATGGTTATCTATGTTTGTATGCTCTTCTATCACATCATCCACACAAATAGGAGAGATAGGAGGGGATTTGAGTTGAAGGTTGACATTTTTATTGCCATGCTCTTGCACTAAGAGAATTTAATAACTAGGGAATGCATTGAATGAAGGATTAACATGATTATGAGCTAACTTTTTCTTTGCAAATTTAGAGAAGATTGAAACTAACATTTTGGAAGAACAGTCTATGCTAACTCAAAGTGCAATGTAAAAAATTGAAATGAAATGGAATTTTTAGATGATAATTGACTAATTATGATATGTAACAATATTAGAATGCAAATGTGAAATTTAAACCATACATGAAATGAGCTAATGTAAGCTAAATCTAATGAAATCCATGTTATATAAAGTCAACCAAGTGATATAGATAATTGATGGTAGCAAACATAAGCATAAAAATAGGGTTTTTAGCTTTATAAAAAGTTGTTTCAGGGGTCAAAAGGGACTGATTCGCCCAGGGTGGCGAATGAGTCCCAGTATGGACTTTTAGAAAATTTTAGAAAATTTGGAGTGATTTGGATGGTTTTTAAGTGCTATGATGCAGACCTAAGTTAAAAGTGCACAATTTCAAAAAATTGAAATGAATGTAGATGTGAAAAATGCAATCTAAATGCTCTTATTTATGAATCTAGCATGCAAATGAATCATGCAAAATCTAATGCAAGCTAGATATATGATGATGAAAGGACTCCAAATGAATCAAAAAATCATTCAAAAATAAGATTCACCAAAATGAGCCATAGATTTTTGAAACCAATGCACTTCTCTAGCTCTTCTAGGGTTTTTTACCTAAAAGGAGAGAGGTAAGGCCAAAAAAGATAGGGGGTTCATCCAAATTATGTTATTATTCCTAAATGCAATGTTCTAAATGCAAATGATTGATAAAATTGGTTAATTAAGTATGCAAAACCTAAGAAATGTGACTTTTTTGAAAACACATTGTGTTACACAGAAATGAATTAGAAATGAATACCAAACTTAACAGAAATGAACCAAACTAAAAGTGTGTGCTTCGAATGTGGATGGAGACTAGAAATTGCGTTTGAAATGTGGCTGACGCTAATTTTCAGGTCTAGTGGGACTCATTCACCATTTTGGGCAAATTAGTCCCAGTTTTGTAAAACTGAGCTAAAACTCATTTCTGACAAAAGGGTACCTAAAAATGTAGAAAACTAAAAAATGACCTTGGAGTGGGACTCATTTACCACCCATGGAAAATGAGTCCACTTTTGAATTTCTAAATTTTCAAAAGTGGAATTTGGAACTTCCGATTTACACTTTGACTTCCTACAAGTGTCTGCTTCTGAAACTCTGATTTACAGGTCTAGAAATGAGTTTTTGTTGATATTTTGACTTGTTGAAGAGAAAACCTAAGAAATGTTGCAACTTAATTCTTAATTATTTCCAAGCTTCCAAGAGACCTAAATTTACAAACACATAAGACAAGAAGAATGGAATGAAATATGTAACAATGGAGTTGATTACCTTGCCATGAAGATAGATCTTGAAAGTATACAAGAAAAAATGAAGAATCTTCCCTTAAATGTCTGAAAATTGATCTTCAGTGAATTGTAATGTTAAAACCCTAAGTTGTTTGGCTTGAGATGGAAGATTGGTGGGTGAATGATGAAGAATGGATAAGAGAGATGTGAAAATGAGTTAAAAGACTTATATTTATAGAAATTTCACCTTATTCACCTGTTAATATCTCATCGAAGGCCGAAATGAAGTAATATTAAACTCAAATTTCACTTTTTTCTAGCTCAAAGGTCAAATTTGAGCCAAATGGGACTGATTCACCACACATGGTGAATGGCTCCCACCTGGATGGGACTGATTTTCCATGGATGGAAAAGGGGTCCCATAGGGGCCATTTTGACAGCTTAGATTGTATGAGATAAGGAAATAAGGTCTACATAATCCTGAAACATTTAGCCATGATGATTGCTCTGTGTGATAGTGGCATAGTGAGACCTCATTATTCCACCTTTTGATGGGTGAGGCGATGGTGACTTTGGAGGATGTATGGAATATTTTGTGTTTGCCAATACATGGAGATCACATGATATATGATGTTGATGGTGGATTTGATGCTTGTCACAAGGTGACGGAGCTTGAGGAAATCACCTTGGTGACATCACAAATTGACCTCAAAATGTACAGTGGTCACGTGCCTACATTCAAGTTGATCATTGTAGCCATTATTTAGGGTTTGGTCACTCTGGACAGACGCGACATAGGATTCATCCCAGGATGGGGCTTGGCATGGCATCGTATGCTTCATAGTCTAGTACACTTATTGCATGGGGGCTCATGATGCTGGCCTCTCTATTTCATGATATGCATGATTTTGTTTACTATGATGGGAGAACCATTGGTGTAGGGGTGACTCTGCTACACATTTGGGTGTGGGAGCATATCGCTATTCTTTGACCTATTTTTTAGATGGTAGACGTTGAGCTAGATGATCCTATGATCTAGTGGTGTAGAGGTTCTATTACACTTAGCCATGCTAGATAAATTGGGCTCCTATATTGGTGACGGGTCATTGATGATATGAAATTTTTCAAATGGTGCATGTGGCTATAGATGCTACCTTGGTATGATTATGTCTACCAATTGTACTATTGGAACTGTAAAAATCTACTGTTTTACATGTTAATTTTACTCATAAATTTCTAGATTGGTCCTACCATGTGCATATTTCACTCATTTTCTGCCCATATAGCCCCTATGAATACATCAAGTCATGCATCTTTTCTAACATTTGTTTGTTGTAGGCTTATCGGCGTGACAATATCTGGATCTCCCTAATCCATTGTTTTGATAAAACGTTTGTGTTGCCTATCGGCAAAATGTTTTCTGTGTCACGGTGATTTGAGTTTTGTCATCGGCAGCTATCGGCATGACTTTCATGTTTTTTTCAGTGACTAAGGAGTGGTATATTCGCATAAGTATTTTCATCTGTGTGAGGTCTCCCCTAATGAGTCGGGTCTCACCAACTTACACATATGAGGATTGATCAGCAAAGCTAGGCGGTATCGACATTGTGTCTCAATGAGGTCTTCTTGTCTTGCTGAACAGTGGTGGAAGGATACAACATATCGGCGTAAGTTTTGTCCTCAGTGGAAGCTCTCACCAAACTCATCATGTCTCGCCGAATGGAGGAACATAATTGTCTTATCGGCATAACTTAGAATCTTCAATGGAAGTCATAGTGAACCCAGGGGTGTCTCACCGACCGACACTTATAACATACACTTTGGTAAGGCTTATGAGCTTCGGTGTTAAGTCTTGGCGATCCCGTTGGGTCTTGCCGACAAAATCTAATGAATGGATTTTGGCAAAAATTTTATGTTGTCTTGGTGAACTGGTATGTGCTCGAGGTGTTTCAGTGAAGCAATGTATAGTCTACAAGAGGTTCCCTAAGGGTTGGAAGTTATAGCGACATGTATGAGACGTATGGACTCATCGGCGAGAAAAACTTTAAGTCACAACGACCAAAGTGGTTTGTGTGGAATTTTGGTGAAACAATGGGTATTCTCTATAGCATCTCCTCGATGGTTGAATGTTACGGTGAATGAAGCGAACATAAAAGGGGCAGGGTGCATTTCAGTGAGAGGCTCATTGGGTCTTGGTGAATGGAAGGCACAATAGAAATACATATCAATAGAACACAATGCAATCTGTGAGATGTCTCCCCAACGTCATAGGGTCTAGGTGAAATAGATTGAGCGCAGGATGATCGCAATATTTTTCCTTCGGCATACATTTAGGACTGTCTTGGTGAATGTTTAATACAGAATTCAAATGTTGTGGGCCGACATGTGAGATTTTCTAAAATGTCATTGGAGGACGACATGATTTGGGCCCGATTTCTATGGGGGCTGACATGAATTCGAAACGATATGATTCCTAATGCTGGTGTATAAATATGCACCCCAATTGTAATTGAATCAAGAGATTATAGATAGATATAGTCGATTAGGAATGGGCACACTAGAATAAAGTTCTCATTCTGGAGACTATGTTGCATGTTTTCAAATGGCGAATTCAATGAAAATTAGCTAGTGTGGCAGGTTATTTCTGGTGTCAATTGTGTGTTGAATTTATTGAAAAGTATTGTTGAAGCTATCTCCAAGTTGATTCTTTCTGGTTTTTTAAATTGATGTAACAAGTTTACTTTTGGTTTATCAATGCACATTTGTTGTATTTGTGTGATTAATTGACTGGTTCTCTCAAGTAGAGATTAAATCATTTTTTTTGATCATAGTAATCAGGAAGATTCATCTAGATTATTAAAGAAGAGCTCAGTGGTCATAGTCTTGCATTGTTTATACAAGTAACTATGAACATATCATATGCCTACAATTTGATTTTCTGCCAGAATAAGTTGCCCACTTCTATTTCATCTGACTCCACATACCCAATAAGGCACTGGTCTCTACAATTTCATCATTTGAATTCATTCAGTTTCTTTATATGTGTTAATTAAGAATTTTAGGATTTAGATTAGAAGATTGCTATCAAGTTTGATTTCATTTGTTCACTTCCATTTTCCATTGTGGACAAAGCATTTCAGAAGGCTAATCATAAGATAAGTCTGCTCAATTCAAAAGGTACACCTGCCTAGGTTTAGCAGCACCTAAAGAGTAGAAGGTTGAGTTCTCTTGGCCTTGTCTGTTACCCTAAAGCATATCAAGAGATTGGTAGCCTCTTGAGGCATTCAGCCTGCGTTTTTGAGAGCTAACAAATTGGTGACTCCGCTGGGGAATACATCAAAAAATTTGGTTGAAGATGACATTATAGAGTCATTGGAGGAAAATTTGTAATTTGAGAAATCTCAGAAACAGTGATTTCGCTGGAAAAAAGATCAAAAATAATGATTTTACTACTTTTGGAAAAGTAGTTGGCGACTCTGAAAGAATTTTTGCATTTGTTCAAACATGAATGGAAGAGGATCTCAGTTCAGGGGAGGTCATGCTGGAGCTCCTCATGGTCAACATTATATGCCATATTATCATCCACAATACAATGGTCCACCATACCAGTATCAGTACCCACCTGGTGTCCCCCCTCATCAATACACAATAATGATCAGATAGTTTAATTTGGCAGGGATTCAGTTATCCCCATATCCAATGGATGGCAGTTGGAGAGGTCTTGTTCCAAAGTTTACAGGGAGTGATACAATTACTGTTAAAGAGCATTTAAGAAGTTTAAATGCTTTCATCCAAAATTTTGATGTGCCATATGAATATTTACACATGAGGCTATTCATGATATCACTTATTGAAGACGCTAGGGATTGGTTCAACAGCCTACCAGTGGTCTCTATTGATTCTCTCCAAGGATTTCAAGATCAATTCATTGAGCAATTTGGGAATCCAAGTGCACCTAATGCTGCTCTTCATGAATTAATATGGATTCAGAAAGATAAAAATGATACAATTTATGAATTTAATCAGAGGTTCAATAAATTGTAGAATAAGATACCTCATGGATCAAAGTTGTCAGACTCTATATCACTGATTGTTTATTTGAATGCATTTGATCCTAAGATAGGCTATGAATTGAGAAATAGATTCCCAAGAGATCTAGCTGAAGCACAGAAGATGGCACTGACAATTGAAAACAATAGGAGGGTTGCAGGGATAATGGATAAAAGAGACAATCCTAAGGTTCGTCAGCAAAGTAGTAATTATCAGTACAAACAAGAGAATACATACAAAAATGAAAATAGAAATGAAAGGCCAAGGTTGCATGACATGCCTTATAATACAGACTAGAAGGATGAAAAACCTATAACAGCTAGGCTTGGAAACAAAGAAGCTCCTAATCCATTGATAAAGAAGGGAACCTACATGGTAAGTAACAATTACTTTTGTGATTTTTGTGATAAGCCACATTCCCCAGATTATTGTGTTGTTGCCCAAAGAATACAAGAAGAGGGAATGCTGATGGGAAACAATGGAGGAGATTACACAGTATATCTGGCTTCAAATACTTTTCACCATGTTGAGGAGGATGAAGGTGCAAGTAATCTCTCTTGCACAACTGATCGTGACATGGAAAGCAGTGCATGTTGTGAGGAATCTAGTGAATATTTTGATTCTGATGATGAACCTGAGGATTTTAATCTGGAGACAAGGGATTCTTCTACCTCTTATGAAAATCTAGATGGAGAGGAAATGGGAGATGTTGATTCATTAGATAGTAAGTATACAATACCTCTAGCTACAGTTGAAAGTTATGAAGATATATTTGATCATGATGAGGTTTGTACATTTGAAAGTGATTTCCAAAAAAATTCAAACTCGTTGTATGATGAAGATTTAAATGAAGATCAGATGATTTTTTGCCAAGGTGTGTGAATGAGTAAGTTTCAGATATTTTCAAATCCACTCTATGAAAAGGAGGAAATAATTTCAGACAAGCAAAATGATGGAATAAATAGCTGCACTGATGATGTTTCTGATTTCCCATTCTTTGATGGTATTGGATTTTTGTTTGATGATGACAAAAGTGAGGAGCATAATTGTAGTGATCAAAATATTGAGACTTGTTCACTTTCTCAGTGAACAGATTGCAGATTTGTTTACTTCTAAATACTAGGGATGCGCACATAAAAATGATCTTAATTTTTTGTCTCCAGCTTACTTTTGTTTTGACAGTGAAGAATATTTGTGTAAAAATTCTTATGACTCCCTGTGTATTTCTTGCAATGATGGTGATACTTTTGGTGTTGATCAAAATTTTGCTTCCATTTGGGATGAGGTATGTGATTTTGAAATTTCTAATTCATGTGAAGAAGATATTTGTTTGCATACCAAGGATGATAGAAGTCCAGATTTTATTGGTTCACATATGTATGATATTGAAGACATGAGTCTTGATCCAGTGTTGTATCCAAATAGTAGTGTCAAAGAGGTGCAAATGATTTCAGATTTTTGTGTTTCAGACAGTGTTGATATAACATAATATTTTGTTTCTCAAGTGAAGCACTTTGATGATAAATTTTCAATGCAATTGGGAGAATGTTTCATAATACATAACAGGATTGTGGTCCAAGCTGAGCATATTGATTCTCTAAAAAATTTTAGTGATAGGAAATATTGCATATGTGTCTTCAAGAAGAATTTGACGAACTCAAGAGAAAATCAGGTATTTCACAGGGGAAAAGTATGGTTTGAGATTCAAATCGTAACAGCTCAGAATAGGTGAAGTTGAAATGCAGAGGATTGAGGGTTGCCGGTGCATGGACAACTCTTGCTTTTCCTCTTTAAAATTATTTTCCATGCACAACAGTTTAGGGTTCTGGTTCATCTCCATCTTGCATTCATTTTGCATGCATTCCTTCATGCTTCATTTCCATTTCCATTCTGCTCACTGCTCATCATTTTGTGTCTGGTCTGCTCACCCAAAGATTTGGATCCTTGAAATTATTTTACTATAATTTATCCCCAGACGGAGCCACTGTTGGAACTATAAAAATCTAGTGTTTTACATGTTCATTTTACTCATAAATTTCCAGATTGGTCCTACCATGTGCATATTTCACTCATTTTCTGCCCATATAGCCCCTATGAATCCATTGAGTCATGCATCTTTTCTAACATTTGTTTGTTGTAGGCTTATCGGCATGACAATATCTAGGTCTCCCTGATCTGTTTTTTCTGATAAAACGTCTATGTTGCCTATCAACAAGACGTTTTCTATGTCACAGTGATTGGAGTTCGCTCACCGACAGTTATCGGCATGACTTTCATGTTGTTTCGGTGACTGAGGAGTGGTATATCGGCATAAGTATTTTCATCTATGTGAGGTCTCCCCGAATGAGTCGGGTCTCACCAACTTGCACATATGAGGATTCATTAGCAGAGCTAGGTGGTATCGGCATTGTGTCTCAGCGAGGTCTTCTTGTCTTGTCGAACAGTGGTGGAAGGATACAACATATTGGCGTAAGTTTTGTCCTCGGTGGAAGCTCTCACCAAACTCATCATGTCTCACCGACTAGAGCATTAGAATTGTCTTATCGGCATAAGTTAGGATCTTCAGAGGAAGTCATAGAAAACCCAAGGGTGTCTCACCAACCGGCACTTAAAACATACACTTCGGTAAGGCTTATGAGCTTTAGTGTTAAGTCTTGGCAAGCCTGTCTGGTCTTGCTGACAAAATCTAACGAATGGCTTTCAACAAAAGTTTTATGTTGTCTTGGTGAACTGGTATGTGCTCGGGGTGTTTCGGTGAAGCAATGTATAGTCTACAAGAGGTTCCCCTGAGGGTTGGAAGTTATAGCAACATGTATGAGACGTATGGACTTGTCAGCGAGAAAAAATTTAAGTCACAGCGACCAAAGTGTTTTGTGTGGACTTTCAGTGAAACAATGGGTATTCTCTATAGCATCTCCCTGATGGTTGAATGTTACGGCGACTGAAGCAAACATAAAAGGGGCAAGGTGCATTTCGGTGAGAGGCTCCTTGGGTCTCGGCAAATGGAAGGCACAAGTGAAATACATATCAATAGAATGCAATGTAATCTATGAGATGTCTCCCCGACGTCACAGGGTCTGGGTGAAACAGATTGAGCATAGGATAATAGCGATATTTTGCCTTCGGCATACCTTTAGGACTGTCTTGGTGAATGTTTAATACAAAATTCAAATGTTGTGGACTGACATGTGAGATTTTCTAAAATGCTATTGGAGGCCGACATGATTTGGGCCCAATTTCTACGGGGGATGACATGAATTTGAAACAATATGATTCCTAATGTTGGTGTATAAATACGCACCCTGATTGTAATTGAATCAAGAGATTATAGATAGATACAGTAGATTAGGATTGGGCATAGTAGAATAAAGTTCTCATTCTGGAGACTATGTTGCATGTTTTCAAATGGCGAATTCAATGAAAATCAGCTAGTGTGGCAGGTTATTTCTGGTGTCAATTGTATGTTGAATTTACTGAAAAGTATTGTTGAAGCTATCTCCAAGTTTAATCTTTTTGGTTGTTTAAATTGATGTAACAAGTTTACTTTTGGTTTATCAATGCACATTTATTGTATTTGTGTGATTAATTGACTGGTTCTCTCAAGTAGAGATTAAATCATTTTCGTTGATCACAATAATCAAGAAGATTCATCTGGATTATTAAAGAAGAGCTTAGTGGTCATAGTCTTGCATTGTTTATACAAGTTATGAATAGATCATATGCCTGCAATTTGATTTTCTGCCAGAATAAGTTGCCCACTTCTATTTCATCTGACTTTGCATACCCAATAAGGAACTGGTCTCTGCAATTTCATCATTTGAATTCATTCAGTTTCTTTATATGTGTTAATTAAGCATTTTAGGATTTAGATCAGAAGATTGCTATCAAGTTTGATTTCATTTGTTCACTTCCATTTTCCATTGTGGACAAAGCATTTCAGAAGGCTAATCATAAGATAAGTCTGCTCAATTCAAAAGGTACACCCGCCTAGGTTTAGTAGCACCTAAAGAGTAGAAGGTTGAGTTCTCTTGGCCTTGTCTATTACCCTAAAGCATATCAAGAGATTGGCAGCCTCTTGAGGCATTCAACCTACATTTTTGAGAGGTAACATGTACTTTGTTAGGTAGACCCAATATATGTAGGGTTGTGAGCACACTGTTATTGAGCGGTATTAACCAAACATGGTGGCTCAATAGTTTGGGGAGCCACAAGATAGACTAGATTATGGTTATAGTGCCATTTTTGCTAGGTCAGTATGAGAGGTTCCCACATGTGGTCTGACCATTCTAGCTCTCAAGGCAGTTGAGAGCTTCAAATAGTTATCGGCTCAGCCTTGGTCCTATGGTCAAGGTCAAGCAGTAGCATAGACTACATCTGCATATGATGCTTGGTTCATACCTCTACGATGGTTGTCAAATCTAGTAGGTGCTCCTCCATGAGGGAGTCCCAGAGGAAGGGGCAAAGGTAGAGGACAAGGTGGCCAGGATGGTCAAGATGGCTAGGTTCTAGGGGCTTCATCGATCAAACAATAGCCTCCTTAGTAGCCTCCAATTGTATAGCAAAAAACAACATCACCACCACCAAATGCTAGGGATGAATAGATACAACTACAACAACAGGTGCAGACTTTGGCTAGTGAGTGGGATCAAGCTCATCAACTGATTTTGGGTATTACTGTTGAGTGAGACCATGCAAAACAACATGTGATAGCCATCACAACTGAGAGAGATCAGGCTTTACTGTGTGTTTAGGTCATGACTAGAGAGAGAGAGACCAGGAGGTTTTCTGATGCCAGTAGATAGAGGCTATAATGGTGGCCACACATGGCAGGATTGTTTCGACAAGACTATATATAGATTCCATGATAGAGGCAACATATTTTAGGTAGCACTACCACTGAGATGTACCATAGGAACTTAGACAACCTAATTTTTCACAGCGCAGTGATGCATGACCAAGAGCAGACGATCAGCCTGAGAAGTAGGCCGGAGAGGTTAATAGCCATCATGGCTATCTTTCATGTATAGACACTTTTTTATTTTCATACCCCACTCTTTACCAAAAATATACATTGATGGACTCCTTTTTTATAGCCTCGTGGATATTGTACTTATGATCACTATACATACACTGATCCACATTTTGTACCATGACATTCATATTTTTGATATATATGATATAGATACAAATTGTATAGGATGTGATGTGCTCACTTTATTTCATGTTTATGATATGAGATGCTTATAGTTGATCATGTATGGATGCACTTTATTTATGCCTATGCAATATGATGATGATATGATATGAGATGGATGCAATGTTATGTTCTTTTTCAGTATCTTCTCATGATATGCTATCGAATGAATGATATGTGATGTAAATGTTATGGATGCAAATGCATACGATATGCAATGATTTAAGATTTTTTAATAAAAAATGTACATTATTCATCACAACTCAAATGATAATGCAGAATGTATGATGTGATATGTAATGGTTATGGTAATGAATGTTTTATGATTATGAGCTATGATTATGAGATGCATGTCTACTTATGGTTTGTGGATGCAGGGTGGATGCATTAATGGCATTTTTGTTGACTGTCATGATACTAGGTTAGTGCAGAGAGAAGGTAGAAGAATAAAGAATGAATGACCATTTATTTTGACGATTACTTCAAAAGATCCAAAAAGTCTATGATCCATCGATACTTTATTAGAGATGGTGACGAGACAATGCAAAATGAGGATGAAATGCAAGATGATAAATTTCTCACATTTCAGGATTGGGATTTCTGTCATTCCTTATTGTTTGATATAACACATAGACATGATGCATCAAGGTATTGATAACTACGATGGAATTGTATCTAGTGTAATGGAATTTGACTAGGTAAGCATATAGGATAGTTCTTGTTCACACCTTGACATATGGAAATCTTGTTGGAATGCAAATTAGAAGCTTAAAATATATTGGACCAAAGCATATGCAATAGTCAGCAACATACCCTAAACATCCTTCCTACAAACAACTAAGCAAGTATGCACCGAGATTACTTTACAAGATTACCCACAATAAAAAAAAACAAAAGATAATGATTGATTCCCCATTCCTTTCCCTCTAAATCATTTTGATAGACATCATTCAGAGGTCCTCATAATGGTTCATTAAGATAAATCATAAGAAAAGATCAAAGACAAACAACTAGTGTTATCTATATCTCTTTCCTTGTTTAATTTAGCTAAGGTGATATTTGATATTGATGTCCATCATAGGAAGGATACATCCTAGGACATGTTGATCGAGGTTGTTTGATGTTAGGATGATGATGTGAAGATGAGTCATTGATAAATAATTCATAGACGTATTTACCTATGATTTAGACTTTAGATTTTAACTTTTAGGTTATCACTTTTATGACTTGCGACACTTGTTTTCTACTTGTTTGGCCAAAGGTTGAAGGTGATGGTCGATTTATTATGGGTGAAGGTTTATTTTGGGTGTAACTGAGATGAGATAGGTGGTTTTGGATTTTCTAGAATATTTCAATGTTTTTGGTATTTTTAAATGTTTTGAGGTTGTTTTTGGTCTTTTTGAAAGTTTATACCTAATGTTTAGGATTTTCATATTATCCAAGCTATTTAGGGTTTTCTAATATATTTGAGGCTTTTAGGTTTTTTGAATGTTTTCTAATGTTTTGGATTTTCATTTTTGAATTTTTTGTGTTTTTAATTTTTCAAAAAAAATTGTGTTTTCTAATTTTTAAGTGTTTTTGTATTTTTTGATAATTGGATGTTTTGGAGTTTTCAGAGAAATTTGGATGTTTTGGGGTTTTTTTTGAGATATTTAGATTTTTTGGGGTTTTTGGAGAATTTTGACCAAGAACCTAACCTAAAGACCTATCCTAGAGGTCTTGGGGCCTGATCAAAGTTAAGCCTCAAGCCTACATTATACACACAGAGACCACATAGTTCAACTAACTTGAACTATTAACAAGAAGAAGATATGAGCATTGATGGAAAAGTTATTTTATTATGACAGACTCCTAAAGGACTGACCTAGGGTATCTCGAGGACACATCAATGATGGCCTTGCCCATGTTCAAGCTCAAAGACAACGTAGTTTGACAAGGGTGTTTCTTTTTGGATTTTTGATGTTTTGAACTTTTTAGGGATTTTGATGTGTTTGGATGTTTTGGATTTTGAATTTACAATTTTATGAATGTTTTTTTATTTTAGCTATACAAGATTTTATAAATATTTTTGGAATTTCTGATGAATGTTTTATGAATGTTTTTGGTGTTTTTGAGATAATATTTCTGATGACCTTAAGATATACAAGAACTCAATATGACCCATAATGAAATTCCACTAGTGTGACATGTTAGACTACTTCGATAAAGGTAGGACATAGTGACCTTTAGAATATGCCAAGTAGTGCTAAAGGGTTTATGATGCCTCATAATATCAAGCTATGATAATGATGTAGATGTTGGATAAATGGTAATGCAAAGAATGATAGGACAAAAGAGCCAATAATATATGGAGATGCCTTATTTACGCAAGGCACCTATTTGCCAAGTTTTCACCAAGGTATTTTCCCAAAGTGCCATGATGTGGTTTTCACTAGAGGATATTTTTTTCTTTACTCTTCAATCCTTTTTCCCATTTTTTTGGATTTTGATCATTTTCTCTTTTTTTTGTATTTTTAGATTTATACTTGTCAAAATTATGTATAATTTTTTTTGAGATGCAAGTTATTAGTTGGTTCCTACAACGGTTCACCTTCAGGGAACCTTGATAGTTGGTATGCTCCTGATTCGTAGCTTGTTGTGATTATAAAGGGACCCAACTAGTTAGGTTCAAACTTTCCTTTGTTGTTTGATCTGAAAGGTTCTTTTAATTCTTCTTTACGACAAGATCTTCAACTTGGAATGACAAAAATTTGATCCTCTTGTTATAGCTTATAGTTTCAATCAGTTGCATCAAGACGATGCTCATCTAGGAATTCTAGTTCATTTAGCCAAGACACTCTATATTCTTCCTCACTAATCAGGTTCTGTAATGACACTTGTAAGGATGGGAGATCAACCTCAATAGGAAGAAAAGATTTTTATCCATAGACCAAGGAGAAAGGGGTTGCACCTTTAGGCATGTGGATACTAGTTTGATAAGCCTAGAGAGCGGGATTTAGCTACAGATGCTAGTCACAACCAACTTCATTAACTATTTTCTTGAGGATTTTTAGGATAATTTTGTTTGTAGCCTCAGTCTGGCCATTTCCTTGGGGATAATATGATATAGATAATTGTTGTTGTATTTTGAATCTTTGGCACAACTCCTTTACATCCTAATTCTTAA
Source organism: Sequoia sempervirens (assembly GCA_007258455.2). Taxonomy (NCBI): domain Eukaryota; kingdom Viridiplantae; phylum Streptophyta; class Pinopsida; order Cupressales; family Cupressaceae; genus Sequoia; species Sequoia sempervirens. The sequence continues at coordinate 215,645,490 of VDFB02086081.1, read as the reverse complement.
AAGGGGTTCCATTATCTAAGATGAGAGTTTGTGGAACACCATAACTGTAGATTAGATCATTTAGGATAAATTTGGAAATCTGCTTTCATGTTATATATGTCATAGAAATGGCTTCAACCCAACTAGTAAAATACTTAGTGGCAGTTACGATAAACTTGTGGCCATTGGATGAGGTTGGGATGATTTTTCCTATGAGGTCAAGTCCGCACTATGAAAAATGCCATGGTGTGATTGTGGGTTGCAATTCTTGAGCTGGGGCATTGATCAGATCCCCATGTTGTTAACATCGCAAGCATTTTTGTACGTACTAATGAGCTTCCTTTTCCATGGTTGGCCAATAGTACCCCATCCTCAACAGTTTCTTAGCTAATGTCATACTACTAGAATGAGACCCACATATGCCATCGTGTACTTCTATTAAAGTAGTTAAGGCTTCCTCTTGCTTAATACATCATAGTAATGTCCCTTCGATGCTTCGATAGTAAAGGGTATCACCTAGGATCTTGAATCGAGATGCCTTTTTGACAAAGGTATTTTTAAAGTCCAAGGTGATATCAAATGGAGGGGTTCCTCTGCTTAGTTAGATAAATATATCATTATACCATGGGGATCTAGGACCAACAATGACACATAAGAATTCAGATTCAAGGATTTTTAAAGTTGGTACAAGAAGTTGTTCTACTGATAATTCACATTGTAGGATGTTGTTTGGCATGTCTAATAGTGATTCAATTGTTTCCATGGAATTTAATGCTCTATTGTTTATGTGAGAAATTTTCTCAAAAGTTATGTCTATGAAGAAATAATTGAAATTCTCTACCATCTTCTTGTAAGGAGTGAGCTTGTCATCTTTAGTTTGATAGTCATCATTAACTTGGTTGGTAACCAACTGTGAGTCTCCAGATACTTTCATATCTTGAATCTGCCATTGAACTGCTATCCTTAGTCATGTGATTAAGGCTCTGTACTTAGTAATATTGTTGGTACAAGTAAATGAGAGCGTGTATGACTTTGGGATACAATCACCTTGAGGGGAAATGAAGAGAATTCCTGCTCTAGATCCATGTTGGGTGAATGATCCATCAAAGTACATCTTCCACTAAGTTGTGAGGTTGATAAGGAACATTGATTCGTTAGGGAATTCATATACTAAGGGGTTATCAGCATAGATGGGTGCTTCTGCTAGTTGGTCCATGATCACTTGTCCTTTGTTTTCCTTGTGCTCCATGTATTCCATGTCAATTTTTTTCAAGATAATCACCTATTTAGGGATGTATCATGTGAGAGTTTCTTTACATAACATGTATTTGAGTGGATCAATCTTTGCAATGAGCTTGATTTGATGTAATAACATGTAATGTTTGAACTTTTGTGAAGTAAAAACTACAGCTAGGAATACTTTCTAAATGGGTGAATAGTTCATCTCATAGCTCATCAAGGTTCTTTTGATATAGTAGATAACCCTTTCCTTTCCATTTTCATCATGTTGTGAAAGAAGAGCTCCTAGTGTTGCAGATGTTATTGACATATATAGGATCAAGGGTTTGTTTTGTATTGGTGGTATGAACAGTGGAGGTGTCAATAGATAATCTTTGATTTGTTGGAAAGCTTTATCACACTTTTCATCCTACTTGTAGGTTATCCCTTTATGGAGAAGATGCGAAAATGGGTGGATTTTAGCTGATAGTTGTGCTATGAAGGGTGATCCAACAATAGTGGTTTACAGTTTATGGGAGATCCTGATTTTTGCTAAAATAACATATTTTTAGAAAATATAATGATTTAAGCCTTGAAAAGTTTCATTTAAAGGATTCCAATTGAAGAGTGTTTGATCAAACCACCTTAGATCAAACCCCCATGGATAGAACGTTGCTAGTTTTACAACATACCTATAATGAAGTCTCCTTTACACCTATCCAAAAATTTGATATAAAACCACTTTTGACTTACCTTTTTGGGGATCAAATGAATTCATTTAATTTTTTTTTGTAAGTATGTAGTCCTTATTATAAGCTTACCAAAAAGTATAATTTTAAATAAATTTAATTTGATTATTACATTTATTTTTTATTTCTTTTGAATGTAGGTTTTTCACTAAAAATAAGCTCTCTATTCTTCACATGTGGAAAAATAGAAGATTATCAAAAAATATATAAACAATATCTATCCACTAGATATTGATGTCCTTGATCCAACAAAAAAATTTATGTTTTAGCTAGTAAATCATGTCTAAATTATAACTAATTTGACTTCAAATGAAGAAAAAAATATTCAATGAAATGCTATGAAACCAATTCCATGCACTAGATATTGTAGTTACAAATCTAAATTCAAAAAAAAAAAAGAATTTTATCCTTCATATAAAAAAAGTTATGTGTTAGCCTGTAACTCCACTCTTTAAACATGGTGTTTACTATTAAAAATTAGTTTATGAAGGAGATGGAAAAGTAAGTGCAATCTAATTCCAAAATTTTTGAAAAAAATATATTTAGAATCTACAAAAAAATGGTCACAAATCACTAGTTTGTATTATCTTCAAATTCCTCATGGTTTAGCTACTATAGGTCCTTGAAAGTGAAGATTTAGTTAAAAAAATTCAATTCAATGTCTAGTTTGGCCAAAAATTGTAAACTAGTATTGTGGGATCACCTTGAACCTTTTGATGGAATGAAGTCTTCCTTTTAATCCTCTCACCTACTTTAGTGTTTGCAGTGGTTCCATGTCGAGGATAGCCTTTACCTTTGTTGGATCAATTTCTATCCCTCTTTGTGAGATAATAAAGCCAAGAAGCTTCACTGATAAGACCCCAAAGACACTTTTTTAGATTTAGCATCACCTTATATTCTTCAAGCCTGTCAAAGATAGGTCCTAAGATGAGGTTCATTTCTCTTTGATATGTTTCTCATGTGCTCTTTAACCCAAATGGCATCACATTCCACAGATAGGTTCACCATGGACAAGTGAATGCACTTTTGTGTTGATCCTCCTTGGCGATTATGATTTGATTGTAGCCTAAAAAACCATCCATTAGTGATAGCTTTACATGGCCAATTGTTAAGTCCACAATGAGATCAATGCTAGGAAGAGGGAAATCATCCTTTGGGTATGCCTTGTTTAAGTCTTTGAAATAAGTGCATATTTTGATGCCCATAGTGGATTTTAAGGCTAGTACCAGGTTTGAAACCCACTCAAGATAATCTATTGGTTGGTTAAATTCAACATCAAGAAGCTTCTATAACTCTAGTTTCACCAAGAGTTTTATCTGTGGGTGCACCTTCCTTAATTTTTGTTTGACTAGATTGGCTTTAGGATAGACTATTAAGTGATGCACAACTACTTTAGGATCAAGTCCTAGAATATCTATGTATGACCATGCAAAGTTATCTCTTCGCTCTTTGAGGAATTCTACAAGATTCTTCTATTCTTTATCCAATAATGATTCAGCATAGAAAGTGATCTTAGGTGCTTCTTTTGTTCCCACATTGACTGGAGTGTCCTTTTCTACTAGTATTGATGACTTTTTTGGATGCATTGCACTAAGAGGGAGATTGAATCCCTCATCTGTGGGTGCCTTGGTGAGGTTTTCATCATTGCATGCATCCTTTATTTTTACTATTTTAGGATTAGAGAGTTCCACTAGGTGGTTTTCACTAAAGGATCTGCATGTTAGTTGTATTTCATTAATTTTGTGATTGAAGGTTTCAATCATCTCCCCATAGTATGCCCCTATGTCGATCTCTATGTGAAAGCCTACTTTGTGATCTTCCCATAGAAGTTGTCATGGATTCCAATGAATTTTGAGATCACTTCATTGTTTTCAAATAAATCTAGAATCAGTAGTCCTTGTTGGTCCATGTCAATAATTTGTAGCTATACAGACATATTTCAGTTGGTTGGTTGCTTGGGAGAAAGGATGTCATGGATATCATAAAGAGGGTGTTGTTCTCAAATAGGTTTGCAACTTCAAGGGGAAAGTTATCCAAGGTTGTATCACGTGGTGTAGGTAGCCAAGAGGAAGCCTCAAATCTTTTAGCATAAATACCTTTTCCAATAAGTGTGACCTTGCTAGTAGGACAACCTAAGCCAAGATTCTTTATTCGTTTCTTAGGAACGATGGGTTCAAGTAAACCATTATCATTTTTTCCTAGCTTTTCATTCTTGTTATATCCCCAATTATGTATGAGTTGTAGTCCTTTGTTATCATCTTCCATGGGAAGAATAGACATAGGTCATTCATCTTGATAGAGGATTTTAGAGATATCTTCCTCATTCACATCTTCTTGGTTCAAATCCCCCCACTTGGTGAAGGTAGTAGCTACCATCTTGATTGTTTCGGGTTCTTTGGTGCTAGATGTGGGTTTCCTATGTGTTTGAGGAAAAATAGGCAACTCTCCTAAGACAAATGTGTCTTTTAATAGATTGTAGTTTCCACAACCATCATCCTAGATCACTGCTTTGATGTTAGGTATACTCTACACAATGGGTATTTTTGTTGTTGAAGTATAGGCCATGGATGATGGGTCAATAAATGAGCTTGATGGTGTAGGCCCTTCATCATTTTTGGGTATTTGGGGTATCTTATAGAACTTGTCCTGAAGACTTTTGCAGTAGTAAAAAGGCTCAGGATCTCCATGGATAGTGATTTCTCTTCCTTTGAAAGGAAACTTTACACACTGATTATAGGTTGAGGCTACATATTTTAGAGCATGGATCCATGGTCAGCCAAGTAGGATGTTATAGGGAAGATCAAGATCAAGCACTTGTCATGTAGTTTTTGCAATAAGAGGTCCCACCTAAATGGGAAGTGCAGTGATTCCTTGTGATACTCGTTCTTGGTCCTCATATGCTCGGATGGTGGTACTCTTTTCTTTCTCAATAGTATCTTCTGAATAGTCCAGATGTTGGATCAACTAAAGGGTACAAATGTTCAAACCAACAACTCCATCTACCAAGACTCTTTTGACCTTGTTTTTATGAATGATAACCTCAATGTGTAAAGCACGGTTATGAGATGGTTGTGATGGTAGGTCTTTCTTGGAGAAGGTTTTAAGATGGTTGGTGATGTGGCTACCATAGCTTGAAACTAATTAGTATCAATATTCTCATGAACAGATGACCCATACAAGGCTTTCCCCAATATTTCCCTATGTGTGGGGGATAACCTTAAGAGTTCTAAGATGGATTTGTGTGAGACGTCTACTTAAGCTAATCTAGAAGGTTTTACTTGCTAGGATTAGATGTGGGAAAATTGGTTTGTGTCCTAGATTGAGATGGGACTCTTTGAAGAATTTTTTACCATGTCGTGTGGTGATTCCACATTCCTCACTAGCTCCTTTGATGGTGACGACAATAATGATGCTATCATAGGATGCCACTCCATTGGAATAGGTATGTTGTACATTTGCATCATCCTTAGCATTGCCGCTATTTTTTTCTTTGTTATGATCTGGCATAGGGTTCTTGTATATGTTAAGATCCTAATTTCCAGCTGGTACCTCAATAGATATGGCATCATTTTCTATGAGATCTTGAATGATATTCTTAAGTTTCATGTAGTTTGTTATTTTATGTCCTTTGATTTTGTGAAAGTCACAAACATCACACTCGTTGACCAGGATGGTTTCTCTTGTGGTTCTTGGTAGTTTTCAAAGTTTGAAAGTGTTATCATATTTGACTCTACCAACTTCTTCATGATCATTTCGATGGGTTTTGATAACTGTGTACCTACGTTTGGGATAGTTGTTCCTGTTAGTGGTTTTCCTTTCTTGCATGTCAGTGTTCTTGATGTGATTGTTCTAAGGAGGTGTTTTTTGTTGCACAGTTGGTTGGATATTAGCAACTTGATTTTTGTTAGGTCTAGGATCACTTAGTATCACCTTAGCATCTACCACACTATGATTTGTTACATTTTTGTTCTTTTCCCAGACACAAGGTTTCTCATTTGAACTAGTTGAGGGAGGGTTGTCATTGTAAGCTTGAGTATTTCCTTGTGAGATTAGAGCTCTTTTGATGTTAAGGGCTCTAGGGAAAATTTCGTCATATGATGTGATGCACTGCATTTTCAAGTTGAAAGATAGATTTGGATCGTGATTGGCTATGATGATTCCCACTTTTTGTTCATCAAGAAGAGGCCACTTGATTTTACTAGCTCTTTTTCTCCATTGTTGTAAGAAATTAGTGAAAGTTTCTACTTTGTTATGTGAAAGATTATATATTTCCTCTCGACTGACGTCCATATCAAGATTGGAGAAGTGACTGATGAATTTATCAATGATTTCTTGAAAAGTTTTGATTCTAGGAGGTAGATGAGAAAACCAATCCATAGCAAGACCTGTTAAACTTCGAGGTAAGATGGACATTAGATATGAATTATTATAGGGTACCTCCATACACATGATAAATTATTTGATATGGTCCATAGGACTTCATCTCCCTTTATATTTATTTAATTTGGGGATTTCAAAACCAAGAGGAAATGATACCATTGCAATGTTTCAATCAAATAGATAAGGACATATATTATGTGTATGGGATTTCTTTGTCTTTCCTATCTAAAGGTCCTGTATTTCTTGTGATAGCACCTTGAATTGTGATGCTAGATCATCTTGGTGGTTTGGCGGAGGAACATATGGTGGGATGGTGGATGAGTTGAATGTGATAATTTGATATGAGAAGGTGTTGTATGGGGTGTATGGTGGTGTAATATTTTGTTAGGGTGATTGTTGTATTTATGTATATGTTCCTACCATGTTTGGATTGATGATGTTCTATTGAGGGTTATAGTAGCAGCTTGGTTGTTAATGTTGTGGTTGTTGTTGGGCATACTATTGAACTAGTAAGGATTGTTGTTGTTGTTACGTTGCCAGGGCTTGATGTTGTGTTTGTTGCACCATGAGGGCTTGTTGTTGGGCCTGCTATTGTTGCAGTGCTAATGCTATTTTTTGAGCTTGATGTTGTTGTTGTGCTAAGGCTACTTGTTGAGCTTGATGTTGTTGTTGTGCTAAGGTTTCTTATTGAGCTTGATGTTGTTGTGTTAAGGCTGCTTGATAAGCTTGATTTTTTTGTTGAGCTAAGGCTACTTGTTGAGCTACTAAGGTAGCTTCTTGTCTTTGTTGTTGTGCTACTTGTTGTTGGATAGCTTGTTGGTAAGCCTATTGTGCTTGTTGTAGAGCTAGGGAATGCACTTACAATGTAGTATGGTGGTTGGGACATCTATGATGGATTAGGGATGTTGATGTTTTGAGTGGGTAGAGAATTATTGATGGGAGGTGGAGGATCCTAGTGATTTAACATTCCTTGAAAGTTAGTAGATGAAGATGGAGGAATGTGAGTTTGAGGTCCTGATTGATTTGGAAAGACAAGGGAGATAGTGGGGAATGATGAAGATGGTGTCACTAAATTTTGTGATGAAAATGACACACTACGACCTTGATTCCATTGATTAAAAAGATTTCCTTGTCCCATGTTTTGAGGATTTCCTTGCGCCAAAGATGTAAATAAGGGATTCGTGATCAAGATACTTCTTGGGTTAATAGAACTTGTAATCAAGGATTACTTTGAGGTGGATTGGTAGTGGCTGAAGTTGAGATACTAGATGGCATGGATAAACCCAACTGAGGGTATGGTATTAACAAGCCCTTGTGTACTTTTTTGAGATACTTGGTCTATAATACTTTGCGTGATGGTCAAAACACTTGTGGTACTCATAGGTGCAGATGAAGGATGGTTTCTCTAATATGTCAAAGTGGTTGTGGAATAATGAAGTTCAAGAGGTGTGTATGGCTATTTGCGAGCTTCGGGAATAGGAGGTTGACCAAACATAGTTATCCAAGTGGTTGTTGGAGGTGGGGGATTAGTGTCAATGGTACCCACAAGTGTAGTGCTTTTAGATGGAAGAGTTAGACCAAAGTATTTGGAAAGACTAGTTGCAAGAGTAGGAATGAATGCTTGATTTAGCCCTAGATAGAGTTGTGAAGCTTTTTGTCAAGTTTTGCACAACAAAGGATGGGGAAATTGGAGCTACATTTTCAAAGGCTTGATGTTCCATAATTTCCTCCCTAGTAAGTTCAAATGGGTTATGTGTAGCGTCTTCAATGTCATATGATCCTAAAGGAGATGATGGTTGTTGTGATGGAGTAATGTGACTCCTAGGATCAAATTCTAAAGGATTTGGATCACTTGAGGTAAATGTAACCTTGGTTTTCTCCATGATTCTCTTTTGTTGTGATCTTGTCTTTATTGTAATTTTTTTTTCACCTATGGGAGAGTTGTGTTGTGATTTGAGATGCTTAAACTCTCTAGTTGACTAAAATCTAGGTAAAAGGGAAACTCTAAGTCTTTTCAGAGCAATGATGATAATGTGGGGTGAAAAGATGGGTGATGTGGGAAATGATCTTTGCAAATGTTTCAGGAAAAAACTTTTGACTTGAGTTTGATGTTTTGATGTTAGGATAAAGGATGCTAATGAACTTGGAAATCTTTAGGGTAGACTTGAGACCTTCAAGATAAATTAGTTCAAAAGATGATAACTAACTAAGTGCATGAAAAAGGGTACATTTCACATACAAAGTCGCTAAGTTTGATTGATGTTTAAGTTAAAAGATATTGGTGTTTTAAAAAAATTTTGCAAAGTTTGATGAAGTAAAGGATGAATTTCAATGAAGGGGAGGATGAAATGTTGACCCCATATTGACTTAGAATGAACCTTTTTTTTCCAAGACCAAGGTAGTGAGAATGATGCTAGACCTCTAAAATTTTCAAATCCTAAAAACCCAACATTGACTTAGTTGAGAGGATGGGTGAGGATGTTTAGAACTATTCGATTCCTCCTAGCTCAAGCATAAAAGTTTCTTTACAAGTGGTAATGATTTTGATAAAGTATGGAGGCCCGCTTCCTACTAAACTGTGAACTACGATACCTACGTTTGTAATAAAGGGATGGAGATCTTCTCCTATGGATTTTGATTGTGTGATGGATCACTTAGAGGATTTTAGTATTGTGAAAAAGACCTAGATTTTTACTCCAAAAGAATGCATATAGTTTTGGATTGTTTCTTGAAACGTGTATGTAAAAGTTTTCTACCAACTTGTCTCTATTCTTGTGAAGTTTTAAAAGATGTTTCTTTAGACCTTTTGGACTCAGATTCCTAAGACTAAAATGATGACCTGTAGACTTTATTTTAGGGATTATGACTTTATGTGAAATCATGTAGAAACAGTTCAAGTTTATGGAAGAAAGGAAGATACTTATTGCCACATGAGTGGTGGTAATATGGGCCTTCTAGCCTCAATATATGCTTGTTCTTCTTCTTTTTCTAAAATGGTTGATGTGTTTCTCCATTGGGTATTTGTTTCTTTTGTTTCAAAAGTGAAGCTTCTCAAAATGCTAATGAGATTAGTTTGTTCTATGTTAATGAGTTCAAATTTTGGTTGAATAATAACACCTGGAAGATCAGGTTGCTCAACGGGAGCAATGGGTCTCCAAATAGTCATGCAGGATTCAATTGTGTCAAGTTTATCTTGCATAAGTGAATTGATTTTACAAACACTTGTCTTGATTATGTTTTCAAACTAGATGTTTATGTCAAAAGCACCATAACATTCATAATATCCATTTCATGAAAATTATGAGATTAGAGCCATAATTGCCTTAGGAAAAGCATTAATATCGAGGCTAACTCAAGAGGTCTATATTTAAGCCAAAGTGTTTGAAATTTTTGAGGAAGATAGTGAATGTTTTTTTTTGTATCATTTTGAAACCAAGAAAAGTGTTAAACTAACTCACAATCATTACAACCCTAGGTTCAAAATGGCTATATTTGCTGACTTCCCACTTGGATTTATCTAAACAATAAACAATGTGAATAGTTAGAGATTTGGTGACACTGGATCCCCTCCATGACACACACTTCTTAGAACTAGAAAATCTCAAAATCCTCAAAATTTGAAGATAAAAAGGATTTTTTATGTTTCTAAAATTGAATAGTACAAATGTGGGGCGGCTTCAGAATGACTATTCATGCACCAACAAATATTAAGGATTTTTGGCTTCTAAAAAAGGGTTTGTAATAAGGGCTTCCATTTTAGGGGGTGCAATGATAAAATCTGTCATGAGGTCTCCCAACCCTTGGAAAAAATTCTTTACACATCATAAAGATATTGGGGGAGAGATATCATGTACTGCTTCCCATTAATCACAATTTTCATTGCAACCACACATTTATATCGCGGTTTGGAAGAGCTTGGTGTTAGCTCATTACTGCTTGGGTCATTCCCTCCTTTCAAAGTAGGGAGGAAGGCCCTCTAAATGTGAACAATAGAAAGAAATTAGATCCATAGTTTGATCATCTTTTCTTGCATGAACAAAGAGAGAACACACACCACAACTTTTTCTAACACTTACAAAGGGGGTGTAGTTTTAAACCAAATTAAAATACGTAGGTGATTTTGCAAAGTGTTAAGGAATGTTTCTATTTCTCAAGATCACCAAATAGAATGAGAGAATTGCATATGCATCCACTAACAAAATTGTAAATACAAAATATAACAAATAGTTTTAAATTTTCACCCCTCAAAGCAGTGATGAGTTCATTTTAAGTACCAAATGAAATATGAAGTTTCCTTGTTCAGTTTTAAACCCAAATAAAACAATGATGAGATGAGGGTTCAATTTTAATCCTATTTGAGTGTTCTTTTTAAACTCTATGGAAATTTAGTGTGTCCTAAAGTAGAAATTAGAAAGCATAAAAGTTGGCTTATAATTGCCCCGAAGCGTCAAACACTTGTTATAATCATAGAATTTCAAGATAAAGAATCTTTATTCACTTTAGCTCCAAGTCTTTCAACCTAAAAAATCTTATTAGTCCAACAACCAGAACACTTCTAGAAGCACATCAGTGATCAGATAAATTAAGGAAATTAAAGCACATTTCAAAAAAATGATCATAAAATTTCCTACGCTGGTTGGGCGTCGTTGAACATGATAGTGTCACAATTTGAACTCTAGGTGTCACTTAGGTGAAAATGGGCATCGCTCTGCAACAAAAATAGAGAGCACAATAGTGTCACAATTTCATCCGCCATCGCTACACACAGTAGCTTTGTGATTTAAAATTTGGGGGCATCACAATTTGTAGTTTTTGATACCTCTATATTAAATCAGAGTCGCTATATCTAAATAAGTGTTGGTTTATTTAATAGACGTTAGAGTTTCAAATTGTGATGTTGTTGCTATATGGTGACACTCTTCAAAGTGTGATGTTTTTTATTTAGGTGTCATTGTATCCTACAAAACAAGTGTAAAATGTAATTTGAACTAAAAATGGTTAAATTAACAGTTTTCCCTCCTTCTAGCGCCAGAATGTGAGACGAGGAAATATCAGGGTGGCTCGATTACACTTGACCGATGATGAATTGAAGCACAATCTGTCCACTAAACCTAAATCTACCAAACAAGGTCATTCAAATTGAAAAGATTAAGGATATGTGCAGGATCATGATGGGCCAAAAAGTGGAAATATGATGGGTATGTGGCTGTCGACTTTTTTTTACCCAAAATTGATGAAATGAAAAGGGTTTTTAAAGGAGATTCTCAGCTTTCCACCAATATAAAATATACTTTACTTTGAATTTAATAAATAATTATTATTGATTTTCTATTTGAATTATGAATAAAGTCTTGATTGATAGGTTGATTGAAAAAAATCTATAACTTTCAAACAGTATCACATTTTTTAAATCCAAAAAATGCATCACATTCTATGCTTCACATACTATAGGATTAAAAAAAGTAAAATTGAATTTCATGAAGTTTTGACCAAGTTAAGGTGGCCAGACATACGAGTTTTTATATTTTTAAAAGTTGTAATAAAAATTCATAATTAATTATTTACTTGGAAAAAATTACAAAAAAAAATATCATCATCGGGACACGAGTCCTATACTTATATCTAAATATTATAAAAAATATTATCATTTTATTGTGGTTAGGGCTGTCAGACAGACACCTACTTCTTATTTTTTCCCTGAAATTTAAGTACTACTGCATTGAAATTTCAAATTTTTGCCAAATAAATTTTATTTATTTTGAAATAAACCTAGTATTTTAGGAACTACATTCAATTTTCTATAGATTCTATTGTTACATATTTTTGAAATAATATAGATAACTTATTCAAATTTCTACAGTTGATTTTTTTGAATTTTTTGCCACTTAAGGGCCTATTTTTTCCATGATGATCCTGCACATACCCTTAAACTAAGCATTTTAGTGAAACTGAAACTTACAAACTATGAAAACAGTTAAATTCCTACTCTAACTCATTTGAAACTTATCCTATTTTGGAATTGGTGTCATGTTGATGCAGAACAATGACCCTTTGCCAATCTCATGATTAGTGACCCTGTTTCAATCAATTCTATTGAAGAAAATTGATGAAACCATTGTGATAAATGGATGAAAACCTGATTTATGCTAAATTAAACATGATCCAAGCTAAGTTAACATGATTTTATGCTAAAAATGAACTAATTATGCTAGTGCTAAGCTAATCTAAACTAATTCTAAGCTAAAATATGGAAAGCCTAATGCATATAAAAACTAAGATGGATACATGGAAGCCATTAATGGATGCTCTAAGCTATTATGCAATTAGAAATAAACTTAAAAAACTTAAAAAAGAGTAAAAGATGAGTGTGGATATAAGTAAGTTCAACAACATAAGTTTACAATTGAAAGATGGATCCATTTGTCTCCAAATAGTGCTTTATTTATAGGAGAGCGAATGAAAAATAGAGGGTTGATATAAAAAAGATCAATCAATGGTCAAAGATGAAAGGAAGAAGAGGCATGGACCATGGATTCTCATCAATGGATGAGAATGCATGATGGTATTTAATCAAGGGATCGCATTTGCTTCAAACAAACACACTTTTGACCTGCTCACATAGGTCAAAGGTGACTTGTTTAAAAGGTTAAATGTTAAAACTTGCATTAGAAGCTAAATGAAAATATCCCTTTTTCAAATGATGGAGAAATAAGAATATTCCTTGGAATATTCATTTGGGTGAGGATAAAAGGAATTTTGCAAATTAAAAGAAATTCTTAATTATAGATTGAAGATAAAATATTTTGTTGGTTATCTTTTCCTATTGATTCATGATTTGGTTTAAATGATAATTCCTTGTAAACCAAGAACATGACTAGACTCAAAAAACCCTAAGGTACTGACCTAGAGGTGGCCTCTGGGGCTCATCGATTGATGGCCTTGCCTACGTTATACATGTAAATACCTTGTAGTTTGACACAACTTGGCTTTTCCTTATTGGAAAAAATATGGAGTCATGATTTTATTTGGACAAACCTAAAAGGACTGACCTAATGTCTTGGGGGCTCATTTTAGATGAGCCTTGCCTATGTAGCAAATTTGTAGAGACAATGCATTTCGACCCTACTAACACAAACTGACTCAGACTCAGACTTAGACTTAGATTATATTTTTGGGTGTTTTGAAGTATAATGATGTTTTTGGATTTTGAAGGTTTTCTTATTTTTTTTGGATTTTTTATGTTTTATGATTTTTTTTGGATTTTTTATGTTTTTAGATTTTTTTGGATTTTGATTTTTTTTTTTTTTGAATTTTGAAGGATTTTTTAATTTTTTTTTGATTTTGATGTTTTTGTGGATTTTGAATGTTTTATGATTATTTTGGATTTTAAAGGTTTTATGATTTTTTTGGATTTTGATGGTTTTATGATTTTTTTGGATTTTGAGGGTTTTATGGTTATTTTTGGATTTTGATGGTTCTATGATTTTTTTAAGATTTTGATCACTTTAAAAGGTTGATACCATGTGTTATCTCCCATGAAGATGTAGGTTGAGGAATTGCCGCTAGTCCGGTATATGACCAATTTATTGTGTGTGAGGGGAAGCAGCGAATGCAAAGGATGATCATGAAGGAAAAGGATGATAAATGTCGGTGGTTCTCAAGCCATGGAAAGGATGAAAAAGCTGAGTGAGTTTCATGTGTCAATGAATGAGCGGAAGGATGAAAATACCAGATGGAGTGACAGTAAATGGAGGAGAATAGACTAACTACACATGGCACATGTTTTCCAGGTTTTCACCATGGTACTTATCCAATGTGCCACCGAAGTGGTTTTCACTTTTGGATGAATTATTTCTCTTTACTATTTTTTTAAATTTTTTCCTCTTTTTGATTTTTTTGTTGTCACCAAGAAGCTTGTTTGCCAGGTTTTCATCAAGGTGAATTTTTTTTATTTTTTATTTATTTTTTTGGTATTTTTGACTTTTTAAGGGGATACTTTGAGAATCAAGCGTAGTACTTGGGAAGGTGCATGTTGTTGATAGGTTCGAAGAATGGTTCTCCTTCAGGAGTAGATAGCCAATAAGAATTGGATCCATATGATGTGATGTGTAAGGGCCCAACTAATTAGGTTCAAATTTTTTGGGCTTCTCTCATTCTACTTGATTCTTTCGATTTTCTTTTAGGATTAAGTCACTAATGTCAAAACTTCTAGATCAGACCTTCTTAATGTAACTGAATCGAATGAAATTATGATATGCTTCCAAATGTGTCAAATCATTATGTCTCAATATTTCATTTAATAATTCTATCTCATGTAGATGAGATACACGATATTCTTCTTGATCAATCAATCCTTGCATAGAGACTCATAGGGATGGTAACTTGACCTCTATAGGAAGTATGGATTCAAATCTATAGACAAGGGAGTATGGTGTGGCTCCTATAAGAGTACAAACAATAGTATGGTATGCTCATAAAGTAGGACTAAGTGAGAGGTGCCAGGCATGACCAACATCATTGACACTTTTCTTTAATATTTTTAAGATGGTCTTATTAGATGCCTTAGCTTGGCCATTACCCTGGGGGTAATATGGGGTAGAAAAGTTGTGTTGGATGTGAAATTTTTCACAAATCTCATGGACATCATGGTTCTTAAAAGTGTGGCCATTATCTATAATGATGGACTATGGGATACCATAGCAAAAAATGATGTAATTCAAGGTGAACTTGGCTATCTGCTTTCAAGAAATGTAAATTAATGGGATGGCTTCGATCTATTTAGTAAAGTATTTTGTAGCAACAAGGATAAGCTTATTTCCATTAGTTGAGGTGGGATGGATCATTCCTACGAGGTTGAGTCTCCACTGAGAAAATGTTCATGACAAAGTAAGGGTTGTAGTTCTTAAGCTAGTGCATATATAAGATCTTCATGAATCTAACACTAGTGACATTTCTTCACAAAGTGATAGGCATTGTGTTCCATTATAGGCCAATAATATCCTATTCTCATGAGATTTTTAGCTAAGGTCATACCAATAGAGTGAGCTCCACAAATACGGTGGTGTACCTCTTGTAAGGCTATTTGTGCTTCATTTCAGTCAAGACATCAAAGGAGGGTACTGTCTAGGCTATGACAATAAAGGGTATCTCTGATGATGGAATATTTTGATGCTTGTCAGATAAAGGTTTTGTGTCAGTTAGGAGATAAGTATGGAGGGGTAATTTGGTCATGCAAGAAACTATAGATGTATTTATACCAAGGAGATTCAATACCAACAAGTTCACACACAAGTTCAGTTTTGGGAACATCAAACATAGGGATCAACAGTTGTTCTACCAATAACTCATATTGGAAGGCATTATTTGGGATGTCCAAGAGAGATCCAATTGTAGCCATTGCATTAGCTGCTTTGTTCTTCATTCTCGATATCTGTTCAAAGGAAATATTATCAAAGTATAGTTTGAAGCTGTCCACCATCCGCTTATATGGAATCAATTTCTCATCCTTTATATCATAATAATAATTAAATTGCTTACTCACTAACTAAGAATCACCATAGACTTGAAGATCTTTTATTTTCCATTTTATTTCCATTCGCAGTCTTGCCAATAATGCTTTGTACTCAACCATGTTGTTTGTGCATGGAAATTCTATTTGAAATGACTTGGGAATGAAATCTCCTTGATGTGTGATGAGCAAGATACCAACTCCTGAACCATGACTTGTGTAGGATCCATCAAAGTATAGTTTCCATGTTGTCGGTGTCTCTATGACAAAGATTGATTCATCTAGGAGATCAGATATCAAAGGATGATTTGATTTTACTAGTTCATCTGTGAGTTGGTTAGCTATCACTTGTCCTTTTATTCCTTTTTGTTCAATGTACTCAATGTCAAATTCACTTAGGATCATAACCCACTTAGTTAGTCTTCCTACCAGAGCTGCTTTACTAAGAAGGTATTTCAGAGGATTAGTTTTGGCAATCAGTTTTTTCTTGTGACTCAACATGTAGTGTCTTAATTTGTAGGCTACAAATACCACTAATAGACATACTCATTCAATTAGACTATAGTTCAACTCATATCTGACTAAGTTGCAACTGATATAATAAATTGCTTGTTCTTTTCCATCATTGTCATTATGTGTTAACAATGCCCCCAATATGGATGTAGTTGCTTCACATACAATATCAAATGACTTTTACCAATCAGATGCATAAGAATTGGTGGATTCAATAGATAATTCTTGATTTGATCAAATGCTTCTTGGAATTTCTCTATCGAATTGAAGGGAATTCCTTTTCATAACAAGTGTTGAAATGGATGGATCTTTTGTGCTATCTAAGCAATGAACCTATGGATTGATTGTAGTCTTCCTTGCAATGCTCTCAAATAAATGATGTTGGATGGTGATGGCATGTCCAAGATAGCTTTTACTTTGGTGGGGTCAACTTCTATTCCTCTGTGAGAGACAATGTATCCTAGGAGTTTGCCTGACTGGGCCCCAAAAACACATTTCTTTGGATTTATCCTGAATTGGTACTTTCAAGCTGGGTGAAGGTCTTGTCCAAGACTGCTAGGTGACCAATTCATTCTAGATATTTTGAGAGAAGGTTATCAATATAATATTCCATGAGTACGTGCATATAATCATGAAAGATAGTACTCATGGCTCTTTGATATGTAGCTCCAGTATTTTTAAGCCCAAATGGAATGAAATTCCAACAAAAGGTTCCTGAAGCATAAGTGGAGGTTGTCTTTGGTTGATCTTTAGGAGCAATTCCTATTTGATTATAACTCGAGAATCCATCCATAAGTGATAGATTTTCATATCCAACAATAAGGTCTACTATGATGTTAATGTTTGGGAGAGGAAAATCATCCTTAGGACATGCTTTATTGAGATCTCTAAAATATGGGCATACTTTGACTTGACCATTTGGTTTCTTGATAGGAATAAGGTTTGATATCTAATCTACATAGTCAATCGAACATATGAATCCAACATCCAAGAGTTTCTTTAGTTTGACCTTGACCAAAAGTGTAATCTAGGGGTTTATTTTCGTTAATTTTTTTGTAATATGGCTTAGCATTGGGTAGCAATGGAAAGTGATGTAGAAAAAGTTTGGGATCCAATCCAAGCATATCAACATATTTCCATGCAAAGTTCACTTGTCTTTATTGAAAGAATGCTATAAACTGAGGCTTTTCCTTGATGGTCAAAGATGTTGCTAACTGTATGATTCTAGAATTGTCTTCTATACCAATATTTACTTCTTCTATTTCTTTTATAAGTAATGGAAATCTCTCTCAGTCTATAGGGAGATAGTCTAGTCCTCCATCCTTGATCTGAAAAAACTCTAGAGTGTGCTTACTCAACTAAGTTTTTCATTTATCATATTCAAAATCAGCTGCTCAACTTACTCAATTCCAAATTTGTCCCAAGATCTTTAATTAATGGTTTGAATCCAATATGAAAACTCAATCAATAAACTTACTGAGCTCATTAATTAATCTATTTGTGGAATTCAAACATAAGCCCTCATCAAGAAAAAACCTAAAGGTAAGAGACACATTTGATTACAAAGTTCACCTCTTAGGGCTACATCTCTGGATCTGGTCAATAAGCATGATCAATTTTCCATTAATGTTGCCACTTGCAAATTTCTTACAACATCAAGTCTTTTGACTGTATATACAAAGCTATCACTTCCAAGAAGATTCAAGCCCTACAACCACTTCCTAAATCTAAACTGAACAAGTGCTTCCAACAATAACAACAAAGTAGTCCTAGTACTTAAAGCACAAATGAATGTGAAATAGATACAAAGGTATCTTGCATCATTTATATAAAATACTAAATTCACCATTCTAGAATAAAGTGAAGTATCAACAACATTCTGACTATACCTGATGGTGGATATTTAGGAATCCTCTACAACCTTGTGAGAGAGAAGTCTTCAAACTAGACTCCGAACAATACTCCCTCAAGTGTAAATTTCACAATCTTCTTATGTATCTACTCAAAGTCTTGAAATCATAATTCTCCTCTCAAGTTGTTCTACAAAATCTCCTTGGATTCTAAATGATCAACTCAAAAGCATTCTATGAATGCTTTGATCTTAATGAATTTGATCAATGGATGCTTGAATTCTGGATCCTAAATGATCAAATCGAAAGCATACTCTAAATTCTTGGATCTAAAAGAGTTGGATGCTTGATTCTTTGATGAATTGGATGCCTAATTCCTCCCTTGCATCCTCTTTTATACAAAAAATTAGCCTATTGGGTTAAAACCATAAAATTTGGACATTTCCCCTTTAAGGTTAGGATTTAACCAATCCCCCTTATTTTACAAATAAATCAGCAACAATCACCATTAAAATCCATTTTAATTTTATTTTTAAGCCCCTATCATTTTTCCATTCACACACTATATTGGTTTGGGTGTTTCTTTTTTTTCATTAGATTATTTTTTCTTTTATTTAATAACCATTAAAGGTTGTTTTAGTTATAAATTTAGGCTTATTCATTATTGTTTTAAAGGGGTTTTTTTTTAAAATTTAGGATATTTGGTTTTAATTCATTTCCTTTAATCCCACCAAATCTACTTGGGATCTCGCAAAATCTGATCCCGCCAAATTTTCTTGGGATCCCACAAAATGTGCTTGGAATCCCACAAAAAGGATTTTGTGAAATAGAATGAACGTCCACAACTTTATATCTAAAAAATAAAGCTTGGTGTAGTGGTGGTGTGTGAATTTAGTGATGGGGATCCACATTTTTTCCACATCACCTACACGTGCCATGTCAGCATCCAGTCAACTACCACTTGAGCATCAACTCAACCTTCAACTTTGACTGGCCATATCTTCGTCGTATGAGCTTCGATTTCTACGAAATGAGTAGTGTTTGAATCATGGGAACGAGATCTTCATTTTGATGCAGATTTTGATGAATTTTCAAATCATCAATTTTTCACCTAAAAATACCTACCTAGTTGCAAGCTTTGACCAAACTTTTACTAGCCATAACTTTGGCTTACGAGCTCCTTTTTCACTCCTTCAAGTTGCATTTGGCCTAGTTTTTTGAGCACTTGAACATGGTGTTGATTTCAAGGGAAATTGAAATAGTTCAATTTTAGGTTTTTGAGATCCTCCTGGATCAAGCCTCCCCACTAAAGAACTTTTGGTCTCTAAAAGTTTATTGTTCCTTTGAAACATACCCTACTCTTTGTATTATACAACTCAACAATGTCAAGGAAGATTTTGGCATAACATTGATGATCATCCTTTCTCACAAACTACTTGAGCAATGGAAATTGTGCCTCAGCTTGATACATTCCTTCACCTTTGTACTTTAGAATGGCAAATTCAAGGCTTCACCATTTAGCTTTATCCATTCCTATTGTAGCAACAAGGCCATTGAAAAGCACCACCCCTTATAGACTTTTCAATCATCATCTGACTAAGTTTAGGCTAAGCTTCAAGATTAGAATGAGTCCTGATGTGTAGATGGCACATGGACATCTTGTACAAAATGCTCTTCTTCTTCAATAGAAGCTAGTGACACACTCTCGCATCGAGAATCTGTGTTAGCCACATGAGCACTACAAGAAATCTACCAAAACAAAATCTTTAACATGCATAAAGAATTCTTCAAGTATTATCCTTCGGATTACAAGAGATATGGCTTCAAAAGCCCTACAAAATCTCAACCTTATAGGAATACAACTTCATACAAATACTTGCAAAACAATTTCATTTAGCATCTTTCAATCAAAAACCATATTGGTTTTACATCAAATAACATATTACCACAATCTAAAAGGTAACATAAAACAAAGTTGACACAACTATTTAGCCAACATGTTTTCCCATCTCTTACAGAGTTGAACAAAAAAATTTCCTCTTCTGACTGCTCGTGTTTCTATTGAAGTTATTCATGGACTATCATAGAGATGGTAACCATAGGTGTTGCCTTTACCTTTGCAACCTCCTATTGATTGGGTTCTTTTGTATACTTTGGTGAGTGTCGAAGCTCTGGGTGTAGCTTCCAGCATTTCTCAACCCAATTCCTACAGATTCTACAATGAGTACAATAATTTTAGGCTTTGTCCTGCATTATATTTTCCTTCTTCAGAGATGAATATTAAAGGTCTGATGCATGCCTTGATGTCTCCTTAGCTTGCATGATTAACTTTCTACAAAGCATCCACTTCTTGCTACACCTTGCAACATAGTAGTTAGTGTTGTTCCCTCAGCACACATGCCTCGTTTGAGATGCAGACCCTCTTTTCTATCATCTTGTTGAGTTGTTTTGTCGCTGCCTCATTTTGCGTGCCCCTATTTTTTGGTGTCCCTGATGGTCAGCATACCCTCCATCTTAAACTGACCATGTATTGTCCACTCCACTTTGGTCAAGTCTTGGAGCCTTCTAGGCTTTTCCTGGCAATTTTCTTCTGCCAGTGGCTCTGGTTCCACTGGACCTGGCTCTTCGGGTTTCCATCGCTGGGTTTCCTCTAGGGGTTCACCATTCCCGAATGGTGGAAGGATCCCACCTTCACGAACCCTAGGCCCCGGATCCAAGATTTTCACTTGGTTAAAATTCATATACTTTTGAACTGCATTCACGCCCTCCGGGTTCAGTCATCTGAGTTGCCATTCCCAGAATTCCCTTCGCCCTTCGCCATTTCCAATAGAAAATCCTTGTTGGTGCTCCGCCATCTGGATTTTGGGTCCCTCCTTGCCATCGGTATGAAAAGCAATCATCAACAACCATTTTGACATGTCCTTCTAGACCTCAAACACCAGACCTCTCGTCGTTGTCCGCTAATTTCAAACTCACCAGCCAATGGGTCGGTCGTACATGCATTAAATGAGGCCATTAGTTGTATAGGAGGGTATAAATATTAGGCCTGAACCTGATATTTTCATTTTTCAAGATTATAGAGGAGGTTAGAGTGATTGCTAGAGGAGTTCACTACCAGAGTTGATTGCCGCCCTTGCGCCTGTCACCTTCATCCGTCGTTCCTTAGTGGATTTTGCAATCTCCATCATCGAGCTCCCCAAGTAGATTTTTCGTCAGCCCTCCCAAGAGGTTTTTTCATAATTTTGCACCTAAAAAAAGAATATGGGTTTGAAATGCTTCAATTAGCTAAAAATTGATAAAGCACACAAAACCCACATTTTGGAAATCTAAAAAACCTTCAAATTTGCCTCCTTTGATCGATCTGGAATTTTCCTTTGCCACCGCCATTCTTCATGTAGGGAATTCGAGCCCACCTGGCCCGGGCCCTTCCACTGCCGACAAAACTTATCAAAATAAACCTCTTTTTTTCAAAATGGTCGCATCCTCTCTCGGGCCTGTCACCCCGGACCTCCTTCAGCAGTTCTCCGTCAAAATTTTTCAAATTAAAAACAATGAAACCTGGCCTATGTTTTGGCTTCTCTAGTCCAAACCCCTGAACTTCCATGTCTGGAACTCCATGAAGCTTTCGCTGATTCCAAATAGTGGAGTGACCCCATCTGCCCAACCTTTGGGACCCATTTTGCTTCTCGTCGTTCGGTGATAAACTCTCAAACAAACCAATCTGTCATCTCGCCGGGTCTCGGTCCATAGACCTCCGTCTGCGGACTTTTGTGGCAACTTTTCCATTTCAAACGGCTGACCACTGATGTCCTCCCACTTCCCAGGTCCCGACTTACCTTTTGCCGCAAAGATAAAAAAATTAGACTTTGGCATCCTTCCACTCGACAATTGCAGCTTTTTGGGCCTCGGGGTCTGACCATCTGATTTCCTTCAAAAAACTTAACAAGGATACCTGTCGGTCAAACACTCCTCCAGGTCCGGTCCATCAGGCCACTCCATCTGGGTTTCCTTGTCCATATTTCCATTCTACAACGACAAGACATCAACAACTTTCTGCCCCTTCGAGCCCGACCACCTACCATCCTTTAGCCTTCTGGGTCGCAGACCCCAGAGTTTTGACCCTGGAACTTTGTCTCCCCTAGGCCATTAGAGATAGCGAGTTGCAGATAGCTTTCTGGGCCTGAACCTTTGGGAGCTCCAAAAGTAACCTAAATGACCTCAAATTTGAAAACTAATGCCTACTCACATACTCAAATTTGGCCCTCTTCAACATGAGCCCCTCGAACCATCAAAATGTGAAGACAGGAGAAACCACCCAGATCACCTCGACCTATTTTCCCTTTCCAAATAGCATTCCTGCCAGGGAATTCCACCACCCTGAGCCCATATTGTCTGAAATCCTTTAAAACGTGACCAACAACATCTAAAAGGAAGAGGTTTAACTTCATCAACCATATCATGTTTAATTGGATTTAGTCCATGGGATTTTGACTAACACTAATGCTTTTATAAACAATTGTACTCATTATGTCCATGTCTACAGGATATATGGAATCAGATGCAAGACCCTCGGGGGAAAATACAGAAAGGGACAAAGGAAATAAATTAGGTAAGACTCCTTATGGGAAGGAGGATAAAGACTAGATGAAGTTCCAATTCTAGGGTGAACCTCTATGTTCAAATATTGCCACGGATTGGAAAGAAATCACATAAACCAATACCGGCCATGTCGATATTGATGAATTTAAACAAAGGGTTAGAATTCACCCAAAGACCAACAATGCTAAATCAATCAGGAAAAGTGGAATCGCAAAAGCTGTAGGCTTTCCTCCATCCCTCATTGCCCCTGAGCTCGTCATGGCCTGTCGGAAAGCCTACTAGCCTGAGACAAGGACCATCGTTGATAGAGATGGGAATATTCTCGTTGACATGTCAGCTGAGGGAATCACAAAAAATTTCCACATTCCTACCTTTGAGGAAATGGAAGTGCCCACAATGGAAGAGGGAAAGGTGACTTGGAATGAAGACCCGATGGGTTGCAGAAGGTTTATAAACCAGTTCTAGCTCAAGGAAAAAAGAGGCAGTGCTGCAAAGGTCCCTCAATAACTCTTTTGCAGTGATTTCCATGAAGACTATCACCACTTAGTGACCATGCTGAGCTGGGTAATGGGCCTACCTTATGCTGCATTTTTTTAGGAATGGATGGTGTAATTTGTTGAACAAATCCTCCATGGGGACGAGGATGTCACCACGAAATCCTCATTGTACTGGGGAGGCATCATTAGCAACTGCTTTCATGAGCAGTTTATGAACGTAAACAAGAGCTCCAAATTCTACATGACCTCCTATCTGGTCTATTCATTGGTGGAGCAAAGGAAGTATAGCAGACTATTTGTGGTGCCTGAAGAGGAGCCAGGCCAGAAGTTGAAAGCCTATGACCGATATCCCCAGCTCCAATTCAGAAAATTTAAGAAGGAATAATGCAGGGTCAATGATGCCTTCATTGGTCACATCATCCAATTACTTGGAGGGTATTTTGAGAGGAGAGTCTCTCATAGTGCACGGGCGTTCCTAAAACAATATACCTTCATGTTTATTCAATTCCCTAAGTTCACCTACATTCGCGCCCAAGGTTTTACTAAGAGGTCAAACAAGCTATCCCGGTACCCCAATGACTAGATTATACTACTGGAACTCTCCCGGTAGCTGCAGCATGTGCACACCATCCTCAACAACAAACATTTGGCAGGGATCTCTTATCCCTTGACCTTCGGTCAAGGCATGTATAAATTGCAAACCTCCCGATGTGTTAAGAACTTAAAGAAGGAATTGGCAGAGTACCATTTCCAACTACATACTACTCGCCCATGGGTGGACCTATATGGGCATGTGAGAAAAGCGTTGGGACAAGAATACACCCACTTGTATAATGTTGAGGATTTCTAGGAAAACTACCAAGACAACAAAGAGGTGTGTTCTAGGCACTAAATGAGGATGATTGCATACTTCGTAAGAAGGGTGCAACTATTCCCTATACTAGATCAAGTTGAGGAAGATGAAAGCACTGTCATGGATCCCCAATATAACATAGTCTCTAATCTGTCGTTGCCTACAATTGACTGGGATGAACAAGAGGTCAATGACCTTGAAATTGTGACTAAACCCATCATGGCCCGAATTGAAGAATGGGTTAAAAGAAAAGTGGCCTAGCTAAAGCAACAAGGAGTGGTCCTAACGTATGAAGGACTCAAAAGTGAGAATAGTTCCACCGAAGATGTCACCACTACAATTTCAACGAGAAAGACATCCAAATCTCCTCCAATCAGTAGATTGAAGAAGATGAAAGGAATAGAAACGGAGTAGTCTCTAGATCCCAAGGTATACACAAGGAAAGATTCAAGAGGCTCAACTTCCAAGAAGCCCAAGCAAACAGGGGGCACCATGGAGCAACCTGTAATCCAAGAAGATGAGGAAGAAAGGACAAATCAGCTAGAACCTCTTCCGGCTCCCCCTGTTTCGACTGCCCCATCATCTGTCTCCTTGGTCATGGTCGTTAGGTCCCCACCAATAGTAAATATCTCAGTCCATCTTTCCCCTTCACCTCCGACCAGGCCTGTAATAGTGATTGACTCCTCCACCGCGACTACTCCTCTTTTCTCCGCCACCATGTCACCTACCATATCACTCTCATTAGCCACAGTAACAACACCAATGCCTGTTCCCACATTGCCTAAGGCTTTCTCAAAAGACATGCAAAATCTCCCTTCCGAGCTCTCCCAAATCTTTATGGACCCCACCCTTCAGGCTGCCTTAGCGCAAGTCCTCACCACTGCTAAGCCTTCGCAACCTCCAACAAGACCACTAGCAATGGAGGCCACGATGTTGATCTCCGAAGAATTGGAGAGATGGGAGCAAGAAGCCTCGAAGCCAATTGAAGAGGAGGATGACAAGTACAATGAACACTAGGAGTATGAACATCAACAAATTGATAGGGTGGCCTATGAAGAGGAAGTAATAGGCTCTTCCCAAAGTGGAGATGAGGAGGAGGATTCTGGTGGTAAGGTCATCATACAAACCTTTGATGATGATATTGAAGAAGATATGGCCCGACAGCTGAAACATGATGAAGAGGAGACAAAAAGGTCACCTTCCAAGAAGGAACAAGAGGGTGATAGGATGGTAGAAAATGTAGAAATCCTTACAGGGGAAAAACAACTAGAGATTGTGCAACCTCCTCCTAGAGGAGAAGAAGATAGAGAAGAATACTAGCTTGAGGAATACATGCACAAGGAAGAACAGATTGAAGAAGATTCAAGCCCTACAACCACTTCCTGAATCTACACTGAACAAGTACTTCCAACAATAACAACAAAGTAGTCCTAGTTCTTAAAGCATAATTGAATGTGAAATAGATACAAAGGTATCTTGCATCATTTATAGAAAATACTAAATTCACCATTCTAGAATAAATTCAAGTATCAACAACATTCTGACTATACCTGATGTTGGATATTTAGGAATCTTCTACAACCTTGCAAGAGAGAAGTCTTCAAATTGGACTCCGAACAATACTCCCTCAAGTGTAAATTTCACAATCTTTGACGTATCTACTCAAAGTCTTGAAATCACAATTCTCCTCTCACGTTGTTCTACAAAATCTCCTTACTTGGATTCTAAATGATCAACTCAAAAGCATTCTATGAATGCTTTGATCTTAAAGAATTTGATCAATGGATGCTTGAATTCTGGATCCTGAATGATCAAATAAAAAGCATACTCTAAATTCTTGGATGTAAAATAATTGGATGCTTGATTCTTTGATGAATTGGATGCCTAATGCCTCCCTTGCATCCTCTTTTATAAAAAAAATTAGCCCATTGGTTAAAACCATAAAATTTGGACATTTCCCCTTTAAGGTTAGAGTTTAACCAATCCCCTTTATTTTACAAATAAATCACCAACAATCACCATTAAAAACCATTTTAATTTATTTTTTAAGCCCCTATCATTTTCCCATTCACACACTATATTGGTTTGGGTGTTTTTTTTTATTCATTAGACTATTTTTTCTTTTATTTAATAACCATTAAAGGTTGTTTTAGTTATAAATTTAGGATTATTCATTATTGTTTTAAAGGGGTTTTTTTTAGTTTTCAGAGATTTGGTTTTAATTCATTTCCTTTAAATCCCACCAAATCCACTTGGGATCCCACCAAATTTGCTTGGGATCCCACAAAATCTGCTTGGAATCCCACAAAAAGGATTTTCTGAAATGAAATGAACCTCCACCACTTTATTTCTAAAAAATAAAGCATGGTGTAGTGGTGGTGTGTGAATTTAGTGCATTTTTGCCACATCACCTACACCTGCCATGTCATCATCCAGTCAAATGCCACTTGAGCATCAAGTCAACCTTCAACTTTGACTGGCCATATCTTTGTCGTACGAGCTTTGATTTCTACGAAATAAGTAGTGTTTGAATCATGGCAATGAGCTCTTCATTTTGATGCAGATTTTGATGAATTTTGAAATGATCAATTTTTCACCTAAAAATACCTACCTAGTTGCAAGCTTTGACCAAACTCTTACTAGCCATAACTTTAGCGTACAAGCTCCTTTTTCGCTCCTTCAAGTTGCATTTGGCCTAGTTTTTTGAGCACTTGAACATTGTGTTGATTTCAAGGGAAATTGAAATAGTTCAATTCTAGATTTTTGAGATCTACCTAGATCAAGTCTCCCCACTAAAGAACTTTTGGTCTCTAAGAGTTTACTATTCCTTTGAAACATACCCTGCTCTTTGTATTATACAACTCAACAATGTCAAGCAAGATTTTTGCATAACATTAATGATCCTCCTTTCTCACAAACTACTTGAGCAATGGCAATTGTGCCTCAGCTTGATACATTCCTTCACCTCTGTACTTTAGAATGGCCAATTCAAGGCTTCACCATTTAGCTCTGTCCATTGCTATTGTAGCAACAAGGCCATTGAAAATAATCACCCCTTATATACCTTTTCAATCACCATATGACTAAGTTCAGACTAAGCTTCAAAATTAGAATGAGTCCTGATGTGTAGATGGCCTATCCATCTTGTACAAAATACTCTTCTTCTTCAATAGAAGCTAGTGACACACTCTCGCATCGAGAATACATGTTAGCCACATAAGCACTACAAGAAATATACAAGAAACAAATATTTAACATGCATAAAGAATTATTCAAGTATTATCCTTCGGATTACAAGAGATACGGCTTCAAAAGCCCTACAAAATCTCAACCTTACAGGAATACAACTCCATACAAATACTTGCAAAACAATTTCATTTAGAGTCTTTCAATCAAAAACCATATTGGTTTTACATCAAATAACATATTACCACAATCTGAAAGGTAACATAAAACAAAGTTGACACAACTATTTAGTCAGCATATTTTCCCATCTCTTATAGAGTTGAACAAAGAAACTTCCCTCTTCTGACTGCTCGTGTTTCTGTTGAAGTTCTTCATGGACTATCGTAGATATGGTAACCATAGGTGTTTCCTTTACCTCTGAAACCTCCTATTGATTGGGTTCTTTTGTATACTTTGGAGAGTGTCAAAGCTTTGGGTGCAGCTTCTAGCATTTCTCAACCCAATTCCCACTAATTCTACAATGAGTACAATAATTTCAGGCTTTGTCATGTATCGTATTTTCCTTCTTTAGAGATGAATATTAAAGGTCTGATGCATGCCTTGATGTCTCCTTACCTTCCATGATTAACTTTATTCAAAGCATGATCCACTTCTTGCTACACCTTGCTACATAGTAGTTAGTGTTGTGCCCTCAGCACACACTCCTCATTTGAGATAGGGACCCCCTTTTGTTTCATCTTGCCTAGACATTTTGTCACCACCTCATTTTGTGTGCCCCTATTTTTTGGTGTCCTTGATGGTCAGCATACCCCTGAAGTCCCATCTTAAACTGACCATGTTTTTTCCACTCCACTTTGGTCAAGTCCTGGAGCCTTCTAGGCTTTCCCTGGCAGTTTTCTTCTGCCAGTGGCTCTGGGCCCCATCGAACCTAGCTCTTTAGGTTTCCATCGCCATTTTTCCTCTGGGGGTTCACCATTTTCGAATGGTGGAAGGATACCGCTTTCTCGAACCCTAGGCCCCGGGTTCAAGATTTTCACCCAGTTAAAATTCATAAACTTTCAAACTGCAATCACATCCTTCGGGTCTAGTCATCCGGGTTGCCATTCCCAGAATTCACTTCACCCTTCACTGTTTCCAATGGCAAAGCCTTACCGGTGCTCTGCCATCCAGATTTTGGGTCTCTCCTTGCCATCGGTATGAAAAGAAATCGTTAATAGCCATTTCAACATGTCCTTCCGGACCTCACTTTAACCAAAATTAAGCTCAAAAACCTCTCTAATACTACTTGATCTAAAAAAATCTAGAGTGTTCTTACTCAACTAAGTTCTTCATTTATCAAATTCGAAATCAATTGCTTAGCTTACTCAATTCCAAATTTGTGCCCAGATCTTTAATTAATGGTTCAAATCAAATATGCAGACTCAATCCATCAATTTATTAAGCTCATTGATTAGTCTATTTGCAGAACTAAAAAATAAGCCATCATCAAGAACAAAGCCAAAGATAAGAGAAAATTTTGATTATAGAGTCACCTCTTAGGGCTATGTCTCCATATCCGCTCAATAAGTGTGATCAAATTTCCATTAATCTTGCCACCTGAAAATTGCTTACAACATCTGGTCTTCTAACTATATATACAAAGCTGTAACTGGCAGGAAGTTTCAAGCCCTACAATCACTTCCCAAATCCACATTCGACAAGTGCTTCCAACAATAACAAACAAAACAGTTATAGTTCTTAAAACATAAATGAATGTAGACTAGATATAGAGGTATCTTTCCTCATTTACAAAATCATAATGAACATGATTCAAACAATACCGAATTCACCATTCCAGAATCAAGTTAAGTATTAAAAAAATTTCAATTATACCTAACATTGGATATGAAAGAATCTTCTACAACCTTGCAAGAGAGAATTCTTGAAACAAGATTCCAAACAATACTCCTTCAAGTGAAAATTCCACATTCTTCTGACGTATCTGCACAAAGTATCGAAATCACAATTCTCCTCTCAAGTTTTTCTACAAAATCTCCATATTTGGATTCAGAATGATCAACTCAAAAGCATACTCTTAATTCTTTGATCTAAATGAATTGGATCAATGGATGCTTGAATTTTGGATCCTAAATGATCAACTCAAAATCATACTCTAAATGCTTGGATCTAAAAGAATTGGATGCTTTATTCTTGGATGAATTGGATGCCTAATGCCTCCCTTGCATCCCCTTTTATAGAAAAATTTAGCCCATTTGGTTAAAACCATAAAATTTGGACATTTCCCCTTTAAGGTTAGGATTTAACCAATCCCCTTTATTTTACAAATAAAACGATAACAATCTCCATTAGAAACCATTTAAAAAAAAATTTAAGCCCTTATATTTTTTTCATTCACGGGCTATATTGGTTTGGGTATTTGTTTTTATTTATTAGTTTATTTTGTCTTTTATTTAATAACCATTAAAGGTTGCTTAAGTTGAAAATTCGAGCTTATTCATTATTGTTAAATTAAAGGGGTTAATTTTTTAATTTTTAGGAGATTTGGTTTTAATCTATTTCCTTTAAATCCCACCAAATCCACTTGGGATCCCACAAAATCCGATCCCACCAAATCTGCTTGGGATCCCACAAAATCCACTTGGAATCCCACAAAATGGATTTTGTGAAATAAGGTAAACCTCCACCATTTTATTTCTCAAAAATAAAGCATGGTGTGATGATGGTAAATGAATTTAGTGAGGGGGGTCCACATTTTTACCACATCACCTAGACTTTCCATTTTAGCATCGAGTCAATTACCACGTCAACATCCAATCAACCTTCAACTTTGACTGGTCATATCTTCATCATACAAGCTTCATTTACTACGAAACAAGAAATGTTGGGATCATGGAAATGAGCTCTTCATTTTGATGCTGATTTTGATGAATTTTGAGATGATCATTTTTTCACCTAAAAATACCTGCCTGGTTGCAAGGTTTGACCAAACTTTGACTAGCCATAACTTTGGCGTACAAACTACTTTTTCATAGGTTTAAGTTGTGTTGAGCCTAGTTTTCTGAGCACTTTGACATGGTGCTTATTTCAAGGTAAATTGGAATAGTTCAATTTTTATGGTATTGAGATCCACCTATATCAAGCCTCCCCACTAACGAACTTTTGGTCCCCAAAAGTTTACTATTCCTTTGAAACATACCCTGCTCTCTACATTATACAACTCAGCAATGTCAAGGAAGATTTTGGCATAACACTGATGCTCTGACTTGCTCACAAATTGCTCGAGCAATGACAACTATGCCTTAGCTTGATACATTCCTTCACCTTTGTATTTCAATATCGCCAATTCAAGGCTTCACCATCCAGCTCTGTCCATGTTTGGTGTAGCAACAAGGCCATTGAAAATCACCATCCCTTATAGGCCTTTTCAATCATCATTTGACTGAATTCAGGATAAGATTCAAGATTATAATGAGTCTCGATGTGTAGATGGTCTATCCATCTTGTACAAAATGCTCTTCTTCTTCAATAGAAGCTAGTGACATACTCTTGCCTCGAGAATCAATGTTAGCCACTTGAGCATTGCAAGAAATCTACAAGCAATAAATCTTTAACCTACATAAAGAAGTATTTGAGTATTCTCCTTCTGATTACAAGAGATATGGCTTCAAAAGCCTTACAAAATCTCAACCTTATAGGAATACAACTTCATACGAATACTTGCAAAACAATTTCATTTAGAGTCTTTCACTCAAAAACCATATTGGTTTTACATCAACTAACATATTACCACAATCCAAAAGGTAACATAAAACAAAGTTGAGAGATCTATTTAGTCAACATGTTTTCCCATCTCTTACAGAGCTGAACAAAGGAAATTTCCTCTTCCAATTGCTCATGTTTCTACTGAGGTTCTTCATGGACTTTCACAGAGATGGTAACCATAGGTTTTTCCTTTACCTCTACAACCTCCTATTGACTGGGTTCTTTTGTAGACCTCGGTGAGTGTTGAAGCTTTGGGTGTAGCTTCCATCATTTCTCGACATAATTCCCACTGATTCTACAGTGAGTACAATAATTTTGGGCTTTATCTTGTATTGTAGTTTCCTTCTTTGGAGAGAAATTTTGAAGGTGTGATGCATGCCTCGATGTATTGTTAGCTTGCATGACTAACTTTCTACAAATTGTATACTTCTTGCTACATGGTGGTTAGGTGCATGAAAAAATGTGCATGGTCGCATCTTCCATAAGGCTTGCACATAAGAATTACTACATTCAAAATCAATAATGGATTTAAAGTGTTCATCACCTTTGGATTACCCTTGACCAGCTTGAGCACTGAACTGCTTAGGAGAACCTACTTTTCCTTTGTCAGGTTTTGTACCCAACTGTTGGAGGTAATCTACCTTAGGCTTTCATCCATCATGTTCATCTTTTCCAAGATATTATTTGTAGTCACTGTTATTATCATAGTGTAGTCCACCTTCAACTTGTGGTAGTTCTTTCCACATTGAATCATCACTTGAAGAACTTCTCACAAATGTGGTTTTGGAACATTCTCCAATTTCTTCTTTATCGTAACCCATTCTTATATGTCAAGATCATTCTACCACTTCTATGGGATTAGTTATTCCTTGGCCATGGATTTATAGTCCTTTCCCATTGTTTCCCATCTTCGTTAGTAGATTCATACTGATACCCTTGGTATGTTTTTCAAATTTTGTAAGAGAATGATCATGGTTAAAGGAAGGAATTAAACTTAATTCATTTATTACCTTCTCTTTCACTTGGTAAACTTCTTGATTGTCTGCCAATGGTTCCTTCTCAATTGTTGTGGATGAAGCCTCCAAACTATTAGGCTGTGTGAGGGGTACATACGAGGAATCCTCTGAGTGTGGAAAAAAATTACAAATGTAAGGATCTTCAATCCTAGGAGAACTCTTTACAACTAAACTTTCTCCCATATGCTCTTCCACAACACTTTGTAACATCAGGTGTAATTTCCTCTTTTCTTCTTCCAAGTCTTCAAGGTGATTTCTCAACTCAGCATTTTCCAACTGGAGAGGTTGGTTGTCTCCCTCAACTTCTTGAAGCCTCTTAGACTTATCCTAGTGGAGTGCTTCAATCATCCTCTTGATGGAAAAGAAGTCATCCATCATGGATGAAAACATTGTCACCTTAGAAGCTTCCCATTGCTCAAATGCCATCTTTCTGAAATATCTTAGATGTTCACCTGGTAAACTTGCAAACTTCCAAACCAATAAATTATCAAACTGATCAAACTGACAAACTTGCACAAACTAGTAATCTACTTAAGCAAGCAAAATGAGCACATTGAGCTAACTGACAAACTTTTCAAACTGGTCACTTTAACCAAACTTAAGCTCAGAAACTACTCTGATACCACTAGATCTAAACAACTCTAGGGTGTGCTTACTCAAATAAGTTTCTCATTAATCAGATTCAAAATCAGTTGCTTAACTTACTCAATTCCAAATCTATGCCAAGATCTTTAATCAATGGTTCAAATCCAATATTCAAACTCAATCCATCGACTTACTAAGCTCATTTATTAATCTATTTGTGGAATTAAAACATAAGCCATAGTCAAGAACAAACCCAATGATAAGAGACACACTTGATTATGGATTTCACCTCTCATTGCTACATCTTTGGATCTACTCAATAAGCGCGATCAATTTGTCATTAATGTTGCCACCTGCAAATTGCTTACATTTGTTCTTCTGACTGTATATACAAAGATGTCACTGCCAAGAAGCTTCAAGCCCTACAATCACTTCCTCAATCCACACTGAACAAGTGCTTCCAACAATAACAACAAAGCAATCTCACTTCTTAAACCATAACTGAATGTGAACTAGATATAGAGGTATCTTGCCTTGTTTACAAAATAATACTAAACATGATTTAGAAAATATTGAATTCACCATTCCAGAATAAAGTCAAGTATCAAAACAAATTTGGTTATACCTTATGTTGGATATGCAGGAATCTTCTACAACCTTGCAAGAGAGAAGTCTTCAAACTGGATTATGAATAATACTCCTTCAAGTGCAAATTCCATAGTCTTCTGACATATCTACACAAAGTCTCAAAATCACAATTGTCCTCTGAGGTCGTTCTACAAAATCTCACTAGTTGGATTTTGAATGATCAACTCAAAAGAATACTTTGAATGCTTTTATCTTAAAGAATTGGATCAATGGATGCTTGAATTATGGATCCTGAATGATCAACTGAAAAGCATACTCTCAATGCTTGGATCTAAAAGAATTGGATGCTTGATTCTTTGATGAATTGGATGCCTAATGCCTCCCTTGCATCCCATTTTATACAAAAATTTAGCGCATTTGGTTAAAACCATAAAATTTGGACATTTCCCCTTTAAGGTTAGGATTTAACCAATCCCCCTTATTTTACAAATAAAATGATAACAATCCCTAGTAAAATCCATTTTAATTTGCTTTTTAAGCCCTCATCATTTTTTCATTCATGGGCTATATTGGTTTGGGTGTTTGTTTTTATTCATTAGATTATTGGGTATGTGCAGGATCATGGTATGCCAAAAAGTGGCAATGGAGAAAAAATTATGTGGTTCATCGACTAAAAAATGTGATAATGCTGAGTTGACTTTATGTGGCTTGGGTGTCAGTACACACTACCAAAGCAAAGCCCAAACCTAGATTTCCATATCAGATATCTGATTTGTGACACACATATATATTTCATTTCATCCTGATTAAAACTCATTTCACATTTGTTTAACCATGGGCGCATAGTGAAAACTTCATTCTGCAAATCAGATATCTGATTTCGCACAAATCCATCTTCAAAAGGTTAGATTCTTGGTTTTTCTTTGCTCTAATCAAATTTTCAATTAGATTTGTGTAATTTTAGTCAATTTTTTATAGATTTTTTATGAAAAAATTGAGTTTAGTATGGATTTTGATGAAAATTGAATGTTTGTAATGGATTTTGATTTAAAAATAGTGTTTTTTATGTATTTGGATTAAAAATTAGAGAATTTTATAGATTTTTGTTAAAAACTAGGGTTTTTGTTGGATTTTTTTAAAAACTAGGGTATTTTTATAATATTTTCATTTATATTGTCTAATTTTAATTAGATTAATTTGTTTTTAATTTTAATCAGGCATTATGGCTGCTGACAATGAAAATACACAAATGCCAAATGCTCCACCACCTCCACAACCATCAATTGAATAATTAATTTGTGAAAAATTGCAACAATTAAGGGCCATTTCTGAAGTTTATACGAGAGTCCCTCGATTATCTGAGATGTCAAACACAATGAAAGAAATAATTAAAAACATAGAAACCCTCTCCTTGCAACATAATGCCTTTCATTCGTGTTGAGAAGACATGAGAGAATATTATGCATGTGGATTGTCCTATGATGATGTGAAAGATCTCAGAATAACCAAAGCCCAAATAGCCTCTTTATTTGTTAACCCCCGCACTGGTTTGCCGATTAATGTTAATAAAACAAAACTTTCTATAAAATGGTGCAATCATGGAGACATTATAGAAAACTTTTGGGATCATTGGTGTATGGTTTTTTTGAAACCAGCGAACAACAATTGTGATATACCATTTTACTTTATAAAAAAATTATATGCTAAGTTTGTGTTAGGGCATCATGTCAATTACTTTGACATTAAACCCTTCCAAGGCATTGGTGGAGGTATGCCCCAAGATAGACCAGGGGCAGTTAGAGTAATACCCCACCCATATGTTCCCCCTCCTCCCCTTCCTCTACCACCTTCAGTGTACCATCCATATATTATGCAGGATGCAGCCACATAGACTATCCACGCTATTCACTCTTTGAGTGGTCTTTTGGTTTCACATGCTTCTGTAGTGGCTCAGCCACATTCTGGTGATGTTGGTGATGGCTCAAGTGCTACTGCATCATCCTCGTCAGGTCCACATATTTGTGTACCACATACTTGCTCCATGTGCCACCAGATATGCTTGGGTCCTCTTGTACAACATGTCGAGCATCCCTTGGACACTTCCGATTATGACTTCCATGATGTGGACATTATAGATCAGACGCAGGGGAGTGGAGCACATCGTACACAGTCCTCTCTTGCTAGAGAGGGGGACATTGGAATAGTGACACAGGTAAAATTTAAGTTGTGAATTCATAACTTGTATTTATTTTTAAATGAATATTAATAAGAGATAGTATAATGTACTAATATTTATTTACATGGTCTATTTAATAGTTGATGTCTAAGGAGGAGCTGACACAAGTGACAGATAGCACCCTGAGGGCCATTTCATTTGGCCTCCACATGCACACAATATAAATTTTTGCACTCACTCATTTACATTTATTTATTATATACTTTCTTGTCATTTGAATTGTCATTAATGAAATTATATAATAACTTATATGTTTATCTTATTTTCCCCTTGTAGGAAATACCTAGTGCGAGAGAGGTGCAGCCTTGTCCAGATTATAGAAGTGCAATGTTGGATAAGGGGAAGGTAATTGAACTCAAATTTGATTGAATTAAGAATTTTAAGATCTTATATTGACTATACATACATAGACATAGATTGGTAGTTTCATATGTACTTGTCATTTTTATCTATAGGGAATTAGGAGCTATACGTCCTTATTGACAAGGGCCACAACACTCGCAGCAGTACGTATTGGAAAACTTGAAGGAGAGCTGTTGAAGCACCTCAAGGAGGAGGTGTTGAAACACCTAAAGGAGATAAAGAAAAAAATCAACCTAAAGAATTATGTGTTCATTTTATTTTGTGTTTGGTATTTATATGTTCCTATTATTGATAATTGTATGTTAACTTGGATCACTTTTATGTTTTTGTTCACCTATATAGATTGAAATTACAAAAGATGGTTTGTTTGGTTCTTTGAGAGGGGCATATTCTAAGACTCCTGACCCTTTGAAGAGACGGATATTTTAGGTAATCAAGATTACAATTTTAGAGTTCAATTATAATTTAATGTATATTGATTTTGATGTTAATTATTTGATTTTAAATTATATAGTATAACTAATCTCAATTGTGGTTTGACTTTTTCTTGTGCAACTACCTTTAGAGGCAACAAGTGCTTCAAAGAGGCTCCATTTTGATGATCCACCAGTAGTTTAGGATGAGATAGACATTTTGGCATGTAAATATTGAATAGATATCGAGATGGCATATGCCACATATTGTAAAATTTTGTTTGAGTTGGCGTTGATGCCATTTTTGTATATGGACATACACTTGATTATTGGATAATTTAATATATAGAAGTTGACAATCAAAATTTAATTGCCTCCTCATGTGCATAATTAAACTCTTTGAAAATTTAATCAAGTGAGCAATGGTTAAATATCTTGATGTACAATAGCATAAAAAGAATGGTTATATTATGTAGTTTATTCATATTGCTGATTACATTGCATTGCACATCTTTCAAAATCAAAGCATTACTTCACATTGCATAACTAAAAACTGAATCTTGATAGATGAAAAATTTCAATTACAATATAGTTTTACAAAGTCAACCTAGCGGTTATGCAATTACTTCACATTACATAACTAATAATTAAAAATTTATTTATATTATTGATTACATTGCATTGCACATTCTTTCAAACTCAAAGCATTACTTCACATTGCATAAGTAACAACTAGATGCTGATAGATGAAAAGATTTCAATTACAGACCTACTGCCCCTCATTCCACACACTATGCAACCATTTACTTGCGGTGTAGGGGCCGAACAATGGAGAAAACATGTAAAAATAATATATATATATATGCAGCCTATAAGCATGAATTAGTACCAATATTAATGCATCACCATTGATTACCTTGAAGTAGAGATTTGAATCAGCATCATTCTTCAAGAAGCCCAAACTAGACAGGTACCGATCAATCCTTTTGTACCATGCACGAGGAGCTTGCTTAAGAGCATACAAGGCCTTCTTCAGCTTACACACATGTGACTCCTTCCCATG
This sequence comes from Sequoia sempervirens, assembly GCA_007258455.2. NCBI lineage: Eukaryota > Viridiplantae > Streptophyta > Pinopsida > Cupressales > Cupressaceae > Sequoia > Sequoia sempervirens. The sequence goes on along the minus strand of VDFB02086081.1, from coordinate 215,608,132 downwards.
AACCTCAAAACCATCAGGTTGCTCGACGTAAACTTGTTCGTCAACCACGCCATTGAGAAAAGTTGTCTTCACATCCATTTGATGAATCTTCCATCCTCTTGATACAACAAGGGCAATGATAGTTCTGACAAAAGTGTAACGAGCAACATGAGCAAATGTTTCTTCATAATCAACTCCCTCTTTCTAAGAAAACCAATGTCGATCAGCCAAGTGTTGGTGTTAGTGGGTACATTGCTTGACAATGCTGAGCAAAACAAATATTCATTCTTCTGTGGAGAAACATCGTCTACATCTGCAATGGAGGCTTGATGCATAGGTCTATCTGAACAATGTTCGGAAAAGTGACCAAACTTATCACACCTAAAGCATTGAATCTTGGACAAGTCTCACTTCTTTTTGGAAGGGGGAGCACCATCATTTCCTTTGTCTTGATTCCTCTTGAAGAATCCCTTCTTTCCATTTCTTCCTTTCTTCTTCGAAGGTTGGGCAGCAAGAACATGAATCTCTTCATTAGTAGAATTTTGGCCAACACCTCTAACCATCAATCTTGATGCATAATGAATGTAATCAGCCCTCAAATGATCAAAATTTGGGAGTTTGGACCTTGCACTAATTCCTTGAATATAGGACTCCCAAGACAATGGAAAACCGTTGATGGAAAACCGTTGTCAATTCCTTATCTTTAACCTATTGATGCGTGTTTTATGACACACTCATACATCAGAATAAAAATGCCTAGAGACACCCTATCCTTTCTTTAAAAACCACCCCGTATGCTAAGATTACGAGAAGATCATATGGTGATTCCAAGGTTTCTTATGTCAGGTCTTGACATGTGGTAAGCCCAATGGGCATTGTGATTTTCTAGTAATCACAAGGGGACTTACGCTGGATTTTTTCAATTCACAATGAAGGTTTGGACAATGAAGCTCTTTTATTTGGGTTGCAGATCAAACAAACTGAAAAAGGAGACAAGGGGTCAGAAGTTCTAATCTACTTCCTAAGAATTCAAGAGACGGTATTGACTTTGTGAAACAAAACCAAAATTTGTTTCACCATGTAGGAATTGCACCAACTACGCAAAGCCATTGCAATCTTCAAGGAAATGTGCTTATGGTTTTCATATCATGAATAACTACCTTCCAATTGAACAATATTTATCTAGACAAAAGTTAAGAATCCACAGAGTAAGCTCAGGCTAACTTTACGCATTGAACGAAAATCATCCGTTCAAAGAAAGTATGAGCAAAAGTTCCACCATAAATTAATGTTTATCAAATCTTGCATTCATCTAACAAACTTTCAAAGAAAATTTTATTCCAAGTGTAATCTAATTCTAATCTATCTCCAATCTATGGTGGAAGAAGTTATGCAACCATGCACACTATTTGAAAATTATAAAAGTGGTTCAAATCAAATCATGCATAAGAGCTTTTGTTATTAGAAATAGTCTATCACGACAATTCTATACACTGTCTCCACCCTTTACAAATGAGGGGCGAGCTCAATTTCACTTTAAGGCTGGAAGACTTCCTCTTTTCTCTTGCCATTTCAGACTTAACATGCTGAGCGAACCTCACTCATTCACTTTCCATGTTCATATTCTTCTAAGTGCGGACACTCATTATCCTCTTGAAGTGGATTTGGAAAGATTCCATCTTTTATTCCACGTCACTCTTTTGTAAGCGCAGACCTTGTCAAGTTTCATGGCCAAGACATGTGGCGGACTTCAATCATGTTTCACACATTCCTTTCTTAACATGGGTGGGATTTGCTAAGTTTTTGTGCCAAGAAACAAGGGTAGCCTTTCCTTTATGTATTGCTAGTATAATTTTCTTTATACCAAGCCATTGATTATTTCCTTGGAGTAGAGTTGGCTATATTGTATGCCACTTTTGTATGGTTGGGCGGGCTTAGTCTTAGCAAGTGCCATGTTTTACTCTTGAAGCGGACTCTACTCTCCTCTTTGCTAGCAGACTTCCTTCTCTCTTTTCCAAGCTCTGTCATGTGCTGGAATGGCTGGAAGAGATCGACGAAGCTGCTAACATCAACATAAATGTGGTAGCTTGATATACAAAGTCTATTGATGCCAGGGTTCAATTTGTATGATATTGAGAGTGGTAGCTTAATATAGGTCCACAATACCTTTTTGTAATATCATAGAATAGGGCTCATAGACTGACCTCCAATCAAAATGTCTCTCAAATGCACAAAAAAGAATGAAATTACTTCAAACCAAGTTTGTGAAGATGTTAACTCTGTTGCCCACTAGTTTCCCTTAAGAGTCCAAAGTGCTAAAAGGAAACAATTTTTGAAGGGCTATTTCTCAGAGACCATGAGGCATACATATCCTCCATCGAAGGCTATGGGATCATGTTGGGACCATCTACAAAAACCTCTCTCGGTTTTTTCTATCTTGGAGGCGTTTTCCTGTGGTGATGAATTTTCAGTGGAGGGAAAAGTTGCCAGATTCAAGCAGTGTAAAGTTGCAAAGTGATGCAACTTTCATTCCGCAACTCGTACGACCAAACGGACTGTTCCAACACATCCATATGGGTACGTTTACACAAGGGATGGTCCTCTTTTTCACCCAAATATGCCGAATCACTCTGAGCTACATTGGACCGGCAATTTCCCTTAAGAGTCAAAAGTGCTAAAAGGCAACAATATTTGAAGGGCTATTTCTCAGAGATCGTGGGGCATACACACTCTCCGTCAGAGGCTACGGGATTGTGTTGGGAACATCTACAAAAACCTCTCTTGGTTTTTGCTATCTCGGAGGCATTTTCTTATGGTGATGACTTTTCAGTGGAGGGAAAAGTTGCCAGATGCAAGCAGTGTAAAGGTTCAAAGTGGTGCAACTTTCATTCCGCAACTCGTACGACCAAACTGACTGTTCCAACATGTCTGTATGGGTACATTTACACTAGGGATGGTCCTCGGGATGGTCCTCTTTTGCACCCAAATATGCCGAATCACTCTGAGCTACATTGGACCAACGATTTCCCTTAAGAGTCCAAAGTGCTAAAAGGAATCAATATTTGAAGGGCTATTTTTTGGAGACCATGCGGCATACAGACTCTTCGTTAGAGGCTATGGGATTGTGTTGGGACCATCTACAAAAACCTCTCTCAAATTTTTCTATCTTAGAGGCATTTTTCTGTGGTGATGACTTTTCAGTGGAGGGAAAAGTTGCCAGATGCAGGCAGTGTAAAGTTGCAAAGTGGTGCAACTTTCATTCCGCAACTTGTACGACCAAACAGACTATTCCAACACGTCTGTATGGGTACGTTTACACTAGGGATGATCCTCTTTTGTACCCAAATACTTTGAATCACTCCGAGCTACATTGGACCGACAATTTCCCTTATGAGTCAAAAGTGCTAAAAGGTTGGATCAAGCTTGTGTAGGTTATAACAATGTCATTTTTAATTGTAATTGTGTTGTTTAAAGCCGCCTAGCTCATGCATCAGAAAACTCTTACTCAATCAGCTTGAACATTATGCACACCCAAATACCTTGTTTCCACTTTGTTAGATCAAAGACTTAATTACATTGGAAATGACCTTCACATGACATTTTTTAAATTTTTCGGGAAAAAGTGGCAAGCCACTATAATTTATTATATATAAATAGGAGATATTACAAAACCTGGTTCAAACGAGCATACTGGTAGGAAAGAACTAGGAAGAAAACCTTTAGTTGTAGCTCGATTAATTACAATAAGTTACTATAGAATTGTCTCAATACACAATTATGGCCTTCTTACATTGTTTCACATTTCAAAATTGAAATTTTACAAAATTTTCCTATTGGAGGCATTCAGGGCACAGTCTTCCACAAGAGTAGTATGTTCACGTTCTGGACTGACAAGCACCTTTACAAACCATCAAGCTAGCAGTTAAACTACATACAATAGAAAAAATTCTTAGAATAAAAGATGCTTAGAATAACCAATCTATATTACTGTAATCTTTCACATACCTCTCCGAAAGGATCAAAGCTGGCTATTGTTGCAACATGTCCATGATCAATTGTGCCAAAAATATCGCAAAATTTGTCAAATGAGAAATCTATATTGTCACAATAGAAAATATGGTTAGACTAACAAATCTATATTAATCTAAATAACTTGAATGATGATGAATTGGTAATGCAAACTATAAAAAATGCTTAGAATAACCAATCTATATTACTGTAATCTTTCGCATACCTCTCGAAAGGATCGAAGCTGGCTATTGTAGCAGCAAGTCCATGATCAATCGTGCCAAAAATATCGCAAAATTTGCCAAATGAGAAATCTATATTGTCACAATAGAAAAGATGGTTAGACTAACAAATCTATATTAATCTAAACAACCTGAATGATGATGAATTGGTAATGCAAACTATAAAAAATGCTTAGAATAACCAATCTATATTACTATAATCTTTTGCATACCTCTCTGAAAGGATCGGAGCTGGCTATTATAGTAGTAGGTCCATGATCAATCGTGCCAAAAATATCACAAAATTTGTCAAATGAGAAATCTATATTATCACAATAGAAAAGATGGTTAGACTAACAAATCTATATTAAATTATATTAAACTTAACCATATGAACCTAAGCATTGTACTTTCCATTCTTGAAAATGCTATTCAAGTGTGCCTAAAGGGTCATCTCTTTGCTTAAGAGTATCCAATATTGCTTCATGATCAACATTACTAAGTGTCCATAGTTGTTTTGTCTTTGGTCTGGCATGATGCTTGAACAACTTAACATTTGTTGCTATAACAAGGTGCGAATACATGAGAATGGTTTTGTGTTTCTCATAGTCTTCAAATGTAGGTATGCCATTCTTTCTAACCATATATGTTCGCAACCAAGTTCCTGCAACCACAACTAAACTTGTAGGATACATGAACCCTTCATCATCTTCCATCGGTTGTGTTAGCTTATGCTTTACATGCACACATCGAGCCAACCAATAGTCTAATCTCTCTTCATTCCCTTGCGGTGCAACAACTGCAAAAATATGTCCTAGTTGTAGTAGATCTAAAAGTCGGTCGTAATCAACTGAACTTTCCATTATGTCATTTCTCATGGATATTGTTTGAGATAATGGAGTTAGATACTATGGAACCCATGTATCCACCCACTCACTTGACTCACATTGATCCCACTCACACTAAATACAACTCTAACAAAAACAAGCCAAATATCGTGTCCAAATGGTCCATGTGCTTCCATCTGAGCTTCAAAATGAATGCATCTTTGAAGAATCTTTGATTGTATGACAATCCAATCTGCCTCCCACTGTACCCTCCTCAACCAACCAAAAGCATCTGCGCACCAAGTTGAATCAAGTGTCCCTCCCTATGACAATGCTGAACTACACCAATCAACAATAGAATGTGCATCACTAAATTTTTCTCCTGAAATCTTCTATTGCTCCTTAACTAGATCTCTTTTTACACATGCACCTACTCCATCGTGCTCCCCTTTCCCATGCCCATCTTGAAAAAAACTCCAAATATGAGGTACACCCCTCTCTACATGCATTCTACTCAACCAATAAAACATACGAGCATTCTTCAATTGACCTGTGTAGTTATCCGACCAAATGAGATGTCAGCCCATTGCTATATCATGCTCCCGCAAGAACTCAAAAAAATTCTCAAAACAATGTTAGACATACTCAGATGAGTGAGATCTATCATCACTCATATAAAAATGATACTCTCTTATTATCTTTCGATCCTCCTATGTACTATCAAGTGCATGTCTAAATGTTATGTGGACAAATATAGGAATTTGAATGGAATTGTAATACTAAGATTGCACCTCCTTTTGTGGTTGCAATGTGTAGTTTTTTTCAAAATCAACCATTGATATAATAGTGCCAATCGGAAAAGAGTCCTTACACATTCTAAATTTTTTATCCAACCATTGAGACCTATTACTATGCCTTGCATACTTGTAGAAGAGATTGTCCTTAAAATCTGAAATAAAATCAGCAACACTGCATTCTTTTGAAAGAAACTCACATCTAGAACCTTCACCTCCACTCTACAAAGTATATTTGATTATCTCATATCTCTTTTTCTCAACAAGCTTCTTTCCAAATTCATGTTCAGAACCCTCATGAAAACATTGAACAAAATTTGACAAGCCACCATATTGTGAGCACTTTGCATTTAAACAATCATTTCTATAGAAAAAACAACCATCATCTCTAGAACATAAAAAAAGATCTAACAAGTCCCATGATGATTTCCGAAGATGCATTGCACCACACTCCTGCAACATTTCATTAGTATGCAAAGTAGAATGGATATAGCATAATAGTTTATGGTACATTGAAAACTCCACATGGTATTTGCAACAACAAGTATTACAAATTTTAAGAAGCATACAATAAAATGGCTTCAAACCTTCAAAAGTCCTTTGCGAGATTTTCATATTTGGATGTGTTTCAATAAATTTTTTGAACAACATTGTTTGGCTTGATTCCAAGAAATGTTTAGGATGTGGTGTATGGTCTTGATTTCCAATTCTTAACTTTAAAACATCCTTTGAATTGGGTGATACTCTAGAGTTATCATGCCAAAATTGTTGAATTAATTGTTTTACATTATCAGTTAGCTTCTTAACAACATGTGGAAGCCTCCCGGCAAAAGCTCATGTATCATTTTGAAGAGGATCATCTATTCTTTCTCTTCTTGCAAGTGCTCTATCCAAAGTTTTACGATTTATGTCAAAATCAATACAAGATTGACTCATAAAGCGAGCCTTTTTCAATTGATGGCTTACTAGGGCTGTTGTAATGACTCTCCGAGCAACTCTCTTATCTTTTTTCTTGTTAGTTTTTCCAATAGACTTGAGAGCACTAAAAAGATTTTTGACAATAATATCATTTTTTTCTATCTTCTTGTGTACACGAATCTTCAATTTGACAAGCAAAGGTCTCATCTGTTGCATCTTTATCAATTGAACAAAAATTTGGCATTGCTCAGTCAATGTCTTATCGCTAAAATATTGTATGAAAAGTCTTCTAGCCCACAACCGAACGGTTCGTGTTGACCTCTTGCCTTCAAAATTGTTTATAATGTTCTCATCAATTTCAATTAACCATTTAGGGGTTTTTGAAGGTCTTGAGTTTGGAATATGTCTTTCTTCCACACAAGGTTCTTCATTTCTCATGTAATTTTGTGAAACATAATTTACACTTAGTTCAATATTATGTTCAACATCTTCATTTCCAACATTTTCACCTTCAATTTGAAAAATTTCATTCCCAATTTCAGCACCATATTCAACATCTTTGAATCCAACATTTTTACCTTGAACATTTTCATTATCAATTTCAATATTTTCATTCCCAATTTGAATGTCATGTTGAACATCTTCAATTCCAACATTTTCAGCTTGAATATTTTGAGTATCAATTTTAACATTTTCATTTCCAATTCCAATATCATGTTCAACATTTTCACCTTTTACATATTCAATTTCCTCTTCACTAGAAAGACCAAAGGACTCAGATTCACCAATATTTAACATACCTTGTCTTCTCTTCCTATGACCTACTTTATCTTTTTGTCTATATGCTTCAATTTGTTCTTTTGTAAGGTTTCTCTTACATTTATGCTTCCGACAACTGTTGTTCCCCATTATACCTCATAAAAGATGCTGAAAAATCATAGTTTATGACAAATTTGAGTGGAATATGCTCCAAAAAGTTGATCTTTGTCCCTTCCTCTCTGAAACCACGCATTTGTCACCTGCAAAGCTTGCAAAAAGAATGTAGGGTCCGTTGGAATGCAAAAATGGGGCCATATGGGGTTTTCCTATGGCCCACAAATCGAATATCCGAACAAATCCGATATCTGATATGTAGAACTCTAAAAATAAAGCAATTTTTTAATGCTCCCCAACGGCACAATTTTAGTGTTTCAAATTGGATATCTGATTCAAATCAGATATCTGATTTGTGCATA
>VDFB02086081.1:215234205-215595935 GCA_007258455.2 Sequoia sempervirens | reverse complement strand
TTTTTTCTATACAATTCTCTGAGTATCCCAATGCTTTAACAAGTTTTAGTGAAAAAATATTCAGACTTGCTCCACCATCTACTAGGACTCATTTGATATTGTGTTTATTTATGCAGACTTCAAGATGTAAGGGGTCATTATGATCAGATTTTGGTGTGAAAAAGTCTTTCTCAAAGAAGGTGGCATGGTGTGACATAGCTAGATATCCAATCATGGCCTTAAATTCATTTAAATCTATGTTAGTGTGTACAGATTCTTCTTGAAATGCTTTGTCAAGGATGGCTTTGTGCTGTGGTAAAATGTGAAGGAGTTCCTAGATAGAAATGTGTGCGGTCATTTTTCCCAATTGATCTAGGAGATTATATTGAATTTTTGGCTGTGAATTAGAAGGAGGTCCTGCACTAGTTATCTTGGTTCGGCGAGTAGTAACAAAACATTCTGAACTTGGCTTGTCTATGGTAATAATGGCAATGTGATCATCAAAGGTTCTCATATTAAGGATAATAGTGTTGTAATTGTGTTTGATGGCGACATAATTGGAATTATTGTTGTACCTCGAACTAGAGGATTTTCCTTTGTCATGGTCTACAAGGGAGTCTTGAATATGGTATGATCAACATTGGTTTTTCCTAATGAATATCCTACTGATATGGTCCCCCTTTCAATGAGGTCTTGAATAATGTTCTTGAGTGTCCAGCATCTAGCTATTTTGTGTCCTTTTCCTCAATGATATTCATAGTATTCATCTTCTTTCCACCAATCGGGTTTGATCAATGAGGGCTCATAATTCTTGGTGTCTAGTAGTGTAATGACATTAGATTGCAAAAGTTGTTTGAGGATTAATTCAATAGGTTCACCCAATTGCATGTGTTATTTTAGAATGATGAGGGATTCTTCATTGTTGATTATTTTAGATTGCATTTAGTGTTTGGTTTTGACCTTTTGTCTATGTGTATGGTGTATTGGATGTATTTGATGAGGAAGGACCTTTAAGTTGAATGGTTTGAACTTTGTTTATCAGTTTGGTTATTTTTATTGTGAAATGAGGGGGTAAGGGTGGCAAGTATAGATTTTGATAAAATGGAAAGGGGCACAATTCCTCCACAGAGTAGGTCTTATTTTTGATCCCCAATTGTATGTTTGTCATTTTTTGTTGGAGGGCCTACACTTGTTGTATCAAATTATGCAAGAGAAGGTGTTACATTGTTTTGGTTTCATGTCATGATGTTGGTATTAATGTCATATGTTTGATTTGAATCGATATTGATGTGTGTTGTTTTGGTTTGGTATGAAATTTTCATTTAGGTTTGTTCCAAAGGCCATGTTTGCATGTGGTATGGTTTTCTAGAATTGGGGTGTAGACCCTTGATTTGTGCCCTAGTTTTGAAAATTTGGTCCTTGATTAGCATTTTGAAATGGAGTTGTAGGTCCTTGATTGATGTTTTGACATTTGTAGACTCTTGATTGATGTTTTGACATGCAGGAAAGGTCTCTTGATTGGTATTTTGAAATGAAGGAGTAGGTCCTTGATTGGTATTTTGAAATGAAGGAATAGGTCCTTGATTCGTATTTTGAAATGAAGGAGTAGGTCCTTGATTGACATTTTGACATGAAGGTGTAGGTCCTTTATTGTTATTTTGAAATGAAGGTGTAGGTCCTTGATTGACAGTTTGGCATGAAGGTGTAGGTCCTTGATTGATGCTTTGACATGAAGGTGTAAGTCCTTGATTGGTATTTTGAAATGAAGGAATGGTTCCTTGAGTAGAATTTTGAAATGATGGAATGGAACCTTGATTAGTGTTTTGGAGTGATGGAATAGATCCTTGATTATTGTTTTGGATTGATGGAAAACATCCTTGATTATTGTTTTGGATTGATGGAATAGATCCTTGATTATTGTTTTGATTTGGGATCGTTCATGAGACAATGTGAACCTTTCTAGGTTTATTTGGTGGATGTTGACTTGATGAAGTTGTGATTTGAAATTGGAATAAGGAACCTTGATTTTTGTTTTCAAATGTGAGTAGAGGACCTTGGTTTTCATTTTGAATCAAATTTGTGGGACCTCATGACATAGAACCTTGACCTTGTTTTGGGAAAGGGGATTTGTAGAGGTCTTACCCATGGAATTTGAGGAACTTCCAAGCGTGAAACTTTGTCCTTGTGTAGTGGTATGGGTTACCTTGTTTCCAAATATTTAGATGATTGTGATGTGCGTGGTAGTGGTATTCATGTGTGTAGTTTTCCTAAAGGGTATGTTTGAAACTTGTTGTGATAAGGGAATGCCAAATGCGAATGGATTTTTAGTTTCTTCTTCTACAATGGTTGATATGTCAAAGCAGTCAGGTAATTTGGCACCCTTTTTAGCTAGTGCATAGAATAATCTATTAGGGTCAACACTAAAATTTTGATCAACCATGTTAAAACTCTTGGGTCTTGATAAGCCGTTTCAATTTCTTCAGTTAATTTTTTGTTGAATTCTTCTAGGCTTAGGTTTTCCCATGTGTCAGTTTGGTCTCTTTGTGGTGTGTCTCATGGAGGTGTAGAATTATTTGAATTTATTCCAAGGGTAGTGTCATGAAAAGGGCCACTTTAAATATCCATGTCCTTTCTTTTGGTTTGTGACCTTGTTTCAACCATGTGAGACATTTGCAAGTTGAAGGATAATGCATGATGGTGATGAAACCATGCCATGTTTCAGAATTTTCTTGAATATAAGGATGCAAGGATAATGGATTCAAAATGATATGAAAGGTTAGCTAATTGATAAGTTAAGGCTAAAGTAAAATAAACTATTTTTTTGTGTTTTTGGATAAAGGTGCAAAGTGCAAGCAAGATGATGATAAAAGCTATGGGATGTAATATGGATCTAAATGAGGTCAAGGTAATGCAAAGGAATCCTAAAATTTCAAGCAAAAGGATGGAAATCAAGCTAATGTGAACCCAAGGTAACAATCCCAAGTGTCACTGACCTTCATGGTAATCAAGAGGATAATTTTGACAAGGTGGAGTCAAGGCTAGGACACAAGCTTAAGACTCAAATTTGATAAATGTGAAAATGAAAAAGATTAATAAAATGAAGGATTGCTGGTCAATGACAAATAGAATATGTAACCAAGGATTTTCCAAAATCTCAATGATCTTCCTATGTTCAAAATCTGAAGGTCTAAATGCAACCTAAGGGTCTCAATTTAATCTATGGGATGCAAAGGGTGGGAGAAGGTAATCTATAATGCAATGTATTCCTAAATGGAAATGCTAGAATGAACTAGTAAAGATTGCCAATCTATAGTTTAGCAGTCAAAGGTCACTGTAAAATGAGTTGGTCATATTTTTAGACAAATATTTTGATAGTTTCTATTATTAGACAATTGTGGCTCTATTTTCTAAAAATGCATCATTTTAGGTTGTAGGTTTCTAGAGTTCAGTTGCGGTTCAGGATGACAATTGCAACTCTATTTTCTACAAGTGTGACTTACTATGATAGATGCAATTTTCCAGATATCATATGTGGCTCAAAATATCAGTTGTGCCTTTATTTTCTACAAGATTAGTTTAGGGTGACAGTTACAATTTTCCAGTGATCAGTTGCAGCACAAAATATCAGTTGTGGCTTTGTTTTTGACAACTATGGTTCACAAAATGTTGTTTTTTGACAATTTGATAGTTTTTGACTTGCTTATTGATTATATTTTGATTATTTTTGATGAAATTTGATTGGAAAATGCAAAATATAGTATCAAGCACTTATTTTTGGTCTGGTTTTGGATGTGACAAATGAGTATGTGCAGGATCATCATGGAAAAAATAGGCCCTTAAGTGGCAAAAAATTCAGAAAAATCAGAGTTAGGAAACTTCAAGTAAAAATTTGAATAGGTTATCTATATTATTTCAAAAATGTGTAAGAATATAATCTGTAGCTAATTGAATGTAGTTTCTAAACTAAAAATAAATCTATTTGGTGAAAATTTGAAATTTCAATGTAGTGGTACTTAAATTTTAGGGAAAAAATAAGAAGTAGGTGTCTATCTAACCACCCTAACCACAATAAAATGATAATATTTTTTATAAGATTTTATATATAAGTATAGGACTCATGCCCCGATGTGATGCATATTTTTTTACAATTTTTTTCCAAGTAAATAATTAATTATGAATTTTTTATTACAAATTTTTAAAAAATATAAAAACTCGTATGTCTAACCACCTTAACTTGGTCAAAAATTCATGAAATTCAATTTTTCTTTTTTTAATCCTATAGTATGTGAAGCATAGAATGTGACGCATGTTTTGGATTCAAAAAATGTGATACCATTTGAAATCTATAGATGTTTTTCAATTAGCCTATCAATCAGGACTTTAGTCATAATTTGAATAGAAAATGAATAATAATTACTTATTAAATTCAAAGTAAAGTATAATTTATATCGGTGGAAAGTTGAGGATCTCCTTTAAAAAAACTTCTCGTTTCATCAATTTTGGGTAAAAAAATAGTCATCAGCCACATACCCATCATATTGCCACTTTTTGGCCCATCATGATCCTACACATACCCAATTTTTTGAAAAATAAAGCATACATAGATAATAATGCACAAGTCCTATGGTTGGCAAGGAAACCACTAGTTGATATCCACACTTGGATTTATCCATCCACTTGAACAAGGTGAACAACTAGAGACTTGGAGGCACTGGCTCCCCTCCACAACACTCACTTCTTGGGCTCACCAAGTCTCATCCCCCCAAGGAAGAATTCTTGTCTCTACACATGCTCAGTGAAGACTTGGGAAACCTTTAGAGGTCTAACCTCCTATGATCAAGAATCATATAAAAGGGTTTTTGGAAACTAACACAAATTATCTCTTAGGAAGGGCATCCATTCAAATTGGCCATAACTATAGCAAGATTATCTCAAGACTATGGTGAGTCAAGTGGCCTCCCGGTCCTTTCCCTAAGGAAGAATTTTCATGTAGCTCATGGGGCTACTGAGGGTGGCACTTGTTGGTATGACACATCCACACCAATTACTAATTGAATTTCATCAAGAAGCACATTTTTTGAGAGTGGATTGGAAAAGATTGGCCTTAGCTTTATTACCACTTGGGTCATTCCCACCTTTCGAAGTGAGGTAGAAGGCCCTCTAATAAAAGGAAAACAATAGCGAGGAAGTACAATTATTTTTTATCATCCCAGATCACATGAAGTGTAAGGAGATAGCATACTTTATGCCTTTGTCTCACACTTGTATGGGATTAATTTTAAGCACCAAATCTAAATGTGTGGTGTGATTATAAAAATGCCACAAAAATGTGTTTGGTCACTCAATATCACCAATTTCTATGAGAGGAGAGCATATATGCACTTTATGACAGTTGCAAATCACCAAACATGAAATATACTTGTTGATTTTACCCTTTGCTTATTATTTGAAGACACTTGGATTCATTTTATGGCCATGTCATGAAATGAAAATTCACTTTAATACCCATGAGTGTAAGAATGCAAAATATTTTTTCTTTTTAAATCCTTATGAGTGAAAAAGGAAAGTTTGTTTTATCCTTATGATCCTGATGCAAGTTGTAGTAAACAAATGAAATAGAAATTTGTTTAAAACTAAGCTAATGTAAAGATCAATTTTTTGTTTGTTTCTAAAGAAACAATTTTTGGGAGCTCCAATCCAAATCCACATGCTAAAAATAGAAAGTTACCAACCAAAAACCCTACTATACTCAAAAAACCAAAAGAAAAAAAAAACTAAAACCAAGAAATTTAATACCAGATAGGTAGTTGTGTCATTCTTTTCAGTAAATATGTCGTTGTGTTGTGTCACACTAGAATAATTGCGTGGTGATTTTGAATTCAAATTTTTCCTACCTATCATTGCCTTCCATAGATGTGTTGTTCTCTTGAGAAAATGCGTCGTTTTGAGCAAATGTGTCGTTCCATACTGGAAATCTACAAAATATAAAGAAATTTGTTTGAAATCTTGCAAAAAGAATTCTTCACGTCGGGTTCACCATTGTAAATTGGGGGAAAAAATTCTAGCCTAGATAAAGTAATAGACACAACAATTCTAAGCTAAAACCTCATAAAAAACAAGAGAATACAAGCAAAGAGAGGAATCCAAATGAAAACAAATGAAATAAAGCACTCCTCATTACAATTGATTCACTTCTCTTGTCTCCTCTATTTCTTCTTTTTCCAAATTTTTCCTTAGATATGTTGTTGAATTTGTGCAAATACCTACAAATAGTAAGAAAGAATGTTGGAGATAGTGGTTGTTAAGAAAAAAAGGAGGAGGAAGACTCCTTTTATAGACAACCATTTGAACAAACAGTAGAGATTAAACTTTTAGAAAGATTCCAAGATTGAAAATGGAGGATTGATACAAAAGAAGTGGTGGGCTAGGGACAACTATGACACTGAAGGCTATGAGGAAGACAACTATGACAGAGATGACTATGACAAATATTAATGAACAAGTGGAGGAAATGGATGAATAAAAAATTGAAAAATAATTAATTCATTCAAAAGGAATATTTGACCCAGTGGAGGATAAATAATTCATTTGAATTATTAATTTGAGAAAAAGAGGAAATGGAGCATTTTAATTAAAACAATTAACATAATTATTGTAATTAAATGAGAGCAAATATGAAAAGAGGCATTAAATAATTAAATTGATTTAGTTATTTAATACAAGCAACACATGGAGGATGATTAAATAATTTTGAAAATTATTTAACAAATGGAAGAATTAAAAGGGAGAGTAAATAGTTAAATTATAAATAAATAATAACTCTTTAACTATAGACAAAAGATGACAAGAAGAAAGGGGGATATTTGCGATGCAATTAATTTATTTAATCGATCAATATAGAAAAGGTTAAGAAATGAATTAATTAAATAATTAAAATTATTTAATTAATAGAGGAATCTCGTTAGGAATAATTAAATAATTAAAATTATTTACTTATCGGAAGATGAAGACCAAGAAAAATGACGCTCCTAGACCAAGACATTTTTTACTGTCTACATCTTCTTCACAAATAGGATAGATAGTGGGAGAAGAATGAATATGATTGTTATGATTGCCCAAGATTGTATTCTCTTTCACTAGACTAATCTAACGCATAAGAGGGATAGTTGGAGAGAGATCAATGACAAACAAAAAGAGAGGGGAGAGGAATTCATATTCATATGCACATAACAAAAATTTCTTACAATACTCAACAAGATTTGAAAATAGAACTTGAAGTATGATAAGCATAGATTTTTGTAATGAAAACATGATGTAACAATTGGGACTACAAATTTGAAGTACACCAATGATAGATAAAACATGCAAAAGGATAATGCAATTTTCAAATTTAGAACATAATAATTGTCTGATTATGCTATATAACAATTTGAAAATGAAATTTTGTAAATTCTATTTTGAAATTAAGAAATGCAATAAATAAACAAAAGATTAACAAACTAAAATATTTATCTAACAATAGCAAATAGAAACATAAAAATAATGTTTTTAATGTTGTAAAAGGTACATTTAGTTTGATTTTGGACTAAATCACCTAGTTGGGTGAATGAGTCTCAGTTAGGGTTTTTTGAAAGTTCAAATAGTGAAAAATAAACATCATAGAATTCCCAGAAATTTGGGAATAACACTTGTACAAGGACTAAATCACCCAGATTGGAAAATGAGTCCCAATTAAGGTTTTGAAGCTAATTTTGATAGATTTTTAGGTATTTTCTAATGATTTTTAGATTCAAGTCTGGAACAATAAGTTTTAGTTTGAATTTTCTATAGATGCAATGTGAGACAAAAGTTGAAAATGTGACAAATGATGACCTAAAATACCTAGTTTTATATGAAATTTTATGTTTGAATGTTGAAATGAAATTTAATATGATGTATATGATATGTAATATGATTTTTTTTTGTTTTTTTTTAAATTTAAAGAATGCAAACAATACAATCCTAAAACCCTAGATGAGATGCAAGTTTGAATGAAAACTAAACACCTAAAATGATATTTGATTCAATGAAAATGAATATATGATCTAAACATAGGATGCAAAGGACTCCTAATATTAGAAAACTACAATGTTCAAAATGTCAAGTTCACCAAAATGAACACAAGGAAATAGGGTGCTCCACCTTTTAGGAGATGTAACACATAAATAAGACTTACTATTTCACTATTAGTTCATTAAAGGTAACCAAGATCCCTTAACCAATTGAATTGATAGAGGAATGGAATAGGGTTAGTGACGTAGTCACGGTAGGAGGGTCCTCAGAGAGAACTATCTGGACTATGCAAGAAGAGTCACAAAATGAATGCAACATAGAAAATGGAGGAAAATGAAAATCAAAACATTCTTATTATCAGAAATCTTAGTTACAAATAGTCGGTGACATTTGGGCTTACAGATTTGGCTCATAGGCCTGATACAACACACTCAATTATACAACATTCCAATATGCTCCTTAACATGAGCAAAAATATTACTTATCCAATCTACATTAACCTAATTAATCGACTTCCCCCCTTTCAAATGATCTATTACAAGCTTTATATCATATCCATAGATCTAGAATCTTCCGTGTTGGCCAAAGATCATTACAATATCCAATGAAATAAAATGTAACATGCGCATCAATAGGTCATCCTCAAATTTGAATTACTCCAGGACAAATGCATAAGATGAAGTGTTGGTTCAAGAAACTATCACTCAATCTAGAAGCGATAACTTGCCGAAAAAAGATCCAATCACACTCAAATATTGGAATAAGGAAAATGAACATGTCCATGATTAAAACATAGATCCACATGGTCTAGTGAGAAAATATGATGAATCCACCAACTGGAACTGAACAAAGAATTGAACAAGAAAAAAAACTAAAATGAAATATTTTTGGTTGATGCAAGATTGCCACGACCCAAGGATGCTCCTACATCAGACACCCCTGGTGAGAAAAGATCTTCCATGAGAGGAACTCATGAACATCTGATAGGGATCGGGATATAGATCCCATGCTCATTCCTGATCCAAATGTTTTCTTTGTTTGTACTTTTCTTCCTCCTAACCTCTTTTCTTTCCTCAGCCAGATTATTCAACTTCTTCTCCTCTTCACCTTCTTTTCCCTGCCTCATATCTACAGATTGTAGTAAGGTACATTTACCACCACTCACCTTCTTCCACTCATTTGATCTACCTCTTTGGTAGGACTTCACCTTATATGTAACCAACGTCTTATGTTGCATAACTCTACCCCTATATCCTTCCAATACCATCTTGCTCTCAGATTTATCCACAAGGTTCCTCTTCAAATCCATACCACCCTTCAATACAGCCTCTGCATCCTACTTCTCAGCACTACAAATCTTCACAAGACTTGGGTTCCTTAATCCCTCCTCTTTATTCTTCAAGGAAGCCAAGGTAAACTTTTACCCACCTTTCTCTATAGTGATCAGATTTCTTTTGCAATCATATATAACTTCTCTATCAAATTGCCAAGGGCTACCCAATAGAACATGACAAGCACTCATAGACAAAACATCACACAAGACTTCATCTCTGAAAGGGCCAATATTAAAATTCACCAAGCACTGCTCTTTCACCTCCACTACATGATCATCTTGTAACCAACTTATCCTATAAGGAAAAGGATGTGGAAATCTCTTCAAACCAAGTTTCTCCACCATCTCCTTGAATACCAAATTATCAGTACTACCACTATCCACAATAACCTTACAACACTTACCTCCTAATTTGCACATAGTACAAAATTTTTTTTCCTTTGTGAATTCTCAGTCTCTTCTGTACTCTACCTCATCAAGAATTTCCTAAGAATAAGAGATTCTCCTTGCTTTGGTTCTATCTCATCTAGTGCTCCAGTTACCTGCTCTTCATGTGCCATAAAATTATTTTTACCAATTCCTCTACTTGATGACTCCAAAACACTCAAAAGATCGATGTCCAGTTTCTCCACACTTGAAACATTTACCCAAGAATTCCTTCTTGTCATTTCCTCTCCTTTGTGCCCTCTGATCTAGTTCTTTACTCCACTTAGATCTTGATTCTTCTTCACTTATCTGCTTCTCCTTGTTGTTGTTCATCTACTTTTCTTTCCCTCTAGGGTTATTCTACTGTATTTTCTTCACTTTATATTCCTCCTTAAGAGCATATTGGAAGGCATCTTCAACTATGGAAATCCTCAACATACAAATCTCATCCTAAATGTTAAATCTAAGGCCATTTATATACCTTTCCACTTTCTCCCTGTCCATCTCTCGGTGCCCAGATCTAATTTTTATCTTGTAAAACTCCTCAGTATACTCTTTCACACACATGTTCTTCTACTTTAGATTTTGCAACTTCTTGAATAATTCCAACTCATAGTCTTCTAGAATGAATTTAGCCTTTAGCCTTGCAACCATCTGCCTCCACCGAGTGATTCTCATTTAACCATTTTACACTCTATCCTTCTGTAACTCTTTCCACCATAAAGCACCATGCCCCTTCAACTTAGTTTGTTCCAGCCTAACCCTCAGTGGGTCTCTAATTTTCTCAAGCTCAAAATAGTCTTCCAACTCTCCTATCCAGTCAATCAAGTCTTCTGGATTCAATGTACTAGAGAAGTTAGAAACCTCCACCCTATGAATTTTAGTCAATTGTGCCACTACTCTTAACAATCTATCCTTTATCTCATATGTCGGTCCTTCAACTCTTCATCCTCAAGTTCTTCTGCAGCCTCTTCATGTTCATCCTCCAATTCTGGATTCCTCCTCAAACCAACCAAGGCATTCTGGATCTCATTCCTTATCTCATTTCTAAAGTCCTCCATCATCTGTTCTATTCTTCTAGGATTCATCCTTCTCAGTGGCATATCTCCCCCTGCTTAGTGCAACTACCTCAACTCAGTGCTTTGACTACAAAGTTTCAATTTCCTCTCTCTCGGTGATCTATTGAATACACTTATATCCTACCTCAAATCGGTGATCTGTTCACTCAAGGAATACCACAAGGACCACAATCCACTCAAGGTTTACAACTTGCTTTGATACCATCTGATGTAGTCACAAGAAGAGGGTCCTTAGAGAGAACTATCCAGACCATGCAGCAAGAGTCACACAATGGAAACAACACAAAAAATGGAGAAAAATGTAGATCAAAACATTCTTATTATCAAAAATCTCAGTTACAAATGCTCGGTGACATTCAGGCTTACAAATTTAGCTCACAGGCCTGATACAACATGTTCAATTATACAACACTCATATATGCTCCTTAACATGATAACAAATATTACTTATCAAATCTAAATTAACTTACTTAATTGACTTCCCCCCTTTCAACTGATCTATTACAAGCTTTATATCATATTTTCATATCTATAGTCTTCCGCGTTAGCCAAAGATCATTACAATCTCTAATGAAAGAAAATGTAGCGTATGCATGAATAGGTCACCCTCAAATTTGAATTACTCCACGAGGAATGCATATGATGAAGTTTGGACCTATAATTAAGGTCGGGGACACTCCATGGAACAATTCAAATCACACCATCGAGATTCACAAGTTATGGGAAAGATCCTCAAGTGATCAAACTAGCCAATTTATTAGAAAATTATTCTAGTGTTGGTTCAAGAAACTGTCACTCAATCTGGAAGTGACAACTTGCCAAAAAAAGATCCAATCACGCTCAAATCTTGGAATAAGGAAAATGAACATTTCCATAATTAAAACATAGATCTGGATGATTTGGTGAGCAAATATGATGAATCTACCAGTTAGAATTGAACAACGAACTAAACAAGAACAAAAACTGAAATGAAATATTTTTGATTGATGCAAGATTGCCACAACCCAAGGATGCTCCTACATCAGTTAGGATGGTTTCCTTATGTGTGATTAAAAGTGGGTTCACCACTAAGAAAATTCTTAGAAAGAAAGAAATGAAAGTAATATTCAAATATAGCTATATGATATAGGAAATGGAATTTGAAAGCATGTAATCAAACTGATAAAAAGATTAAAATAGAGAAGTACCTAGAGAAATGAAGATGACTAAAAAAGACTAAAAACCCTAAAATTTATTGCTTTTGAGGTGTACTAGTACTCATACATATGCTAGACTGGGAGATTTAGTCCCAATATAAGCATTCTAGGCAGGAACTCCAGTCTCTAGGTGACTATTCAGGATCTTTTGAAAACTGGGAAAAATGTTGTACTAGGAATCATATGCATAAACTATTGCTAAGTATTCCAAAAATGTGAAAAGTGTACTAGAAGAAAAATTTTGAATTGAAACTTTGTGATCCTCTTAAGATGGATTAAATAAACAATTTCCCACTAGTTTTAGGGTATGTGCAGGATCATCATGGAAAAAACAAACCCTTAAGTGGTGAAAAATTTAGAAAAATAAGAGTTAGGAAACTTGACATAAAATTTTGAATAAGTTATCTATATTATTTTAAAAATATCTAAGAATAAAATTGTAGAAAATTGAATGTAGTTTCTAAACTACTAGGTTTATTTATTTTTTAAATCTATTTGGTGAAAATTTGAAATTTCAATTCAGTAGTACTTAAATTTCAAGGGAAAAATAAGAAGTAGGTGTTTGTCTGACCACCCTAATCACAATAAAATGATAATATTTTTCTATAGGATTTTACATATAAGTAGAGAACTCATGTTCCGATGTGATGCATATTTTTTTGTAATTTTTTCCCAAGTAAATAATTAATTATGAATTTTTTATTACAACTTTTAAAAAATATAAAAACTCATATGTCTAACCACCTTAACTTGGTCAAAAATTCATGATTTTTTTTTTTAATCCTATAGTATGTGAAGCATATAATTTGACACATGTATTAGATTCAAAAAATGTGATATCATTTGAAAGATATAGATTTTTTCAATCATCCTATTAATCAAGACTTTAGTCATAATTTAAATAGAAAATGAATAATAATTATTTATTAAATTCAAATTAAAGCATAATTTATATTGGTGGAAAGTTGAGAATCTCCTTTAAAAACCCTTTTCATTTCATCAATTTTGGGTTAAAGTAACGTCGTCAGCCACATACCCTACATAGGCTCATCATATCACCACTTTTTGGCCCATCATGATCCTGCACATACCCTTCATGTAAATATGTTGGATATATTGCTCTAGATCTGAGTTTTTGTGAGCCTTGTAAACTTTTTATGACAACTTTCACAAGTTTTGAAACTTTATCATCTTGGTACTTTTGAATGCTTAAAATCCACTTTCTCTTCAACCTATAAACCTACCATCACACAAAGAGAGAAAAAATGTTTTTTTTTTAGGTAATGGGGGTTTGCCTTGGTCAAACCCCATTTTGGTAATCAAACCTTAGTGAGAAATAAAAAATCAAACATAAGATGAAATAATAGAACCTTGTTTGAAACCTTGAAGATCTACCAAAATGCATGAAGTGGCCTCAATAGATGTGGATGTTGATCATGATTCTTGATGAAATATAATGTCTTTGAATACTTGTATTTATCTTGAACAATACATCACACCATTAGTTCAAAACCACATGCACAATGCATCAATCCTTTGACATGATAATGGATCTTGATTGCTACAACAATCTTCTACAAATCTATCCTTGAATTCCTTCTTCAATACCCTTGAATACTCTATAATAATCTTATGAACTATTAGGATGCTTGACTTGAAATTTCTAGGTCTTGTTAGGATTTCTTAGGTGAAATTATGTGAAATAACCTTGTATTTATACTTTTTTATACAAAACATCCTAAAATTACAACATGGCAAGCTGACAATAGATCTAGGATAATAAAATCCTACCAAGAAAATTTGATTTATATTAAGTCCAATTTAAAGTGGGACTCATATGCTAGTTCAAGTGTATGAGTCGTAATAGCTAAAACATGGGACATATATTTCTAGGAATGTCATGTTTAATGTGCAATTTAAAATCAATTCCCAAGGCCTAGGTGGGACTCAACTCAAGGTGGTGTATGAGTCCCAGATTACTAGATTTGGAACACATAGCCCAAAAACATGAATTGTGATTGGTCATTTGATAAATGTCAAGATTATCCTTAGAAAAATGTATTTAATTAGGCTTATGGATGTAAAATATGACCAATTAAGGAATAAATAAGCCATATTATTACAAGGAGGGCCCAAACAAGTGTGAAAATATAAAGGGATACATTTTTCTACACTACACTATAAGTCATAATCCAAACATTACCATATAATTAATCATAACAATTTTATCTTACATATCCTACATCAAATCAATACCTTGTCCACTTCATGTTTATCCATTGTTTCCATATCCTTAGTCCTTCATACATCCATATTTTGAGTTGTATAATTATCTATAAGATACCTCTGATTGCAATGCATACATCCATTTCTCACTTAGTGTCCACTTGGTGATAATGTTAGTCATCTTTGAAAATATTAGGATATGCATGGTCATTCTACTATTTCCATATTTTTTCCATTCCATCCTTATAGTGCACATTCTACCATTACTAAAATGTCTTTGGGCATAGTTAGAATGCCAAATTTGGATCCATTAATCAAATAATAATTTAATCCATATTTTTGGACCTTTAATCTCTCCTTAGGCCCCTTTTTAATCCTTGGAAACTCTACAAAAATCCTAATCAAACCATCATTGAAGATCTAAGTGTGTAACTTACACTTTAATCCAAGTTTTGAAAATCCAATCCATATAGCCCCTTCATCATATTTTTCCATCTTTAGGATCATCCCATTATTTATTAAACATATCTCCAAGTAATTATACCATAATAAGGTTATTCCTTATAGTAACCACAAGTAAAAATAATTAAAAATATAAAAATTATAAAGAAAACATCTAGGGACCTAAAACAATTGACCCATATCCCATAGAGGAAAAACCAAATCATAATCAAAACAAAGAAAATGATCGTAATCAAGGGAAAAGACAACACCATAAGCCCTTTAGATTAAATCCATTTTCCAAATCAAGCCCAAAATAATTAATATAATGTTCTTAATCATTAACCAAGACATGATATGTGTGATAATGATGATGATAGTATCTCCAACACAACAAAAGATGATCCTTATGATGATGATGATGGTCTTATCCACAAAATTAAATACAATTCTTGCAGTGATTATTATACCATTGACTAAGATAGCATTGATTCAAAACCATTATGGATCTTCTTGCCATACATTACATACATCCCACCATCCAATTGCATGTCCCTCAAAATAAAGACCTCCCTAGAATTAGCTACCTCACAAACTAGTTTAAAATATCCATGTATATTACCTTATCCCTCCTTTGGCAATGGAAACTCCATCTTAGATAAATTCCCCCCATTTCAAAATCTGTCATTTGAATCCTATTCACCAAAAACTTTTAAATCTAACAAATTATTAAGATACTCCATGTAACGCCCTGCCGCACAAACCCCAAAGGAAAAACTCAAGATGCAACAATTTTTTTTTAAAGAACATAAGATTGTAATTAAGTATTCTAACATATTAATGTTCTAAGTTGCACAACTAAATCCCTTGGGGTAGATGAGGTGACATTACTAAACTAACCCATAATAACAATAATAGATTAAACATTAAATAACCAATAGGATAAATCCATTCATACTCATACCACCATATAAAACATCCATTGACGATAACCCCATTAATAAGAGTAAACCATATTAAACCATATATGCAAAACAAAAATGAATTAATCATGAAGATATTATATAGATATATATATATTTCCACAGATACAACATAACATAATCATTAATTACAAATGATAGTTCACGAATAATTACATGGCTTGAACATACATTACATCAATCTAGTAGTACAACATAATGAACACATAAACAAATTATATCAAGGCCTTCCCAACACATGTGGGAGATATACATCAATAACTGAAATACATCAGTAGTACACATATACATCTAGAGCATATGAATCCTGGATCAACAACATCTACCAAGACCCTGCAATGAAAGATACAACTGTACCCAAAGGGAACCCAACAAGGTGTGAAGCACATTCCACCCAACCACCCTCGTGCTAGGAGTAGACAAGGAAGGATCCCTGACCAAGCACATCAACAGTAACACAAGACCAACTCTAGACAAGATAACATAATATCACCAAACCACACTAAAAACTAAACAACAATAAATCACCAAAAGGCATAACAATAGACCACATCAAAACATAACAATAAATTACTTTCCAAATATTACAACAATAATTCACAAAACACATCATCAATAAATCTCAAGTCATAATATCAATAGACTACTTCTAGAGGACTTCAATAAAACAACACAAATGGAATGTTAGAGGAGAGTGTCATCACATGGTTTCACATGGATTATCCAGACAACCTATCACATAGTGCCACTTCCATCTATACATGGATTATCCAGACAACCTAGTTCAAGGTGTCACCTCCATCTATGGTTCTCCTGACAGCCTATCTCAAAGCGTCGCTCCATAGGATTACTCATGCGGAATCATTAACCTTTCGTGAAGACAAGGCAACGATCTTGCCAACCACGGCCTTCTCGGTCCCCTTTAGTCTGTGATAGCACTAACAGGCGGACGAGGCATCACAATTATCTTATTAATGTTTAACCACCCACCCATATTAATTACTTAGGTTATCACTGATTACTCTAACTCCATGTGCGTTGCCTTGATAGCCCCTTTGTGCGTCGACCCCCACTCAGAGCCACTCTCTCTAGACACTTAACACAAAATATCCAATACAAGAGGATTGTACCAACAAGAATTATTGAACCAATCAAATGGATCATTCGCGAGGCATAACCATCTTGCCTAAAAACATATGAACAACATCCACAAAATGATATAACCCATGTATAACTCAAATCACGACCATAGCCAAAACATAGGCCAAACATCAAAATACGAGATGACAAATACACATCAGCATCCCCACCTCTGGAAGTTCCTAAACAACAACTTAAGTTCCTCTAATAGGATAAGCTAACTCTAGGGTTTTCCGCAAGACATAAACTCAATTAAATAAAATCAACTTAAATAAAATGAATAATCTCAAGAGTGAATAAAACATAGAACAACGCCAAACAAACTACAAGGCACAATATGTTTCACCAACTTCATAAATCAATAACTCGAGAAAGTTTGATTAAATTCAAAGCACAATTTATTTCTAATTCGCACAATTACACAATAAGATTGCATCTTTTAATTTTAACTAATCAATTTAATTATAATCATATAGATTTTTCCCAATTTCCTCAATTAAACTATAATATTATAACTTGTAAAACTTATCATATTAAATTTGTATTCGTAGCATCTCAATATATATATATATATATATATATATATATATATATATATATATATTTAAAAATAAAACATTTTTATTAAAATCATTTTATAAAAACATAATGTAAAATTAATAAAATATCATTCTGAAAAATATTATATATATATATATATATACATATATATATAATAAAATAGAAATCATTTAAAAGAAATGCATAACAAAAAAACAAATAAATAATATAAACTTAGAAAAAAAAACACAAGTACCACTGGTGGTACTGTGTACCTCCCTATGGGAGGCCGCAGTCCCCACCAGACTACTATAATGCAGTCTGTGTGTACTGCACGCAACGCCATTGTGTGGGGGGGCGTGGGTTGTACGGCCACTGCCGACCACTTCCCCCCTCCCTACATAATATATATATTTTGTTTTTTTGTTTTTTTGTTTATATAATTTCATTTGCCATAAAATAATTTCACCATGGAAAAACAAGGAAATGAATGCGTAAATTTTGTTTTTTCTTGAAAATAGTGCTTGACCAATAAACAAAGGCATAAATATATATATACACTATTTGATTTTATATTTTCTTATAATATTTTCACACACCAAGCACGGAAACCCAAAAACATTTATGTAATCTAATTTTTAATATAAACATAATTTGTAACATAAGAATATGCATATATTTACATACATATATATATACATATTTGAAATACCCACAAAATATAGGATCAATAATATAAACACAAATCAGTTTTTCTCCAACACAAAACAAATATGAGAATAAAAATTCAACATAATAACAAGAAAATGATTTTCATTCCAACAATAATTTCTCAACCAAATGTTATTAACGAACTACAGAAAATTTAACTATAGCTTTCAATAGAAAAATTCAAAGGTTTGACAATCAAATTCTCAATCACAGATAACCTCATTCAAAACATAGAGAAAGTAATTTTTCAACATGGCAACAAGATTTTGTTCACAGATTCAAAAAGAAGAAAATAATAAATTTAAGGGAACCTAGAGTCCTTCGTTCGATGTAGAATCCCCTCTATAGATTCTTCTGAATTTTCTGTCTTCACCTCTCTTCTGAATCAATCTTTTCTTCAAAACAATTCTTTTTACCTAGAAGCACAAAAAAACTAATTTTCTTTTCTTTTATAGATGAAAACCGAGAAAAACCTTTTGTGTCTAAAAATTGTCTCACAATAAAAATCAATAGTAATAAATAAAGCTCATCCTTTTTTTCCTCAAAAAAATCCTCTCCATTCATTGGTTCTTTTCTTGCTTTTAAAAGCACACACTTATCTCACAATTTTAATTAAAAATTAATTATTATCTCAAGATATTCTCTACATATTTTTCTAATTTAATATCAGGAAAAAGATAATATGTAATTATCATCATCATTATTAATTTAAATTAATTACTTACACTTTTAATTAATTAAATAACTTTTTAATTTACAATATATTTAAAACTCAACATTTAATTAACTTACAATTAATTAAAGCAACAAGACAACATTAATTAATCTTATAAAATAAGATTAATTAAATACCCACTAACCATAAATAAAATAAATAATCAACAATCAAACTACACAAAGAAAAGGACAAAACCTTAATCATGACACAACAAAACTCGAAATAGGATGGCGGACTTGGGACGGGGACACTTCCTTATCAACTCCATTTTTCAACATTGTACTCGTTGGGTTAATTTAATGCTTGCCCTGTCCTGTCAAAACATGTGGAATTCAGACTTTATTCCTACAATTCCTGCATACCAATAAATGTCAAGTAACATATATATATATATATATATATATATATATATATATATAATCAAAAACATCCTATTGTGAGAAGGAATTGCAACGTAGCAGGTCACTCGTAAATGAGTGGTGCTACACTATCCTCGCAACAAAGCTATCCTAACCAATACAAAATTAGATGTAAAGTAACATTGCTAACTAATTGATCACATCATAAACTAATTACTAAACCATTGCATCACAATGTATTACTGAAATCAAATTAAACATCACCAAACCAAACAATAAGTAATAACAATCACAGTCTCAAAGTATCAAGTAAAAGCATAGTAAGATAGCAAGTCTAAATAGTATGAGGGGTATTACATCCTCCCCCCCTAGGACATGGCTTACTCTAGGAAGCCAGTAAAAATAAATAAATAAAAAATGAAAATAAATAAGATTCCTTGATACGGGAGGCATCCTCCCATGTCACCAAGACCTTAATGTTAGGTCACCGTTGGACCCTTTCGAGCTCAAGAGTCAAACACAAAGGTTGTCTAATGGACAAAAACTACCTAGAGGACCTAGCGTTAGCAACCTTGGCGCTGATACCCAGCTGTAACGCCCCGCTGTGCAAACCCCAAAGGAACAACTCAAGACGCAACATTTTTCTTTTAAAGAACATAAGATTGTACTTAATTATTCCAACATATCAATGTTCTAAGTTGAACAACTAAATCCCTTGGGGTACACGAGGCGACATTACTAAACTAACCCATAACAACGATAATAGATTAAGCATTAAATAACCAATAGCATAAATCCATTCATACTCATACCACCATGTAAAACATCCATTAACAATAACCCCATTAATAAGAGTATACCATATTAAACCATATATGTAAAACACAAATGAATTAATCATGAAGATATTTAATATATATATTTCCACAGATACAACATAACATAATCATTAATTACAAATGATAGTTCACGAATAATTACATGGCTTGAACATACATTACATCAATCTGGTAGTACAACATAATGAACACATAAACAAATTATATCAAGGCCTTCCCAACACATGTGGGAGATATACATCAATAACTAAAATACATCAGCACTTACAAATCTACATCTGGAGCATATGAATCCTGGATCAACATCTACCAAGACCTTGCAATGAAAGATACAACTGCACCCAAAGGGAGCCCAATGGGGTGCGAAGAACGTTCCACCCAACCACCCCCATGCTAGGAGTAGACAAGGAAGGGTCCCCGACCAAGCACATCAACAGTAATAGAAGACCAACTCCAGACAAGATAACATAATATCACCAAACTACACTAAAGACTAAACAACGATAAATCACCAAAAGGCATAGCAATAGACCACATCGAAACATAAGAATAAATCACTTTCAAAATATTACAATAATAAGTCATGAAAAACATCATCAATAAATCTCAAGTCATAATATCAATAGACTACTTCCAGAGGACTTCAATAAAACAACACAAATGGAATGTTAGAGGAGAGTGTCATCGCATCATTTCACATGGATTATCCAGAAAACCTATCACACGGTGGCACCTCCATCTATACATGGATTATCCAGACAACCTAGTTCAAGGTGCCACCTCCATCTATGGTTCTCCTGATAGCCTATATTAATGCCTCACTCCATAGGGTTACTCATGCAGAATCATTAACCTTTCGTGAAGACAAGGCAACGATCTTGCCAACCACGACCTTCTCAGTCCCATTTAGTCTGTGATAGCACTAACAGGTGGACGAGGCATCACAATTCTCTTATTAATGTTTAACCACCCACCCATATTAACTACTTAGGTTATCACTGATTACTCTAACTCTATGTGGGTTACCCTGACAGCCCCTTTGTGCACTGGCCCCCACTCAGAGCCACTCTCTCTAGACACTCAACACAAAATATCCAATACAAAAGGATTGTACCAACAAGAATTACTGAACCAATCAAATGGATCATCTATGAGGCATAACCATCTCGCCCTAAAACATATGAACAACATCCACAAAATGGTACAGCCCACATATAACTCAAATCACAACCATAGCCAAAACATAGGCTAAACATCAAAATACAAGATTACAAATACACATCAGCATCCCCACCTTTGGAAGTTCCTAAACAAAAACATAAGTTCCTATAACAGGATAAGCTAACTCTAGGGTTTTCTGCAAGACATAAACCCAATTAAAGAAAATCAAATTAAATAATATGAATAATCTCAAGAGTGAATAAAACATTGAACAATGCCAAACAAACTAAAAGGCACGATAAATTTCACCAACTTCATAAATGAATAACTTGAGAAAGTTTGATTAAATTCAAAGCACAATTTATTTCTAATTCTTACAATTACACTATAACATTGCATCTTTTAATTTTAACTAAGCAATTTAATTATAATTACATAGCTTATTCCCAATTTCCTCAATTTAACTATAATATTATAACTTGTAAAAATTATAATAATGCATAAAAAAAAATGAATTTAACATAAGCTTTTTTTTTTTAAATAAACCAAGTACCACTCATGGTACTACGTACCTCCCTATGGTAGGCTGTAATACCCCTCATACTGATTAGACTTATTATTTTGTATGCTTTGGTTTGATACTATGATGATACTATTATTGCTTGGTTTGGTGGTTTGATTAGTAGACTATTGGTGATTATGCTTATACATTTGAGGACATGAATATTTCTTATTATATTGTGGTTTGAGATATTAGTTTGATTTTGGTAACATTGTGATGCATTAATTTCATAAATTATGTTATGAGATGAATTGTTAGTTTAGAAATGTTATTTTATCAGTTATATTATAATTGTTAGGATAGATGTGATGAAGGACAGTGTAGCATCACTCATTTGCGAGTGCTCTATTACTCTGTGATTCCTTCTCACAATGCAATGCTTTGATTATATATATATATATGTACATGTATACGACTTTGTTTGGATGCAGGGATTGTAGGTACAGAGTCTCGATTCCACCTGCTTCAGCAGGACAAGGCGAGCACTAATAACCCAATGGTATAATGTTGAAACAAAGATGACTAGGAAGTCACCCTATCCCATGTTGTCAACTGTCCCGATTGAATGGTATTGTGTGTCGTTGGTTGTTATTTTAGTAATTTATGACTCTATTTTGTGTAGTGTCTTGTTCGTATGTATTTTACTTTGGTATTTTATAAGTTGTGATTTATTTAATTAAATGATGGTAATAATTGTTTATTAAAATGTTAGATTAAATTGTATTTAAGTATTTAAATGTTTTATTTTAAAAGTCATGTGCTAATTAAATATTAAATTGTGTTTTGTTATTTTTAATTAAAATTATCCTGTTGAAGATAATTATAAAATAAATAAATTAAATTATGTGCATAGCAAGTAAAACTTGCAAAAGTAGATTTAAAACATAAAGTATTGATAAAAGGAAACATAAATAAATAAATAAATAGAAAAGACAAAAAGGACGAATAAGAATTAAGTGATGGCTAAAAAACAGGAATTAAATTAGACAGTTTCTTTTATATTGGATTTTTCTTTAGAAGTTTTCAAAAAGGAAAGAGGCATCTTTTATGTAATGGAAAATTTGTGAGTTTTCACACACAAGAAGATTGTGACAGAAGTTGAAAAGAAAAAAATAAAAATGACTTTGAATGTAGGGATCTTCTGAAAGTTTTATGGAAAGGGATTTGTCAGTTCTTTTGGAATTGAATAGTTCTTCGGGGATTCTAGAAAGGGATTTTCAATCTTTTGCTGGCATGATTTTGGAGAGAGTTTTCTAAATAAAAGATTAGATTCAAATTCAAGCACGGTGTTCTCAAGAGGAGATTTCCAAGCAAGAACGAGAAGCTCTTCATAGAGGCCATCTGAATCAAGCAAGCATCATCCGATTCTCAAATGAGCACAGGACTCCAGGTTCCACTTGTTTCCTCCTTCATCTTTCTGTTTCAAAGAAAAACAAAAATAGTTAGATATGACTTGTGTGAGAAAATAAAACTTTCTTTTTATTGAATAGTGAATTTATGAAAGAAATTAAATGAGGTGTTTATGAAATTGCTCTATGATTATTCTTTCAATTTGGTTTTGAGAAATTAATGTTGAGCTTGTGAAAATAAACTATATGTCTTTAAAACAACAATTTAGTTTTCCTTTCAAAACCTATGATTTTGGGTTTTTCTGAAAGAGATCCTTCTATATATATTATTATATATATATGTAAATATATTTTTCATTCTGTCTCTCTATACCTGTGATTGGAATAATTCCTCCTATAGATAGATATATATATAAATCATATATACATCTGTGTATATATATATACATAAATTTCATATATATATATAAATTCATATTCTTGCATTGAAATTTATATAAAATTGTGTTGTTTAAAAGAAAATCGAAAGTGCGGCCGAATTGATTCGGTGTCCGTGCCTATTAAGGACATAATTTATATTTATTATAAAATGAAAATTTATAAAAAAAATTATCAAGGGGCATTGGGGAGAGACGGATTGGCCGTACCCCCCCCGTACCCTGGTGCGGCCGACAGTCTACCACACAGCAGTCTTGAAGACTGTTGTGCGCTATAGTCTTGACTGCTGTGCGCAATCGCTGTAGGGATTGCCGAGCGTAGTCTTTGCAAGGACTGCAACGGCAGGCCTCGACCTGCAGAGGTTTATTTTAATTTGTTTTAATTTTATTACTTTTATTTATTTATTTAATTTAAATTTAATTTAATTTAATTTTTATTTGGAGTTAAATTTATATATATATATCTATATATATATATATATGTATATATATATATATGTATATATATATGTTTAATTATATATATATATGATAAATTATGTTATAGATTATAATGTCTTCTTTTATATATTCAATGAATAGATTGTGAAACTAAATGGAATTTTCTTTTGAAAATAGAAAGTAATAATTACGCTAGATTAATGTTGAATTTTATATTGAGATAGACCAAATTGGAGATTGTTGTTTAATTTTCCATTCTAGCTTTATTGTTTTGAATTTTATATCGATGTGGGAACCCTATTGTAAATTGTGAAACCTTAGTCTTTCCAGAGGGGCATTTTATCCTTGGATGTCTATCCTTGTATTATTGTGATTAGAATGTTACACAATCTTAAGGAGTAAATTTTGGAAGGGTTGTACGAGAGTTGTGATCACTGTGATTTTGAGTTATCACGAGATGGATTTTCCTCGCATGTTCTTGTTTTGAGTTTAATGTTTGATATGTTATAGTACAATCCCTTGCAGTATTTTGGTTTATGTTAGGGGTCTTAGGGAGAGTGGCTCTTCATGGGTGTCGGCGCCTCGAAAGTAGGAAGAGCTCAGCAGAACCTACATAAGAGTAGTTAAACAAGTGATAATTTAAATAATAGAATTTTGGGGGATGGGTAGTAAAACACACAAGATAATAAACATTGTATTCCCCATCTATGCCTTAGGGCTATCATAGACTAATGATAGATGGAGAAGGTTGTGGTCAGTAAAGTCGTAATCTCATCTTCATGAGAGGTTATCAACTCTGCATGAGCTACCCTATGGTGTCGGCTCCTCAAGTA
This sequence comes from Sequoia sempervirens, assembly GCA_007258455.2. Taxonomy (NCBI): domain Eukaryota; kingdom Viridiplantae; phylum Streptophyta; class Pinopsida; order Cupressales; family Cupressaceae; genus Sequoia; species Sequoia sempervirens. The sequence continues at coordinate 215,571,130 of VDFB02086081.1, read as the reverse complement.
GGAGGAAGAGCCAAGAGATCCATAGATGGGTGCTGGCACCTCAAGTTGGAGGAAGGGCTAGGAGATCCCATGAGAGCTATGCGATGACACTCTCCACTAGACACCCATTTGCCTTCTTGCTTAGTACCTCTAGAAATGTATTTTGATGTTGTATCAGTTCTACTAGATTTGTACTCTTATTGTTGATTCAGATTCTTGTGAAAATGATTTATGAATGTTCTTTGGTGACTTGTTTAATTGTTATTGCTTGGGTTAATTGTGATGAGCTTCATATCTTTATCGTATTATGATTGACTCGTAAATGTTGTTGGTTATGTCATTGTAATCTCTGAGTTTGTATTTGAGTTTGTACTTCATTGTTCTCTTGGAGTCGGTTTTGACATTCATGGTTGTGATCTCTTCCTTGTCACCTCTGAGCATAGGGGGTGAGTTACTTATAATTCACATGGTTGGGTGGAACGTGCTCTGCACCCATTGGGTTCCCCATCAGCATTCTTTATTCGTAACATTCCTTCAGTTTGATTTGTTCCAGTGGATCACTTGTAATTCTGATATTATTGTACTATGTATCATCCCACTTGTTTGGGAAATGTATTGTAACTCATTATTGAGAACATGTAATCTTATGTTTATTCGATGATGTAATAGTTAGGACCCTTTGTAACATTATCGAATGAGATTATATATGATTGTATTATGGGATGTAGTGATACTTTCACTCTTGGTTATGGATGTACTTTTATTATTGATTATTGCAATATAATTGGTTAAGTTGTTGTAATTATTATCTTTTACTTTTGTTTTAGTTGTGTTGCAATGTGACCTATCGTGCCCCATAGAATGTAACGCTAAGTTGTTAATGTACAATGTAAATGTAATTAATGTTCGAATGCATGTTTACTTTATGTTATTTTAAAAAAAAAATTGTTGTGCAATGTTTGTTCTCTGGGATTTTCACAATGGGCGTTACACAGGCCGAAGTCCCCACCAGACTTCGTATAGCAGTCTGCGACTGCTATGTGTAGTTTGTGTGGACTGCGCATAGTGCCACCGTGTGGGGGGTCGGGGGTGGTACAACCACTGCCAACCACTTCCCCCAACCCCCCACTACATAAAATATATATATATTTTTAATTTTTTTCTTTTTTTGTTTTTATAATTTCATTTGCCATATAATAATTTCCCCATGCAAAAAACAAGGAAATGAATGCATAATTTTTTTTTCTTGAAAATAGCGCTTGACCCAGAATTAAAGGCATAAATATATATATATATATATATATACTATTTTATTCTATATTTTCTTATAATATTTTCACACACCAAGCATGAAAACCCATAAATGTTTATGTAATCTAATTTTTAAAATAAATAGAATTTGTAACATAAGAATATGTATATATTGACATACATATATATATACATATTTGAAATACCCACAAAATATAGGATCAATAATATAAACACAAATTGGTTTTTCTCCAACACAAAAAAATATGAGAATACAAATCCAACATAATAACAAGAAAATGATTTTCTTTCCAACAATAATTTCTTGGCCAAATGTTATTGGTGAACTACAAAAAATTTAAATATAGCTTTCAACAGAAAAATTCAAAGGTTTGACAATCAAATTCTCAATCACAGATAACCTCATTCAAAACATAGAGAAAGTAATTTTTCAACATGGCAATAAGATTTTTTTGACAGATTCAAAAAGAAGAAAACAATAAATTTAAGGGAACCTGGAGTCCTTTGTTTGATGTAGACTCCCCTATGTAGCTTCTTCTCAATTTTATGCCTTCAACTCTCTTCTGAATTAATCTTTTCTTCAAAATAATTCTTTTTACCCAGAAGCACAAAAAAACTATTTTTCTTTTCTTTTACAGACAAACAACCTAGAAAAACCTTATGTGTCTAAAAACAGTCTCACAATAAAAATCAATAATAATAAATAAAGCTCATTCTCTTTTTCCTCAAAAAAATCCTCTCCATTCATTAGTTATTTTCTTGCCTTTAAAAGCACATACTTATCTCACAATTTTAATTAAAAATTAATTATTATCTCAAGATATTCTCTACAGATTTTTCTAATTTAATATTAGGAAAAAGATAATATATAATTATCATCATCATTATTAATTTAAATTAATTACTTACACTTTTAATTAATTAAATAACTTTTTAATTTACAATATATTTAAAACTCAACATTTAATTAACTTACAATTAATTAAAGCAACAAGACAACATTAATTAATCTTATAAAATAAGATTAATTAAATACCCACTAACCATAAATAAAATAAATAATCAACAATCAAACTACACAAAGACAAGGAAAAAACCTCAATCATGACACAACAAAACTCGAAACAAGATGATGGACTCCGGACAGGGACACCTTCTTATCAACTCCCTTTTTCAACATTATACCCATTGGGTTAATTTAATCTCCACCATGTCTTGTCGAAATAGGTGGAATCAAGAATTTATTCCTTTAATTACTACATACCAATAAACTTCAAATAACAAATATATATATAATGAAAAACATCCTGTTGTGAGAAGGAATTGCAGTGTAGCAGGGCACTCTTAAATGAGTGGTGCTACATTGTCCTCACACGAAAGCTATACTAACAAATACAAAATTAGATGTAAAGTAACATTGCTAACTAATTGATCACATCATAAACTAATTACTAATCCAAATTAAACATCACCAAACCAAACAATAAGTAATAATAATCACAGTCTCAAAGTATCAAGCAAAAGCATAGAAAGATAGCAAGTCCAAACAGTATGAGGGGTATTACATCCTCCCCCCCAGGACATGGCTTAATCCTAGAAGCCAACAAATAAAAATAAATAAAAATTGAAAATAAATAAGATTCCCTGATATGGGAGGAATCCTCCCATGTCGCCAAGACCTCAACGTTAGGTCACCTTCGAACCCCTTCAAGCTCAAGAGTCAAAAACAAAGGTTGCCTAATGGACACAAACTAGCTAGAGGACCTAGTGTTAGCAACCGTGGCTCTAATACCAAGCTGTAACAGCCCGCCGTGAAAACCCCAAAGGAACAACTAAACACGCAACAATATTTTTTTTAAAGAACATAAGATTGTACTTAAGTATTCCAACATATCAATGTTCTAAGTTGCATAACTAAATCCCTTGGGGTACATGAGGTGACATTACTAAACTAACCCATAACAATGATAATAGATTAAACATTAAATATCCAATAGCATAAATCCATTCATACTCATACCACCATGTAAAACATCCATTAACGATAACCCCATTAATAAGATCAAACCATATTAAACGATATATGCAAAACACAAATGAATTAATCATGAAGATATTAAATATATACATATTTCCACATATACAATATAACATAATTAGTAATTACAAATGATAGTTCATGAATAATTACATGGCCTGAATATACATTACATCAATCTGATAGTGCAACATAATGAACATATAAACAAATTACATCAAGGCCTTCCCAACACACATGGGAGATATACATCTAGAGCATATGAATCAAGGATCAACAACATCTGCCAAGACCCTGCAATGAAAGATACAATTGCACCAAAAGGGAGCCCAATGGGATGTGAAGCACGTTCCACCCAACCACCCCCATGCTAGGAGTAGACAAGGAAGGATCCCCAACTAAGCACATCAACAGTAACACAAGACCAACTCTGAACAAGATAACATAATATCACCAGACTACACTAAAAACTAAACAACGATAAATCACAAAAAGGCATAACAATAGACCACATTGAAACATAACAATAAATCAATTTCCAAATATTACAACAATAAGTCATGAAACACATCATCAATAAATCTCAAGTCATAATATCAATAGACTACTTCTAGAGCACTTCAATAAAACAACACAAATGGAACGTTAGAGGAGAGTGTCATCACATGGTTTCACATGGATTATCTAGACAACCTATCACACAGTGTTGCCTCCATCTATACATGGATTATCTAGACAACCTAGTTCAAGGTGCTGCCTCCATCTATGGTTCTCCTGACAGCCTATCTCAATGCTCCACTCCATAGGGTTACTCATGTAGAATCGTTAACCTTTTGTGAAGACAAGGCAACGATCTTGCCAACCACAGCCTTATCGGTCCCTTTAGTGTGTGATAGCACTAATAGGTGGATGAGGCATCACAATTATCTTATTAATGTTTAACCACCCACCCATATTAATTACTTAGGTTATCACTGATTACTCTAACTCTAGGTGGGTTACCCTGATAGCCCCTTTGTGTGTCGGCCCCCACTTAGAGGCACTCTTTCTAGACACTCAACACAAAATATCCAATACAAAAGGATTGTACCAACAAGAATTACTAAACCAATCAAATGGATCATCCGCGAGGCATAACCATGGTACAACCCACGTATAACTCAAATCACGACCATAGCCAAAACATAGGCCAAACATCAAAATACAAGATTACAAATACACATTAGCATCCCCACCTCTGGGAGTTCCTAAACAACAACTTAAGTTCCTATAATAGGATAAGCTAACTCTAGGGTTTTCCGCAAGACATAAACCCAATTAAAGAAAATCAAATTAAATAAAATGAATAATCTCAAGAGTTAATAAAACATAGAACAACGCCAAACAAACAACAAGGCACAATAAATTTCACCAACTTCATAAATCAATAACTCGAGAAAGTTTGATTAAATTCAAAGTGCAATTTATTTCTAATTCGTACAATTACACTATAACATTACATGTTTTAATTTTAACTAATCAATTTAATTATAATCACATAGCTTATTCCCAATTTCCTCAATTAAAGTATAATATTATAACTTCTAAAAATTATCATATTAAATTCTTATTTGTAGCATCTCAAAATTGATATATATATATATATATATTTAAAAATAAAACATTTTTATAAAAATCATTTTATAAAAACAAAATGTAAAATTAATGAAATATCATTGTGAAAAATATTATATATATATATGTATATATATATATATATATGTGTGTGTGTGTGTATATATATATATGTGAATTTATATATATATATGTATGTATATATATGTATATATGTATATATATATGTATGTATATATATGTATATATATATACATATATATGTATGTATGTATATATATACATATGTATATATATATACACATATATATATATAATAAAATAGAAATCATTTAAAAGAAACACAAAAAATGAATTTAATATAAACTTTTTTTTTTAAAACAAACCAAGTACAGGGTGGTACTACATACCTCTATATATATATATATGTTTTTATATATATATATATGTTTTTTTAAGTTTATATTAATTTATTTTTGTTTTATGTGTTTCTTTTAGGATTTCTATTTTATTATATAATATATATTATATAATAAAATAGAAATCATTAAAAGAAACACATAAAACAAAATTAATTTAATATAAACTTTATTTTTTTTAAAAAAACCAAGTACCACTGGTGGTACAACGTACCTCCCTATGGGAGGTTGCAATCTATGTGGACTGTGTGCAGCGCCACCGTGTAGCGGGTAAGGGGTGGTAGGGCCACCCACTTCCTACATATAATATATATATATATTCTTTTCTTTTTTCCTTTTATAATTTCGTTTGCCATAAAATAATTTTGCCATGGAAAAACAAGGAAATGAATGCGTAATTTTTTTTTCTTTTCTTGAAAACAACACTTTACCCAAAAATAAAGACATAAATATATATAGATATATATACTATTTTATTTTATATTTTCTTATAATATCTTCACACACCAAGCACAGAAACCCAAAAACGTTTATGTCATCCAATTTTAAAAATAAACAGAATTTGTAACATAAGAATATGTATATATTTACATACATATAAATATACATATTTGAAATAACCATAAAATATAGGATCAATAATATAAACACAAATCTTATTTTCTCCAACACAAAACAAATCTGAGAATACAAATTCAACATAATAACAAGAAAATGATTTTCTTTCCAACAATAATTTCTCAACCAAATGTTATTGACGAACTACAAAAAAATTAACTATAGCTTTCAAAAAAAAATTCAAAGGTTTGACAATCAAAATATCAATCATAGATAACCTCATTCAAAACATAGAGAAAGTAATTTTTCAACATGGCAACAAGATTTTGTTCACAGATTCAAAAAGAAGAAAACAATAAATTTTAGGGAATCTAGAGTCCTTTGTTCGATGTAGAATTCCCTATGTAGTTTCTTCTCAATTTCTTGCCTTCAACTCTCTTCTAAATCAATCTTTTCTTCAAAACAATTCTTTTTACCCAGAAGCACAAAAACTATTTTTCTTTTATTTTACAGACAAAAACCCAGAAAAACCTTGTGTCTAAAAACTGTCTCACAATAAAAATCAATAATAATAAATAAAGCTCATCCACTTTTTCCTCAAAAAAATTCTCTCCATTCATTGGTTCTTTTCTTGCTTTTAAAAGCACACACTTATCTCACAATTTTAATTAAAAATTAATTATTATCTCAAGATATTCTCTACAGATTTTTCTAATTTAATATCAGGAAAAAGATAATATATAATTATCATCATTATTAATTTAAATTAATTACTTACACTTTTAATTTAATAAATAAATTTTTAATTTACAATATATTTAAAACTCAACATTTAGTTAACTTACAATTAATTAAAGCAACAAGACAACATTAATTAATCTTATAAAATAAGATTAATTAAATACCCACTAACCATAAATAATCAACAATCAAACTACACAAAGACAAGGAGAAAACCTTAATCATGACACAACAAAACTCGAAACAGAATGATGGACTTGGGATGGGGACACTTCCTTATCAACTCCCTTTTTCAACATTGTACCCGTTGGGTTAATTTAATGCTTGCCCTGTCTTGTCAAAACAGGTGGAATCGAGACATTATTCCTGCAATTCCTGCATACCAATAAACGTCAAGTAACATATATATATATATATATATATATATATATATATATATATATATATATAATCATGAACATCCTATTGTGAGAAGGAATTGCAGCATAGCAAGGCACTCGTAAACGAGTGGTGCTACATTGTCCTCGCAGCAAAGCTATACTAACAAATATAACATTAGATGTAGACTAACAATGCTAACTAACTGATCACATCATAAATTAATTACTAAATCACTGCATCACAATGTATTACTGAAATCAAATTAAACATCACCAAACCAAACAATAAGTAATAACAATCACAATCTCAAAGTATCAAGCAAAAGCATAGAAAGATAGCAAGTCCAAATAGTATGAGGGGTATTACACTCCAAATTATTTCCATTTGCCTCCTTCAAATTTCAGCTTGCAAGTAATTTGACTCCTTTTAATCCTCTATACGTTCCAAATCACCCTCATCAAATTCCTCCAACCAACACAATATAAGTTCTAGTAATTCATGGAATATTGATTGGTCCCATCCATCTACTAAATATTTTGTCGAATTACTACTCTCATGGGATAAACAAAAAATAGAAAAATCCAAGAACTTCTTGTATTTTATGCTTATTAATGAGTCTCCTACCATTATTCATATCCTAGACCAAAAACCATCAAGGACCCCATCACCTATGAATACCACTCAAGAGATACCTATACACATTAGAATTACCATACTACAATCTTGAATCCATCCAAGAATTTCCCATCCTTATCCCAACTTTTATTCCATAATCCAAACCATTGGGTCTATGTCAAGATGAAAGTATAGATAATGACATAACAATCTTCAACATAAATCAAGATCAAGTTACTAAGAAAATATCCATTTATGATCATTATATTCATGTTAATTTAATCATTGATCAAGATATAATAAAGTATTATGTAATCCATGATAATCCAATATTTGATAAAGATACTATCTATGTTCATGAAATTTAAAATATGATCTTTAAGCAAGATCCTCCCATTGATCTAGCAATCCAAAATAATCCATTCCTCTGACTTTATCTCATACATTAAAAAGGTGATCACATCCATACTCAAAACACTTCCATTTCCTAAGATGAGACACTTGTCTCCATTAGATGCCTAGATAGTTAAAAGAATGGTATAGATCCCACCATGCATGAGGATTTATAAGAAAATATTGAGCATATCATTGATCAAGACACCATAATTGAAAGAAAGCAGAAAACACAATAATCATAAAAGCTTGGTTCAACCACTTCTATATAGTTTTTTCTTCTTGTATAATATTGAATATACCTCTCTACTAGGTCATCGTTGCCTAATGATGGATTTTCATCGTGTTTAAAATCATAAAATTATCTTATGAAAAAAAAAAAAAAGTGTGGGCTAAAATAGAAAATGGATAGGCATTCATGAACAATGAATTGTAGAATTGATATCAATATATGAAATGATGGATATCAAGGGCTTGGATACACATCTGTATAAAAAATTGGTGAAAACCCAATGTTACTTGGGGAAACCTCATTTAGTGAAAACACCAATTCAGAGACTATCCATAATGTGAGGCCCCTCCTTTTGTGACCTCTTTGACTCTATGTTACTTTGATACTATTATGAATCTTGCATGATTGTTTCATGAATTTTTATCTTTAGACCTATTACTACATGAGTACTATGGATGTTGGTTTTTTGTATTCATAGACATAGTTCATATTATTATGATTATATGGATTATTTTATTTTTCATTGAGATGATAATTAGTTGATGAATTTTGAGTTCACTAATGCTAGTTGTAGATACACTATGATATTAGATCATTTATGTAATGTTAAATATAAAACTAAGGTTATTAAGATAAGATTTTATTGGATTAGATGTTTATTTGTGGGGGTTCATAAACTATTCAATTTAAATGTGATTTAGTGAATAATTATTATTGACATGGATTGTGCAAAGTGAGGATAATTGATAATTGATATTATTTTTGTATGTTATATTTTGGTTTCCAATAGTGGCATGGTGTGATGGTTATGTTTTTGTGTTTTTATTCTTTCCATCAACATGGTTCAAACCCCATTGGGGTGTAATTGTTGATAATTTATATTGGGGATGAGGTCTCCCATTTGTGACCTCACTGGTTCATAGCTCTGAGTCAAAAGTGTTTACCCCTCTTAATAAAAGTATGTTATTGTTTGGTTACTAATGCTTCAGTTATGATTATTTCTTACAACATATTAATGTCTATGCACCAAATGTGTAGGTGAAGTGCTAATATAAATTGAAGGTCACATAGAAATTCCAAACTATGTTCTTACCCATGCAACTTATCTTAATTCATTTGGAGAAAGTAAGGTCATATGTTATATGCATAATATTTTGATTTAAATATGTTGTAATGTGAAGTCTAATGTGTCATATGGTGTAATTTGTTTGTGAGAAAGAATATTGTTATGGTTCTTTAATGAGTTTTATGAGGGTTTTAAGTGGGTTAATCAAGTTATTATATTAAAAGTTTAAACATAAGTATTAGGTATAGGAGTGAGGGGAATTATAAACCTTCAGAGTAATTTTTAAAAATATGTTTAGGCTCCTTAATCATACCACTTCAAAAAAGTGATAAAAATGGGAAGTAATTTAGTTGTGGGGTAGTTACGAAGAAGTTATCTCCTTTTCTATTTATGATCTTCTATTGAGATTTGAGAAGGCCTTTTCTCCATGATAAAGGAAAACAAATTATTATGTGATATGAGATTATTTATTTTATGTTAAATAAAAATATAAGGTTATTAAGATAATATTTTAATGGATTCAATGTTCATTTGTGGGGGTTCCTAAACTATTCAATTTAAATGTGATCTAGTGAATAATTATTATAGACATAGATTGTGTAAAGTGATAGGATAATTGATTTAAGATATTATTTTTTTATGTTATAGTTTGGTTACTAATGCTTCAGTTATGATGATTTCTTATAACATATTCATATATTATGCAGCAAGTGTGTAGGTAAAGTGAAAATAGAAATTTGATATCAAATAGCAATTCCAAACTGTGTTCATACCCACACAACTAATCTTAATTAATTTGGAGGTTCACTAAGATCATATTTTATATGCATTTTTTTTTTTGAATATGTTGTAGGGGAGAGGGCCCCATAGTGGAACAAGGTTCAATAGTGGGGATAGAAGTAGTCCTCAGTGGGCCCCATAGTGGAGCACCTTAATATCCAATTGCAAAACACTTTTTACCCATAAAATGCACAAACTAACAAATCATGTGATGCCACATTAGCACACCAATAAAACATTACTTAGTGCACCACTATCGGTCTCATTTTTTTTTTCCCTTTTTGGATACCTCAACAAAAAGCATGCTGATGTGGCATCATGTTTGATGATGTTGACCCTAAAACAAAATCTAGAAGCATGTAAGTTGCCAAATAAACTATTGTACAAAATTGGGAGTGATTTGAAATTTCCATGTAGGATTTTGATAAACATGAAGTTAGGGTGCTCCACTATAGGACCCTCTCCCCTAATGTGACATATAACATGTCACGTGATGTAATTTATTTGTGAGAAAAATATTATTATTGTTCTTTTATGAGTTATATCATAGGTTTTTATTTTAATGAGTTTTATGAGGGTTTTAAGTGGGTTAATCAAGTTATTATAATCAAAATTTAAACATAAGTGTTAAGTATATGAGTGATGGGAATTATAAACCTTAAAAATATTTTTAGGCACCTTAAAATTACCATTTTAAAAAGGGGATGAAAATGGGAAGTTATTTAGTTGTGGGGTAGTTACAAAGAAGGATTTTTCTCCTTTTCAATTTACGATCTTTACTTGATATTTGAGAAGGTCCTCTATCCACCATAAAGGAAAAAAATATTATGATGTAGTATAAAAGTATAAAGAAATAGACCATTTTATAATTCATGGGTACATATGATAATTAATTATTACTTGTATTATGTCATATTAGGAAGTTTTTGTTGGAATCTATTTATGTGACACCTCTCTATATAATCACAACTCTTTTATATTAGTATAACCAACATTTTTGATAAATATGTTATCCTTTTTTTATTTTAATTGTTTTAATGATAGTACCTAGAGAGTTGGAATATATTAATATAGGTTTTCCTAGTGATTCAACTAATTTTATCAATTGTCCCAAGCAATAATTTGTTAGTAAGGGAATTAGTCTTAATGATCTTTACTACATTCTTATATATTGGTATTTTAATTTTCAAACAACTAATTTGCAAGGAATTAAACATACATGACTATAATATCAATACAATCAAATATAACAATAATACATTTGGTTATATTTATTATTTAAATATTTTTTTTCTATATCTTAAGGTGCACAATTAATTCCATTTAGAACTGAGAGTCGTTGTGAATAGGAATCGTCTTTCACTACTTTTTTGTATCTAAATCTTAGGGAACATAATATTTTTTAGATAATTAAAAATAATGTTGAGCACTTGATGTGGTTTAGCCTAAACTTCCATTATGTAAGGGCATTTTAGATAATACGTTGAATAGAACTACGTCCAGACCCATCCCTTTTTGATTTTTTCTTCTCCATTTTTTATAATAATTTTTCTCATAAATTATGATAAGAAGTAAGCATTCAAGAATGTTAGAACTCTCAAGATTAGTCAAATTTATTTGATTCACACTCACTTAAAACTATAAATAATGAATATGTGTACTTATAAATAATTGAAAATACTAAATAGATAAGAAAAAAATTCTTATAATTCAAATTTATTTAAATCCAAGGTAGTATAGCATTATCTAGGATGGTATCAATAGATAGTATTAGAATGTAATAGTTATGAGACTATATTAAATCTAGACTACACTAACCCATACTATAATTTATATGTAAATAAGAATTAAGTTATTTCATTTCTAACATATTACTTGAATATGTTTCCACACAAATATGAAAAAATATAGCATTATATCATTAAGATATGGTAGAATAATATCAATCCATTTATAATGTTCTAAATATAACATAGTAAAATTTAATGAAATACAATAATGATGGACATATAAATATTCTTGAAATAGATCTATACAAAACTTCATAACTGGTGGAGGATTTATAATAATATTTACAACCCACATAGTTTAACTATAGTCTATATATGAATAATAGATTTGTAACCATCAATGAAGAGGTAAATTTTGGTTCTTAGATATTGAAGTATTTATGCATAATAGATCTGTAGAATTCTACGAAGAGGTATAAATTTATGTTCTTAACTATTAGTGAAGATGTAGTTGATGTCCTTATTGAACATGATTTTTTATCCAAAATTATTCTTTCATTCTCTTACGCTTAAGAAATACATTTTAAAGGTAAAGGTATTGTTGGAAATAGGTTGTAGTGACCAAACAAGGTGTCCTACTTATCAAACAATGTGGCTAAAAAAGGTGTTGATGCAATGACTATTGAGTGGACCATTCATAATCATGAGAGATGGGTTCATGTGAACCACTACACATGAAACATGGGTCAATGAGTTTGACTCAAAGAGCACACATTTGAAACTTGATAGAAATATCATAATTTGGCACACTATGGAAAATACCTCCTACTTATCAATTGATGAGTTGAAGGGGTTCTATAATGAATGGTTCATAAGGCACAATACTTGTTGAAGTTTATGAAAATGGGGTAGCAAGCTAAGTGGGCTTAACCTTGGGGGAAACTACATGGTTAAGCGTGCTTGAGTTGGACTAATACTCGAATAGATAACCTCCCCGGAAGGCCCAACGTGGTGCTTGGGATTTGTGACATGATTTAATTGCCTCTTGTGGATTTTGGAAATTGTATAAATCCAACAGTTGTATCAGGCATTAAAATAGGTCAATCTTTTGGTGTAACGAGAACTGCCTATGCAAAAATTGGTATTATATATGAATTCGCAGGTTCAACCCCTCACTTGCACTAGGGTATTGTTGCAAGGTGTCACCCTTAGTCTCCTCATCCTGTGGTAGGCATGGGCCAATGTAAAACTTTGGCTTCATGGCATGGTTTAAGCTCCTCTTGTGGATCCTGGATCTTGTGTAAATCTAGTGGCTATAGCAGACATTAATAGGTTGATCTTTTGGTGCAATGACAACTTCTTGTGCAAAAAATGCTTCACCTTTGTGAGAATCACCTAGATGTAATGAGTGTTGAGTGGACCATTCCTAATCATGAGAGATGGGTTCATGTGAACCAATACTAATGAAACATGGTTCAATGAGTTTGACTAAAAACCACATAATTGAATCCTAATACTATTATCATAATTTGGCAATGCAATAGAAAATACCTCCTATTTATCAATTGATGAGCTGAAGGGGATCTGTAATGAATGGTTCATAAGGTACAATACTTGCTGAAGATTTTTAAAATGGGTAGCAAGCTAAGTTGGCTTAACCTTGGGGGAAATTCCATGGTTAAGTGCACTTGAGTTGGAATAGCACTAGGATGGGTGACCACCCAAGAAGACCCTATGCTTCACCTCTATGGCCATTACCTAGATGCAATGATTGTCGAGTGGACCATTTATAATCATGAGAGATGGGTTCATGTGAGCCACTACTCATAAAACATGGGTAAATGAGTTTGACTCAAAAACCACATAGTTGAATATTGATAGCAATATCATAATTTGGTATGTTGTGGAAAATATATCCTACTTATCAATTGATGAGCTAAATATGCTCTATAATGAATGGTTTATAAGGCACAACACTTGGTGAAGGTTTTGCAAATGAGGTAGCAAGCTAAGTGATCTTAACCTTGGAGGAAACTCCATGGTTGAGTGTCCTTGAGTTGGAGTAGTACTGGGATGGGTGACCTTCCAAGAAGGACAATGATTCACCTTTGTTATCATCACCTAGATGCCATGGGTGTTGAGTGGACCATTCATAATCATGAGATATGATTCATGTGAACCACTACTTTTGAAACATGGGTCAATAAGTTTGACTCAAAAACCACATAGTTGAATCTTGATAGCAATATCATAATTTGGCACACTATGGAAAATACCTCCTACTTATCAATTGATGAGCTAAAGGAACCCTACAATGAATGGTTCATAAGGAACAATACTTTATGATGGTTTTGCAAGTGGTGTAACAAGCTAAGTGGGCTTAACCTTGGGTGAAACTCCATGGTTAAGTGTGCTTGAGTTGAAGTAGTACTAAGATGAGTGACCTCCTAGGAAGTCTCAATGTTTTACCTCTATGTGTATCACCTAATGAGTGTTGTAATCATGCGAGATGGGTTCATAAGAACCACTACTCATAAAATATCGATAAATGAGTTTGATCCAAAAACCACATAGTTGAATCCTAATAGAAATACCATAATAAGGCATCCTATGTGTTTCCATTGAAACTAAGATCCAAATCACCTCTTCCTTTAACCATAATTTACAAATTTTATAGCATAAAGTGAGATCTATGTTACTTACATCTTATATAGAACATATCAATATGACCACAACTTTCTATAAGTGGTCAAAATTCAATATTGACTTGAGCAATAATTTCAAAATCCATTCAATTCAATACACTTTTTAATGTCTATCAAACAATATGGAAGAAAAGAATTAAACTCTTTGATGGAAAATACTAATGTGGTTTTAAAAATAGTACTTTACTTATATATGCGTTGCTAAATTCATGGAAGAGAAGGAAAAGAATCCCCTCTAATATTGAAGATATATCTATTTCTTAGTGATATGAGATCTATTTTACATATTTCACTTTCATAATCACCTCTATATCAACTTGGTCTAGCCATATTGATGCTTATGTAGAACCCATTTTTCATGGAGCCAATATAGGGAAGATGTGTGTCAAAAGTATAAGAAGATGTTTTAGAAATGACATAATAATTATGATAGTCATTTAACCATAACAAAGCAGTACAGTAACAAACTATCATGCAATAAATTTAAAACTCTAACTCATATGGTTATTACAATTGAATAATTAGGTTGTATCCATATTAGCATTGCAAGTAATTACCAACACAAATTTGGAACTATGAAAATAATTTATAATTAAAAACATAGAAATATTAAGAACATGAATTCCTAACTTTGAATTTTCCATTTGTATTTACAATCTACTTTGGACATAAATATTATTAGTGTTTTCTATGTAGAAAAGAAGATAAAATTTATAAAATTTACTCCTTTTTGTAAATATTTTCTTCTAGATAGATTTATGGATAATAATGTTATATAATATGACTAAAATGAGTGATTCTTGGCATAGAACCATAGACTTAACAATAGCATTGAATAACACTCTAGTTTCTTTGAGCCACCTTAATGTGATACAATTATTTATGTTGGCTTCTCATGTAGGCGTGCCAACAATGTAATCCATGCATGGTGATGTTTGATAGTAAGGATGTGAAGAGAAATGTCTCAATGCCCTTGACATGATAATTGAGTATTCTCACATCCTTTACTAATATATTTTTCTATTAATATTATACTATATAATGCATGTATGTTAAATTTCTAGAATGCTAAATTTGACTATGGATTGTCAATAAAGATTATACACATTTGCCTATAGGAACTACTATATTTTAATGGAGTCTTTATGCTCATTACCAATGTAGTAACAAATTATGGTTTAGAATGGTGTCAAAAATTAATTGATTTTTGTTCCTTGTAATTCTAGCTCCTTGAGAAAACCATAAAACAAAAATTATAGCCTCATAGTGCTTATTCAAATGAGATAAATATTCATTCATTTCTACCAATTTTAAACATTAATTTGAGTAGGTATATAGGATTAAAAACAACATATTTTAGAATAGGGCGACTCACCACAAATCAAATCATTTGTGGCTTGGCCCTCAATCCAATGTTTGTCATTTATGCATATGTGTGTCATTGGTAGTAAGAGACATGAATAAAATTTGAAAGTTTGGAATGGGTAATGACAAAGTTGTTTATTTATACCATCATTGCTTTTTTTATATTATCGTGCTCTTGGTGATAATTGTTACCATGCTTTTTTAGTTTACAATGTGGGTATAGATTAATTGTTTATGGTTAAATTGGGTTATTGGGAGCCTAGCGTGTTGGAAATCAATATAATGGTAGAACACTCTAATGTTTATAATGATACACTCGTAAGGTCAAATAGAAATATTTGACAAACAAATAGTTATTGATAGGTCAAAGAATAGAATGCACCAAACAAGGTTAAGCATTATGGACAAATGAAAAAGTGATAATTGATCTCTCCAAACAATTTAGTCAAAATTGAATATTAAAATAAAAGAAAAAATATTTTAAAAATAGAAATTGTCACCTATAATTAAAAGAAAAAATATTTAAAAATAGAGATTGTCTCCTACAATTAAAAGAAAAAATATTAAAAAAATAGAGATTGTCTCACGCAATTAAAAGAAAAAATATTTTAAAAATAGAAATTGTCTCCTACAATTAAACGAAAAAATATTTAAAAAATAGAGATTGTCTCCTACAATAATAAAAAACAACCTCTAAGATGGTTTTACATGATGGAGATGACCTTTAAATTATTGTGTTCCTATTACCGTCCTTGTTATTAACATTACAATCTTCTATGTTTCACTTTGTCCATAAAACAGTTGTAGCACAGCTTGGTTATCTTAAAACATTTCAATCTTTTGTAGGTTTCGTCGATCTTAACTATTTCCTCACCAAGTTATTGTCAAGAAAATGGAATAACATGCGGCATAAAACAAATGGAATAAAATGCGGCATAAAAGGAAATGGAATAACGTGCGGCATTGCCTTCCTTCCATCAGGGATGCCCACTCTTTCGAACACTTTACCGTACTATTTTCTTTGAAATCTTCGTACGAGGACGATAAATCCATCGTAATTTTTTATTTTTTTTCAATGAAAAACATGAATACAGAAGCCGTGACGACAACTCCTCTTGCCTTTATAGCCTTATACTTGTTTTCGCATGTTTGTTTATCACTGTACACACTCAATAATTGTGTTAGTTTTCTTTGTTTACCTAATAATGGCTTTAAGTTCAGCAAAGTTGGCTACTCCAAGATGGAAGCCAACTCCAATTCAACTGGAAATATTGGAAGGAATGTACAGTAAATCTGATTGGAATCCAAAGGAAGAGCAGATATATGATATTACTAATTATCTGAGAAGATATGGAGAAATGCAAGTAAAGAATGTGTTCTATTGGTTTAAAAATAGGAGATGCAACGATAAGCTTTACAAACGTAGAAGATTGGAAGAAGCTATGGATTCAGTTATATCAAAGTCCCTCGAGACCAAATCTGGTAATTGCTTAATTCAGATAATACCTTTTAGTCGAACTAAATCATTTGTTTTTTTGGGTTGCATTTGTATGAGCTCATTGTAGAGTTTTGCATTAGCATATTAGAGTTTACTGTATTTAAACATGAAACTGTTTAAGGGATCTGTTTTGTCTCATCTTGTACGTAATAAAAAACAATGAATAACATTTATATGAATCATGATGAAATATCTTTTATACTAAACCTGCTAGTTATCATTTATATACCTTAACTACGTTTGAATAGTTTGATATTAGCCATTTGGAGATAACTGCTTCTCTAACCTTGCTACCTGCACAATCAGAAAATTCTGCGACCTGCTCTGATACCAAATGAAAGATTATTAAAATTCAAATAATACTAACTGAAAGAGAATCGATAGAAAATCTGCACATCATTGAACGAATAACCAGAATTAAAACTATGTATATTTTATATATGAACTGATGATGAAATAACAATAGTAGCCTGTCTTTTATAGACTACAAAGCTTCTCCAACGAGCAGAAAAGGAGAAAAGAATAATGAAAAAAACAAAAACAAAAAACAGAGCATCGACAGTTTCAGCTAAAAAACAAGATAGCTGTAGTCTTTATTAGGAAACTAAATAAAACCTATACTTAGCATCGCAGCTTGCAAACTGCAGATTTAAAACAGCAAAGAAATAAAAAACAAAGATTTGCAATCTCCAGCCAGCGCGTCATTCATATCTATCTTCAATCTCCCCTTGAATGATCAATGGAGGTGAGACCTAATTGATGTCAAAAAGTTATCAAACTTGTTGTTGGAAGAACTTTGGCAAAGATATCAGCAACTTGTTCAGATGAAGGACAGAACTGTAACTCCACTTGCTCATCTTGAACCAAGTCATGAATGTAATGATGTCGGATCTCTATGTGTTTCGTTCTGACATGAAACACAAGATTCTTTGTCATGGCAATAGTGCTATTGTTATCACAATAAATGGTGGTTGGATGCTTCTGAACCAAATGGAGATCTGCCAATATTCTTCTTATCCATATTGCTTGATAACTTGTTGATGTAGCTGCCATGTATTCTGCTTCTGCTGAAGAAAGAGCCACCGTTGCCTATTTTTTACTACTCCAAGAAACAACTCTAGAACCAAGTGAAAAGACATATCCAAATGTAGACATTTTATCATCCACTGAACCAACCCAATAAAAATCTGTGTAACCAACTAATTCAAACTTTTCAATGGGAGAATAATGAATTCCAATTTTTTGTGTACCACTCACATACTTCAAAATTCTTTTAGCATCTCACCAATGAGATTCATGTGGATCCTGCATGAACTGAGAGGTGAGGCTCACAACATACATAATATCGGGTCTAGCGGTTGTGAAGTACATGAGACTGCAAACCAAACTTCTATGTAGAGTAGCATCAACCTTGGGAATAACACTCTCCTTGGTTAATTTCTCACCAAGTGCTATGTGGGTTGCAAGTGCTTTGCATGCCACCATTCTAAATTTCTTCAATAAATCAGCAACATACTTGGTTTGAGAAATATATATACCTTATGATGTTTGTAGTACCTCCACACCAAGAAAATAGTCCATGAGTTCCAAATCTGACATTTCAAATTCTTGTTTCATTTCTGTTTGAAATTTCTCCATGAGAGCTTTGTTGTTACCTATATAAATAAGATCAACATAAATACAAACTATGAGAATGTCATTAACAATACATTGGACATACAAGGTTGGCTCCAAGTGGCTTCTCTTGAATCGCTTCTTCATGAAATAACTGTGAATTCTAGCATACCAAGCACGAGGAGCTTGCTTCAACCCATAAAAAGATTTCTTCAACTCATAAAGAGATTTCTTCAACTTGTAGACTAAGTGTTCTTTCCCTTGAACTTCATAATGCATAGTTTGTTCCACATAAACTTCCTCATCTATATAACCATTAAGGAATGCTAATTTCACATCCATTTGAATATTGGCGACTTGTACTATGCAACTATAGACAATATAATCTTTACTGTATCAAGTCTAGCCACAAGAGCAAAAGTTTCTACATAATCCACTCTAGGAGTTTGTATAAATCCTTTGGCAACTAATCTTTCCTTATGTCATTCCATTGAACCATCTGCATGATATTTGACTTTATAGATCCATTTCACACCAATCACCTGTTTATCTTTGGGAAGTTTCACTAATTCCCAAGTATTATTCTTATGAATAGAATTCATCTCATCATTCATAGCATTAACCCATACTGGTTCTTTCACTGCTTCTTCATACACAAAGGGTTAGACTTGAATTGTACTAAGTAAAGAAAAATTAACAACTGCAATTATATTTGCTCCTCTGATAAATATCAACCAAAGTTCGTACCTTTCTTGGAACTGATGGTGGAGGTGAATCACTATCTGAATTTGTGCTACTAGAAGAACTAGGTGAATTTGGAGGACTCAAACTTGAGCTTGTGGGGAGAGGAGGAACACTATTATCTTCCATGTTTACGATTATAGATGGATTTTGCTACACAACATCTTTCCACTACCATACTTCCCCTTCATCAAAAATCACATCCCGACTAACAATCCATTGCTTTGTGTTAGGATTATAGAACCTATATCCCTTAGTTGTGGTAGAATATCCCACAAAAGATACAAAGTTGGGATTTGGCATCCACCTTCTACCACTTTTGAACTGGAACATGCACATATGCCAAATATCCAAAGACTCGAAGATGAGCCACTGAAGGCTTGTGACCATTCCAAGCTTCCTTTGGAGTGATGTTTCAAACTTCTTTCATGGGACTTCTGTTCAAAATATATACAGTAGTGGCAACTACTTCTCCCCAAAAATTATTTGGAAGATTTTTTGTCTTGATCATGCTTTGTGCCATTTCCATAATGGTACAATTCTTTCGTTCAACAATTCCATATTGTTGAGGTGTATATGTGATAGTAAGTTGTCTCTATATGCCATTCTTGATACAAAAATCAGAAAACTTATTAGAGGTAAACTCTCCCCCTCTATCTATTCTGAGTATCTTGACAGGATACTCACTTTGTTTTTCAGCCATAGCTTTAAAATTCTTGAAGCATGTAAAGGCTTCAAATTTCCACTTAAGAAAATAAACCCAAATGTGGTGAGAGTAATCATCAATGAAAGTAAAAAAATAAAGGTTTTTACCCAATGATTTCTCTTGCATGTCACCACAAATGTCAGCATACACAAGCTCTAGAGGATATTTTTCCCTCCAAGATTTATTCACTGAAAGAATATCTCAATGATGCTTGCCAAGTGCACACCCTGAAAAAACTTCTTCTTTTGCCTTGATTGGAGGAAGCCCTCTTACCATATTCTTTTTATTGATCAAAGATAACCCTTGAAAATTTAGATTACCATATCGTTGATGCCATAACCACAAATCATTTGTAGTTGATTTGAGTGCATGAAACTTACTAAAAACTAATGTTAGAGGAAACAATCTATTCTCTGTCATACAAGCCTTTGCTACAAGATGATGATTGTTATATTTATCAAATATCTTGCAACAATTATCTTTAAACACTACTTTGTAATTTTTGCCTACAAGCTACCCAGTACTCAAAATATTTTGTAACTTTGGCACAACCAAAGTATCATGAATATGAGTAGTTTCTCCTTGCTTAGTCTTGACTGTAAGGGTACCTTTTCCCATTACATCAACCTCCTTATCATCTCCAAATTTAACTTGACTTCATACTGAATCATCTAACATTACAAAGAGATCGGATTTACCTGTCATGTGATTGGAGCAACCGTTGTCCAAGAACCAGACATCCTCTTGGTGTTCTTTTTCCAAATTCAATGTGAAAAATGTGGAATGTTTTGTATCTACAGAAGACTCTTGCATATAATTGGCTCTTGACTTATTTAAGTCAGATTTCTTCTTTTTGCACTCAGATTCATAATGACCATACCTTTCAAAATATTAGCACTAGATACTCCTCTGATCTACAGAACTTCGTCCTCATCCTCTGTTATTTCCTCTTCCTCTTCCTCTTCCTCATCCTCTATTATTAGAAGAAGACTCACCTTGAGATTTAGTGGTGTGAGAGGAAGGAGACTTTTCTTCAAGTTTTATAGAAGACTAGAAAGCTTGCACCAAATTTTTTATAGAACATTGCATAGAAGACTTTTCTTCATGAGATTGCAAAGAACCTATCAACTCTGTAACTTTGAAAGTCGTTAAATCTTTACTTTCTTCAATGGCTATCACCACTGGATCAAATTTAGGAGGACGAGATCTTAGAATTTTTTCTACAATTGTTTGTTTAGTTATTGTTGCCCCTTGAGTCCTAAGCTGATTCACAACACCTTAAGCCCTAGTAATAAATTCATGAATAGACTTAGCATCCTTCATGGCTAAATTTGCAAATTCTCTTCAAAAAGTTTGAAGTCTTACCAATCTGATTTTGTCTGTACCTTGATATGCAATTTGTAAAGCCTCCCATGCATCCTTTGATTTTGTCATACCAGCAATTTGAGGGAAAATTGAAACATCCAATGCAAATTGAATGGTGAAAAGAGCTTTGTTATCCTTCTTTCTGTCTTCTTTCAGCTGATTTCATTGTTCTTGTGTCAAGTCATTAAATGCATTCTGATCTGCAGGTTCTAGGTATCCCACTTCCACGGATTCCCAGAGTTCTTCGGATAATAGTAGGGTCTTCATTTTGATACTCCAATAATCATAGTTGTCTCAAGAAAACAATGGAAGCTTTAATGGTAAACTGTTGCTATTAGCCATTTAGAGAGAACTGCTTCTCTAACCTTGCTACCTGCACAATCAGAAAATTCTGCCTACTTTGATACCAAATGAAAGATTATAAAAATTTAAATAATACAACTGAAAGAGAATTGATAGAAAATCTGCACATCATTGAACGAATAACCAGAATTAAAACTATGTATATTTTATTTATGAACTGATGATGAAATAACAATAGTAGCCCGTCTTTTATAGACTACAAAGCTTCTCCAACGAGCAGAAAAGGAGAAAAGAATAAAGCAAAAAACAAAAACCAAAAACAGAGCATCGACTGTTTCAGCTAAAAAACAAGATAGCTGCAGTCTTTATTAGGAAACTAAATAAAACTTATACTTAGCATCGCAGCTTGCAAACTGCAGATTTAAAACAGGAAAAAAACAGAAAAACAAAGATTTGCAATCTCCAGCCAGCGCGTCATTCATATCTATCTTCAGATATTTAATAATAGCTGTATTGGTATCTTAAAAGTCATTTATCTGATGTTTTTTGCAGATTGAAGTGTGCTTTGCTTCCATCATATTTGATCATCTGCTAGATTGTATATTTCTTTGGTCACATTACACAATATAATTCTTGAGGCATATGATATAACTATTTTGTTTTTGTTTTTCTCTTTTGATCATTGGTCTTCACTAGCAGAGATCCTTGATCAACTATTCTAGCAGCAAAAAAACTATCTTCAGACAATCGTGAAAGGTATTATGCTTATGAAAGGTATTCTCTTAAGTCGTGTCTTTAACATTTTCCCTCCACAAGAAAACATTGCATACTCGAATACAAAGCCAAGGAGAGCTTCTAACTTGTTATGCTCCCTATAGCACACTCACTCATAGGATAGTTTCCAGTTTTATCAGAGAAACATTGTTGTGTTATTGTTTATTCGATAAGTCACCCTCATCACTGATATTTTACGACAATCAGATAACTGCGAGAGATTGGTTATGCTTTTCAGCTAATTATTTTGATAGTCCTGCCACAGTGAGTTATGAAATTGACTTTAAATGTTTCTGACGAATGATTCAACAATAGAATAGTGTACTCCCTCTGTTTTGATCCAATGCTCTATGCTAATTAAAAAAAGTACATCTGCAATGTTTGATAGTAGGTACACCTGTATGGTTGGCATGTGCATCATATACCTATTCCTATATTATTATTTTATGTCTCAGATTCTATACTAAAGTTTATGTTTCATATAGTACTCCTCTTGCAAAGTTTATCTATCAGATTCTATACTACTACCTCATGTAACTTTTTAAATTCCACGAGATCAATAAATTGACAAAAACTTTTGAAAACCAATACAAATGTGCAGGATATTGGAGAAAACCAATATCAGGAAACTCAAATTATTCTCAATGAATAAAACGACTAATAATACAACGAAATAAAATATCTAACCATAAACATTGAAATTTAAAAACTATTCAAGCTCAAAGATATGAAGATGCACGAATAGAGAATTAGAACTCTACAAAACTAATAATTTCATTAAATGTAATTTCGTTATCATCTGACTAATATCTTGTTTGCTTTTGTTTTGACAGTTGCCACCCAACAGCAGACAAAAACAAAGGAGAATTGCATCATTGGAGAGAATGTATTCAAGGGAAATAATAATGATGATTATACTTCCGAGAATGTTCAACTACCGTGGCGTATGAACAAGAACTCAAGGAAAAGAGGATGGGCATTGGCTAGAATCAGCAGAAGGGTTGAAGCAGCCTGTACTCCCCAGAGTATGCAATCTGACCAGCACCAAGACAGAAATGAAGCGGTACAGAGTCTCCAATTGTTCCCCCTTGAGCCAATGAATAGTTAAGTATTTGGTTCTGATTGACTGAATCCAAGTGAATAAAATGGATGGTTTGTGGTCTCAACAGAAACTCGATTAGTATAGATTGCATAAAGAATTCAAGGAATAGAGGATGAGTAATGGATTGAATTCACACAGGTCTCAAGGAACCCAACCTCCAAGTTTTCACATTTTCTTGAATGCCAATATATAAATGAAGCAGCGCAAAACTTCCAATATTTAAGATGATCAAAATTATCGGCACTCTATTCGAATCGCTTCTAATTTCGTACTATATAATGAGAGGCCTATTGCTCATTTATACTTGTGTGTAAATATGATTATAATTATGCTGATATATAGCTCAATTAATATAGAAATTATTAAATTTTTAGTTACAAGTTTTGTTTTTTTTTTTTTTTCCCTAAATAAATGATTAGATTATTGAATCCAAAAAATTTAAAACTTTTTGATTAATCTACAATAAACTAGTCCATAATCATTAAGAGTTAACATTTTTATTTGTGTTGTTGTCTCTTTTGAAATAACCAAAAGAACACGACTTGCGACTCAAGTTAAAGAGATGACTTCTATAGTTGAAGGCGATGAGTAAAATTCAATTCTAAACTAAACAAACGTACTCAAGTTGACCACCAAAAATATGGCGTTTAATGTCGAAAAACAACATTTTTTAGGGTTTTGGGGTATATCTGCACATTTGTAGGTATGAAAATTGGGTTAGAAAGTTTCAATTTATATCTATTTTATCAATTCAAGGTTTCCTTAATAATTGCAAGTGTGCAAATTAGAGCATTTTTTGTAAATTTTTATGTATTTCATGGTTTCAAGGTCTCAATGTATGATTTCACAATTATAAAATAGCTAGAAAATTATTATAATGAAATTAATTTAGGGTTTCGTGGTCCAATTACATATTTGCCTTTATGCAAGTTCAACTAAAAATTGTGCAATGAAAAAGCTTTACAACGTTAGGATGTTTTTACTAGTTTGCACACATGTAACATGGACCAAACATCCTAATATGACAAGAGAATTGGAGTTTTAGAGTTTCTTGAAAGTTTACATGCATATGCCTATGCACAAAATTTTTGGCATGATAAGATCTTCAAAGTTTGAAGAAATTCATGCATAGATGTATATATAGAATTTGGCCATAAAAGTGTGAAAAGATAAGAATTTTGGTGCTTCAAGGTTTGTCTATAAGATTATGTGGATATAATTTAGACTTGATTGACTAGTAAGATAAAATATTAGGGTCTCAATGTTGGGTCTCAAGTTTGCAATTATGTAATTTAGGGGAAAATGTTTATTTCAAATGTATTAAATAGTTTATGGGAAGGTTGAAATATTTTAAATATATTGGAATTTGATATACCTAGGGTTTATAGTTAGGTTTCTCTATATTTGAATGAACACCTAAATCCATGGGCCCTAAACAAGGTTTACATCCTTAAAGGAAAGCATGAACTTAACAAAAGGTAGATTATGATAATCAATCTAATAGATTGTCCTCAGATGAAGGTGATTATTTTGTCACAAACCTAGCTACTCCTACATCAAAAGGTAGACATTTGATAGAATGTGGTACCTATTTCTATATTAAGAATATGATGTTTGAAAAGTATACCTTGGAAGTGATTTTGATCTAAATATTGTTGGCCATGGTAAAGTCTTAATTTTATTTTTTTATGGAGAACTGAAGGGGATCAACGGTGTAGTACATACATCGTATTTATCATGGAACCTTATTTTTATAAGTAAAATAAATGATGTAGGTATGCAAATTATTTTATTGAGTGGAGGATACAAGATGGTTAGAGGAGATATGGTTATTGTCATGGGTGTTAGGATTGAAACTCAATTTCAACTACATGCATGAATTATTCAATGTGATATTTATTTAATTTCTAAATTGAAGAGATATGCAGAATATTTTCCTTCATCATTGAAACTAGCAATAAAATATGTGGAGTCTCTACTTTTGATGGTTATGCTTCTAGGTACATAAGCATGCTCATTCCTTACAAACTAAGTGCCTAGTAGAGAAAAGTAATTATGAAACTATAATGGAGAAAATTTGCACTGCTAGGAAAATTCCCCATTTACATCACCCCTACCTTAGAAAACAAAAATTTGATGATGCGATTTCAAATCCACCACCTTTCTCCATCCATTTGATAGCTAGTTTTCATGTCGGTGGAGGAATCCCTATCAGGGACATGTGTGTGCCACGTGGATTCTCACGTGCCACGCTATCATCCTGACTAGATTCATACCTCTAGAATCTATAGAGGCATTACATTTCTCTATTGGCGATGAAGTGCAACATCTCTACCACCCTTGACTAATGAGAAATGTGTCTTTTTCCTCCCTTTTTCTATTCAAATGCTCTATGATCTCATTCTTTCACTCCTTTTGGATTCCACTTCATTCACTTTAGAGTCTTAGCTTCATTCTCACACTCTCAAGCTTCTACATCACTTTTTTGTGGCTGCAAGCTACTGGTTCTTGGCTCCTATAGTCTATTTGTTGTGACAACATTGATGTTGGAGGACTAGCAAGCTCTCTCCTTCCACTAATTTCCTTGAGAACTCATAGACGTGCAGGTGGTATTATCTATTGCTATTGCTCATTGCATCACTTTATGTATTTATGTAGCATATTTATTATTGGTGATTTATCTTAGTACTATTTCCTTCCTGTTTCTAAATCGTTTTGTATACTCTATTTCTATCTAGCTATCTATGGAGGTGGAAACACCAAAGTGGGGGACTGAATGAGGTAGTCCTCCATACACAACCCCAAAATTTTCCTTGGTATTGTGTGTGTAAGTGTTCACAAGTGGTATTTTTCAAAGAATCCAATTGTAAGAAGCTTAGTTTTGCTTTGTCACCACCTCTGTCAATCCAAGAATGGTTTAGATATAGTATTCCCTCTATTATATTTCAATTTTGTATCTTTCTAGTATTTTTTGTGATAGTGTAAAATATTCAATAGTCAGACTGTTAGTAAGTTTTTTAGTGTATTAATCTATTTCTAAGACCCTCTATCCATACAAACACCAGCACATATCTTAGATGTTAGCACATGGCACTGGAGTCCATAATTTGTGCTATCATCCTTTTAACAGTGAGCAATCTAGGTAGTGCATTGAACCCTCAGAACAACCTCATCGAGACTTGTGAAACATTTAGTTTGGTAGAAGGACAACAACATCAACAACATCAAGATTTATCTTCCTTTTCAAACCCTAACATCTTAACCTTCCCAATTTTATTAGAAAACTTTAGATACATCAATGTAGCCTATTTCTCAAGACTCTCCTACAATCTAGAGTCTTGATGCAGTCAATCCCCCTCCTCTAAATTTTGGTGAACTTGGCTTGAACCTCTTGAATCAATTTCTTTATTTCAAGGCTTCTTCTCTTGCATGTGAGGTGTGTTACAAAATTTTGTGTTGCAAAGATTTACGAGGTTTACAACCTAGTCTACGACCTCTAGGCATGTTGTCAGAAGGAGTGTGACATTTAGAAATAGATTTTATGAAGGTGACCACAACTCCCACTTTCGATGAGATGGGTTTAGGAAAGAACACAAATTTCTTTAGAGAAACCACACATTTCCCTACCCCTCTTATTTCTCCTATAGACTCATCTATGGAGGAAGATGAAGCTCTCATGGTTCCTACAAAGAAGCACCTTTCCCTTATCGAAGGATTCTAGAATTTAGGAATTATTTTGGGAAAGAAAAGATCATGGCTAGGGCTGCAAGGGTGGTTAATGAGATAAGAAATATGTTGCATAAGAACCAGGTAGGTCTGGAATTCCTCTGAGGTCTCATTGACATAATGGAAACTCATGTCCCATCATGCACCTGATGGTTCTCTTTATTAATAGCTGGTAGAATCAATGACAAGCATACTAATAGGATATTAATTGATCATGTCTATGTAGAGAATGTGATCACTATAGAATTCTTATTTATGCATGAACTCTATCAAGATACATATGAAAAACTGAAAGCATGGATCAAAATGAATAATGATTTTTCTTTCCCTATGATTAGATTGATAAATATCCCTCTAAAGGTTGGAACAAAAATATTAAATGTCTCATTCACCATCATCCCATTGTTAGATGATTTTTGTGTGAAGTTAGGCTATCCATTCCTTTTCTCCATGAACTTTGTCCTGTGAGTTGTGCATAAATGCTTAAAGTTTCCATTTGGAAATGAGATATTTATAGTGCTTTCATCATAGTGACTTTAATATTATTTCTTCCCATGGGAAATTCTCATTGGATCTCTTTTGGACCGACCCTATTGAAACTATTAAACCCCATGAAGAATTATTTTTCAAATCCTATAATAAGTTTAAGAAAAAGTGCATGGAAGAATTATCCCTTAGCAATATGCCTCAACCCATGATTGAACCAAAAGTCCTTCCAAGTAACCAAGACCAATCTGTGGCAAACCTTCCACCCTTTTCCTATAAGAGACCATGAGATAACCACATAAGTTTTGTTGTCCATCCTAAAATAGAATAAGTTTATAAAGTTAAAGAGAAATTGGTTGAATACCCTCCCTTGGTTCTTTTTGTTCCTCCCTTAACGGAAGAAAATAAACCTATGGTTGATAAACCTGCTCCTACATAGAGACAACTTCAAAATCAAATAAAAAAATTTGAAATTCTAGAGAGTGTAGGTGTAGAAATTGTGCTATTTCTCACTTTTTGCAAGAAAAAGAACATCATAGAAAAAAAAAACCAAAACTTGTCTCCCACAAGGCATGATGGCTCTATGCTCTTAGCAAAACGTAAACAAAAATCTATGGAAATTATCATTAGACCTCCCATTGTAATTATTTTGGATGATGATACTGAAATTGCTAAGATTGATGAGGAAGTGAATAACGAGATAAATCTAATGATTTCCTCTTCTATGAGCTTTAATTATAATTCTACTAATAAGATTGTTGAACTTGATATGTTTCCTAGTTCAATGCTTGATGTTGTCCCTTTGGCTAGTTGTCTACCTTCCACATACACTAAACAAGATTGGGATGTGAATGACCTGCAATAGGTTGACTTGCATGTACCTTACTAGTATTTTACTTTTGAAAGGAAGAAAATCATCATCGGCTATAGTTTAGGAAATAGAACAACAATCTTCTTCACTTCTTATTCAAGGAAACCCTAGAGATTTCAATCCAAGGATGAAAAAGGGAATGTGGTCTACAATAGGGTTGTCCTAAGTTTTGATTAGAGACTAAAAAGGGGTTCACCACCAAGCTAGGGCTTGGAAAGACAAAAAATATAAATGGCATGCAAAGTATCATGCAAAACCTAACTAAACTAGCGGTCACATGCACAGGCATGCAACAATCAACTGATAGGGGTCCACCGCAAATGGGTATTCAATGGGAAGCAAGGAAGAAACTAGTTTTTGTAATGCAATGTGAACTATAAATATTGAGAAATATTTGCAATTGTTTGAATGAGTCAAAAAAGGGAAAGCATGTTAATAATTCAATATGGAATAATGTGAGGTTAGTTTATAGTAGGAGGTGAATGAGGATGAGATTTGTCGAGTACATTGTAATGAATAGAGATGTTCGAAAATCAATTTATATATTTGTACAGATAATTAGATGGATAGATAAATTAAAGCAAAGCTATGTGTGCATTAAAGGATATGAATTTGACTTACATTACATGAAGATGTTATAAAGGACTTAAATTTGGTGAAGAAATTATTTTATATCTCTACAATGTTTAATTGGAGCATTGCACAAGTTTTTAAACCCCATGTTATAGTCCACTTCTTTATTGTTATCTAACAAGTAATGCATGAGAGATTAGGAACCATTTGCATAAAACATAAAATTGTTTTTGTGTTTCCACATCAATTATTTTTAGTTGCAAATTGATTATGGAAATTCAAAATAGAATCATAGGTCATCTTCATTATTTACAATGTATCCATTAATTGCAATCTCAAGCAATTAATCATCAATAATTTTAATTACAATAATTCTTTTAAAATAATTTTAATTAATAATATTAGGAGAACTATTTTTTAATAATTTTTTTCTTAATAAATTACATTTGGTAACTTAAATACAATTTAAATTTTCAAATAATTAGTTTTGTTAATAATAATATTTTTTCTCCAAAATTCAAGGTATGATATAATTTTATATGTATTTTAGTTTAATAGTTTCTAGGCCTAGATTCACATCTATATTTGACATTTTTATCTAGTTTAATCAATGAATCACTTAATTAATATATAATTATCTTAAGATAAGGCAATGCATTGCATGGCCAACAACCATTTGTATAAAAGAGGAAATTGATCTTTGATATTTTTGTCTAGGTTAATCAATGAATTGATTGATTATTATTTAATTATATTACGATAACACAATTCTTGGGAGATTAAGAACCATTTGCATAGAACATAAAATTGATCTTTGTCTTTCCACATCAATATTTTTTAGTTGGCAATTAATTATGAAAATAATCTTAGGAGAATTATTTTTTAACAAAAATTTTCTTAGTAAATTACATTTGGAAAATTAAATACAATTTAAATTTCTAAATAATTAGTTTTGTTACTAATAATAATTTGTCTCCAAAATTTAAGGTATGATATAATCTTATATGTATTTTAGTTTAATAGATGTTAGGCCTAGATGCACATCTATATTTGATGCTTTTTTCTAGGTCAATCAATTGATTGATTGATTATGATTTAATTATTGTAAGATAGAAATGGATACTAATACATCAAAAAATTCAAGTTGTGGATTAAATAATATTTATAAAACGCATGGAACATTAAAGAATTCTCATTTTTTAAAAAGTTATTAGTGATTTCTTTAATTACTATTATTGAATAAACAATTTAATTAGTAATATTGAATAAAGGAGAGAGATAGAACACTACAATTGAGGTGCTTCACTCAAATAAAGGATTGTGTGATATAATTAAGACTAAATTAAATGATATAAATGCAACTAAATGATATAATTGATTGACTATTAATGCAAAATTGATAAAATGTGCAATGTTTGAAAACATAGTGAGGTTAGCAAAAATCTTAAAAAGATGAACAAAAATGAAAGTGAAACTAAACATAAATTTGTACTTTAGAATGTGTGCACCTGTAAAGCTGAAAATGACTAGAAAGGCTATAGAAATCTAATAAATTTGAATTTTATGTTGACTAGGACTCATTCGCTACCCTGGGCGAATTTGTCCCAAAATAGGGTTTTCTGCCCAAAAACTAGTTTCTTCTCACTAGTTATCAGGATCTGCATCTAACTCTAAAATTCACGTCATGAGGGACTCATTTTCCATCCATGGAGAATCAATCCACTTTCAATTTTCTACAAATTCATATCTATGTTATGCACCTTGTCACCTGTATAACACTTTTTAATGGAAACCCGAATTGGGATCTCAAAAAATTTCTGCAAAACAGCTTAAACTTGGTTGTCTAATGGGGGATTTTCCTTGTTCAACCCCCTATTTGGGTAATTAAACCTTGAATGGATAAAAAATTATATAAAACCATAGCCTTAAATGTGTTAAAGACTAGGAAAATCTGAAGTATGTCAAAACCCTATTCTATTGTGGTAGAATAAGATGTGCAAATGTGATTTGAATTATGCAAGACTTCAACTCTAGAAACCCTAAAACATATCAAACAAATGTAAATGACATGAAAAAGTAATGCAAACCTTAAGTATTAAGATAGAGAAAAGATGGAAGATGGGATCACTTTGAAAGCAAGTCATTAGGTGTGATTTGATGGATAGTTGCATCTCCTCAACCTAGATTTCTCCATGATTCACCATAGGAATCCATCAACAACTCATGGAAATGTTGAAAATTGAATGAAGAATGAGCTTCAAGACCTACAAAAACCCTAGTTTTTTATCCTAAAGCTTCAACTTTGCTGTAGAAAATGCAAATAAAACTTGTTGTGGATGACTCCTAAAACTTAAGCTTGGAGATTTATTTTTAAAAATGACTAACAGACGTGAAAAATGACCTAAAATGAGTATTTATTAGTGTCAACACTTAATTTTCTCGTTATTTAGACCTAAGAGGCCGATATCCACCAAAAAATTAAGTTGAATTAATTGAATAGCTGCTCAAAATTGAAATTTCCCTCAAAAGAGACTCATTCACCACCCTTGGCGAATGGGTCTCACCAATAGGGGACTCATTCACCCAAGGTGGAGAATGGGTCCCACTAGTGGTTTTTGAAGGTGGGTTTTTGAGATATGCATGAGTAATGTGTTGTTTGCTAGGATTTAAGTGTTTTCTCAAGTGAAACAAGCCTTTGGATGAAGAATAATGGATCTTAGGGGCCTATAAATGTTGTCTTTAAGGTTGAATAATGCAGGGGTGCTCAAAAGTAGGTCTAAATTAAGCGTGAAATTATCTCTTTTCTCAAGAGTGTCCAATTTTCTACAACACATATAGCCCCCACTTTAGCGCTCATATGACTCTACGTGCATATGTAAGCTAAAGGACTCTAAATAGTGCACTTTATTGCATAAAAGGATACTCATTCAAAAGATAGGAGAACGAAGCCCCCAGTGTGGTTATTTGCCAAACCACAACATTAGGAACTGCATTTTGCAACACAAATTCATTAATTGGCCAATAATCCTTTTATCCAACCCCTAGGAATTTGATTCGAGGGTAGATGTATGCCCCCCTTGATTCTACTTTCTTTATGGAGGTGAAATCAAGGTAGCAATCTAGCCATGTCGAATAAACATCATACCATTTGGAATTTCTAAGTACCATACCACTTAACGATAGATGATTGATGATGTTAGGTGCAGAATCATGATTCCAACACATCAAATGACATCGAAAATAGAGTGCCCTAGCTTTCATTATGTTGTTTTGAAGAAAAGATGCTTTATTAACTATTAAGAGAAAATAGCCCTAATTTAATGTATAAGAGTGAAAGTGATGAAAATAGGTGAAAGAGGTAGAAGAAAGTAATTTATCACTTATTATTGCATTTTACCTTCTTGTAGCATGAGAGTGAGTGAGACAAGAATATGTCGAGTAGACGAGATTAACCTTCACACTAGATGAGCTTCAAGAGTAGGTAGTACATGATGAGCTATACCATGAGGTGAGTCAATTCTACAACTTTCTCTTAGTGATTTTGTAATGATTTAATGATTTTTAATGCATTTATAGGTTAATTTAGGATCTTGGAATTTTTTTTTGCAAAGTGTCCCATTTCGTCGCAAAGTGTCCCTTTTGTTCACAAAGTGTCCCAAAAGGGGTTTAAAGTGTGTAGGACCTTTAGGAAAGCACACTAGATAAACTTTAGAACACTTGCATGATGAATAATATAAAAATTGAACATATTTGATAAATATTTAGAGTATATTGTTATGATTTTGATAGGTTCTAGCTTAGTCGCGATAGCGGCTAGGAGGGAGACGGATTAGCTTTCTTAGAGATTTAGCCCGGACACTATCAGCAGTAGAGATAGAGCATCTATAGGTAGTAGGAATCTATTGGGCATATCTGATGCCACCTATGAGATACCATGATGCCATGTTGATGGCTTTATGCAAGTGTTGGGATGCCAATACTTGTACATGTCATCTTCTAATTGGGGAGATGACCATCACCCTAGAGAATGTACATCTGATTCCCCAAGTTCCTATTCAGGGAGAGTAGGTATATATTTTTAGGGGATCAGTCATTCCGCGAGAAGGTAGACACACAGTACTGCTTGGGTGGACCTATTCATGATGAGCATATGAGAGTGTGAATCGAGCTTCCAATTCTTCTATATTCGTGAGCCCCCATTGTGTGATGAATTATAATGCATACAATGGCTCTTGTTCTCAATCCTAATGGACAAGCAACACACTTGGATGGATGATTGGTACACTTGATTCAAGGGATGTATGAGCAGAGGATAGTCTATTCTTGGGGACACTAGATCCTATCACATTTGTATTATGATCTTGGCCAATTTTTCTTTCGAGAGATCGACAGTATGGTGCACTGCACACTTCTACAAGTGTGGTACCTCAACCATATTGCATGCACCAAGCCTATCAGGTTCCCATGTGCTATAGTAGTAGGATATCCACAAGCCTTCGAGTATCCTCTATGATGCTTGTGGCAGTACAAAGATCTAGATTTTGGGAGGGTGAGATTTGATCAACTAGATGAGGACAAGATCTTATGGAGACCTTATCTACTCACACTACAATGGTCAGATAGGACAGCTAAGGAAGATGCAGATGGAAAGATTTTTAGCTAGATGACATTACTATGTTATATGACCTTTCTATTATGGGTGAGTCATGCAGAAATTTGGGCACATGAAGACACCATCGAGGTTGTGACCCTTCATTAGGTGATCAGTGTAGAGTTCCTAGAGGCCAGGTGATACCATTTGGCTCACTATAGATCATGTTCACGAGAGTGACTCCAATGATTTAGATCATAATCAGCCACCAGTCACCGACACTAATGATGTTAGCAGCACAAATGAGCATGAGGAGTGGTGGTCAGTGACATGAGCAACACCTATATTTCCCTAGGATGTCCCTATAGGTGATGCAGGACCAACACTAGATGAGGGAGATGAGCCACAGGATAGGGTCGAGCATGTACAATATAGGCCAATAGATATATTACTGATGTTATCGATGATGAGTATGATTCAAAGGCTGATCCTGACTATGAGGACTAGGATGGAGGAGAGGAGAATGAGGATGAACAATATTATGAGGAGGCTGATTATTACGAGGAGGAGCCACCCCTCAGTGAGGGTGATGAGGTAGCGACCGACAATCAACACGAGCATGGAGAGGCTTCTCACACTCATAGGACTAGATCATGTGCAGTAGATACAACAGACATCAACACCCACATTTAGAGAGAGGCTAGAACATCCTTCATTCCCCCTAGAGAGGATGAGGTTGATATTGCTCATCCAACTGGAGACATAGGTGATGACATTTGATTTTATGTAGTTACTTTAAGTGTTTGATACTTTATATATATATATATCAGGATGATGTTTATTGATTGTGTACCTTTTCTATCTTGCAAGAGTGACAAGAGACTAGTGACAATTATATCATCAAGTTGCCACAAAGATAGTCCCTACATCCATCGATGAGGAGGAGGTGGCCCTAATTACGTGCCCCCACTGATCATGGAAGAGGAGCCTAAGTCGCTCAAACCTTTTGTGAGGCTATGGGTAACATACGAGAGCATGAGGAGACAACTCCATATAGGTAAGAGTTCAGGATAATCATTGTAGACCTCAACAGAGGTTGAGAGACTATATGCATAGCTAGAACATGTACGAGTGGAGAGGGATCAGATGGAAGAGGATCGGCTTGTGGAACTTGGTTGAGTATAAGTTCTGGAGTATGCACTCAGAGTTAGCGGATCATGATCACAATCACACATGACCATCTCATAATGATCGGGGACCAAATCATGACCACCAGAGCCCAAGGGGTCTAGCTCTCATAGACCTTGGTGATTTTGTATATGATATTGAGATGTACATAATTTATATATATATATATATGCGCATTTAATGTTGTTGCAATTTTTCTTAATGTGTTTGAATGCTAAATGACTATGTGATTAATTAAATAACTTATGGTAGAATTATTTAATTAATGTCTACATGATTTAACATGATTGATGTGATCTAATGTAAAATATTTTTCAATTTCACTTTAGATACAACAATGTTGAATTAAAGAAAGTATGTTAAGTTAGATACACTTATAATTATTTTAAGGATTGAAATTAACATAGGATGAGGATGAATAGTATGAAATCTTAAAGTAATTATCAAAATATCTTTAAATAATTACCCTAGTGTTTAAGACAAACGCATGATCAGTTGTCAAGAACAAAGCAATGTGAATGTTATTTAGAATGTAACAAAATAGCTTTAGACAACACTACTTTATTAATCATACTATTCAAAGATTATAGATAATATTGACACAAATGCGTGACATTAATAGGTTCCTTAAGGGGTGTTCCATCAAGCTCAATTAAGACGTAAGCACCAGATTCATAATAGGTAGTGATTATGTAAGTTGCTAACCAATTAGGGCTAAACTTATCTTTGTCCTCATGGTCAATGTTAGTATTGTGTTGATTCTCATAAAGAACAAAATAACCCTTACGAAATGTTTGAGGAATGAAATGAGTACTATGTTTTTTATTGTAATTGTTTAATGTAAGCTTGGAGGTGGTCAAGAGCATTAATGCTCTTTTCATCAAGAATTTCAAGCTGGTGCAAACGTTGGTCTTTATAAGTGGTATCAACAATAAGGTCCTAAAGAGCGATTAATAGCATAGGAATCTCTAACTCCAAGGGCATGATTTCGTCAGTGTCATAAACAAGGTTATAAGTTGTAGTTCCTGTTGATAATTGAACACTTGTTCGATAAGCCCAAAGCACATAATGTAATTGTGTGTGCCAATCCTTATGATGTTTGTTAATAGTTTTCTTTAGGATTTGTTCAAGGATCTTGTTAGTGCTTTCAACTTGTCCATTGGATTGCAAATAGTATGGTGTAGAAAATTGATATTGGATGTTGAATGTTTCGAGAAATTTCTTCACGTCATTATTCTTAAATGGGGTTCCATTGTCAGAAACGGTTGCGGAAGGAAGGCCAAAGCGAGCAATTATGTGTTCCAATATGAAATGATAGATTACTTCAGCATTTTTAGATTGAAGAGGAATAGCTTTCACCCATTTTTTGAAGTAGTTTATGGCGGTTATTATAAATGTATGTTCGGTAGAAGAGGGAGGTGAAATTTTTCCAATAAGATCCAAACCCCATACTAAGAACAACCAAATGGGAATTTGGGAATGGAGCTCAGAAGCAGGAGCATGAATCAAATTTCTATGTTCTTGACATTTGTGACATCGTTTAACGTAAGCAAAATAGTTTTTCTCCATATGTCGCCAATAATATCTCATATAGATAAGTTTTTGCACTAACGTTTGTCCTCCAAAATGACCTCCATAGGCACTAGCATGAGCTTGCTCAAGGGCTTTAGGAATTTCAGAATCCTTTAGACACCTTAATAAGAGACCATTGAAGGATCTTCTATACAACACATCGACAAGGATCACATATTTGGCTGCTAGTTTTTCTAAATGATTTCGAGTGTTTGTCATTGTGGGGTCAGGAATGGTACCATCTTTTAAATAATTGTATATTGTGTCATACCATTCTTACAAGTCTTCTTGAGTTGTAGTCAAAATTTCTTCCAAGTGAGTGTCAATTGAAGGTTTCATGATGAGGTGAATAATGAAGGTGAAGTATGTTGAAAGATCGTGTGGGGATATAAGAGAGTTTTCACTTGCCATCACATCCACATGTCGATTGTCTTTTCGAGGAATGTTATCAATGGTGAATGATTCAAACTTCTCTAACAATTTCATTATGAGGTCCTTTTGTTTTAATAAATTTTCATGTTTAGTCTGATATGTCCCATTGACTTGTTTGATTACTAATTGTGAATCACCAAATAT
This sequence comes from Sequoia sempervirens, assembly GCA_007258455.2. Lineage (NCBI taxonomy): Eukaryota > Viridiplantae > Streptophyta > Pinopsida > Cupressales > Cupressaceae > Sequoia > Sequoia sempervirens. The sequence goes on along the minus strand of VDFB02086081.1, from coordinate 215,533,556 downwards.
CTTGATATCTTTAGCACCCATGGTGAAAGCAACTCAAAATCCTATGATTAATGCCTCATACTCAATTGTGTTATTTATACATAGGAAATTTAATCAATAGAATAGGGGAATAGGCTTTCCATCAAGCAGAATTAATACCACTCGAGCACCAAAACTTGTTTGACACTTAGATCCATCAAAATACAATTCACATGTTTTAACATTTGCAATCAAGACACTATCATCAGGAAAGGAGTCATGATTAGGTAAAGCAAGAGAAGGAGCATCAACTAAGTGATCAATTAAAGCTCATCCTTTGATTTCCTTTTGTGAAAAAAACTTAAGGTCAAACTCAGTTAACAACATCACCCACTTAGCTAAGCGTCTAGATAATTCAATTTTATTAAAAAGATGTTTAAGGGGATCAAATTTTATTATGACCTGTATTTCAGCATTTTGTAAATAATGTCACAATTTACTAGTAGGGAATACAAGGGCCAACCATTTTTTTTCAATTGGTGAATATTGAGTTTCATAATTGATTAAAGTTTGACTAATGTAATAAATAGGATGCTCTTTTCCAAGATCATCTTGTTGAGCCAACAATGTTGCGAGAGCATGGGCTGATGTTGCTATGTACAGGATAAATGGTTTGTTTGGCATGATGGGATGTAAAACAGGTGGAGTTGCAAGTTATTCCTTTAAACTATAGAAAACCTATTTACAATCCTCATTCCAATCAAAAGGCATATCCTTTTTGAGAAGATGTGTGAAGGGTAACGTGTGATTGGCTAAAGATGTAGCAAAACAACAGATAGCTTAAATTTGACCTTGTGACGTGCACTATTGAGAAATGTTCTTAGGAGGTGGCATGTTAATAATGGTATAAATTTTCTTTGTGTCCACCTCAATTTCTCTATGAGATATGACAAACCCCAAAATTTTACCACTATGTACAACAAAGACACTTTTTTTGGATTTAAGCACATATTATATTTATGTATTCATTCAAATATTTTCTGAAGAACATTTGCATTGTCTTGTCTTGTTAAGGATTTAGCAAGGATTTCATCAACATAATATTCCAATATTTTATGTATGTAATCATGAAATATCAAGGTCATCGCTCATTCATAAGTTGTTCTTGCTTTCTTTGAACCGAAAGGCATCACAACCCAACAAAACGTTCCTCAAACAGTTGTAAATGAAGTTTTGCATTGATCTTGAGGGTTGATAAGGATTTTATTATAACCAAAAAATATGTCCATGAATGACAACAAATCATGTACAATAGTTGAATCCACGATCATGTCAATATTAGGAAACAAAAAGTCATCTTTTAAAGAAGCTTTATTCAAGTCAATGTTTAGCAACTCCAACAATGTTTGAGATCCAAGGAGAATAATCAATTGGTCGAATGAAGCCTACATCATAGAGTTTTTCAAGATTTTATTTAACATGCAAGGCTACATTAGGGTGCATTTTTTGTATCTTTTGGTGAACAAGTTTAGCATTTTTAGTGAGAACGATGTTATGTGTCACAATTTTTTGGTCAATTCCCGGCATATCAGAATATTTCCACTTGGCAAAATTTTTAGGAAAATCATGAAGTAAAGTTGTAGTATCCTCTTTTTCTTCATCATCAAGGCACTTCCAAAACTTAATAACTTTGTATTTATCATCTATGTCCATTGGCACATCTATTTTATCTCCTAAAGGGAGTGCATTAGATTTAGGAACTTTAGAATCATATGGTTCTTCAGTGATCTCACTATATTTTTTCTTGGTAATTATCACAACACAAGTAACCCATTTCATTGGAGTAGTAGAGGATGTGTTATCATAAACTCTGAACATTTGTTTCAAAGTTTCATCACTGTCAACATACTGCCATGATGGTGATAAATTCATATCAAACAATTCAGTATGTTTGATTGTGAGGTTTTGTTTTGGTTGACATGTAACAGTGTTGATGTTCAAAGATGTTCATTGAGTAGCTTTTCTCGTCTTAGAAAAAGAATATCCCAATTTGGTTTTTGTCTCTTGAGTATTAGATTCTATAGGGACACAAATTCCTTGTTCATGCTTACCACATCCTTTTTCCTGTATATCCCAATTGTTTCAAAAGTTCATAACCCTTTCCATAAAGTCTTTCCATTTCTTTCAAATTAGGTAGAGGTTGATAATCTCTCATAATTTTTTTTTGTGTATGTTGTATTTTCTTCCAAATTAGAGGAGATAGATGTCGGCGAAGAGTTTTTGGAATTTTGAGTGGACATGATGGTTGGTTGTTCTTGTTTCTCATCATTTGTTTTCATGATTATGTATTCACCCATAAATGAATGTGTGAATTCTAAGGATCCCCAATCATCACCAAATAATTTAGACACTGACTCCTCAACTTGTTGTTCAACTTCTAGAGGGTCTATATTAGATGTGGGAATTAATTTTTTGAGAGGACTTGTAGTTACTTTTTCAAGATGCAAGCAACTTTCAAGCTTGGGGTCTATTTCAACTTGATAATTGTTGTTGTTATAGAAATATTTCATTATACAATGAAGGGTTGAGAGGACTACATTCATCTCATGAATCCATTGTCTTCCTAGAAGAAGATTATATGAAAGATCATAAGGCATGATGTGGATAGGACTTTGCATAGTAGCCACCCCAACTGTAATAGGCAAAGTGATTACACCGAGTGGTTGCTTTGTTGTATTGTCAAATCCTCAAATGGATAAGGAATCAAGTTTTATTTGTGACTTATCAACATGCAATCTATCAAGGAGATTCACACTACACACATTAGGCGCATAACCATTATCAATGAGGGTTCTTTTGATACCTATTCGATTGAACTAAGCAATTATCATAAAGGCTTGATTTTGTTTTCACAATTCTAAAGGAGGGAGCTCATGTTGGTGGACAGTAATGTCCAGGTTAACCTTATTCATTCTATGTATTAAAGCTGCCACATCATTCAGAGTTATACTAGGAGGAACCATAATTTTTTGTAAGGCTATTTGAAGAATAGTGTGGTAATTTAGTGAATTTTGAAGTAAATCCCAAAGGGAAATCTTTGCAGGAGTATTCTATAATTGTTCAACAAGATCATACTCCTTTGTGTGTGAGGGAAAGCGAAGAGCACTAAGAGGATTAGGTAAAGGTAAAGAGGATGGGGTTGGTTGCAGTGGTTGCAGATTGTTTTGGGTATTATATGTGTGAGAAACATTATTGTTATTGGATTGCTACAACACATCAGTTTTAGGTGGGTAAATAGTGAACTCGGGTTTATTAGAAGGATGAAGTTTATGCGGGGGTGGGTAGAGAATGAGTTGAGGTTGAATCACATTAATTTCCTTATTTTTGGATTGTTCACAACAAACCTTAATGGATGTCTTAGACGAGATAAAGTCCTTAAGAGCTTCATATAACATATCTAAGTCATTACGACTAAAAGGTTTGAGGGGTAAGTTATCGTTAATTGTTTTAGGTTGCTCATGGAAAACTTGGGAGACATTAATATTCTTTGTTGTAGGTTTTTCATAAAAAACCTTAGTGGATGACGTAGGCGAGATGAAGTCATGAAGGGATTCATCTAACAAGTGAAGGTCATTGCTACTAAAATATTTGAGGGATAAGTTATTATTAGTTGGTTTAGGCTTCTCATGACAAGCTTTAGAGGATGAAGTGAGTGAGATAAAGTCTTGAAGAACTTCATCTAGCTTGTCTACATCATCATTGCTAAGTGGCTTGGATGAGATTGTATTTCTAAATTAAATCATTTGTTTGAAAGGTTTGTTTGGTGTTTCCGGTTTGTTTCTTTTATGTATTGACAAATTTGATTTAAAATAACTAGGAACTAATAATGAAAAATAAATGTGCAAAAATCTAATACTATCCATAAATGCGATTAAGGAAAATGATGTTTATACCAATGATTGTGATATAACAAAAAGTAACTAAACTAAAACAAAAAAGGGAACTACAGTAAACATAAAAGTACAAATAAATAAATGGAATTCGTGAAACACTGATTCAAAAATTATAATGGGATTGATTCACCCAAGGTGGTGAATGAATCCCAAGAGACATATTTTTAAATTTTTGTATTTTTTTTACTTTTCTAGATAGATTCAGGTCTATACAGTGTAGTTAAAGATTGAAAATGCATAATTTTGGAATCATGTAATGAAATAAGATGCAATAATGAACTCCAAATGATGCTTTCACTAATGCAACTTTAAGAAGCCCTAGGATGCAAAAACAATGCAAAAGACAATGCAATGGAGTCCTAGGATGCAAATGAAAATGAAAATTAGAAAGATATAATGTTAAATATGTAGGTTCACAAAAATAAACCAACCATTTTGATGTGTTCTATAGACTTCTCTTGTACTCTTAGGATCTGTCACCTAGAAGGAGAGAGATACAACCCAAAAATTGAGGTGGTTCATTCAAATAAAGGATTGTGTGATGTAATTAAGACTAAATACAATGCTTTAAATGAAACTAAATGATATAATTGATTGACTATTAATACAAAACTAATAAAATGTGTAATGTTTGAAAACATAGTAAGGTTTGCAAAAAGCTTAAAAAGATGAACAAAAATGCAAATGAAACTAAACAAAAAGTTGTATTTCAGAATTTCTGCACCTGTAAAGCTGAAGATGTTTGGAAAGAACTCTAGAAATTTCATAAATCTGACTTTTATGTTGACTGGGACTCATTCGCCACCCTGGGAAAATTAGTCCTAGGACAAGGTTTTCTGCCTAGAAACTAGTTTTTACTTACTGGGTATCAGGATCTGCGTCCAACTCTAAAATTCACCTCATGAGGGACTCATTCACCATCTATGGTGAATCAATCCACTTTCAATTTTCTACAAATTTAGATCTTTGTTCTACACCTTGTCACATGTACAACACTTTTTGATGGAAACCCGAATCAAGATCTCAAAAAATTTCTACAAAATAGCTTAAAATTATTTGTCTAATGGGGTTTGTCTTGGTCAAACCCCTAGTTGGGTAATCAAACCTTGAATGGATAAAAATCTACATAAAACCCTCACCTTAAATGTGGTAAAGACTAGGAAAATTTGAAGTATGTCAAAATCGTATTGTATTGTGCTAGAATAAGATGTGCAAATGTGATTTGAATGATGCAAGAATTCAGCCCTAGAAACCCTATAACACATCAAATAGATGTAAATGAAATACAAAATTAACTCAAACCTTAAGTCTAAAGATAGAGAAAAGATCTAAGATGGAATCACTTTGAAAACAAGTCTTTAGGTGCAATTTGATGGCTAATTGCATCTCCTCAAACTAGATTTCTCCATGATCCACCATAGGAATCCATCAAAAACTCTTTTCAATGTTGAACCTTGAATGAAGAGTGAGCTTCAAGACCTGCAAAAACCCTAATTTGTTGTCCTAAAGCTTCAACTTTGATGTAGAAAATGCAAATAAAACTTGTTGTGGAAGACTCCTAAAACTCAACCTTTGAGATTTATTTTTAAAAATGACTAAGAGATGTGGAAAATGACCTAAAATGAGTATTTATAAGCATCAATACCTAATTTTCTTGTTATTGAGACCTAAGAGGCCAACATCCACCAAAAAATTGAGTTGAATTAATTGAATTCCTGATCAAAATTGAAATTCCCCTCAAAAGGGACTCATTTTCCACCATTGGTGAATGGGTCCCACCAATGGGGAATCATTTGCCCAAGGTGGTGAATGGGTCCCACTAGTGGCTTTTGAAGGTGGGTTTTCGAGATATGCATGATTTGTGTTGTTTGTCAGGATTTAAGTGATTTCTGAAGTGAAATAGGCCTCTAGATCAAGAATAATGGGTCTTAGGGCCCTATAAATGTTGTCTTGAAGGATGAATAATGCAGGATGCTCAAAAGTAGGTCTAAATTAAGCATGAAATTTTCTCCTTTCTCAAGAGTGTATAATTTTCTATGCCACAGTCATCACTAATGATTTTTTCAAAGAAGAAAGATCTTTAATATATGAATACTTTTTATAAATAGTATTTACTCCATAATTTTGTAAATAAAAGCATTATTATCCATTTTTCTTATGGGTTAGTAGTAGTATAATAAAATTTTCACAAGTAGAAAGGATTTAAAATTAGTCCATTACAAAGAAATTGAAAGTAAAAATTTTTAGATTTCCATTGATTGATTCTAGTAAAAAGATGTTCTATAATTGGTGTATGGACAAAACTAGAAGGACTTAGTTAAACCAAAATAATAAATGGATGATCAAATAGAATAAGAAAAAATAGCACTTAGAGAGGAAATATGTGCATAGGCCAATTGAAGACTAACTTACACCATCTTTGATGGAAAACAAATAAACAAGCCTCACCAGAAGAAGAATGTGATGACATGACACACATATTTTTCTTTTTTAGAATAATTGAATTAAAAGGTATGCCTTGTTTTTTGGGGAAGCGATGATTTGTTTGACTTCAAAAAAGATATTCTACCTAACCCATTGTAATAAACAAGGAAGCATTAAAAGTAACTAAGTATATGTGCAAGACCAATAAAGACAATGAGAAACTAAAAATAATTAATGGTATTTACAATTGGTTCACCAAATCTATTTATTGATATGCTATCATTATATAGTTGGGAGTTATGAACATATTTTTTTGGAGCGCCCATGTTGAAGTAGATGTATACACAACATGCAATTGAAATAATCACCATGTGGAAAATCTAACACATGTACACCAAAGCACTCTTGGCTTGCAGGGTATGCAGTCAGAAGTGTTATAAAATCCATGACAAACAACATAACTTATAATTTCTTGGCAAATGCCATGAATTTTAAAGTCATGAAAAATGCTACAAATTTTCTAACACTTCGCTACATACCATGCAAGCCAAAATAGCAGCTTTTGTTTCTTCATCTCTGTGATTTTAAATGAAATATATGCTACACAAATATCTATCCAATGAACAACATATCTGCTAACTACAATTATGCATATTTCCACCTACAAAAGCAACATGTTGATTAGCAAAGAATAGTTTCATGTTTATGAATTACATAGCATGTCATTCATTACACTCAATTGTCTATCTGGAAAGCTAGATTCTTAGGATAATTACATTCCATTGCAAAGAAAGTGAGATAAATAATTAATAATATTTATAATTGGTTCACCAAATATATTTATTTATAATAGCAAAGTTTTGTACTTACATGTACTCTTGGTGGTATTCAACAAGAGTGAGCAGCACTGGATCAACTTGTTGGACCATGAAAGAATTTGAAATAGAGAATTTACAATACACTAACTCCCTTGAATGTCTATTGTATCTGTGCAACATTATAAAGGAAAAAATACAGAGATAAAATAAAATAGGTTAGCATTATTTTTTGTAAATAGATAGAGATAAAATATGAGATTTTGAGTACGTGGAATACTGGTAAAAACTTGTGTACAAGTAATCTATTGAAGAAGTTCAAAAGAGAGATGTGGAAATAATGAAAAATACAATCGGTAGAATAGAGTATTTTTTTGGTGGACAAGTGGATGTGAGAATTTGTGTGTCAATGTATATAAGTAGCAAAAAATATATGACAATAGAATCCAAAAGCACTAAACCCATGCTCATTGTCCTCCCTACCATATTGGCATCATGAAGCCTCATGGGCCCTAGCCAAACCCCCGAGCAAGAAAGGAAGGTAAGCTCCATAGAAAATATCAAGGAATCTTATCATATATCACACAATAACAAAAATAGAGAAATTCTAAAACAACTATTAGAAAAACACTTAAGAATAATAAGTAAGTTGAAATAAAAAATTTGCAATACACGAATTTCCTTGAATGTCTATTGTATCTGTGCAACATTATAAAGGAAAAAATATAGATATAGAATAAAATAGGTTAGCATTATTTTTTTAAATAGAAAGAGATAAAATAGAAGATTTTGAATACATGGGATACTGGTAAACAATTGTGTATAAGTAATCTATTGAAGAAGTTGAAAAGAGAGATGTGGAAACAATGACAAATACAATGGATAGAATAGAGTATTTTTTTGGTGGACAAGTGGATGTGAGAATTTGTGTGTTCATGTATATAAGCCACGACAAATATATGACGATATAATCCAACAACATTCAACCCATGCTCATTCTCCTCCCAACCATATTGGCATCATGAAGCCTCGTGGGCTCTAGCCAAACCCCTGAGCAAGAAAGGCAAGTAAGGTCCATGGAAAATCTCAAGGACTCTTATCATATATCACACAATAACAAAAATAGAGAAATTCTAAAACAACTATTGGAAAAACACTTAAGAATCACAAGAGATGGTTGGAAACCCAGATTAAATAGATTGAGACAAGACAAGCAATGTACCTAACCGTTGGCTTGTTAATTCAAGGTTCGAGCTACATTATGTGGTACTAAATATTATAAACAAATAGAAATATTGTAAAAGATCTGTTAGTAAAACACTTAGGAACTTTAAAGTAGATTGTTATAGAAAACCAGGAGAAAAGAACATTGTGATACATATTGAAACAAGCAAGCTATGTAATAGTTGGTGTGACAATTGAAGATTTAAGCTACATTATTTGGTACTAAATATTATAGGAAAAAATGGGAATTGTAAAAGATCTATTAGGAAAACAGTTAAGAAATCAATATAGACAATTTGAATTTTAAAATAATTAATAATATATATAATTGCTTCACTAGATCTATTTAATGAAAATGGAAAAGTTGTGTACTTGGGTATGTGCAGGATCATCATGGAAAAAAATAGGCCCTTAAGTGGCAATTTAAAATTCAGAAAAATCAAAGTTAGGCAACTTGACATAAAAATTTGAATAATTTATCTATATTTTTTCAAAAATATGTAAGAATATAATCTGTAAAAAATATAATGTAGTTTCTAAACTACTAGGTTTATTTTAAAAAAAAATCTATTTGGTGGAAATTTGAAATTTCAATGCAGTAGTACTTAAATTTCAAGGAAAAAATAAGAAGTAGGTGGCTGTCTAACCACCCTAACGACAATAAAATTGTAAAAAAAAATTATAAGATTTTAGACATAAGTAGAGGACTCATGTCTGGATGTGATGCATATTATTTTATAATTTTTTTCCAAGTAAATAATTATTATGAATTTTTTATTACAACTTTTAAAAAATATAAAAACTCGTATGTCTGACCACCTTAACTTGGTCAAAACTTCATGAAATTTAATCTTTCTTTTTTTAATCCTATAGTATACGAAGCATAAAATGTGACGCATGTTTTGGATTCAAAAAATGTGATACCGTTTGAAAGCTATAAATGTTTTTCAATCAGCCTATCAATCAGGACTTTAGTCGTAATTCAAATAGAAAATGAATAATAATTATTTATTAAATTCAAAGTAAAGCATAATTTATATTGGTGGAAATATGAGAAGCTGCTTTAAAAACCCTTTTTGTTTCATCAATATTGGGTAAAAAAAAGTCGTCAGCCACATAACATACACAAACCCATAATATCGCCACTTTTTAGCCCATCATGATCCTACACATACCCACTTACATGTATTGTTGTTGGTGTTGGACAAGGGTAAGCAGCATTTGATCAAGTTGTTGGAGCATGAAAGAATGTGAAATAGAGAATTTACAACACACTAATTTTCTTGAATGTCTATTGTATATGTGTAACATTATAAAGTAAATAATATAGATATAGAGTAAAAGAGGTTAACATTATCTATTATAAATAGAAAGAGATCAAATGGAACATTTTAAATACATGGCATCTTGGAAAAGAGTTGTTTGTAAGAAATCTACCAAGAAAGTTCAAAATATAGTCGAGGAGACAATGGCAAATGGAATGGATAGAATAGAGTTTGTTTTCAGTAGAGAAGTATGTGTCAAAAAAATGTGTCCATGCATATAAGTAGCAACAAATAGACGACGATGGAAGGAAAAAGAAATAAACCCATGCTCGCTCTCCTCTCTACCATATTGGCATCATGAAACCTCACAAGCTCTAGCCAAACCCTCAAGCAAAAATAGAAGCTAAGGCCCATCAAAGATGTGATGGATTTTTTTTCATACGCTAGTTGAAAAAAAAGTTGGTGTAAAAACGGGCATTCTCAAACAAGATCTCTAATATTGTACTACTTTTTTTTATGTGACAACTTGATGAAAAATAATGGAGCTTGAATTTAGAATATATGTATGTATATATGTATACATATATGTATATATATGTATATATATATGCATACACACACACACACATATATATATATATATATATATGTGTGTGTGTGTGTGTGTGTGTGTGTGTGTGTGTTTTCATAGAAAAGTATTGTACAAGTCACTTATTCCATGTCTATTTTATAGAATATTGGAGGATTTTAAAATTGTTGTGCTCCAAAATCTGTGAGTTGTATAGATATATACATATATATACATGTATACATATGTATATATATATGTAGTTTGATAGGAGACTATTGTAAAAATCGATTGGAGGGTTCTAAAATTGTTTTTCTGTACAATCTATAAGTCATTTTACATGGGTGTTTGGCGTTATGGTTTTGTATGGATGGAGAAATTGCAGTTAAATCTTCTTTCTTTCATCAAAAAGTATGGTTATATTTAGTAAGGGAAAGTATACTCTGAAATTTGTGAGAAGATGTATTGATTAGGTTGTATTATCGAATGAGCTATTGTGGTGTTGGTTTGATAGCAAATTATTGTAAAAATTGTGCCTCCATCTTTGTTTCAAGTTCCCCATAACAAACTATTCTTCATGATACTCTTTTTCCCAGTTCCCCATAGCAGAATCTTCATTATTGTAGAGTGCTTAAGAATCACAAGTAAATGACAGATGATCGAAAACCCACAGTAAAAATATTCATACAAGAGAAGTAGGGTATGTAAGAGTTGAGATATCAATTGTAAATTTTAACTACATTCTTTGGCAGTAAGCCCACACTAAACAAAAATTGTGAAGGCAATGGGTAGCAATAATCTATGCAAAATGGGTATAATACCACAAAGTTAATTGGGAGTTTGAGCTATATCACTTGGTAGTAAATATTATAGAAAAATAGAGGAGACTTTCCTAGGGTTTTTAATGATGATGTGAAGCTTACATCTTGAACAAAGTATGTTGTTAAATGTGCCTCATTGGTTGATAAGAATTGCAAAAGTATTATGAATTTAGAATTGACAACCAAACTATTACATAGATTGCTTGTCTTGTATCAATATGTTTCATGAAATTCTTTTTGCCGCATCTATTCGAAGGGCCCTATATTAAATTATTCTATTGTTCTTGTAAGAAGGATTGTTTTCAATTTTTAAATTCTAAATTTTTTTCCATGGTTATTTTGTTTCGATGGAACATGTTATATGCCATGTATCAATATGTTTCATGATATTCTTTTTTTCTCATCTGTTTCAAGTTCACAATAACGAACTTTTCTTCATGATATTATTTTTTCAGTTGTCAGTAACAAACTGTTCATTATTATAGTTTGCCTCTTCCATGCTCCATATTTTAAAGTTGATTTATGATCATCTGTTATGCTCATGTGGTTCTTAAGTATTTTCTGAATAGTTCTTTTATAGTTTACCTATTTGTCTATAGTGTTTAGTGCCGAATAGTGTAGCTTGACTTTAAAATTGAGAAGCCAACTCTTAGATAGATTGTTCATCTTGTATCAATAAGGAAAATAGAAAAGAGTCATAGGTAACTGAAAGATGATACAAAAACATACCAGAGCAAAGAAATTGAAAGCAGGCCAAAGGTTTCCATCCATCTGGCATTTATGTGTGATTGTTAAATGTAATTTCAATACCTCTTACAAAGTTGTTACTTAGGATTCTTTCCTTGTAACAATATGTTCCATTGTACAACAATAACAAGATGCATTAATCCTCACATGAGCAAACACTTTCCATGCTCATTTCGTACACCGAGGCAATTGACTCAACCACCGCCAACCCTTCTTTCCAATTTCTCTTTTTTTCTATAATATTTAGTACCAAATAAGTATTATTCCAACACCTCTGATACAATTAGTCTATTTTTCTTCAATATATATATATATATACGTATATGTGTCTATCTATGTTTCCAACCATTGATTTTCACATATAGTTCACATTGTATATATATATGTATGTGTGTGTGTATATATATACATGTATGTGTGTGTATATATATATCTGTGTGTGTCTGTATAGATATACAAATATACATATATATACACACATATACATGCACTATTGATGGTGTTTAACAAGGAAAAGCTATATTCAATCGAGTTGTTGGACCATGGAAGAATTTCAAATAGCCAATTTACAATAGACTAATTTTTTTGAATGTCTATTGTATTTGTGCAGCATTATAAATGAAACAATATAGATATATAATAAAAGAAGTTAGGACTATCTATTCTAAATAGAAAGAGATAGAATGGAAGATTTTGAGTACATGTCATGTTGCTAAAGAATTGTCAATAAGGGATCTATTTGGGAACTTGAAAAGAGAGTTGTGGAGAGAATGTCAAATTCAATCGATAGAATAGAGTATGTTTTTCATAGGAAAGCACATCAAATAATTTATGTGTCCATGTATATAACTAGCAAGAAATATATGGCAATTGAAAGAAAAATCTCTACACACACAGTCAGTCTCCTCCCTACCATATTCACATCATGAAGCCTCGCGGGCTCTAGCCAAACCCTTGAGCAAGAAAGGCACACTTATTGTAAATATTATTCACAAAAAGGGAAATGGTATTGAATTCCCTAAAACATAGATATATATATATATATATATGTACTGAAATCCCCCTTTCATATTTAAAAATTTACATATAGTCAAAAATATATTTCTATATATAGAATGATATAGACCTAGGAGGCTCAAACTCAATCAAAGTAACAACCTACCTTCAAGGGGAATATAACAATATTAAAATGGACTATTAGAGAAATTAAAACCATTTCCAAAGTTAGACAACAATTAGAATCATAATTTCTCACTTTTACCCATGTAACCTAGTAGTAGTGCAAACCTAGTTTTTGGCCCCTAACTCCAATACTTTCAATAACACCTGAAAAAAAAAAGGTGGATTCAGATACCTATTTTATAATTATACAACACATCTCTTAACCACATACAATTCCTTTGGACCAAATCCTTGAAATCACCACTCTTGTGTTGACCTAATTAGGCTGATTAGGCCTAAATTACAAAGAAATCTCCCTTTAAACTTATCACAGACACCTAAAACCTTAGGTAAACATTTACCATCCCCTAAAACCTCTAAATCCACAATCAACTCTTATGGTTGACCCTTCCAACATAGCCAACTCTAAAACTCTATTTTTCTAGACAAACCAAGAGGGTTTATTAAAAGTCCCACTTGTACAAATTCCCAGATCATGCCGCCAACTTAGAAACTTGTATTTTGACCCCAATATGCTCAAAAGTTGAAGAAACTTCCCTACTCACATTGAATTTATCAAACCCTAGACTAGAGGCTCCATTTTTATATTTTTTTCTTAACAAAAATCAACAAGACAACAACCTTATCTCTCTTATTCCTTCTCCAGAACTCTAATCATGAAACATACTCTCTATTCAGACTCCCTAGGTCCCATTACACTTGTTACAGTGGTCACAGTCAGTGCATGGGCCCTTAAAACATGTTTTTGGTTTCAAAACCCTCAAACAAGGTGTCTTTGGTTTGTTGCAAGAAAACAGAGATATCTAACACCAAACTCTACTAAATACCTTCAAACCTAATGTAAAAGAGTGCTAACATAGGCCTTTACAAAATATGAATCATTACACAACAAAATCTAACTGTACAGGTCCATACAGGTTTGTAAAATGTAAAAGAACTCAAAAAATGAATGAAGAAAATAGAGAATTCTTACTACCAGTCCTCCAAATCTTCAAGCCAACATTACAAATGAGTTGTCATGCTTTTTTAAAGTCTTATCCTCTTCCAACTAATTACCAACTACCTTACAACCAATGTTTAAACTTCTAATGACCGTTGGAGGTCACAATTACACCTTTTACACATTTAATGACAACACCCTTACACACTTTGCAATGTTTTCATTTTTGACTCTCTTAATCACTTAACCTATTACAAATGGTCTAATGAGACCTTATTTACCTAAGAAACATGACTCACAATAGAAAACAACATGCTATCAACCTTGTCACCACCTTATCAACTTCGACAATTTCTTCCACATGATTTGCAAACCTTACAAGATGAATATAAAGCCCCTCAAAGTTGATTAATTACAATAGAATGGTCACATTGGACCTTATTAGGAATCACAACCTTAACTTCAAACATCCTAGAATGCACTACCTATCAAACACTTAATGAAAAAAATTAGAAAAGATAGGTGCTCCTGCACTATACACACCACCATAAAAATACTCATGTCTCATGAGTAAGGATTTGTCTTGCTCCAACCTGCTCTCCACAAAGCCAATGTTGACTTGTACCTCCTCTTGTTTGACTTGGACAATGAAAAATTGTAGTCCACTCTACCTTCTGACCTATGTACGCATGTATTCTTGTCCCCTTCTCTGAAATTAGATCAATAGGTGGTCTTTCCTTTTCCCTTAGACCAAAAAAAGTAAACTTCCTTACCTTCATGCCTCTAAACCATCCTTTACCCATGGCTACCTTTTCGTTTGCTACCATTTCTGATTGGTGATTTCCCCTAATCTCTTTTCCTTTCATTGTTGATTTACCACCTATTCCAATCATTTTCTCCCATGTCCAAGTAGCATGTTGTCCCTCATGGCTCTTTCCCTGACTATGCACTTGTTCCACTTGATTCTTACCTTTGAAATCAGGCATCAAACCTACTGCCCTTGCTTGTGCAGTCCCATACACCACCATATTTTTTAGTTTTTAGAGCCTTTTTCTGTATCTAAACCTGATTATCCTTCCACTCCATGGGCTGTAATAGGACATACCATTGTCCCAATCATGATCTCTTCCTTTTTCCTAATCTCTTCTAGCCGTGTTATCAAAAACTTACCATGAACCTTTCTTAGATCAATCTTCTCCAATGGATTCACATCATTTTTCCCCTTCAATTGAGCATGAACCTTCTTAGATCCTTTTTCTATCTTCTCAATAGGTTCAACACCATTAGATACCATTGTCTTAGCACCATTTGTAGGTGTCTTCCTTACTGACCCAACACCATAACCCTGCTCCAAATTAGAAAACATGTTGTCCTTACTGTCCTGAAGCCTTATAGGCTCCATTTTTCCAAAAATCACAACCTTATTTTTTCCTTTATCCTTCTCTTTTCCATGCAAAGTAGTAGTTTGAAAATTTGACCATCCTTCCAAATTGTATAGGTTTTTTCACAACCATCATACATGGACCCTCTATCAAATTTCCATGGCCTTCCCAAGAGCAGATGGCGACAATCCATTTGCAATATATCACATAAGAATCTATCCTTATACTCCCCAATCTATAAATCCACATAGGCTTTCTCATTCACCACTAAGGTTTGGCTATCATTCAACCAAGAAACTTTTTAGGGTGCTACATGAGGTATCTTTTCTAGATTTAACTTGTCTACCATCTCCCTAGACGCCATGTTATCTTGAGAACCTAAATCAATAACACCTTGGCATACTTTACCTTTGCATTTGCATGAGGTTCTAAATAGGCTCCTTCTTTGGCTCATATCTTCCTCTTTAGGTGCTTCCAACAAGGTCCTTCTCATCATGAATTCTTCTCCCTCCTCTAGATCAAAAGGTCTGCTTGAACTTTCACACTCATCTTCTTGGATCAGTTGTGTTTTTCTTTCACTCCTATCAATTTAAGTTGAACTCTGATTTTGAGGATACTTGAAAGTTGGGTGTCCAAATTCATTGCACCTATAACACCTACCTACAAACTCATTGGAATCTCTCCTTTGTTTGAAATTATTTCTTCCACCTCTCCATCCTCCTCTTGCTTCAGGTGTTTGGTCTTTGTTCTTATTAGCATTTTCAAGGTCTTCAATGTTTTTCCTTGATGTTAAAGTGGTGCCTCTACCCCTAGAAGTGTTTTCTTTTGTCTCCTCTTTAGTTTTTCTTATGCTCTCATTTCCATTTGAAAGCATTATTCAACTAATTTAGGTGCCAACAAGTTGATCTCATCCTCAATGTTATACCTCAAGACATTAAGGTACCTAGCAACCATTTCTTCCTCATCTTCTTCATGTCTAGTTCTTATGCTTAGCCTATACAATTATTTTGTATATTCTTGCACATCTAAATCCTTTTTTCTAAGATTTTGTAACTTCTTAAGCAACCGAACATTATAATCACAAGGAAGGAATTTACCTTTCAGTTTGGTCTTCATCCTCTACCAAGAAGTGATCTTGTTCTTTCCTTGTCTTTCCCTTTCCTCTTCAACAAAATTCCACCATAGCAAAGCATGTCCTTTCAGTTTTGTTTTAGCCTTCTTCACCTTATGCTCTTCATCATTCTCTTCACTCTCAAAGTAGTTCTCCAAAGCCCCTATCCAATCCAAGAGATCTTCATTATCAAGTTTTCCTCCATACATAGGCACATCCATTTTTCCATGCCCATCTTTCTTCATAGCCTTCAAAAGCTTCACCATTCTCACATCATCTGGATCCATATCTTCCTGTTCACTAGAAGTCTCCTCTTCTTTAGTTACACTTTCATCCTCTTCCACTCTTTTCTTTTCCTTCCAAGTAACCATCTCTCTTTTCAAGGCTTCTATCTCCTTGTCATAGTTTTCAATCTTCCTTGAAACAAAATTCCCTTTAGGAGGAATTTTATCAATTCTTCCTCTTCACCTACCTGGAAAACCAATTCAAAACACCAACACAAGATCTACAACTATGATTTGATACCACTTTGATGCATACCCAGGAGGCTTAAAGTCAATCAAAGTGACAACCTACCTTCAAGAGGCATCTAACAAGATTAAAATGGCCTATTCAAGAAATTCAAACCATTTCCAAAGTTAGACAAAAATTAGAAGCATAATTTCTCACTTTCACCCATGTAACCTACTAGTAGTGCAAACCTAGGTTTTGGACCCTAACTCCAATACTTTCAAAAAAAATTGACAAATATAACATGGATTAAGATACCCATTTCAGAATTATACAACATATCTCTTAACTAGATACAAGTCCTTTGGACCAAAGCCTTGAAATCACCACTCCTACGTCGACCTAACTAGGCTTATTAGGCCTAAATTACAAAGAAACCTCCCTTTAAACTTATCACAGACATCTGAAACCTTGTGGAATAATTCCCCATGCCCTTAAACCTCTAAATCCACAATCAACTCTTAGGGTTGACCCTTCCAACATAGCCAACCCTAAAACCCTTGTTTTCTAGACAAACCAAGAGGGTTTATTAAAAGTCCCACTTGCACATCTTCCCAGATCATGCCACCAACTCAAACACTTGTATTTTCACCCCAATATTCTAAATTTTTTAAGAAAATTCCCTAATCACATTGATTTTATCAAACCCTAGGCTAGAGGCTCCATTTTTATGTGTTTTTCTTAACAAAAATCAACAAGACAATAGACTTATCTCTCTTATTCCTTCTACATAACTCCAATCATGAAACCTACTCTCTTTTCAAACTCCCTAGGGCCCATTACACTTGTTATAGTGGTCACAGTTGGTGCATGGGCCCTTAAAACATGTTTTTGGTTACAAAACCCTCAAACAGGGTGTCTTCAGTCTACTACAAGAAAACAAAGATATCTAACATCAAACTCTACTAAATACCTTCAAATATGATGCAAAAGAGTGCTGACACATTCCTTTACAAAATATGAATAATTACACAACAAAATCTAGTTGTACGGGTCTGCATAGGTCTGCACAATGTAAAAGAACTCAGAAAATGAATGAAGAAAACACAAAATTCTTATTACTAGTCCTCCAAATCTTCAAGCCAACATTACAAATGAGTTTTCATTCCTTTTTAAAGGCTTATCCTCTTCCAACAAATGACCAACTTCCTTACAACCAACTTTTAAACTTCTAATGACCGTTGGAGGTCACAATTACACCTTTTACACATTTAATGACAACACCCTTACACACTTTGCAATTTTTGCATTGTTAACCCTCTTAATCACTTAATGTATTAAAAATGGTCTAATGATACATTATTTACCTAAAAAACATGACTCACAATAGAAAACAACATGCTATGAACCTTGACACCACCTTATCAACTTTGAAAAAAATTTCCACAAGATTTGCAAACCTTACAAGATGAATACAAAGCCCCTCAAAGTTGATTAATTACAATAGAATGGTCACATTGTACCTTATTAGGACTCAAAACCTTATCTTCAAACATCCTAGCATACAATACCTATCAAACACTTGATGAAAAAAATTAGAAAAGATAGGTGCTCCTACACCATAGACCAAGACCATTGTGGCTCATTTCACAATGCAACAAAAATCTATATATATAGATGTATGTCTAAAATACCCTCATTTGTTTCAATCTTCCTAAAACAAAATACTCAGGGTTTCTTATGACAGCCGCAGAGCTTCCTACCTGCATATGCTGGTAGTGGTGTAGTTGGTTGCCTCGATATGTGGAAGCAGAAGGAAAGTGTTTTCCCATGTGAGCAATTTTGGTTAGACAAGTCAACTCTTACATAGACTGCTTGTCTTGTATCAATATGTTTCATGTGGCTTTCAAAATCATATGTCATTTATCTCTAATTCTTAAAGTGTTTTCCTAATAGTTCTTTGACAATTTCTCTCTATCATGAAACATATTGATAGAAGACAAGCAGTCTATGTAATAGTTGGGTTGTCAATTCAAAGTTCAAGCTACATTATTTGGCACTAAATATTATAGATAAATAGGGAAACTGTAAAAGATATTTTTGTGCATTTAGTATCTTTTTTTTGCTTGGCATCACAATGGTATTGCTTTGATAGCATACTATTGTAAAAATCATTCGCTCTGCCTCTGTTTTATAGCATATTAGAGGGTTTTAAAACTGTTGTGCTCTAGAATCTGGGTGTTGTCATAATAGTGGTTTACAATTCCTGAGGGGAACGAATTTTAGCTGAAATCACATATTTTTAGAAAATATAATGATTTAAGCCTTAAAAAGTTCCATTTTAAGGATTCCAATTGAAGAGGGTTTGATCAAATCATCTTAGATCAAATTCCCTTGGATAGAACCTCGCTAGTTTTAAACCATACCTATAAATGCATCTCCTTTACACCTATCAAAATGCTGATAAAAAATCACTTTTGATTTAGCTTTTGGGGGATCAAATGAAATCATTTAAAATTTATTTCACATTATTATGGTATTCCTCAGAACAAGCTATCCAATGAATATAATTTTAATATGTTTTGGTTTTGTTATGTATTTGTTTTTTAAGTTTTATTAAACATAGGTTTTTCATCGAAAATGAATTTCTTTGTTCTTCACATGTGGAAAAATAGAAGATTATCAAAAAAAATTGAAAATATGAGTGCACTAGATATTGAAGTCCTTGATCCAACAAAAAAAAAAAAATTTGATATATACAAAAAAAGTTACACGTTATATGGTCACATGTTTCAATTGTATTTTTGTTTTACTTTGAAATTGATTAAGGAAAAATATTCAATAAAAACTATCTAACCAAGAGGAAGCACTAGATATCAGAGTTAAAATCTAAATTTGAAAGAATTTGAATTTTATCCTTCATGGAAAAAAGTTATGCGTTATATTGGTCACTTTTTAAAATGTTGTTTTCTAAAAAATCAATTTTCATGGGAGATGGAAAAAGAAGTGCAATCTGATTCCAAAAATTTTGAAAAAATATTTTTAGAATCTACAGACAAAATTTGATGAGACTCTAGTTTGCACCATCTTGAAATTCCTCACAGTTTAGCTGCTATAGGTGCCCAAATGTGAAGATTTAGTTAAAAATAATAATTTCAGTGTCAAGTTTGGCCAAAAATTGTAAACCACTATTATGGGATCACCCATCTGTGAGTTGTATATATATATGGGTGATCCCACAATACTTGTTTACAATTTTTGGGGAAAACTAGACACTGAATTGATTTTCTCTAACTAAATCTTCACTTTCGCGCACCTATAGCAGCTAAACCGTGAGGAATTTAAAGATGATGCAAACTAGTGATTTGTGATTTTTTTTTATATATTCTAAATATTAGTTTTTCAAAAAAATTGGAATTATATTGAACTTCTTTTTCCATCTCCTTCGAAAACTAGTTTTTTTCAGTAAACAACATTTTTGAGTGATGCTCACCATATAACACAATTTTATTTTCCATGAAGGATAATTTTTTTTTTTTCAAATTTAGATTTGTAACTATGATATCTAGTGCTTCCAATTGGTTTCATATTGTTTTATTGAATATTTTTTCCTTAATCAAGTTTTAAAGTCAAACCAATTACAATTCAAATATAGGCAGACCGTATAACACAACTTTTTTTTTTGTATTGAAATTCTTTTTTTTTTTGGATCAAGCACTTGAATATATGATGCACTCATATTTAAAAAAAAAAAAATTGATAATCTTCTATTTTTCCACATGTGCAGAACAGAGAGATTGATTTTCGGTGAAAAATCTACATTCACAAGAAATAAAAATTAGATATAATAAAACTAAATTTATTTTTGAAATTATACTTTTTGGGAAGCTTATAATAGGGAATACATACTTACAAAAAATAAATAAATGAATTCATTTGATCCCCCAAAAGTTAAATCAAAAGTAGTTTTTTATCAGCATTTTGATAGGTGTAAAGGAGACTCTATTATAGGTATGGTTTAAAACTAGCGGGGTTCTATACAAGGGGGTTTGATCTAATGTAGTTTGATCAAACCCTCTTTAATTGGAATTATTTAAATGGAACTTATTAAGGCTTAAATCATTATATTTTCTTAAAATATGTGATTTCAATAAAAATCAAAATCTCCCAAAAATTGTAAACTAGCTTTTTGGGATCACCTATCTATCTATCTATATATATATATATATATATATACATGTATATATATTTAGATATACATATATACATATGTAGATATAGATATATACATATGTAGATATACATATGTACATATATATATAAATATATATATACATACATATATATATGTTCCAATTCCCCATACCAAACTGTTCATGTTCTATTATCCATACTTCAAGGTTGTATTTAATGTGGGTTTTGAAACATCTCTCATTTTCCTTTGATTGTTAAGTATTTTTCTAATAGCTCAGTGAAATGCATGTATAGATTTGAGTTTGCAGCATATTCCTACTTACCAAAAATTCTATCACTATCTAGACAAGGTGTAACAACAAATTATATGTGATTGTTGGCTTGTCAATTAAAAATTGGAGCTACATTATTTGCCACTAAATATTATATAAAAAATAGGGAAATTGTAAAAAAACTATTAGGAAAAACACTTAAGAATCATAGGGAGTGTTGGAGATGTCTCGTCCAACATGACGTAACTGGTGTTTTTTTAATGGCATTGTGGAGCTTGGTAATTATGTGGGTTGGATATGGTGGATTTGGTGTCCTCGATACACGAAGGATAAATGGTAAGTGTTTTCTCATGTGAGGGTTAATGCATTTTGTTGTTGTTGTACGATGTGGGAAGATGAAGTAAATGTAGGTAGAAAAAGTAAATGAAATATTGAATTTCATGGTGTTGGAAAGTGTACTTTTATTAAGTTGCATTATCGAAATAGACATTGTGGTGTTGGTTACATATATATACATGTTTATATATATGTATATATGCATAAATATATGTATCTATGTTATACTAATAGTTATGTTACAATTTCCCTATTTCTCTATAATACTGAATTCTAGATAATGCATCTCCTCTTATACAATTACTCTATTTGTTAGCAGATTAAAAACAATGTGGGAACCATATTAAAATCAAAAGAATGGGAGCTCAATGAATGTGAAAATATATATATGCAAACACAACAATAAATTACATTCATATTTGGAAAACAAAAGTCTTAAATAAGATATAGGCATACCTTGTGGGTGTAACTACGTGTAGTATGAATAGAAGAAAAGAAGCCTGCTCTCCACCCTACCATATTGGGTCATGTAGCCTCATGGGCTGCCACCAAACCCCCTAGTAAGAACATATAACTTGTGAATTTTCTATAGTTGAAACTGGTGTTATACATTTTTAAAAATATATATAGTTGTATCATTTATGACAAATAATTTGACATGTAGTTGTCAAATAAGAGATGGCACCATATTAAAATAAACAATATGGGAGCACAATGAATGTGTGAATATATATATATATATATATATGCAAACATAGGAATAAATCATGTTCATTTTTGCAAAATAAAAGTCTTAGATAAGATGTAGGCATACCTTCTAGGTGCAACTGGATGTAGTATGATTAGAAGAAAAGAAGGTCTTCTCTCCACCCTACCATATTGGGTCATCCAGCTTCATGGGCTGTCACCAAACCCCCGAGCAAGAACATACATTTCCCACCACTATGATCAATGGTGAAGCCAATGTTTGGGCACCGTAGTTTGTTGTTTATGGATATTTGATTGTGTTTGAGTTTTTCCATCCAGAAACATAAAGACAATCAAATATCCAGAAATAAAAAATCTTAAGCATTATAGATTGTGCAAATCTCGTAGCACTAACCTAAGAATTTTCTTTAGTTGAAATTAGTGTTATACATTTTTAAAAATATACATAGTTGTACCATTTATAACAAAGAATTTCACATGTAGTCATGAAAGAAGAGATGGAATAAAGGACATATAGCCTTATCTTCTATATAAATAGAATGTAGTTGAAGCTTGTACACCATGCCAAACATGTGATCACAAAGATATTTAGTATTGTGGAGATGTGCAATTACAATTTAGAATGTTTGCAAAATAAAATGGTTCCAATCAAATATAGTTAGTCACAAGGAAAATTTGAAGTTTAGTGTGGCAAACATGTGTAATTGGTACACAATATGTAAATTAGGAAATAAAAATAGTTGTATAGTTTATAAAAAATAATATGTAATGCATCTGCAATATAAGAGATCGCATAAACAAGATGCATGTATACCTTGTACAGAGAGCAAGACAAGCTCAATGAATGTACAAATATATATATATATATATATGTATGTATATATATATGTATATATATGCAAACATAGCAATAAATTATGTTCATATTTGCAAAACAGAAGCCTTAGCATCCCATAGTGAACATTAAAAAGGCAACACACAATAAATAGAACTTAAGAACATGGAGAATAGAAGAGGTGAACTACAATAATGAATAGTTTGTTATGAGAAAGTGGATATTGATACAATACAAGCAATCTATGTGCACCGTAGAAAAATGGACCCTTGTCATTTTCATGGTCTTTTAGGCCTTGCTTCATGATGTTTGGTCTATGTTGCTATGATTTTATGTCGTAAAATGGCTTCAACATGCATATTTAGGTACTAAAATTCAAATAATGACGTCTTGTGAAGGTGTTGTGAAGTGTTGTAAGACATTTCTACACTCTTCTAGACTCTATTCATTACAATTCACCTAAAAATCACCTTTTCATCACTAATCAAGTCCTATTTTGAAGTGTTGTTGAGTCTTGTAAAAAGATTTCACACTTTTCTAGGCACAATTTCACTGTTTACACCTTTCTTATGCTTTATTTTATCCCTTTATCACCTTATAAGCCTTAATTAAGTTAATTTTTTAATGTAAGCCTGACAAACAACATTAAATACAAGATAATTCCCAACACCCATTTATAGGTCTTAGGTGGGACCCATTCACCATGGGTGGCAAATGAATCCCCCTTGGCTCCAAATTCAAAATATTTTAAATTTCCTTTTAGGTTTTTATTCAAAATCACTTGATGTCAGCCTGTGATGAGGTATTAATGGGTTACTAAGGCATGAGATTGTATAAATAAGTGTTTCTACATCCATTTTAACCCCCACCCATTCATTCAAGCATTCAAGAATCTTACAACATCAAATCAAGCACTATTCAAGCATTTTGGAGCATCCAATGATATAGCTTCATATTTTCATCAACAAGAGTTTGGTAAGTTGATAGCATTTGCTTGTTATTTATTTATCATTCTCTTTCATTTCATTATTTTATTAAGGGTTTGATTACCAAAGTGGGGTTTGACCAAGGAAAACCCCTATTTGCTAATCCTCAACCATTTTTCCCCTGTTGCATGTGTGTTTGCATACCTATATATGTAGATTTAACAAGCATTTAGGTGATTTAAGATTGGTCAACAAGTCAACTAGGTACTTCAAGTCAAATCAACCATATTTCAAGCTTGGAGAAGGTACTCTGTCCATTTCCTATAGAATTGACTTCGACAACTCCACAAGCAGACATTTCCAGATCTGGTGTTGCAGAGTTGTCTCCTAATTTCACATAATTTTTGCAAAGGACTAATTCACCACTAGTGGTAAATGAGTCCCACCTTAAGAATGAAAATATAGGTTTTGTTAGATTCTGGATCCCGTTAGTTGGAAACTTGTTTCCAATAGTTTTTCACCAATAGCAGGACTAATTCGCCATCGTGGGTCAATGAGTTCCACTATTGATTTTTAGTAATTTCAGAAAGCATTCAGACCATTTCAGATGCCTCAAATTTTACCTAGGTGCACTCTGATTCAACCTTTCTCTTTTTGTTTTGCATTTTATTCACTCTTAGTTTATTGTTTACATATCACATTGTGTTTTCCAACATACTCTAAATCTTACTTTTACATTCATAAGTAGTCATATAGATCACTTAATAGCATTTAGTTTACTTCATTTAGCTTAAATAATATCACACATAGCATAATTTGAATGAAACTGTTAGCATTTTTTGCCCTACATCTCTCCTTTTAGGTGAAAAACCCTAGAAGAGCTAAAGAAGTGCATTGGTGCGAAAAAATCTATGGTTCATTTTGGTGAACCTAAATTTTGAACACTTTGCATTTCTGATTTCATTCACATATTGCATCCTAGATTACATTTTCATCAACATTCAATTAGGATATTGTTTTGGTTTTGCATTTTAGGACTTCTCATATTGCATTAGTGAAAGATTTGTTTAGATTTCATATTTGCATTACATATCATTGGAAAAAAAATTGAAAATTTGCATTCTGCATTGTTAATTGCATTCTCAAAAGCATTAAAATCATTCTAAATTTTTTGAAAAACACAAAAAAATATCATATTGGGACTCATTTGCCACCTTGGGCGAATCAATCCCTTTGCACCTTTTACACAGTATTTTCTGGCATTTTTCTAGCATTTTCCTACATTCATATTTTTTGTAGTTACTTGTTGGTTATAGTTAGCAAAATTTTTGTTATTTGCATTTAAAAATCCTACTTTTCATTGCATTTGCATTCTTCCCATCTTTTGTGTTACTTGTATGAGTGTTTGGTGCCCCATTGATAATACTTTAGTGAGACGAAGTTCTAGACTCATGGCCTCCCACGATAACACTTTGATTGTGGACCTTGGGATCTCAAGATCTCCTACTGCTAGTATGGACAATGGTGCATTATGCATGGACAATAACACTTATATGCCTTCACCTTTCCATCTAATGAATGTTGACACCCAATACAACTCCCTCCCGCAAGAAAAAGGTCATTAATATCCATGAGGATTTTGCACATTTACAACAGGACTTGTCCCTTGACAACATTTCAACCACCACCATACCCACAATTGAAAATATTCATCATTTGATTGAAAGTGATGATGGCTTGCAAGTTATGAAGCGAATTTCTGAGATTTACAATAAACATTCCTCTTCTAATACCCAATCCACAAACATTCCTATAATCCAAGGAGGGCCTCAAGTACCTCCCCCTTCAACCATATCATCCATACCAACTTATACTACTTTGTAATCCACCACAACTATGCACCAAGTTAGTTATGTGTCTCCTTCTTTCCCAATTCCAACTAGCATTCCTACTTTACTTGTGCCATCACAAGTCCCCTCCACTACCTTCACCCCTCTTAGTGTTCCTTTCACTTCCTCTAGCATCACATACAATCGATCACCATTTTCCCTTCCACCCCAAACCATTTACCCTAACCCTATTCTTACACAACTCCTTACAACTATTTCATCCATGCAACAAAAAATTTCCACCATTTGCCAAGGTCAAACCACTCCACCCACATATCATGTCCATAGTAGCCCCTTATCCTTAGAAATTGTACAAACCCCAATGCCACAAGGGATATAAATGCCTTAGTTTGAGAAATATGGAGGTAAAGGAGACCATATCAACCATGTTAATGCTTATACAACTTTATGGAGTGATTGTCCTTGATTATAAACTCTTAGACAAAAATTTTCCAAGAACATTGAAAGATGTTGCATTAGAGTGGTTCTCCAACTTGTCCAATCATTCCATCTAATCCTTCAATGAATTGGTGGTTGCTTTCATAAGTCACTTTCGAGTTCCTATGACACCTAAAAATACCATGGCTAACCTCATGCAATGTAGAAAAAACACAAACAAAAAAGTAATTGATTTTATCTCATGATACCAGTCACTGTATGCTCAAATTGATGTGAAGATTCCTAATGCACATCTATAGAAGATGTTTATTGAAAACTTGCACAAAAACCTTCAAGATAAATTAACTATGATGAAATTCCCTTCATTCATACATTTATGCACAACCTTATGTGATTATCACAACTTGGTTTCTATTTGAGAGTTAAAGTCCACTTCTGACTGCCCTGACAAATCTGAACCACAAAACAAAAATAACACATAAAAAATTTTCAAACCAAATAGAGGCTTTCTATAGTTCAATCTGCCTCCTTAACCACAACCAACCCAACCAGTTCCAAACCAAGTGGCAGTTGTTAAAGCGGTGGTTCCTTATACTTATGGGGACCTGAAGAGACAATTTACTCCCTTACCTGATACCCTCCACAACACAATGAACCAATTGCTTCAACAACACATGATCACTTTTCCACCTATTAAACCACTTGATCCCACCCAACCATTACCACCCACCTGTAAACCTAATTCTTATTGTCATTTTCATCACTAAAATGAACATGACACCAAACACTGCAAGTGTCTAAAACATTTAGTTAAAGACCTCATTGATTCAGGCCATTTGTCTATTGCAGGTGTTAATGATCAAGGCAATAAGTATATTTCCCCCGCTAACCAAAATTTACAAATTTTCACCAATCCCATGCCTAAACACAATATCTCATTTTTCAAGGCTAGTGAACCTTCAAACACTAATGTAATGAATGTTAACACAAATAGTGAACAACATGATATAACTCCAACTATTACCCAAGTTAATCCTATGGATAAACTTGTCGGTACAATAGACATTATCCCTCGTAAGGGCCAAACTAATAAATCTCTTGATATCACTTTTCTGCTAAAGATATACTTCAAAAACTTCTTGATGTTCCTCTTTACACAGCTGGTAGAATCTATGATAAACCCATCAATGGGATATTAATAGATGTCGCATGTGGTGAGAATGTGATCACAGAAGAGTTTTTAGTATTACACGATCTTTATCAAGATTATGATAATAAACCAACCACATGGATTAAGACACATACTAGTTTTGCATGCCCTAAGATCAGATCGATCATTCTCCCATTACAAATAGGACTAAAAACTTTGGATATAACATTGTTTGTTATTCCACAATCGAATCAATTTCATTTGCAGCTAGGCCACCCTTGGCTTCGCTCAATGAAAGTGGTCCCTTTAGTGGTTCACAAGTGTGTGAAGTTTCCACATGTTAATGAAATATTTACCATACACCATAGTGGCTTTAATCCATTATCGTCTAAAGGTAATTTTTCATTAGAATCCTTTTGGCCTGAACCCATGGAACCCATTACCCCTTGAAAAGACTTCTTCATAACCTATCAAAAGTTCAAAGCCAAATGCATAGCCAAATTTTCTCTTCATAAAATGTCCCCATCAACTTCTGCTCTTCCTATCATAGATGAAACCATACTTCAACCTGAGTCTAACAACAAAAAAACCATACAACCTCATTAACAACCAAAAAAAATAGTTCACCTTCCTCATTTAAATGGCCTAGAGAAAGTGAAAACAATCTCGTCTTGCGTCCTCGAATTAAACAAGTGTATAAAGCTAGAGAGAAAGTGATTGATCCATCCTCTTTCGTTTCTTCTATTCTTCCCCTTTTAGAAGTAAAAGAACCTATGATGACTTAATCTGCTCTTATACCTCAACAAATCCAAAACATAATAAAAATAAATTGTGGTGCTAGGGAACATATATGTCATCATCATCTCCTTTCCTGTCAATCCCACATAGAAGAAAATAAAGAAAATCAACCTCTACCTTTGAAAAAAGTAATAAATGACCACCCTCCTTCTCCTGACCCACCACAAGATAGTCCAGTGTAACCTTCACAACAAAATTCAAACCAATCCAATAGCCCAAGATTTTGATACATCCTTCCTTGTAAATTACCCTTCATCCTCCTGTCATCATCAATCTTGATGATGATGATGATGATGATGATGTGATGATGGAAAAAATAGATGAAGAAGAGCATAATGATATAAACACTTTATTTTCCTCTACAATGAGCTTAAATGATAAATTCTCTCAACCAAGTGAAGAACCTGGTATGACTCCTAGTTTGGTGCTTACAATTCTTCCCTGTTTGGACAGTCAACTTCCCTCGCATTATACTAAAAATGATTGGGAGGCAGATGAATTTTTAGATGGTTGACTTGCATTCGCTTAACTAGCCTTTTTGTATTTCTCTTTTTATTTTCCCTTTTGGACTTTTATTTGTACTGTGTTCCCCTGTATCATGTGTTCAATTTTCTCTCTCTCATCGTACACTTCTTCTATTTGTAGCTCTCTTCTTCTATATGTCATACCTTTTCTTTTTCACCTTTATTTGTGTTTTCCTTTTGGGGATGACACAAAGTGTAGAGATGCCCTATTTCTCTTCCATGTTGACCCAAAAGGCCCTTTTTCTTTTATTTTTTGTTTTCCTTTTAGGGATGACGCAAAGTATTGAGATGCCCAATGTCTCTTCCATGTTGACCCAATCGATCCCTTTTTCTTTTTTTTTCCTTTTTCTTGTGTTTTCCTTTTGGGGATGATGCAAGTCATTGAAACCACAATGTATCCTTCATGTTGACCCAAAACCTCTTTCTTTTCTATTGCACTTTTTTGTTTTCTTTCTTTTCACTTGTTTTCTTCCTTTTGGGGACAATACAAGCCATTGAGACCACAATGTCTCTTCCATGTTGACCCAAAACAAACTTTTTTTTTCTTTTTTTTCGCTCTCTTTGTGTCATTCTTCTAGTTCTATGTGCTTTAGGGAATGATGACAGTTCTGAGTTGTTTTATAAAAGCATTGGAACAATGAACATACTAACCCCAAATCCATAAATCCCTTATGTGTTTGGTATATTATTTTTTGGGGGGCGACTCCCTTTCTTTTGGTTTTCCTTTCTATTGATATGATGTAGCCTTACTCAAAAACATATGACTTGGCATAGGGGCTTTCCAAGTTGGCTCTAATGTCTTGTTTTCTATTTGCATTTTCTTTCTTTCATTACTTTCAAGTAATTTCTCACAGAACGGTGTGTCACAATTTCTTTAAAGTGGGGGGCATACATTACCATAAATTCATTGCATTCTTGGTTCCTAGTGTAGCCTTGTCATTTATATGATGCATTAGTCACTTTGTGGATGACATTGGGTGTGATGTCCTTCATAAGTGTGATCTATCTTACCATATTACATTCCTCTTGGTGGCCTGATGTGACACACTGGATCTCCTAAGCTGTGAATATACTATTCTTTGATTGGTCTTCTCTTGAAGACATTAGACACAATGTTCCCTAAGCGACTAACCTTGAATAAACTTAACAAGACTCCTTTGAACATCTTTTACATTTCTACATTTTTGCATTTTTACATTCTACATTTTTGCCAACTTGCAGAATGCAACTTGCATGCCTATGGTACCTACCTTTTTTTTCATGAGTTCTAATCATACATAGCTTTGCTTGTCTCATGAAGCATGATCGAACATTTTCCTTGTGGTGCCTTATTAAAGTTATCAGGAGGTATAACTTTGATATGGTTGAGCGAGAAGCCCATATAGCAGAATGAATTTACCCATAGCCACCTTTGTGCTTGTGAGTGCATACCAACTAGCATATGTAACTCCCCTTTTGGGCTTTCTCACCCCACAGACAACCAAAAGTTATATGGCCCCAGAGTGAGTATACTTGGGCCTTCTCACCTAGTGGACCACCATGATTTTTGTCACACCAGAGTGAGTATACATTCTCTTTTAGCCTAGATCTAATCCACAACTAGTTGGATAGATGGTCGAAGCTTCATTTGATTCTCAAAATTTGAGTGTTCCTTTGTTCTTATGCTTAGTTTTCCATGGTATCTTCATCCTGGGGACTTGATCATCCCTCTTGATCGTGGTATTCCATCTTGCTAACATAATTACATTTAAACCCTCCTCTTGATATCCATGGCTACTTTAGTGTGAGTTTGAAGCAAGTTCATCCTCTCACTAAAGTGGGGCTAAATGCACCATAGAAAAGTGGACCCTTGTCATTTTCATGGTCTTTTATGCCTTGCTTGATGATGTTTGGTCTATTTTTCTCTGATTTTATGTCATAACATGGCTTGAACATGCATACTTAGGTATTAAAATTCAAATAATGACATCTTGTGAAGGTGTTGTGAAGTGTTGTATGACATTTCTACACTCTTCTAGGCTCTATTAATAACAATTTACCTTAAAAATCACATTTTCATCACTAATCATGTCCTATTTTGAAGTGTTTTAAAGTCTTGTAAAAACATTTCATGCTTTTCTAGGCACAATTTCACTATTTACACCTTTCTTATGCTTTATTTTACCCCTTTATGCCCTTATAAGCCTTAATTAAGTGCATTTTTTAATTTAAGCCTAACAAAAAACATTAAATACAAGATAATTCCTGACACGCATTTTTAGGTCCTAGGTGGGACCCATTCGCCATGGGTAGCGAATGACTCCCCCTTGGCTCCAAATTCAAAATATTTTAAATTTCCTTTTTGGGATTTTATTCAAAATCACTTGATTTCGGCCTGTGATGAGGTATTAACGGGTTACTAAGGAAAAATATTGTATAAATAAGTGTTTTTACATCCATTTGAACCCCCGCCCATTCATTCAAGCATTCAAGTATCTTACAACATCAAATCAAGCACTATTCAAGCATTTTGGAGCATCCATTGATATAACTTTAGATTTTTATCAAGGGTTTTGTAAGTTGATAAAATTTTCATGTTATTTGTTTATCATTCTCTTCCATTTCATTATTTTATTAAGGGTTTGATTACCAAAGTGGGGTTTGACCAAGGCAAACTCCTATTTGCTAACCCTTGACCATTTTTCCCCTCTTGCATGTGTGTTCGCAGACCTATGTATGCATATTTAACAAGCATTTAGGTGATTGAAGATTGGTCAACAAGTCAACTAGGTGCTTCAAGTCAGATCAACCATATTTCAAGATTAGAGAAGCTACTCTTTCCATTTCCTGCTGAATTGACTTTGACAACCCGACAAGCAGACATTTCCAAACTTGGTGTTGCAGAGTTGTCTCCCAATTTCTCAAAATTTTTGGAGAGGAATGATTCTCCACTAGTGGCGAATGAGTCACACCTTAAGACTAAAATATAGGTTTTGTTAGATTTTGGATCCCGTTAATTAGAAGCTTGTTTCTGATAGTTTTTCACTAGTAGCAGGAATAATTTGCCACCCTAGGAAAATGAGTCCCACTGTTGATTTTTAGTAATTTTAGAAAGCATTAAAACCATTCCAGATTCCTCAAATCTTTTCCAAGTGCACTCTGATTCAGCCTTTCTCTTTTTGTTCTGCATTTTATTCATTCTTAGTTTATTGTTTGCATATCACATTGTGTTTTCCAACATAGTCTAAGTCTTAGTTTTACATCCATAATTAGTCATATAGATCACCTAATTGCATTTAGCTCACTTCATTTAGCTAAAATAATATCACACATAACATAATTTGAATGAACCATTTAACACTTTTGGCCCTACCTCTCTCCTTTTAGGTGAAAAACCTTAGAAGACCTAGATAAATGCATTGGTGTCAAAAATCTACAGTTCACTATGTAACAGTTGGCTTGTCAATTCAAAATTCAAGCTACATTACTTGGCATTGAATATTGTAGATAAAAATGAGAATTTCTAAAAAACCTATTATTTTTAAGTTTCAAAAATCCTAATTTTTTTTACATTGGTGTAAAGTACAAACATGACATTCACTTGTACCTTTGCATTGCTTTCAATTTTTTTTTCTCTGTGTATGTGTTATTTTTTTTTGGATGGAACATGTTATATGTCTTGTATCAATATGTTTCAAGACATTCTTTTTTCCTCATTTGTTTGATGTTTTTGATAACAAACTATTCTTCATGATATATTGTTCTTTTCAGTTCCCCATAACAAACTATTCATTATTATAGTTTTCCTCTCCTATACTCCATATTTTAAACCTCTATTTAATGTGGTTTTTTTTCTATAATATATTTAGTATCAAATTATTGTTATTCTAATACCTCTTATACAATTCTCTATTTGTCTTCAATATTTACCACCAAAGGACGTAGCTTGAATCTTGTATCAATATGTTTTAAATTTTGTTAGCTGTGTATAATTTTAAAGATATGGGAAATGTTTTCTTTAAATAAAAACATTTACAATTGCATCATATAATTTTTGACATAACCTAAAGAAAATATGTATCATCATAAAGAACAAGGTTTTAATAGTTGAATTAGCAAGCTGAAAATATAGCTCTATAAGTATGGAGAAGTGTAGTGGGCAGAATACAATATATTGTGGTTATGTACCAGCCAATGTATGTTGGTGAAAGGAAAAACCACAAAACTCATGCTCATTCTCCTCCCTGCCATATTGACATCATTAAGCCTCATGGGCTCTAGCCAAACCACCAAGCAAGAAAAGTATGCAAGGCCCATCAAAAATTTAATGGAGACATATCATATATCACACAATGGTGAAATAGGGGAAATTTTTCTATTTCCATATATGATTTCTTATATTGCACTATTTTTTTTTCATGTGACAACTTTAAAAAGATGGATATGTTGATAAAGAGTTGCCAATAGATAATTTTTTCCATAAGCTGAAAGGATAACTTTAGAGACATGGAAATATGTAATGTGTAGAATAAACTATGTTTATTGTGCTCTAGTGCATCTAAAAATTCATGCACTCATGTATATCATATATTGCACAATGAAAAATTTGCAAAAGAAATCCATGTTCTCATAGATGTTTTCCTTTTTTGTACTGCTTTTTTTGCTGCAACAACTTCAAGGAAAAGAGAATGCAAATAAAGAATTGGGCAAGATGGGACTTGTCTATAATGTTGATAAGTATAGGGAAAGAAGAATATATGGAAGGTCTTGTTTGAAAAAAAAAACAATTATGTGGATGAAATAGCTAGATATCATTAAAAGGAAGACATCAAAGGAATATGAAAGGTTTTGCTTCAAAACATAAATTACACAAAAATAAATTTATAAACATACCTGATTTTGATATGCTCTAGAGCCTATCTAACCATGCAGGAAGAAAATATTTGAATGTATAACTTAGTAAAATATAATTTTATAAAACAAACCTTGTTTATGCTTACAGTGACAGTCATCTTTTAGGCAACAACTATCCCACAAATGGGCTTCATATCTCCTTGAGGCCAATATAATATTACTGCAAAGCAACATTTTATTTGAATCTATCAAAATGTCTCTCGATTGTTAGATGTGTATGAAGCGGGAAAAATAAATTGGAACGCAACTTATATCAACAACAAGAGGCTAAATGTTGTAGGCTATGGATCAAAACACTCGTAGCACGCTCCAATCTGCTATCTAATAGAGGTGCATGGTACCATTTTTCAATAGTTTGCTATCAAAACAACCACACAGTGGGTGATTTTCACAAAACAACTAAAACAATATACATCCTCAAACTGAAATATTCAATATTGTATTTACCTCCCCCACCCCAGCAAACAACAACAGGATGGATGGGCAATGTGGCAAAAATTTCATGGACTTTTATCATATACTAGGCAAAAATACAATGTAGACAAGGACATATATTTTTGAACATAATATACAGGAAGAACGAAACAAAAAAATGGTCAAAAGAGAATTCTAGAGGTGAACATTTTCCAGCTATTTGAACCACATAAAACCAACTGAAAAGGTGGGAAGAACACATAAGAATATGTGCAAGCAAAGCATTAAGGACAAATAAGGAAACTTGCCGTATATAGGCATAAAAAATGGAAAATGCAATATAGATTTAGAATTTTAAACTTATTATTCAAATCCAACACATTTTTTTTTAGAATGTTTCTACACTATGTGCATACATAGTTTAATATACTAGGATGTGGGTATGTGTAGGATCATGATGGGCCAAAATGTGGCGATATGATGGGTTTTTGTAGTGTATGTGGTTGACAACTTTTTTTTTACCCAAAATTGATGAAACAAAAAGGGTTTTTAAAGGAGATTCTCAGCTTTCCACCAATATAAATTATGCTTTACTTTTAATTTAATAAATAATTATTATTTATTTTCTATTTGAATTACAACTAAAGTCCTAATTGATAGGCTAATTGAAAAACATCTATAGCTTTCAAACGGTATCACATTTTTTGAATTTGAAACATGTGTTACATTCTATGCTTTGCATACTATAGGATTTAAAAAAAAAGAAATGAATTTCATGAAGTTTTGACCAAGTTAAGGTGGTTAGACATAAAAGTTTTTTTATTTTTTAAAATTTGTAATAAAATTTCATAATTAATTATTTACTTGTAAAAAAATTACAAAAAAATGTATCACATCAATACATGAGTCCTCTACTTATATCTAAAATATTATAAAAAATAATTATCATTTTATTGTGGTTAGGGTGGTCAGATGGACACCTACTTCTTATTTTTTCCCTGAAATTTAAGTACTACTACATTGAAATTTTAAATTTTCACCAAATAGATATATTTTTTAAATAAACCTAGTAGTTTAGAAACTACATTCAATTTTCTACAAATTCTATTCTTACATATTTTTGAAATAATATAGATAACTTATTCAAATTTTTATGTCAAGTTTACTAACTCTGATTTTTCTAATTTTTTTGCCACTTAAGGGCCTATTTTTTCCATGATGATCCTGCACATACCCATGTCCAAAAAATGTTACTGACTTCTAGAACTTTTGGTACATATATATGGGTATATGCAGGATCATCATGGAAAAAATAGGCCCTTAAGTGACAAAAAATTAAGAAAAATCAGAGTTAGGCAACTTGATGTAAAAATTTGAATAAGTTACCTATATTATTTCAAAAATATGTAAGAATAGAACTTTTAAAAAATTGAATGTAGTTTCCAAACTACTAGGTTTATTTTAAAAAATATATATTTTGGTGAAAATTTGAAATTTCAATGCAGTAGTACTTAAATTTCAGGGAAAAATAAGAAGTAGGTGTCTGTTTGACCACCCTAACCAAAATAAATGATAATATTTTCTTATAATATTTTAGATATAAGTAGAGGACTCATGTCCCGATGCGATGCATATTTTTTGTATTTTTTTTCGATGTAAATAATTAGTTATGATTTTTTTATAAAAACTTTTAAAAAATAAAAACTCATATGTCGACCACCTTAACTTGTCAAAACTTCATGAAATTCATTTCTTTTTTTTTAATCCTATAGTATGTGAAGCATAGAATGTGACACATATTTCAAATTCAAAAAATGTGATACCATTTGAAATCTATAGATGTTTTTCAATCAACCTATCTAGGACTTTAGTTGTAATTCAAATAGAAAATAAATAATAATTATTTATTAAATTCAGTAAAGCATATATTGATGGAAAATAAAGAAAAAAGTTTCAGCCACATACCCCCTAAAAACCCATATCACTTTTTGGCCCATCATGATCTTGCACATACCCATATATACATACATATACATATACATACATACACATATACATATACTTACACTTTTTGTCCTTTTTTTATTGTTTGTAGTTATCTCTATGCATCTTTGGCATTATACCCGGTGCTATCATAATAGTGGTTTACAATTCAGAGGAACGAATTTTAGCTGAAATCACATATTTTTAGAAAATATAATGATTTAAGCCTTAAAAATTTCCATTTTAAGAATTCCAATTGAGGAGGGTTTGATCAAATCACCTTAGATCAAACCCCCTTGGATAGAACCTTCGCTAGTTTTAAACCATACCTATAAATGCGTCTCCTTTACACCTATCAAAATGCTGATAAAAAATCACTTTTGATTTAGATTTTGGGGGATCAAATGAATTCATTTAAAATTTATTTCAAATGATTATGGTATTCCTTAGAACAAGCTATCCAATGAATATAATTTTAATATGTTTTGGTTTTGTTATGTATTTGTTTTTTAAGTTTTATTAAACATAGGTTTTTCATCGAAAATGAATTTCTTTGTTCTTCCCATGTGGAAAAATAGAAGATTATCAAAAAAAAAATTGAAAAATATGAGTGCACCAGATATTGAAGTCCTTGATCCAACAAAAATAAAATAAAATTTTTGATATATACAAAAATTTATGTTATCTGATCTTGTGTTTAAATTGTAATTCATTTGACTTTGAAACTTGATTACAAAACAAATATTCAATAAAAAACTATCTAACCAAGTGGAAGCACTAGATATCAAAGTTACAAATCTAAATTTAAAAATTAGAATTTTATCCTTCATGGAAAAAAAGTTATGCATTATACGATGTGCGTCACTTTTTAAAAATGTTGTTTTCTGAAAAAAAATCTATTTTCGTGGGAGATGGAAAAAGAAGTGCAATTTGATTCCAAAAATTTTGAAAAAAATATTTTTAGAATCTACAGACAAAATTTGATGATACTTTAGTTTGCACCATCTTCAAATTTATCACAGTTTAGCCGCGATAGGTGCTCGAATGTGAAGATTCAGTTAAAAATAATAATTTGAGTGTCTAGTTTGGCCAAAAATTGTAAACCACTATTATGGGATCACCCACCCATTACCATAGGAGCAATTGCAGTTAAATCTATAAATATTTGACTAATGAACTGTATAACCCATGATTACAATTATCCAAATTTCTATCTACAAAAACAACATGCTCACTAGGGAAGAATAGTTTCATTTTTATCAATTACATGCCATGAGCTTGATGCACAAAGGCTTCATGAAACATTCTACACTCTTGACACCCTACTCCTTAATCACATCAATTGTTTCATAAAGCCTTTGTGCATCAATCTTATTCCTCCCATCATGAATGGAAAGTAATTGCTCGCGCAAGGGTTAATGCATGTTGGTGTTGTTGTATGGTGACACAAAAGGAAGCAAATGTTGTGTTCAATGTTGTACTATGACAAAGTATAAAAGGATACATGGGAAGAGGGTCAAAATAACATTGGGTTATTGATATGCGAACATTATATGGTTGGAAGTGATAAACATTTTTGTTTGGACCAATCACGCTAAAGTAGACATATATGTGGCATGTAATCAACATGATTGCCATGTGGAATAAGGAACTCATAAAGTGTCATACCAAGCAAAACATATTCAAACATAGAGAATAGAATAGGTGAACTACAATAATGAATAGTTTGTTATGGGCAAGTGGTGAAAACAACATCATGAAACATATTGATAGAAGACAAGCAATCTATGTAACAATTGGCTTGACAATTCAAAATTGTAGCTACATTGTCTGGCAGTAAATATTATAGAGAAATAGAGAAATTGTAAAAGAGCTATACAAAAGCACTCAAGACTGACAAGTAAATAAGAGACGACCAAAAACCCACATTAAGTAGAACCTTAATAGAGGTATGAAAACATACACAAATGTAGGAAATTGAAAGCAACCCAAAGGTATAGATCAACACCATGTTTGCATTTCATAGCGGTCTACAAAATTTTAGAACTTACAAGAGGTAAACTATTGAAATAAATAATTTGTCACAAGGACCTTCAAATAGGCGAGGGGGAAAAATATGATGAAACATATTGATTTAGGACAAGCAATATATGTAACAGTTAGATTTTCAATTCTAAATTCAAGCTACATTATTTGGCACTAAATATTATCGACAATCAAGAAGATTGTAAAAGAAATATTAGAGAAACACATGAACACCACAGGAAACCGGAAGATCACCAACGATCCACATTAAACATAAAATTATGATAATGAATAGTTTGTTATGGGAAAAATAATATTATGAAACATATTGATAGAAGCCAAGCAATCTATGTAATAGTTGGCTTGTCAATTCTAAATTTCAGCCACATTATTTGGCACTAAATAATAAAGACAAATAGGGAGATTGAAAAAGGAACTATTAGGAAAACACTTCAGAGCCACAGGAAAATGATAGATGATTAAAAATCAACATTAAATGGAAGATCATCAGATGTTGTTTATTGTTTTAGTTATCTATGTTCATCTTTTCTGTTACACCCATTAACATAGGAGAAATTGTCGATTAACATAGGAGTGATTGAATATATATGTATATATGCATAGTGTTAGTGTGAAAGCATAAACATATTGGAGATAAAATTAGTTTGGTGGTTGTTAAGTATTATTCTTTCTGATAGCTCTTTTATCTATTCAATTTATTTGTTTGAAGTTTCCGCTAGGATTTTTGTCATCCCAACTATGATTAGGATTTTTTCATGTAATAGCTCTTTTACAATTTCTCTATTTATCTTTTTTTTTTGCATTGTGAAACGAGCCACAATGTTCTTGGTCTATATATATGGATATATATTTCTACCTCTGTTGTTGGTCATATTTCTTTTTTCAAGCCCAATTCAAATGAAGAACCCAATCCTAGTGAAGAAATTGTTGTTACGGGTATGTGCAAGATCATCATGCACAAAACAGGCCCTTAAGTGGCAAAAAATTTAGAAAAATCAGTGTTAGGCAACTTGACGTAAATATTTAAATAAGTTATCTATATTATTTCAAAAATATGTAAGAATAGAATTTGTAGAAAATTGAATGTAGTTTCCAAAATACTAGGTTTATTTAAAAATAAATAAAATCTATTTGGTGAAAATTTGAAATTTCAATGCAGTAGTACTTAAATTTTAGGGAAAAAATAAGAAGTAGGTTATCTGACCACCCTAACCATGATAAAATGATAATATTTTTTTGTAATATTTTATATATAAGTAGAGGACTCATGTCGGATGTGATGCATATTTTTTGTAATTTTTTCCAAGTAAATAATTAATTATGAATTTTTATTACAACTTTTAGAAAATATAAAACTTGTCTATCGACCACCTTAACTTGGTCAAAACTTCATGAAATTTATTTTTTATTTTTTAATCCTATAGTATGTGAAGCATAGAATGTGACGATGTTTTGGATTCAAAAAATACTGATTTAAAAGTTATAGATGTTTTTCAATCAACCTATTGATTAGAATTTTGTCGTAATTCTAATAGAAAATGAATAATAATTATTTATTAAATTCAAATTAAATCATAATTTATATTTTTGGAAAGCTGAGAATCTCCTCTAAAAACCCTTTTCATTTCATTAATTTTGGGTGAAAAAAAAGTCGTCAGCCACATACCCTACAAATATTGCCACTTTTTGGCGCACCATGATCTTGCACATACCCTTACACCTTCTTTAGATACTAATAGAGTTTTAGTTTGGAGTGTATTCGAGCATGCTTGAAATTCTGTCAGTATGTCGGCAAGGTGTAACAACAATTTCTTCACTTGCATTGGTTTCTTCATTTGAACTAGATTCTTTACTTTCAATATTGTTTGTAAGTAATTTCATATACATACATGTCCACATATAAAAAAATTTGGGGGAAGATTTCAAATCACATCAAAAAACTTAAGAATCACAGGAAAATGACACATGATCAAAAACCATGAATTTTCACAATTTAAAAAATTGAAAACAATCCTTCTTACAAGAACAATAGAAAAATTTTCTACAAGGAGCTTCAAACATATCAGGGAAAAAGAATATCATGAAACATATTCATACAAGACAAGCAATCTATGTAACAGTTGGCTTGTCAATTCTAAATTCAAGTTGCATTATGTGGCACTTAGTATTATAGACAAATAGGAAAATCATAAAAGAACTATTAGTTAAATATACATACATATATATATACATATACACATATATGCATATATATATATATATATATATATATATATATATATATATATATATATATATATATATATATATATATATATATTTATTTATTTACATACAATGTGAACTGTATGTGAAAATCAATGCTTCAAAACATAGACAAATACATATACGCATATATTTATTGAAGACAAATAGAGTAATTGTATGAGAGGTATTAGAATAACAATTATTCGCTACTAAATATTTTAGACAATAATTGGCACTAAATATTAAAGAAAAATAGGGAAATTGCAAAAAGAACTCTTAGAGAAAAAATTAAGAACTATATGAAAATGACAAAACTCAAGACACCAAAAAGAGCTTTAGACTACGAGAAGATCATAGGATGCACAATTAAGAGGACATTTTCTGATCATTTCGTAGGATAGAAAATACTTAGAAAAGCCTCTATTGTTGCTCACATTTTTTTTTCGAACCCAGTTCAAAACAAAAAGGGAAATTGGAAAAGAGGTATTAGGAAAACACTTAACAATCACAGGAAAATAACAGATGCTCGAGAAACCCATATTTATATTACATATATACATATATATACACATGTATATATATATACATACATACGTATGTATACATACAATGTAAACCGTATGTGAAATATCATTGTATTGCACCAATTTCCTCATAGCATAAATAAAATGTATATACGTTATTTTAAACTCTTTTTAAAATCATAGTGTACATTACTACAAATAAGAATAGGATACACATCTGTTTATCGATATACATATCCATATATTTAAATTCTAGTTGCATTGTCAAACGAGCCACAATGGTCTTTGTCTGTATATATGGATATATATATCTGCCTATATAGCTATATTTTCAAATATGGATTAGGCAATTCAATACATATGTATATATAGATATATATGTGTGTGTGTGTGTGTATGTACTAGGGAACTCAATACAATTTCCCATTTTGTCTATGATATTCAATACCCAACAAGTGTTATTCTAACACATCTTATAAAATTTCTCTATTTTTCTTCAATATCTATAGCCAAAAAATGTACCTCAAATCTTATATCAATATGTCTCATGATATTCTTTTTTTCTCATATGTTTCAAGCCCCCTACAACAAACTACCCATGCCTTCTTATGATAGCAGTGGAACTTTCTATCTACATGTCTTAGTAGTGGTCAGGTTGCTTGCCTTGACATGCACTACCAAAACAGCAAGTGTCTTCTCGTGTGGGAAATTTTGAATTGATAAGCTAATTCTTACATAGACTGGCTTTCTTGTATCAATATGTTTAATGTTTGCTTTCGATCATCTATCGCTTACCTCTAATTTTTATATTGTTTCTCTAATAGTTCTTTTACAATTTCTCTAAATAAAATAATTGTATAAGAGGTATTAGAATAACACATATTCACTACTAGATTATATTATAGATAGGAAAATGATAGATGGTAGAAAACGCACATTAAATAGAACATTAAAATATGGAGAATAGAAGAGGAAAACTATGATAATAAATAGTTTTCTATGGGGAACTAAAAAAAGAATATCATGAAGAACAATTTGTTATGGGGAACTTCAAACAGTTGAGACAAAAAGGTAAATTGGAAAAGAGATATTACAAAAAGACTTAGCAATCACAGGAATATGAAAGATGTTCAAAAACCCACATTAAGTATAACTTTAAAATATGGAAAATAGAAGAGGAATACTACGATAATGAACAATTTGCTATGGAGAACTAAAAAAAAGAATACCATCAAGAATAGTTTGTTATGGGGAAATTCAAACCTGGTCCAGAAAAAAATAATATCATGAAACATTTTCATATAAGAGACATAACATGTTCCATCCAGACAAAATAACCACGACAAATAACAATTTGTTATAACGACCTTCTACACAAATAGAGAAATTATAAAAGAGCTATTACAATAACACTTAACAACTTTGATACTAACCCTCTACATATATTTTATATGCAATCACTCCTATGTTAATCTGCAATTGCTCCTATGTTAATGGGTATGCCACCAAAGATGCATAAAGATAACTACAAACAATAAACAAAGCGTAGAAAAATTACTAACCCTAACCATATTGTTTGATGAAAGAAAGAAGATTTACATGCAATAAATCCATCCATACAAAGCCATAATCTCTTTGAATTCTCCAAAATGGGTATAATGTAAAAGTTAGAAACACATAACAAGGAACAATAAGTAGAGAGTGAAAGAAATGAACAATAAATTAATAATTTACACAAAATACCTATGTAAAATGACTTACAAATTTTAGAGCACAATAATTACAAACAATAAATGAAACAAAAAAAAATTACTAACCCTAACCATATTTTTTGGCAAAAGAAAGAAGATTTAATTGCAATGAATCCATCCATATAGAGCCATAATCTCTTTGAAGTCTCCAAAATGGGTATAACATCAAAGATGCAAACATATAACAAGGAACAATAAGCAAAGAGTGAAATAAATGAACAATTTATTAATCATTTATGCAAAATACCCATGTAAAATGACTTACAGATTCTAAAGCAAAACAATCTTAAAACCCTCCAATATGCTATAAAATGTGGTTGAAGGCAACAATTTTTACAATAGTCTGCTATCAAACAAACACCACAAAGGCTCTTTCAACAATGCAACTTAATCAATATACTTTCTCGCTCATTTCACAACACATCAGTGTTAAAACCCTCTAAATTTCTATCAAAAGGAACAATAAGTAGAGAATGAAAGACATGAAAAATAAATTAATCATTTATGAAAAATACCCATGTAAAACATGACTTATAGATTCCACAGCACAATAGTTTTAAAAACCTTCCAATCTACTAAAAAATGGAGCCAAAGGTGACAATTTTAACAATAGTCTGCTATCAAACCAAAACCATAATGGCTCTTTTGACAATACAACTTAATGAAAGTATACTTTCCCACACTGTAAAATTGAATATTGCATTTACTTCATCCGCCAACATCATACAACAATGACATGATGCATCAACCCTCATGCGAGCAAACACTTACCATTCAACTTCTACATATCAAGGCCACAAACTCCACCACCACCAACCCACATAATTACGAAGCTCCATGTCACCAAAAAAAAACCCACTCAAGTCACTGCTGCCTGAGACATCTTGAGTGCTGGAAAATCCAATTCATGGCTGGGCTGACAAAAATCCTAGCCGAAACTTCAAACAAAATAGTTTGTCAGCTAATGACCTAAGAAATGAATCTGAAATACAAAATGACAAATTGAGAATGAATAGAGGGGAACCTGGAAGAAGGATGAGGTCAAAAAAAGCTCCAAAACCCTGAAAACCTATTGTTTGGTGCCCAATAGGATTCATACACCAGTCAGGATGAGCCAGTCCCAGACTAGGGTTTCTATGCCAAAACTAGAATCTGTCAATGTATGATTTGGATCTCCTAAAATATGGAAAATGTGCTATATTGAGACTCATGTTCCACAAGTGGCATATCAGTCCCACTCTACTTTTTTGGAGGGTTAGGACCTAAATTTTCTCTCCTATCTCTGCTCTTCCTTCCACACTTCGTTTCTAGAAATTTGAAACCTTGATTTGCAACCTATAGGTAACTTTCTGTGAAGATGACAACCATGTGACAACTTGTTGACTTTATTCAACCTTGCAACCTAGTCTTCAAAGTATTTTCAAGCTTCAAGACACCTAGATTTATAATCACACATGTAGGGAGAGATAAACTTGTTGATTGCTAGAAAATAGGGCTTTTCCCTGGTCAAATCCTATTTAGGTAATCAAACCTTGTGATGAAATAATGAACTATGAACATGAAATATGAACATGAAACATGAAATATGAAACATGAACACTAATACCTTGAATGATGTCTTGAGATGTAAATCAAAAGTCTAACATGAAGTTTCCATGTAGAATGTAGATCTTGATCTTGAATTGGATATGTAACAAT
Organism: Sequoia sempervirens; assembly: GCA_007258455.2. NCBI lineage: Eukaryota > Viridiplantae > Streptophyta > Pinopsida > Cupressales > Cupressaceae > Sequoia > Sequoia sempervirens. The sequence goes on along the minus strand of VDFB02086081.1, from coordinate 215,489,129 downwards.
TCTTGCAAATGGATCTTTAATTCTACATCACAACACTAGCTTAACAAAATGCTTCATGCTTTGTGATCTTGACATGATGATGGATCCTAAATTGTTGCAACAAATCATGAAGAAATTTTCCCTTGAATGCTTTAAAATGCTCTTAAATTTCCTTGAATACTCTTGTAGGCTCTTGTAATCATAAAATTGCTATTAGGAATGCTCTCTTGACAGTATTAGGTTAGTTTATCACTTGCTAGGTGAAAATGAGTGAAACAACCTCGTATTTATACTTATTTATGTCAAATTTCCTAAAATTATGACACTACAAGCTAACATCAGGTCTAGGAGAATAAAATCACACCAAGAATTTGAATTTAATTTAGATTTAAGTGATGCAGGACCTATACACTAGTTGTGTCTTATTATTCCCATTAGGCTAGGCTTCGGGATACATTTTTTAATAAATACTTAAATTTATGTGAAATCCAAATCTGGGCCCTGAAACCTAGGTGGGACTCATACACACAAGGTGGCATATGAGTCCCAAATCACTAAATTTGAGCCATTCAATCCAAAAACACATGTATTATGATTGGATAATGGTAATGTCAGGATTATCCTCAAAAATATGCATTAATTAAGGCTTGTGGATGCAAAATAAGATCAAATAAAGAAGCCCAATTTATTAATGAAACCCTAGATTAGTGTGAAATTGTTAGGATACACTTTACAACACCCTAAATAAGGAAACATTAGGTCTATTTAGTTTACAAGGGTCCAACTAGTATTGGCATGGTGTGATGGTTTATAGGTGGCATTGTTGTTCTTGCCACCAAGGTTCAAACCCCATTGGGATGGTATTATTGAATGGTTGTATCCGGTTCATAGCTCCGGTCAAAAGCATTTACCCCTTGAATAAAAAAAAAAAAAAAGTTTACAAGGGTCCTAAATTTAATGTGAAGGTGTAAATGAATACACTTTAGAACACTAAATTAAGGAAAAGTTTGATTTTTTTTAGCTTAAAAGGGCCCTAGATCTAATGTGAATGTGTAAAAAACATTACAACACTACGTGATGGTCCATTATAATTTTACTCATTCCCAAATTAAGTGTGAAAATGTAAGCGACAAAATTTTCCACGCTACAACTTTGTTTTGCATGTTTCTTTGTGTGATTACATGTGCATAATGCGATACCCCATACTATTTTGTTTGATTTATCTCTCTCTTTATGTGCATTCCTCTATACCTACATTATACTATATGTTGTAAACATTTATCTTTATGCTTGTCTTATGTTTTTCCTTTTGGGGATGACACAAAGTGTCCAGACATTTAGGTCTCTTCCATGTTGACCTGAAAGCTTTCTTTTTTTTTGCTCTCTATGTGTCATTCTTCCAGCTCAACAAGTATTTGGGGAATGATGACATTTCCAAGATCTATAATTACACTGTAGCAAAGATATACTTACCTCAAATCTATAGATCCCTTACGTGTTTTTGTGGGAAACCCCTTCCCCTTTCATGATGCAACTTCATTTGGAAACATATGACTTGGCATAGGTCTTTCTGAGTAATCTCTCATGTCCCCCTTATGGATAGCATTGAATATTGACTACTTTAAAGTTATTTCTCACAGTAATGGTGTTATAAATTCCTTTAAAGTGGGGGCATACATCGACATCCTCACTTTCTTTGTGTGGTTTTCTTTATTCTTGTGATGTATCCTTTTCTTGGCGGTGTCATTGGGTTTGATGTCCTCTAAGAGTGTTAAATTTATTATCATATGAATTCCCCCTTTTTGGTGATGCTACACATTGCATTCCCTAATTTAAAAAACTTTTATCTTGGACTTGTCCTCTCTTAGAGACATTAAGCATGATGATCCCTAAGAAGAAGACCTTACATGAACTAAGTGAAGTCCCTTTGAACAAATCTCTATTTGTATTTTTTTCATAAGTGTTTAGCATAATACAAATTTTTAACCTTTTGAAGCTTAAGCCTACCCATAAAATAAAGGTCACCAAGCATAAAACACCTTGCTTTCTACTCGACCCTTACCCATGTTCATAGGTGATTATCATAACGCAACTTGTTAAGTCTTATGGAGCATGAAACCAAAATTAATGTATTTCCTTATTGAAGTTGTTAGAAGGATATCCTTGATATGGTATTGGAGCCTAATAATATTCTCTCATTTTCCACCTTCCATGGGTCTCACCTAGTGGGCGGCCTGAGGTTCCATTAGCTTGTGTGAGTATACACATAATTTTCATAGAAGACATTGAGTTCTACTTATGAACAAATAGGACAAACAGTCATGTTCCACATCACATTGGGACAATTAAAGCTTGATTCTCCCTTCCCTGGACAAAAAAATGTGTTCCACATCACGTTGGTATAGTCAAAGCTTGATTCACCTTTCTCTTCTCCTGGGCGTTGATATTGTATGATTGAGTATCTTTTTAATTGCTGCATAAAAAGTGTCTCGAATGTCTACTATAGTGTGAGTTTGACATGGGGTCATCCTCTCACTAAAGTGGGAGCTAAATGTAGTGTACAGGAAAAAATATCCCTTTTTCACACTTAATTTGGGAAATATTAATGATAAAAAGAACTAAATTATGCCTTAATTTAGTGTTGTAATATGTATTTTACATATTCACATTAAGTTTAGGTCCTTTTAATTAAAATGGACTTAATTGTGTCTTATTTTTCATGTTGTAAGGTGTACCTTTACAATTTCACACTAATCTAGGGCTTCACTAATTAATTGAGGTTAAGTATGCATTAATTGGCCCCTTTAATTCAAATCCAAGCCTAATTAAATGAAATTTTTGAAGGATAAAACTTGACACTCATTAATGCTATATCATAACACTTAACATTAGAGAATATGTTTCCTAGGTGAGTGACCTACGACACATTTTCCCAAGGGTGAATGGGTCCTCACTTAGGCCTAAGATGCAAATTTCAAATATGTTTTGACAAATTTTCAATGATTTCAAATGTGTATTCACATGAATTGTCTTGTGCTACTTGAATTTTAGGAATTCATGCTAACATATGTATAAATAAGAGATTATTTCACTATGTTTCACCTAGAATATTTTAATGAGATCAAGAGAAATTTTAGGGTATGTGAGGGATCATCATGGAAAAAAAGGCCCTTAAGTGGCAAAAAATTCAGAAAAATCAGAGTTAGGAAACTTGACGTAAAAATTTGAATAAGTTATCTATATTATTTCAAAAATATTTAACAATAGAATCTATAGCAAATTGAATGTAGTTTTTAAACTACTAGGTTTGTTTTAAAAAAATAAAAAATTATTTGGTGAAAATTTGAAATTTCAATGCAGTGGTACTTAAATTTCAGGGAAAAAACAAGAAGTAAGTGTCTGTCTGACCACCCTAACCACAATAAAATGATAATGTTCTTTTAGAAGATTTTAGATATAAGTAGAGGACTCATGCCCCAATGTGATGCATATTTTTTTGTAATTTATTTCTAAGTAAATAATTAATTATGATTTTTTTATTACAAATTTTTAAAAAGTATAAAAACTTGTATGTCTGACCATCTTAACATGGTCAAAACTTCATGAAATTCAATTTTTATTTTTTTAATCCTATATTATGTGAAGCATAGAATGTGACGCATGTTTTGGATTCAAAAAATGTGATATCTTTTGAAAGCTATAGATTTTTTTCAATCAGCATATCAATCAGCACTTTAGTCATAATTTGAATAGAAAATGAATAATAATTACGTATTAAATTCAAAATAAAGAATAATTTATTTTGGTGGAAAGCTGAGAATCTCCTTTAAAAACCCTTTTCGTTTCATCAATTTTGGGTAAAAAAATAGTCGTCAACCACATACGCATCATATTGCCACTTTTTGGCCCATCAGGATCCTGCACATACCCTTTAAAAGATCATTATTAGAGCATTCAAGAGAATTTTCAAGGAATTCAAGGGAATATTTATAAAAGATTACTGCAGCAATCAAGGTCATATTATCATGTCAATGTATTCTTTCGTCATGCATGTTAGTTGAGCTAATATATTGATGTGGTGTTCAAGATTCATTCAAACATTCAAATGCATTATTTCAAATAAAATTTCATGATCAAGATCCACATTCATTGAGGCCATTTCATGCAAGTTGTAGATCCATATTTGAAGGTTCAATCAAGGGTTTGGTGAGTTGTGACATTGCATTTTTTCATTCACCATTCCTTCATGCTATTTCATTTCATAACAAGGTTTAATTACCAAAATGGGGTTTGACCAAGGCAAACCCCCATTCACCTAACAAATAACATGTTTTTCTCTTGATGTGTGATTATAGGTTTTAGGTGGAAGATCTCTTGGAGAGAAAAAATTATAAAGCTGTAAAAATTATCACTATTCTTGAAAATTAGCAAAAACTAACCTATAAAATTTGATTTTTGATTTTTGATAACGAGATTCAAGAATTTGAGAGTTCTCACACAAGAGAACAAAACCCATAAATAGATTTTCAATAACCCTACCGAGGACCCATTCATCATAGGCCGAATGAGTCCTCACTAAGCTTTGAAAAATCACTTTTATTGATTGGTACACAACATTTTCCCATTCTCAGATTTGCAATTTCATTATTGGTTCCATCATAATTGAGCTTAATCTATTAGATTCACTTTGTAGAAGGAAATTTGGAGTTTTTTTTTCTATTTTAAATAATTATCTTCAAAGTGTTGTTTGACTTATACCCCCATCCTTGCATAAAAGGGAAACTCGCATATTCATAACTTGATTTGACTCACATTTGGGTTATTAGTCATTTCATTGTTTGGATCTCATTTCATGAATGAAATAGTGGAGAATAGATTATTTACTATCATTTTGGTGAACCCCTCTTTTACATTCAATCCCCCAAAACAACCTATTTTCCTATTTTTCAGTCTATAACATAACATATTGCTTTCCATGATCGAGCACCTATAAATCCACTTTTACAACCAAGCTTTGAAGACCAAGAACCTATAAGGGACTTTTGCATCAACCTCCTCAAGACCAAGCACCTAGGGAGTCCTTTAACATTAGGCCCTATAGGACCAAGAACCTTTGGTGCCCCCTTTATAGGACTAAGATCCTATGAAGGGCTATCTCTTTAAAGGACCAAGCACTTGTAAAGCCCTTTTTTCATATTCTATGGAACCGAGCACCTGTGGAGCCAATTTTTGTAGGACTAAGCACCTGCATAGGCTTTTCTCACCTTCTATAGGACTAAGTACATGTGGAGCCATATCTCTCTCTCTCTCTCTCTCTCTCTCTCTCTCTATTTCATATCATGATTTCCCTGCAGGACTGAGAACTTATAGTGCTACCTCTTATACGTCTAGGTATTCCAGATCCAAGATATTCTTCATCCAAAGTTTTGTTAGAACTTCTAAAGTCCTAATGGATTTTCATCCCCATAGGTCTTGTTAGCCTTTGATAAACCCTTGTATTCATAAGAGAGTAGGGTTTTTAATCAAGAAAATGTGCCAACATTATATTTTCATGTTGACCGGTTCAGTCAGTTGTCGGTTTCTTAAGTGATCCTTTGAGCCATCTGACATGTTTGCTTACCAACCCCATTTACCTGATCAACCGGTCATCCTTTTCCCACCATATCAAATCCTTTCTAAAATGGGGTTTCAAATTTTAACCCAGTGACTTAAGGATTAAGTCATTAACCCTATGGCAATGGCACCATCGGTTAGGCCAAGTCTTGTCCATTTAATGCTAATGTCATGTATTGTGTAGTTTTCAAGATTTGGATATTTTGAGATCATATCTAAATCGTACCCCGCCAACCTGCGGGAGTTAAGTGCATGCCAAATAAATGAAGTGAGGTTAGCAACAAGCTAACATGTGTCGTAGGTACAGTGCAGGACCCACCTCCTAATACTGCCCCTATCTCTCGACATGTTTGATAAGCCACCAAGATCAATTAGGGAGAATGATCCTCACCGTTCCCCACTAGCTCACCAAATAAAGGTGAATGATAATTAAATCCAATGAGATCATCGAGATCTTGACACCTATCCCTCACTCACTCAGATAGTGGAGCCGACACATAGCGATAGTTTCATCTGACATGGATAGGAATGATTAGTTGAAAATAGTTCAGTGAAGCACCGCTGGAAATCAGAGGTCAAACACAAGTTGGTCATTCGATCATCCATCAAGACAAAAGATCAACGAATCACATTCAAAGCTGGAAAGTGACACTTGATGGTCATTTCTACTCTTCAGAGTGATTGATTTTATCTCAACTCATTCGGATATGCAAATACAGATAATCATGACGAATAATCAGCATATTTCCATGCAAATGGGAATTAAAAGACACCAGTACATCTTCCAACAAGATGCTAAAATTATGAATGTGTTATGAATACTAAGTGTGAATGCCATTGTTTAACCTGATAAATACAGTGGAGGTGGTTCTTATTTGCGTCATTATCCCTCAAAAGTTAAATATTTTTTGGGGTGAGCAGTTATCAAGAGAGAAAGATGAGTGGACCAGCAAGAAGGTCAGTTCATTTAAATTTACAAGGGTCTGGCCTTGGTTCGTAGGGTGCTGCTCCTACTATGGAAGTGGGTATTTCTTCCAGGCATAAATTGGTGCCAAGTAGATGTAGTCACTGACTTTAATTTCAGGGTGGTGATGTCGAAGATGTGGGCAACAAAGGAAAACTTTCAGTGCAATCTTTGACTGGATCAAAGCAGAAAGTGAGGTATGGGCATGGCTCCTATGGGCACCAACATTCTCCCATCAACCTTACGAGCACCTCCTCTAACAACTATGATTTAGAGATTGATTATGCTTATGTTTGGTACTTGGCACTGTTGAATGAGGGCTTTCCCTCAGACGAGGAGGTGATCTCTATGTTGCCGCTAGTAATCAAAACCCCAAGTGCACATACTGGGAGCATTTCTGGAAAGGAAAATAAGGAAGAGGAAGCCGATGTTTCTTCTCTTCCTCTTGTAATGAAAAGAAGTGGTCGAGTATACCATGGTCATGACTTTGGTCATGATGGTGTGAGTAGTAAATGAATTTTCCGCATGTGAAGTCTTCCTTGTGCTGGTGTTTATGAATTTCATTGTGGTGGCCCTTTCCTATGCATTCATGGCATATTTTGATGATTCAATATCGGTCATGTGCCTTCGTGGAATCTTTGGTTGCCTGGTTCGTGAAGCTCAAATGGTGACAAGGGAGTTTTTGGTGGTACTTTTCTTTCTCTTCCTCGGTGGTGGTTATATTTTAGGATCCCTCTTGTTATACTAGTTTTTGCAATTTCATCATGTGGGATTTTTGAAATTCAAATCAAATTCAGCTGAAATTTTCATGAAATGATCATTTTACAATGTAACTGCATTTGATTCTGAAGCTTGTTGCTCCTTGTTGGTATAAAGGGAATTCAAGTATCAAATGCAAAGAGACAGAATACAACATTCAGGGGCTATGGTTTTTGGTAAAATACATATAGATAGATAGGAATGGGATAGTTAGTCATCTTTGGGTTTTATGAATGAACTATGGCAAGTACCTTCAATGGTTTTTTAGATTTGATGCAAGTATAAGTGAATATACGTAATTCTGATACATTTCTCTCCTTTTGCAAGTTTGAGATGAATTTGGAATGAAATATTAATGATATTTTTGTTTTTCTTGTAATCATTTGTTCAAATGCATGTCTCATTTATTTGACTTGATTCAAGTAATCGACTAAATACTTAGATGGGGATGTGAATTTTAATTTATTTGTAGAGAATTTGATAAGTAGTTGTGCATCAAAAAATTTGAGCTCCATAGTGCAAAGTATTATGAGGGTAGTCTATTTCATTGTTGGATCATTTTTGTTTTACTGATTCTTGCTTATGTGACTCCATTTTTCCTAATAAATATGACACTAGTCTATTCCTTAATGATTTTCCTAAGGGGTTTATCAAATAATTGTTCAATTGACCAAACTCTAGCTAGGGTGCCAATTTATTTCAAAATCATTGATTCCATTATTTATTTGTGATAATTCTTACTTGAGGTGTCATGATTTGGATGAATAGATAGCACATTACTTAGAAGCAAGCCAATTTCCTAGTAACTGTTGCAGAGTTATCCTTTGTCATTATCAATCTATGCAATGATGTGTTCAACACAGTTAAAACTTAAGTGATATATTAGGAATACCCTCCTTGGTCCCACAAAGCCTAACGTGTAGGAGATCCCAGCCTTTGGATAGATCTTGTTAGTTGGCCATTCATTTCAAGAGTCTTGAGTATAGGAACCAACTATTCCTTAGAGATATCTTGCTTGTACTAGAAAAAACACCAACTAAATGGAAACTGTGTTGGGGAGTTCTCATTCTCCAAAGATGCATATATAAAGTGTAGAGTCAAATTATTATTTATTTTGAATGTCCTTAAATTATTGGACATGGTTTTCATTTTGTATGTAGTTGGCATCAAAGTATTTGACTATGACTCTATTGTTGGAGATAGCCCAAAACCTGGCTTATTTTTGCAAAAGTAGTTTCATCTTATTTGAAGCTTTATCATGTAAAGAGAGATGGTGACTCTAACTCAAAGAACCTATTCAAGTATATATCAATCGTTCAGATCCTATTTCCTAGTGATAAGAAATACTTCATAGCTGCCAAATCCTAGGTATTCTTGTGAAACTTGAAAGAATTTTGAGAATCTTTCAGATATCATCATAAATTTTTGATACTCGACATAAAGTGATTCCCTAATAGGTGATTTGGCACTAGATCAGGGAATATTCAAAGAATTTAAGAATACTTATTATATGTAAGATGGAATTTATATAAGAAGCATGTCATATTGTAGATCTTAGATAGTTGTGTAAGGGATATTTTTGCTAAGATCTTGAGATTATATTTGTAAAAGGAATTGAAGTAGTTTTGAATAAATTGTATAAATACTTTAGAATTCCATTTTAAGAATTAGGGGTGAGTTGTCAATTTCTGCCACCTAGTACAAATATGGATAGAAATACACAAGACAAACACTCTGGGGTCCATCAGGATGGCTTCTGTAATGATAGGTACAGAGTTATCAACTTTGACAATATTTGTGGCTACCCAAATGTTCTACTATCTAATATTAGAGATAAGATACCAAAGTTCAACAATGAAAACTATCAATCAACAAATCAACATCTGCAAGAGTTTGTAGATGTAGTGGATGATTATGAAATTGACAAAGTTGAAGATGTAGTGATGAAACTTTTTGTTCAGTCACTAAAAGGAGATGTAAGAGATTGGTTCTCTTTCCTACCTATTGCCTCAATATACTCTTGGAATGAACTTAAGGATGCTTTCCTTGAGAAATTTGGTAATAGAATCAACCTAATTTTGGTAAGAAAGAACCTTATGCAAATCCACATAGGTGAAGATGAATTGGTTCCTACATTCAATATTCGATTTGCAAAAGCAATAAGAGATATCCTTGAATACATAAGGCCACATGATGTAGAGTGATTAGTAGTATACTTAGGAGCATTTTATAACAAGATGAGTATCTTGTTGAGAGACAAAGAACCAACTACATTAGAAAAAGCTTACCAGGAAGCTATGAGTACTGAGAATAATTTGAAATATTCAATTATGAGAAAACCTACAATAACCAGTCCTACGTGTTCTAGTAGTGTCTAGACAATCCAATTGGGTCAATTAGAAAATAAAGGTGTTTACCATGATGAGTAAATTTTAGAAATTGTGCTTACATCCTCTGCAAAGGTTCAGAGCAAGCATCAACCTCTAGCCAACCTGTCTGGGGAGGGATGGATTTGATGTTATCTATTAGGAAGTTATATGAAATAAAGAGGCATACGGATGAGTCAGCATATGACTTATTTTCAAGGATTTTGGAAACTTTGGTGGAAATTCCTATAGATTTTAGGCCAAGTGAGTAGATGTGTATAAATATATTTTGTGAAGCCTACACATCAGGATCAAGCCAATGTCTTGAAGACATGAAGCCCCAAAGCATTAGTCAAGTGGTTGATTGGATTAGTATAGTTGAAGAGGTTAAGCATGGTTGTGTCTCCCACTACTTCTCACAATTCAAATAGTGATTGTTACAATGAGGAGAGATATACAGTAACACTTCCAGATCCATGAGAATCCTTGGTAGCAAGACAATTAGCCATTGAGTGTTGTCATTTCATAGACAGTCTAAGTATAGATACTCCTGGTAGTGATGAATATGAAGAAACAGAGTGTGAAGTCAAGGAGATCATATCTATTTACTTTCCTACAGATGCCTCAAGCCATGAGCCTACATATGAGATGCATGAACCTGCAAATATGGAGTATGTATGACTTCATCCTATGTCACCTGATAGTAAGATGCTTTTGGTGTCCATGACAAATCACAAGTAAGGAGTCAAAGAGGTGAAGTTGAATTTACACAATCTTCAAATGAGTATGATTCTCCTTATGAATTAGATATTTAATCCTTAGCTTCTAGTAATGGGTATGTCAATAGCCTTGAAGGGATCTTCTTTCTAGGAAGTGAACAATTCTCTTCATGTGAAGAATTTTCAGAGCATGGATCAATTGTTAATGGAATAAGTGATGAAGAAGTAGGTGAATCTGCTTCTCTCTGTTCCTCAAGTGACTGCATTGATTTTGAATGTTGGGAGGGCCAAGTTCAAGGGATTTCCCATGATGAAGATGATGAGATACATCCAATTATGTCCAAGATATGGCACAAATCTTTATTTGATAAGCCTACACTTGATATCAAGAGGATAGAAGGAAAGATTTCTATTGGTGTAGAAATAATCCTCTATTTGAAGATAGCTCTGATAAACCTTTGCTTGACACTACTAGTACATATGTTGCAGAAGATATGCATAGATACTATGGTGATAATGCATTTGAAAATGTTGACCCTGATTTTATAATCTTTCACGTGAAAGGAAAATCTAGTGGCACAGATATGGTGAAAATTATCTGTCAACAAGGGATAGAACAAGTGGTCCATGAGGATCACATTGGAAGGGTTTCATATTTATTGGAAATCCAGAATGGTCAGGTCTCATGTGTTAAGGAAGATTGTGATGATGATGGATATGTGGATGCTTCTGATTTTTCTCCTGCAACCACTCATACTATGCTCAAGAAGGGGGTTGAATTCTTACCAGCCTATGATTTACAGTGCATTAAGGAGAAGGGTAAGGAAGAGAGTATTCTCTTTGGTGATCAGAGGACTAGTTAGGTCGAGTACATTAATGTTCCAATGAAAGAGGATTTTTCTAGTCAGTATGATTTTGTAGTGGAGTTTTTTGCAGATACTCCTTACCTTTTGGATATGATTATGAATTTCTTTTCACCCACCAAAGATAATGCTGATGAGAAGTACATGAAAGGTGTATATGGTTTTTTTCCCCTTTTCCTGATTTTATGAAAGAATTCTCAAATGTAAGCCAAAATAATTATGAAGTTTTCAAATTTGAGGAACACTTTAAGGGTGACATTACACCTCATTATGATGTTGAATATGAGAGTTTTGTATTTTCAATAAAATATGATGAATCTATGATGAGAAAGGCTAAATTTAGAAGTGTTGCCACATATGTTATGGTCAATACTAATTGCAATGAGGTTGGACACCTAGAATTGTATAACATTCATGAGAATCCAGTGATGGTGAGATAGGATAAAGTGTTTGACAGAGGTAAAAACTTCCCCTAAGTTTTGGGGACCCTACACCTCCAATTTGAGGATTGAAGCCAAAGGTTCATATGAGCCTTCTATGATGAATTATATTGTATGCTTTGTAAATTTTTTGTATATAGGGTTTGGTGTGTTTTCTTTTCCTTGTTGTGTTTGCTTACCTTGTCTGGGTAATCACCTCTTTTGGCCTTCTTCCCTACTCTGCTTCAACCTGAGATTCCTTTTCTCACCATACCCACTAGGGGTATGTGTCCCCGAGCATGAGTTGTTGTTAGAGCTTATAAAATATAGATGTATTTTCATCCCCATAGGTCTGGTTAGCCTTTGATAAACCATTGTCTTCATAAGTGAGTAGGGTTTTTAATCAAGAAAATATGCCAACGTTATATTTTCATGTTGACTGGTTTAGTTGGTCATCAGTTTCTTAAGTGATCCTTTGAGCCATCTAGCACATTTGTTTACTGGCCCCATTGACTTGAGAAACCGTTCATCCTTTTCCCATCGTGTCAAATATTTTCTAAAGTGGGGTTTCAAATTTTAACCCGGTGACTTAAGCATTAAGTCATTAACCCTACGGTCATGGCACCATCGGTTGGGCTGAGTCTTGTCCATTTAATGCTAATGTCACGTATTGTGTAGTTTTCAAGATTTAGAGATCAAAGATGGGATCTAAACCATACCAAACCAAACTGTGGGACTTAAGTGCATGCTAGATAAATGCAACGAGGTTAGCGAGAAGCTAACACATGTCCTAGGTACACTGCAAGACCAACCTCCTACTACCACCCCTATGGCCTAGGATTTTTGATGAGCGATCAAGATCAACCGGGCAGAGCGATCCTCACTGTTCCCCACTGTCTTGCCATATAATGGTGAATGATGATTAAATCCAACAAGATCATTGAGATCTCAACACCTATCCCTCACTCGGTCAGATATTCAAGCCCGTGCATATAGCAATGCTGTAATCGGACATGGATAGGAACGATTAGTTGAAAATAGTTAGTGAAGCACTGCAAGAAATCAAAGGAGGTCAAACACAGGTTGTATGTTTGATCATCCATCAAGACAAGAGATCAACGGATCACATTCAAAGCTGGAAAGTGACACTTGATATTTTTTTCTACTCTGTACGACTAGCGTGCATTAATGGATAATACTCTGAAGAGCAATTGAGATGATCTCAACTCGTGTGGATATGAAAATGCACAGATAATCATGAAGAGTAAGCAATCAATTTCCATGCAAATGGGAATTATATGATGCCGATACATATACCAATGAGATGCCAGAATTACACATGTGTGATGAATACTAAGTGTGAATGCCATTGTTTCACCCAATAAATACGATAGAGGTGGTTGTTAATTACGTAATTATCCCTCATAAGTTAAACATTTTCTAGTGTGAGCAGTTATCAAGAGAGAAAGATGAGTGAACTAGCAAGAAGGTCAGTTCATTTAAATTTACAAGGATCTCACCCTGGTTCATAGGGTGTTGCTCCTACTATGGAAGTGGGAATTTCTTCTAAGCATAAATTGGTGCCAAGTAGATGCAGTCACCGACTAGAATTTCAGGGTGGTGATGCTAAAGAGGTGGGCAACAAAGGAAAACATCCAGTGAAATCTCTGACTGGGTAAAAGAAAAAAGTGAGGTATGGGTGTGGCTCCTACAGCCACTAGCATTCTCCCATCAACCTTACGAGCACCTCCTCTAGAAATGGTGATTCAAAGATTGATTTTGCTTATGCTAAGTACTTGGCACTATTGAATGAGGGCTTTCCCTCAGAGGAGGAGGTGATCTTTGTGTTTCCGTTTGCAGTCAAAACCCCAAGTGGACATACTGGGAGCATGTCTAGAAAGGAAAAGAAGGAAGAGGAAGTCAAGGTTTCTTCTCTTCCTCTTGCAGCGAAAAGAAGTCTTTGGGTATACCATGGTCATGACTTTAGTTGTGATGGTGTGAGTGGTAAATGAATTTGATGCATGTGAAGTCTTCCTTTTGCCGGTGTTTATGAATTTTGTTGTGGTGGCCTTTTTTTATGCATTCATGGCATATTTTGATGATTTGATATCGGTCGTGTGACTTCATGGCATCTTTGGTTGCCTGGTTCATGAAGCTCAAATGGACACAAGGGAGGTTTTTGTGGTACTTTTCTTTCTCTTCATTGGTGGTGGTTATATTTTAGGCTCCCTCTTGTTATACTATTTTTTGTAATTTTAGCATGTGGGATTTTTGAAATTCAGCTAAAATTTTGATGAAATGATCATTTTACAATGTAACTGCATTCGAGTCTGAAGCTTGTTGCTCCCTGTTGGTATAAAGGGAATTCAAGACTCGAATGCATAAAGAGGGAATAAAACATTTAGGGGCTAGGGTTTTTGGTAAAATACATATAGATAGATAGGAATGGGATAGTTAGTCATCTTTGGGTTTTTATGAATGAACTATGGCAAGTACCTTATATGGTTTTTCATATTTGATCCAAATATAAGTGAATATACGTAATTTTGATACATTTCTCTCCTTGTGCAAGTTTGAGATGAATTTGGAATGAAATATTAATGATATTTTTGTTCTACTTTGAATTATTTGTTCAAATGGATGTCTCATTTCTTTGTATTGATTCAAGTAATTGACTAAATACTTAGATGGGAATGTGAATTTTCTTTTATTTGTAGAGGATTTGATAAGTAGTAGTGCATCAAAAAATTTAAACTCTATAGTCCAAAGTATTATGAGGGTAGTCTATTTCATTGTTGGATCATTTTTGTTTTACTGATTCTTGCTTATGTCACTCCATTTTTCCCAATAAATATGAAACTGATATGTTCCTTAATGATTTTCCTAAGGGATTTATCAAATAATCATTCAACTAATCAAACTCTAGCTGAGGTGCCAATTTATTTCAAAATTCATTGATTCCATTGTTTATTTGTGATAATTCTTGCTTGGGGTGTCATGATTTTGATGAATGGATAACACATTACTTAGAAACAAGCCAATTTCCTAGTAATTTTTGTAGAGTTATGCTTTGTCATTATCAATCTGTGTAATGGTGTGTTCAACATAGTTAAATATTAAGTGAATACATTAGGAATACCCTCCTTAGTCCCACAGAGCCTAAAGTGTAGGAGATCCCAGCTTTGGCTAGATCTTGTTAGTTGGTCATTCATTTCAAGAGTCTTGAGTATAGGAACTAACTATTCCTTAGAGATATCTTGTGTGTACCTAAAAAAAACACCAACAAGTTCAAGTATATTATCTTCAACCTCTTTCTACTTTACCTCACATTTGCACAGAAACACATGCTCACTAAGGTGGGGGAAAAATGTAATGGAGAGTATTTTCACTCCTAGGAAAATTCCCCATTTACATCAACCCTACCTTAGAAAATGAAAATATGATACTGAAATTATACATCCACCACCTTTCTCAATCCATTTGGAACCTCGCTTTGGTTTCTACTAAGGAATCCCTATTAGGGATATACAGGCATCACGCATATGTCTATGTGCCATGCTACTGTCTTGACAAGATTCATGCTTTTGGAATCCACAAAGGCATTGCATTTATCTATTGGCAACAAAGTGTAACATCTCTACCTCCCTTGACTAATGTGAAATGGGTTTTTTACCTCTCTTTTATCATTCAAATGCTCTATTATCTCATTATTTCACAACCTCTAGATTCCACTTCATTCTCTTCACACTCTTATCCTCATTCTCACACTCTCAAGATTCTAAATCACTCTTTTGTGGCTATAAGATGTTATTTCTTGGCACCTAATCTTTGTTTGTTGTGGTAACTTTTCTCTTGGATGAGTCACAAGCTCTCTCCTTCTGCTACTTGACTTGAGCACACATAGCTATGGAGGTGGTATTATCTTTTTCTATTTCTCTTTGCATCAATTTGTGTTTTTTCATAGCATAATCATTGTTGGTGAATTCTCTTAGCACTATTACCTTCCTATTTTTACATCATATTTTATACTCTTTTACTATCTAGCTATCTTTGGGGGTAGAAATGCTAAAGTAGGGGGCTGACTAAGGTAGTCCTCTATACACAACCCCAAAATTTTCCTTCGCCTTGTGTGTGTAGGTTTTTTCAAGTTGTGTTGTTCTAAGAATCGAGTTGTAAGAAGCCTAGTATTGCTTTCTCACCCCCTTTCTCAATCCAAGCATAGTTTAGATATAATATTATCTTTGTTATATTTCAATTATGTATCTTTTTGGTATTTTTTCATAGTGTAAAACATTCGTTAGTCACACTATTAGTAATTTTCTTGGTATTTTAGTTTTTTTCTAACACCCTCTATCCATACGGACACCAACACACATTTGAGACACTAGTGCAGTGCACTAGATTTTGTAATCTGCACTGTCATCCTTAGATAGTGAGCAGTCTTAGCAACATATTGAACCCTCAAAACCAAATCATTTGGCCTTGTCAAAAATTTGGTTTAGCAAAAGGAAAACATCACCCAAATTTCTCTTCCTTTTCAAACCTAACATCTTAACCTCCCCAATTCGCTTTGCAAACTTGAGGTAGATCAAGACAACCTATTGCTTAGGACTCTCTAGTGCCCTGGAGTCTTAGAGAAATTTTCCCCCCTCCTCTATAGAAACCAAAGGGTGGTTCATATACATGACAAGGGTTTAAGGATTGCAAAAATTAAAAAACCATCTTCAAGGGTTATATGATGGAATGCTGAATTTTCTTTTTGTGAACATTATGTATTTGGAAAAGACAACCATGTTTATTTTATGCCATTCCTCACAAATCTTCTAGGGTGTTTCACTTAATCCATTTTGATGCATACAATCCTATTAAAACTCCTTTAACTTTGAAACATCCATATTATGTCTCATTTATTGATTATTATAATCAAAAGACATGGGTATATTTTTGTTAGAAATCAATTCAAATTATTAAGTCACTTAAATTATGTTAGCACTCATCTAGATAAATAGACTAATAAGAAGATTAATATTTTGAAGATTAGTAATTGTAGTGATATTTTTCAACACATTTTTTATATATTCTTAAATAGTGTAATAAAATTTTATGTTATGGTAATTTCACACTTACTACTACACCCTTAATGTTAGAGTGCACTAGGTTATGAATAGTAATATTGTGGCTATCTTAACTCATAATTAAGTCATGTTATTAGCATTATATTGTTATTTAGTTGCTTATGTCAACCTACAACTTATATAGGGTTATCTAAGTCATCATGGGTTATATCCTTCACATAAATAGGTATATCTAGGAGGTTTTGAGTCTTATTTTATCATCATATTGTGAATTGTGTCCTCATTAGAGTTATTTGGAGGTTTTCCACGTTGAAGTAGCTTATTATTCCCAGATATTATAAAGTATTTTTGGCATATTTCATATCATATTCTTCTATTGTGCAAGTTATTTCATTACAAGTGCTATCAGAGCGTTATCTTGGCATTGTTAGGACAAGGCATTTTTTTGGAGGTTATTTTGTGAAACCCAAATTTTTTCAATAATTAAAGCAGAATTGAGTGAGTTATTACAGAATTAGGGTTTTTGCCCAATTTATATAAAAAAACCATATGTACCACATATTGACCAATTGGTTCTTGATTTTTGGTGGGTTTTTGGATACATATCAGGGTAGGCTATAGTCCATTTTTTAGATGAATTGAGGCATAAATTTTTGATTTATTCGGAAATTATTTTTTTCAAAAAAAAATTCTCTTAAGGTTATAAATCATCAAATTTTTGGAATATTTTTCTATTGAAGTGCAACCTAGGCCCTAGTAAATAACTGTGAACTTTTCAAATTTTTTTGAATTTTTTTGTGTGATTTATTACAAAATTATTTTATACCATCATGATGGGGCCTAAAATAAGAGGTAAAAAGAATGCTACCACACCAGGGATATCTTTAGAGAATGAGGGAGTAGAAAATGAGGATTTTAACCATAAGGTTGAAATAAACAAAGTTAAGAGTGATATTTCATTATTAGAGAATACGATTATGGAAAAAATGAGTTTGTTGAAACAATTTATTCAAGGTATGTGGTGTAACGGTGAAGATTCACCTCATATGGTGGAAGATAATGTTTTTGTTGGACATGAATTCCTTGGACTTGACTTGGGTTTCAAGAAGAACCATTCCTTTAATAATCATAGTGTTGGTTATTTTTTAAGAACAAAGTTGATCTTCAGAATTACCTATGGACTTTGCTAAACCATGGATTTTTGGGTCTATATACTTCTCTTGCACTCTTAGGGTTTTTCACCTAAAAGGATAGAGATAGGCCAAACTTAACCTAGGTGATTCACACAAACTAAGGAATGCAAGATGGAATTAAGAATAAATGAAATGATCTAAATGAAGCTAATTGAAAAAATATATTCATTATTAAGTGAAAACTATTGAAATACATGTTATTTGAAAACACATTGTGTAATGCAAAAACACCTAAAAATGAATGCAAAACTGAAATAGAAATGGATGAAACTGAAAGTGTGCACCTGAGATATTGAAGGAGGATGGAAATGAAATTTGAAATGCTATTGAGGGAAAAAATTTGGCCTATTGGGACTCATTCACCATTTTGGGTGAATTAGTCCTAGTTCTGTGAGACTGACCCAAAACCTATTTCAGACAAAAGGATATCCAAAAATGTAGAAAACCAAAATCAAGCTTGGAAGTTGGAATCATTCGCTACCCATGGAAAGTGAGTCCACTTCTGAATTTTTAAATATTCAAAAGTGGAAACAAGAGCCTTTGTTCTACACTTTCTGCTTCTTCAGGTGTTTGGTTCTCAAACTGTAAAATTCAGGCTTAAAAGTTACTTTTTGTAGGTATTTTTCTTTATCGAATGAAGAGATGACTTGAAAAAATTTGAAACATAATCTTCAATGATTTCTAGACCTCCAAGATGTCTAAATCTACAAATACACAAGACAAGAAAGAGAAATGTTGGATGTTAGGGCATGGGGGTTTACCTTGGTCAAACCCATTATAGGTAATTAAACCAAATGAAGAACTATGAAGAATGAACATGAAATGAAGGGATTAATACCTTGCCATGCTAATTTATCTAGAATTCCTACAACAAAACATGAAGAATCTACCCTTGAATGTCCTAGGAAGCTATCTTAATGACTTGCAATGATGAAACCCTAACTTGCTTGACTTGAGATGGAAGAATGATGGATGAATAATGAAGAATAGTTTGTGAATGAGTTAAGAGATGAATTGGGGCTAAAATGGATGGAAAAACACTTATTTATACACTCTTATGCCCTAATTACCCAATAATACATCATCACAGGTCGACATAAGGTTTTTTTGAATAAAAACCCAAAAGAAATTTTGAATTATTTTGAATTTGGAGCCAAGAAGGACTCATTCACCACCTGTGGTGAATGGGTCCCACTCTAGGCTTGTAAGTGGGTGTCATGAATTAAGTTGCATTTAATGTGGTTTGTTGGATTTACATTCAAAAATACACTTAATTAAGTCTTATGAGTGCATAAAGGGGTCAAATCAAGCATAAGAAAGGTGTAAATAGTGATAAAAAGCCTAGAAAAGCATGAAATATTGTTACAAGACTTTACAACACTTTGAAATAGGACTTGACCTAGGATAAAAAGGTGATATTTTGATGAATTATAATAAGAAGAGTCTAGAAAAGTGTAGAAATGTGTTACAAAACTTCACAACACCTTCACAAGACATCGTTAAATGCATTTGAAATGGCCCAAGACTTAGTGTGGATGTGAAAACACCTCGCAACAAGAAATCAAGGCCTCATTAACTCTAATTTATCATCAATTATTCCCCAAAGCAAGCAAGTTTCCTTTTCTCTACGGTACATTTAGGCCCCACTTTAGTGAAAGGATGAACTTGCTTCAAACTCACACTAAACTAAACATTCAAGAGAGATTCAAGTGTACAAATGCAAATGAAAAAGAATGAAAAAGATCAAGAAGGAAATCAAGCCCCCAAGATCCAAGATCCTAAGTCAAACCATCAAGATACACAATCATGCAATGGAAAGAACTAGGAAGAAGAGAATGATGAAAATGAAAAGGTGAATCAAGCTTCAATCATTTTTCCAACTAGTTGTGGATCAGATCTAGGTTGTTTGTCCAAAAATAAAATCCATACTCACTTTGGGGTGACAGAACTCTTGGTTGTCCACTAGGTGAGAAAGCGCAAAGGGTGAGAAACATACACTCAGCTAGTATGTACTCACAAACACATAGGTGGATATGGGGAAATTCATGCCTTAGAATGGGCTTCCCACTCTACCATATCAAATTTATACCTCTTGATAACTTTAATAAGATGCCATAGAGAAAATTGGTTTTTGATCTCTATGAGATAAGTAAAACTTCGTATGCTTGACACTCATAGACATTGTAACTGTAAGATAGTGTAAGAAATGTTCAAAGGGATTTATCTTAGTTTGTCCAAGGTCTCATCTTATGGAACATCATGTAATGTATCCAAGAGAGGGAAAGGGAAAATGGTCTCATCTTGTTTCCAAGAGAGGACAAGTGCAATGTCTCATCGTGAGTAACATTGTACCTAATGTGGTCAAGAGAGGGAATCACAAAGAAAAATAAAATCACACAATGAAATGTGAGTGGTGACGTCTATTCCCACTTTAAAGTGGTTGTAAACACCAGTATTTTGAGAAATTTCTTTAAAGTACAAGAAGGAGACATGAGAGCTTATGTGGAAATCCCTATGCCAAGTCATATTTTTCTAATAATCTATGTCATGAAAAGGTAGTATGTCACATGCGAGCCAACTTAAGGCACATCGTCCATGTGCCAAGCTTGCTCTTATATGTTCATGAAAGGTTAACATCTAGCCAAAGGAGGAAATAAGTGACATACGAGGATATCTAACCCATTTCCCCCACATACTGTAGGACAAAGGTCAGCCAAAATAATTGATGAGATGCATAGTAGAGTGAAAAGAAATATTAATTAGAGGAAGTAGGTGCCCTCACATAGGGAAGCATACCGAACTCCTTAAGATTTTGGATTTTGCTACTCAAAGCCTTGCATTCATTAGTAGAATGACCATGAACTCTATGATATGTGAAAAATGAAGTCTTGTAATAGCATTTCTTTCGAGTTCATGGGAGAAGGGATATCAAGTGATCTTGGAGGAGTCTCAAAAATATAACCTCTTGATCAAGGAGAGAAGTAGTTTTTGTTGTTGGTGGAAAATAGATGTCTTGCTTAGGACATGATGTCATACCTATGGAAGGTTCTTTATAGTGCAAGATTTTGGTCACTTGTATAGGAGGAGGGAAAATCTATTGAATGAAAATCTTTAGTACTATGCGAGATGACATTGATGCTAGTTGAAGAGTTCCTTGTGTGCTTTGGTTCAAGAGAAAAATGAAGACTAGTAGTTTCGATCAGCTCAGGATGTACTACTGTTAATTTTGTTTTAGAAGGATGTTTTGTGATGGTATTGATGTTAAGAGATGGCCTGTTTATCTCAATCAAAGGAAAATAACCAAGACCATGAGTCATTTGTTGTGTGTTAGGATCATAGGGCTGCAGATACTTTGTTCATGAGAACCACATCCTTTTCCACTATATCCAAGTTATTTCATAAGTTCATAACCTTTTCCATAAAGCTTCTTCATTGCTTTGGAATTCAGTGTTTGTTCATGATTAAGTTCATCAAAGGTTGTTGTAATTTGCTTCTTTGTCTGAAGTGGTTGAGGCCCGTGCTTTCGAAAGGTCGTCTTAATTTTGTGTGGACATTATTATAGTTTCTTTGTGCTTATTTGAATCTTTGTGGATGATTTTGTACTTTCCCATGAAGTTATGTTCAAAATCTAAGGAATCCCAATCATCTTCTAATAGCATCGTGACATTTTCAATATGTTGTTGTTTGTCATTTTGTTGTGCGGGTTCGACTTGTGTGGTTGGTGTTAATGTGATCAAGGGATTCTTTATGTTTTTCTCACTGCTTAAACAACTTTTTGGATGAGGGTCAACTTCAAATGTGTACACTTTGTTGTTGTATATGTATTTCATTTTTTGATGAAGAGTAGAAGGCACACCATTCATTGCATGAATCCACAGTCTTCCTAAGAGAAGGTTATATGTGAGATCATTAGGCATAACATGGATTGGTGTTTCTAATGTGGCCAATCCAACTATAATAGGTAAAGTGATCACACCAAGTGGTTATTTGCTTACATTTTCAAATCCCCTAATGGATAAAGGATCAGGTTGAATGTTGTATTTATCGATGCCTATTCTATCAAGAAGGTTCACTCCACACACATTAAGATCAAATCTGTATCTACAAGAGGTTTCTTAATCCCTTTTCATTTGTATTGAATGATGCTCATAAAAGGTTGATTTTGATTTTTCATTTCCAAAGGAGGAAGCTCACTTTGGTGGAAAACAACTTCAGCATTTATGGCTTGAATCAAGGCTGCTATATCATTTGGTTGCGCATTAGAAGGGACATGAAATTATTGCAAGGTTGATTGGATCATGTTGTGATAGTGAGAGAAGGATTGAATAAGGTCCCATAATGAGATTTTAGTAGTATTATTCTTTAGTTGTTCAACAAGATTATACTCCTTTCCACTAGGAAGACCTAGGAAGATAGGTTTAGATGGGATAGGATTAGGTAAAGGTAAGGGTGTTGGGGTTGGTTGCGGTTGTGGACTGTTTCAAGTGTTATATGTATGAGAAACAGTATTTTGACTCAACTGCTATGATACATTATTCTTAGGTGGGTAAAGAACAAGTTTAGGTTTAGTTTGAGTTTGAGTTTTATGTGAAGGAGGGTAAAGAATGAGTTGAGGTTCAATAATATTAACATCCCTTATCAACTAAGAGTTATCCTTTTCTTTTATTATGATATCCTCCCTAGGAGGATGGTTTTTAGGAGAATAACAAACAAAAGGTTCTTGACACTCACAGATTGGTTCTTCTAAAATGACTTTATCATAGGTAGGGGAATGATCAAGGGTTGAATTGTCATGCTCAACAAGGGTTTTTTTAGGGGAAGGGGGATAACTAAGATAGTCATGACCTTCACAAAATAGGTTTTCTAACATTAAAGTATCATCTTCATAACAAGGAGAGTTACTAGGAGAAAAAAAAATTTAGTGTCATGGTTACCTATGGTTGTGTTATCTTGTTTATTAATGTCTTTTCCAAAAAAGGAAGTAAGAGGAGAGAAACAACTTGGATTCTCAAAACACTCATTAATCGGTTCTTCTATCACCAAAATATCTTCTTTTCTAAGAGGAGAGATATTAGGAGAAGAACAAATATGATCGTTAGGAATTTCCAAAGTTGTATTATTTGTCACAAAAACAATCTTAGAGGGATAAGATAGGGAATGTTTCTTAATAGGTCTAGTTATGTAAGATACTAACATTGTTTGAACAAAAATGAAAATAAATTTTAACAAACTTATACATTCTTTTATGAATAGAAACATTCTATATGAAAAAGTGAAAAGTATGTTTATCGATGTTATGCAAAATTGCAGAAGTGTAAGCATTTCAGACGTAAGGATGTTTGCAATTGAAGTGATTTGAAGAATGAGTAGTCTAAAATGATGTTTCTGAGCTAGGTGCATTAAAAAAATGTTCCTAAAACTTTCTAGACTTATACTATATGATACTAATAGGATTAGGAAGCATAGAAATGAGATTTTTGATGTTGTAATAGACAGTTAAAAATCTGGACAAGGATTGAATTTCCCAACATGGTGAATGAGTCCTAGTAATGGGGTTTTGTAATTTTTTTAGAAATTTTGAATGGTTTTTGATGTGGTTGACATTGTATGATGTAGGCCTAAGATGTAGATGCAAAATTTCAAAAAAATTTAAGGAAATTATATCCAAAAAATGCAAGCTAAATGACCTTTTCATTAATGCAAAAATTTGAAACCCTAGATGCAAATTAACAAATGAAACTCTAATGCAAAGTCAATGCAAGCTAGGACTTGGATGAAAATGGACTCTAGATCTAAAAATAATATGTTTAAAAAATAGGTTCACAAAAATGAAGCATGGATTTTTGGGTTTATATACTTCTCTTGCACTCTTAGGGTTTTTCACCTAAAAGGAGAGAGATAGGCCAAAAACCTAGGTGGTTCACTCAAACTAAGGAATGAAAGATGGAATTAAGACTAAATGCAATGATCTAAACTCAGATAATTGAAAAAATGGATTGATTATTAAGTGAAAACTACTGAAATGCATGTTGTTTGAAAACACATTATGTAATGCAAAAGAACCTAGAAGTGAATGCAAAATAGAAATAGAAATGGATGAAGCTAAAAGTGTGCACCTGAGATATTGAAGGAGGCTGGAAATTACATTTGAAATGCTATTGATGTTGGAAATTTGGCCTATTGGTACTCAATCTCCATTTTGGGCTAATTAATCCTAGTTTTGTTAAACTAACCCAGAACCTGTTTCAAAAAAAAAGGGTATCTAGAAATGAAGAAAACCTAAATCAAGTCTGGCAGTGGGAATCATTCACCACCCATGGAGAATAAATCCACTTCTAAAATTATGAAGATTCGAAAGTGGAAATAGGAGCCTTCGGTGTGCACTTTCTACTTCTTCAGGTGTCTGGTTCTCAAACTATCAAATTCGGGCTTGAAAGTGACTTTTTGTTGATATTTTTCTTTATCCAATAAAGAGATGACTTGAAAAAATTTGAAACATAATATTCAATGATTTCTAGACCTCCAAGATGTCTAAATCTGCAAATACACAAGACAAGAAAGATATTTGTTGGATGTTAGGGAATGGGGGTTTTCCTTGCTCAAACCCCTTATAGGTAATTAAACCAAATGAAGAAGAAATATGAAGAATGAACATGAAATGAAGGAATTAATACCTTTCCATGATGATTTTTCTTGAATGTCTATAGAAAAACATGAAGAATCTGCCATTCAATGTCTTAGGAATCTATCTTGATGACTTGCAATTATGAAACCCTAACTTGCTTGACTTGAGATGGAATAATGATGGATGAATAATGAAGAATGGTTTGTGAATGAGTTAAGAGATGAATGGGGGTTGAAATAGATGGGAAAACACTAATTTATACATTCTTATGCCCTAATTACCCAATAATACATCATCACAGGGCAACATAAGGTCTTTTTGAATAAAAACTCGAAAGAAAATTTGAATTATTTTGAATTTGGAGCCAAGAGGGACTCATTCACTACTAATGGCGAATGGGTCCCACTCTAGGCTTGTAAGTGGGTGTCAAGAATAAAGTTGTATTTAATGTGGTTTGTCAGGTTTGCATTAAAAAATACACTTAATTAAGTCTTATGTCATGTAAAAAGGGGTCAAATAAAGCATAAGAAAGGTGTAAATAGTGAAAACAAGCCTGGAAAAGCATAAAATATTGTTACAAGACTTTACAACACTTTGAAATAGGACTTGATAAAGGATAAAATGGTGATATTTTGATGAATTGTAATAAGAAGAGTCTAGAAAAGTGTATAAATGTGTTACAACACTTCACAACACATTCACAAGACATTGTTAAATGCATTTGAAAGGCCCCAATACTTAGTGTGGATGTGAAAAAAACCTCACAACACCAAATCAAGGCCTCATTAAGTCCAATTTATCATCAATTATTCCCCAAATCAAGCAAGTTTCCTTTTTTTTATGGTACATTTGCCATTTCCAATAATTAGTAATCTAAAGGGATTGGCCAACGAATGAGTAAAAGCTGCAAAAATTTCACTCCTGCGCTTTGGGCTCTATGAAACTCGAGAGGATGATCCCACAATGTATATTCAATAACTTGTGTAATTTATATTTAGATATGTTGTAAACAATAGATAATTCCCATATATAACCTCAACAATATAGTGTATCAAAAGAGTTGGTGGTTCTTTTAAATGATACCCTATACTTGGAGCATGAGAAAAGTGAAATTCATTGTAGCATGACTACAATGGTAACTCATCAAAAAAAATTGTAAATAAAAAGTGATTTTCTAATAAACTGACCTAGGAATTGAACTGTGAGTAATTTACTATAACCAATACCTTATCCTAAACATGGAATCAATATTTACTTATGCAACCTCATAACACTTTAGTAATAGCAACATATAGCTTAAGAAACATTGCAATACAACACTTCCCCATAACATTCTCAACCACTACTTCTTAAAGATATCCTAGCACATAATTCATATGAGTCAACAATCTCATTCAAGAAATTACACTAATTCATTGAATTAATAGGGTATGTACAGGATCATGATGGGCCAAAATGTGGTGATATGATGGGTATTTGTAGGGTATGTGGCTAACAACTTTTTTTTTAACCAAAATTGATGAAATGAAAAGGGTTTTTAAAGGAGATTCTCAGTTTTCCACCAATATAAATTATGTTTTACTTTGAATATAATAAATAATTATTATTTAATTTCTATTTGAATTATGACTAAAGTCCTAATTGATAGACTAATTAAAAAACATCTATAGCTTTCAAACCGTATCATGTTTTTGGAATCCAAAACATGCATCACATTCTATGATTCGCATACTATAGGATTAAAAAAAAAGAAAAATTGAATTTCACGAAGTTTTGACCAAGTTAAAGTGGTCAAACATATGAGTTTTTATTTTATTTTTAAAAAGTTGTAATGGATATGTGTAGGATCATGATGGGCCAAAAAGTGGCGATATAATGGGTTTTTGTAGGGTATGTAGCTGATGACTTTTTTTAACTCAAAATTGATGAAATGAAAAGGGTTTTAAAAGGAGATTCATAGCTTTCCACCAATATAAATTATGTTTTACTTTGAATTTAATAAATAATTATTATTTATTTTCTATTTGAATTACAACTAAAGTCCTGATTGATAAGCTGATTGAAAAAAATTTATAGCTTTCAAATGATATCATTTTTTAAATCTGAAACACATGTGTCACATTCTATGCTTACATACTATAGGATTAAACAAAATTTTAAAAATTCATGAAGTTTTGACCAAGTTAAGGTGGTTAGATATATGATTTTTTATTTTTTTAAAAGTTGTAATAAAAACTCATAATTAATTATTTGCTTGGAAAAAAATTACAAAAATATGCATCACATCGGGACATGAGTCCTCTACTTATATCTAAAATATTATAAAAATTATTATCATTTTATTGTGGTTAGGGTGGTCAAACAAACACCTACTTCTTATTTTTTCCCTGAAATTTAAATTACTCTGCATTGAAATTTCAATTTTTCACAAAAATATTTTTTTTTAAATAAACCTAGTAGTTTAGAAACTACATTGAATTTGCAACAAATTCTATTCTTACATATTTTTGAAATAATATAGATAACTTATTCAAATTTTTACATCAAGTTTCCTAACTTTGATTTTTTTTAATTTTTTGCCACTTAAGGGCCCATTTTTTCCATGATGATCCTGCACATACCTAATAAAAATCATAATTAATTATTTACTTGGAAAAAATTACAAAAAAATATGCATCACATCTAGACATGAGTCCTCTACTTATGTATAAAATCTTATAAAAAATATTATCATTTTATTGTGGTTAGGGTGTGACAGGCCTTACTTATTTTTCCTAAAATTTAAGTACTACTACATTGAAATTTCAAATTTTCACCAAATAGATTTTTTAAAATAAACCTAGTAATTTAGAAACTACATTCAATTTTCTATAGATTCTATTCTTACATATTTTTGAAATAATATAGATAACTTATTCAAATTTTTACGTCAAGTTTTGTAACTCTAATTTTTCTAAAAATTTTGCCACTTAAGGGCATGATTTTTCCATGATGATCCGGCACATACCCAATAAGTAAGAGTGAAATTACACATCCATTGTGAAATCAATGGAGACAAAAAATACAATGCTTGATTATATTCATTTATAACTCGTAGAAAAATTACAGAAGAGAGACAATGGCTATGAAATTGGTATCATTTTGTATTGTATTTTCTATAATCTTGTTATAAAAAATTACATATGTATTAGCGGACTCAAAACTTAAGCCAAAACTTAAAATATGCTCTATATCCCTTTTAACAATTCACTATGTCAATTTCATTTCAACGAACTCATAGTTATGGCCTTGAATTCTTTCTTATAGAAGCAAAAGAGCACAACAAGCTTTAGGCCAGAAAGCACACATGTCACAACCCTATTGGACCATTGTAGCAAACTTCCCTTTTCAATTACATTTGAGCCTTTTGGTGGTTGGAATAAACATGATGAAAAAATAACCTTCATTTATTGCTGAGATCCAGTCCCACCTTTGAAAGGCATCATTTATTTGTTACACCAACTTCAAAATATCCTCCATGTGCTCAAAAAGTGTCCACCGAGGAAAAGTGAGTCAACAAGATTCAAAATGGTAGGAAAAAGCAATAAAATAAACAAAATTGATTTATCCACATCAACATTTGTGCCACCTATTCATGTTGAGTAGGGAACAATATCTTTGTAATATTTTAACAAAAATCTAATCTATATTAGTTTTGAGCTATGCATTGTTTCCCTCCTATCTGTTATTCACCATAATTATGATCGTCATCATATAAGCTTACTTAGTATACTTCTCTAACTAGGTGTTCTACTCCTTTTCAGTATGCCACTTGATATCTAATAAACTCTATACCTTTGCACTATGTTGTCCATATATCTTGTATCAATTAAGGCTCAGGCCTCCCTAACAAAAGTATTCATTTTTGTTTCAATCTCCACCAACATGTAAACATTTGAATTCAATAGGACGTAATCAGTCACAATTAATTCCATTTTAGCCACTTTGAGCATTCCTCCTAGATAACTTCTCCATGTTTCAAATTGTCGTTGCTCACCTTCATGATTCAATATCAGAGGCATACCACATTCCTCCATCTCTTTGAATACTTTCAACTTAATTTTGAGCTGCATACCAAGATTTCCATGAAAGGTTGTTATCTCATTAACCAAGTGAATAGTTTGTGGGATCTCATGGATATTATTAGGTGCTTCAGGATATTCTCACATTTTAGGTCTCATTTCTTTTAAAGCACCTACCCTAATACTCAATTTACTCCATTCATTATTGAAGGCTTCCTGGACCTATAGATACTTTATGTTTGCTTCATGAATGTTCTTATAGGCGGCCCATACATTATCAACTTTTTTGACCAACTGTTGGAAAAACAAGGACAAACAACTAAGAGGGGGCCCATGAATCAGTTGTGACAGAAACTTTAACTTTTCTAACTTATCTTAACTTTAATCTCAGATATGATGAATAAACAAATAACCACAAGCAATTAACACATCAGAGAGACAAATAACACCAAGAATTTTTAAGTGGCAACCCTATTAGGGGAAAAACCACGGTGGATGTTAGTCCACAAGATTATACTCTATTAACAGTATAAAGGGTATGTTCAGGATCATGATGGGCCAAAAAGTGGCAATATGATGGGTATGTCGCTGACGACTATTTTTTACCCAAAATTGATGAAATGAAAAGGGTTTTTAAAGGATATTCTCAGCTTCCCACCAATATAAATTATTCTTTACTTTGAATTTAATAATTAATTATTATGGGTATGTGCAGGATCGTCATGGAAAAAATAGGCCCTTAAGTGGCAAAAAATTCAAAAAAATCAGTGTTAAGCAACTTGACATAAAAATTTGAAAAATTTATCTATATTATTTCAAAAATATGTAAGAATAGAATATGTAGAAAATTGAATGTAGATTCTAAACTACTAGGTTTATTTAAAAATAAATAAAATCTATTTCGTGAAAATTTGAAATTTCAATGCAGTAGTACTTAAATTTCAAGGAAAAAATAAGAAGTAGGTTTTTGTCGACCACCCTAACCATAATAAAATGATAATATTTTTTTATAATATTTTATATATAGTAGAGGACTCATGTCGGATGTGATGCATATCCTTTTGTAATTTTTTTCCAAGTAATAATTAATTGTGATTTTTTATTACAACTTTTAAAAAATATAAAAACTCATATGTCGACCACCTTAACTTGGTCAAAAATTTATGAAATTTCTTTTTTCTTTTTTTAATCCTATAGTGTGTGAAGCATATAATGTGATGCATGTTTCGGATTCAAAAAATGTGATATCGTTTGAAAGTTATAGATATTTTTCAATCAGCCTATCGATCAGGACTTTAGTCGTAATTCTAATAGAAAAAAAAATATTATTTATTAAATTCAAATTAAAGCATAATTTATATTGGTGGAAAGTTGAGAATATCCTCTAAAAACATTTTTCGTTTCATCAATTTTGGGTAAAAAAAAGTCGTCAGCAACATACCCTACAAATACCCATAATATTGCCACTTTTTGGCCCATCATGATCATACACATACTCTTATTCATTTTCTATTCAAATTACTACTAAATTCCTGATTTATAGGCTAGTTGAAAAACATCTCTAAATTTCAAATGGTATCACATTTTTTGAATTCAAAACATGTGTCACATTCTATTCTTTTCATACTATAGGATTAAAAAAAGAAAAATTGAATTTCATGAAGTTTTGACCAAGTTAAGGTGGTCAAACATACGAGTCTTTTATATTTTTTAAAAGTTGTAATAAAAAATTCATAATTAATTATTTACTTGGAAACAAATTAAAAATATATATGCATCACATCGGGACATGAGTCCTCTACTTATATCTAAAATCTTATAGAAAAATATTATCATTTTATTGTGGTTAGGGTGGTCAAACAAACACCTACTTATTTTTTCCCTGAAATTTGAGTACTATTGCATTGACAGTTTAAATTTTCACCAAATAGATTTTATTTTTTTTAAACAAACCTAGTAGTTTAGAAACTACATTCAATTTTCTATAGATTCTATTCTTACATATTTTTGAAATAATATAGATAACTTATTCAAATTTGTACGTCAAGTTTCCTAACTCTAATTTTTCTGAATATTTTGCCACTTAATGGCCTATTTTTTCCATGATGATCCTGCACATACCCTAAAGAGAAATAATAATGGGAATGCACATTCATTCAGGCATACTACCTAGAGCTCACTATCTAACAATATAGAAATGTGGATTAGATCCATAGAGTATGAACTGAAAGAATAGCTTCTACACAAGCCAAATTATAGTTCCAATTAAGCTCAAAAAACCCTCTTCACACTTTCCTCAAAATTCTTCACTCTCTGCTCTGTAATCAAATGATAGAGACACTATTCGAACATTTACACTTTCTCTAGAATACATTCACACTTATGCACACTCTAGCTTTGCTCAAACAATCACCCTTATATATCCGCTTCATGGGATTTCATCACATCTTAGTCAACCAGAAAAATAAAACATATTTTCAATGTCAGCCCAAATTTACAATTAAATTTCCAATGCAAAACCACCAAGGTTGGCCACAACATAGTGGAGACCCAAATTGACATCTCCAATGCAAAAATATTTTAATTAATTTCACCACATAGATCCACAACACGTTACCACCAACATGTCAACCAAGAACATGGAAAATGAGCATGTGCAAGAAAATATCTTCAACCATGAGCTTTCTGAGTAATGTGGATGTACCACAAAGATAGAGAATGATCTAGAGACATTAGAAAACACCAAGAAACAACAAAGAAGCATCTGAAACAATTGAGATTACCAGAATCACACAATATTCATTTAGGAACACTAACAAAGACCACAAAAACACAATCATACCACAACACACTTAGAAATTCACACGGACCTCTAAAAATTTTGGTATATCATCTAGAAACATTCAAAAATAAACCCTTTAATCCACATTAGCTAATAATCAATGTATAGAAGAAAGCACCTTCATGACTTGCACAGTTTCAGTGGGAACCTAGAACACTTCCTTTTACAATTTTCTCAATATCCTCGACATATATAGCCTCTAATACACCAAATAATAATAGTGTTAACATATATTACAACCACATATCATCAACCATATCCACAATATCCAATAGTCTCCCCCATTGGCATTGATGGCAACAAATGATGTGAAAAATACCATCAACCCAACACACTGACTTCTTCTGCACTTCTCCTCCTTTGACATCAATGGAAAAGGTAAAAATTACCTTCCCATATATACGCTTTGAACCACATATCTGCACATCTGACTACTCCCCCTGAGTAGCAGCGATAGAAACATCAATCCGAATCAGAATATAGCAATGGAGTTCACGGATTGATGCAAGCAATTGCATCTTTAGTTCTTATCAGGAGGGGTAATTACCCATAGCATTCCTCTAAGATACTCAAAAGTATCCTTTGGAAATGGTTTAGTAAAGATATTTGCAATCTGTTCTTTGGTAGGCACATACTCCAATTTGGCTTCTTTATCATTCACTTTCTCCCTCAAGAAATGAAACCTGATTGATATATGTTTAGTCTTAGAATGTAGCAGCGGATTCCTTGAGATATTTATCACACTTGAATTGTCATAGTATATAGCAATAGGTTCTTCATATACCACCCAAACATCTCTTGACATTTGTTTCATCCATATCACTTAAGTACAATTATTGGCACCAACAATGTATTCTGCTTTAGCAGTAGATAGAGAAATTAAGTTTTTCTTTTTTCTCAACTGGGACACCAATTTCTTCCCTAGGAAGAAAGCACCACCACTAGTACTTTTTTTTTCATCTACATCACCAGCCCAATCCACATTAGTGTATGCACACAAAGTGAGATCATCATCCTTTGGATACTAAAGTCCAAAGTCAACTATTCCTTTCAGATACCTAAAAATTCTCTTCACAATAGTTACATGTGATTCTTTTGGATCCGCTTGAAATCTAGCAACCATACATACAACATTCATAATGTTTGGTCTAGTCTGATTTAAGTAAAGCAATCCATCGATCATTGAACTATATCTAGTTTGATTTTCATTAGGAGAGTCATCATTCTGTGTCAACTTACATCCAGTCACCATGGGGGTACCAACAAGTTTGGAGTCATCCATTCCAAACTTATTTAGCATTTCTTTCACATATTTGGACTGAGATATGAAAATCCCCTTGTCGAACTATGTAACTTGCAATCCTAGAAAGAACTTCATGTCTCCAATCATACTCATCTCAAATTCATTCTTTATCTCATCTACAAACTTCATGCATATATTATCATCTCCTCCAAAAATGATATCATCAACAAAAAATTCTATAATTAACTCCTTATCATTATCTAATTTGAATTATAAGTTGCTATCAATAGTACCTTTAGTGAATCCAAGCTTCAATAGGTATTTTTCCAATCTAGTATATTAGGCTTTGGGGGCTTGCTTAAGTCCATACAAAGCTTTCTTCAATCTGCAAACCATATATTCTCTGTCTATTAGCTAAAATCCATCTGGTTATACTATGTACACTTCTTCTTCTAGTTCTCCATTTAGAAATGTAGACTTTACATCCATTTGATAGACTTTATAGTTCTTGTTTGCAGCATAAGCAAGAAATAGTCTAACAACTTCAATCCTAGCGACTGAGGCAAAGGTTTCTTCAAAATCAATACCTTCCATTTGAGAATACCCTTTACATACCAGTATTTCTTTATTCTAGACCACTTCACCTTCTTCATTCAGCTTGTTTCTAAACACCCATTTGGGTATGTGTAGGATCATCATGGAAAAAATAGGCCCTTAAGTGGCAAAAAATTCAAAAAAATCAGAGTTAGGAAACTTGACGTAAAATTTTGAATAAGTTATCTATATTATTTCAAAAATATGTAAGAATAGAATCTATAGAAAATTGAATGTAGTTTCTAAACTACTAGGTTTGTTTAAAAAAACAAAAAATCTATTTGGTGAAAATTTGAAATTTCAATGCAGTGGTACTTAAATTTCAAGGAAAAGATAAGAAGTAGGTGTATGTCTAGCCACCTTTTTTTTTTTTTAGACTGCAGGAATCGGGTAGCACTACCCCATATAAACTACAATGTGTCTGGTAAACTTTTTATCATGACCGGCGGCATTGGTGCGACACACCCTCCGGTACCACAGAGGTGGGGGAGACTAGACCTCGTGACCAACCTCCTGCAACAGGAAAGATTTAGCCAACTGAGCTAGGGCCCCAACCCCTTCTGTCTAACCACCCTAACCACAATAAAATGATAATATTATTTTATAAGATTTTAGATACAAGTAGAGGACTCATGCCCTTATGTGTTGCATATTTTTCTATAATTTTTTTCCAAGTAAATAGTTAATTATGAAATTTTGTATTACAATTTTAAAAAAATAATAATAAAAACTCATATGCCTAACCACCTTAACTTGGTCAAAACTTCATGGATTTCATTTTTTCTTTTTTTAATCCTATAGTATCCAAAGCATAGAATGTGACACATGTTTTGGATTCAAAAAATGTGATACCGTTTGAAAGCTATAGATGTTTTGTCAATCAACCTATCAATCAGGACTTTAGTCATAATTTGAATAGAAAATGAATAATAATTATTTATTAAATTCAAAGTAAAGCATAATTTATATCAGTGGAAAGCTGAGAATCTCCTTTAAAAACCTTTTTTGTTTCATCAATTTTGGGTAAAAAAATAGTCATCAGCCACATACCCATCATATTGCCACTTTTTGGCCCATCATGATCCTACACATACCCATTTAGTACCAATCACATTTTTGTCTTTAGGCCTTAGAACCAGTATCCATGTGTCATTCTTTTCAATTTGTGTCAGCTCTTCCTTCATAGCTTCCAACCAGTGTTCATCTTGATACACTTTAGTGACATTTTTAGGTTCAATCTTGGAAATCAAACAATATTATTCTACAATTTTTCTTCTAGTTTGCACTCCTTTACTCTTGTCTCCTATGATTTGACTTTTAGAATGATTCAACTTTACATACCTTAGAGTTTTGGGACATTCTTGAACTTCTGACTCTTTTGATCTTTCTTCTACACTTGAACTTGTTTGTGTCTCCTGACTGACTTGATTTACCAGAACAAATTAAGGTTGCTTCACTAGAACATATGAAATAATTTGAAGTATATTTTGTGTCTGAGTATTCTTCCATTGGCTTGTAATGTCTTTGTCTGAATCATAACTACAATGTCTGGATGGTTTGAAAGAGTTTTCATCAACTCTAACATTTTTCAATTTCAACCATCTTTCTTAGTCTTTTGTTATAGCACCGGTAGGCCTTGATTTTAGTGGAGTAACTTAGGAAGATTCCTTCATCACTTCTTGCATCAAATTTACCTATATCATCATCTCTCTTGATATAACACTTGTTTCCAAATATCTTAAAGTAATTAATAGTAGGCTTATGACCAAACCATAACTTATAAGGAGTCTTACCAGAATTACCATTAACATTTACCTGATTCAAAGTATACACAGCAGTGCTAATAGCTTCACTCCAGTACATCTAAGATACATTTCCTTCCATCCTCATTGCTCTACCAACATCCAGAGTTGTTCTATTCTTTCTCTCTGCAAATCCATTTTGTTGAGGGGTTCGGGAGAAAATAATTGTCTTTTAATACCATGATCTTCACAATAAGAGTTGAACTCCTTGGAAATAAATTCACCACCTTTTTCAGATCTCAGGCACTTGATTTTTAGACCTTTCCCATTTTCTACCATAGCCTTGAAACTTTTGAACTTCTCCAATGCTTCACATTTTTCTCTTAAAAAGGAAACCCAAATCATTCTAGAGTAATTATCAATAACCAACATAAAATACCTTTCTCCATGAATACTTCTGACTCTGGAGGACCACAAAGGTCAGTATGTATTAGCTCCAGCAAATTATTTGAATGAAATTGTTTTTTTTCTGAAAAGAGACTCTAGTTTGTTTACCCATCTAACATTCCTTGCAGATTACATTAGCAGGCTTCACCAACTTAGGTAGATCTCTTACTGCTTGAGTAGAACTTATCTTGATATTATTGTCAAAGTTTACATGACAAAACCTCCTATGCCACAACCAACTCTCATCTACTTGATCAATTAAACAACTTCCATTAGTAGTATTCAGATGAAAAATATTACCTTTTGTTTGTTTTTCTGTTGCAATCATATCCCAAGAACTTCCACGTATCTTGCATCTTCCATTTTTAAACTGAAGATCATATCCCTTGTGAACCATTTTTCCAACACTCAACAATTTGTGCTTCAGGCCTTCGACATAGAGAACACCATCAGTGTTATCCTTACCACCAAGACAAATAGATCCTTTTCCACGAATCACACTAGCATTGTTATCTCCAAATCTTACAATCCCACCATCATACTTTTCTAGACTCACAAATTTTATTTTATCACTGGTCATATGATGTGAGCATCCACTATCAATCACCCACTCATCCTTTTCTTCAACTTAGGTTTCAAGATATTTTTCATCTTTAGTAGATTCAATAGCCATAAGATTATCTTCAATGGTAGCCATGAAAGCCCATTCATCTTCTTTTCCATTATCTTTATCAGACTCATCATTAGTCACTACTTCTTCAACAAAGTAGCATCTCTTTTTGAATCTAGACTTCTTAGGCTTAGATCTAGGAACTCTTTTAGGACATCTTGATGCAAAATGACCTATTTTACTACATGAAAAATATTTAATAGGAAATACGGCTTCATACTTACCTTTTCCTCTGCCTTCATGCTTAGCAATCAATACTTCTAGTTCTTCTACCTCTCTTTATCTCCAAGTTATTTCAGTTCATCATTCTCGGATATCTTTCTGGAACTCTCTCTTGGTTTATATATTTTCTTGTTACTTCTAGATACAGTGGCATTGAATGCAGACTTGTTCTTTGGTGTAGATTCATGAAATTCACTTATTTCAAAAGCAGCAATCTTTTCGATAGATGTGTCTCTTGTTATCTTGTTCACTAATCTAAACTCTTCAATAGCATGAACTTTTGTCTTGTAGGAGGGAGGCAAGGATCTTTGTACTTTACCCACAATTTCATCCTCATCCACAGAACCACCGACACCTTTAATACCCATTACTATTTCATTTACTCTTTGCATAAAAGAAGTGATATTTTCATCTTCACCCATTTTCAAATTGTCATACTTTCCTTTCAAGCTTTGTAGCCTAGCCATCTTCACCTGTGCATCTCCTTCATACAAATTTTCTAGTTTCATTCAAATCTCATGAGCTATCTTTAGACCCAACACATTAGCCATCTTCAAATCTGTTAGAGCACTCACCAAAGCTTCACCCTAGCATTATTTGTTAGCATCTTTGATCTCATTAGTATTGGAGGGACCATTCTAAGGAATAGTATATGGATCTCTTTTAATCTTCCAGAAAGCTTCGACAATACACTTTAAGTGGCACTTGCATCCTAACTATTCCACTTGTATTGAATAGTTATGTTCCATCAAATCTAGTCTTTTGACTGGCCTCCTTCTTGAATTTACCTTTCATCATCCATCTTGGATCTTACCTCAAGCTTGTAGACTTCTTCTTCAGACATAAACTTGCTTTGATACCAATTGTTTGAAAAAAAAGGAGTTGAACACACAACTGAGAGGGGGGGTGAATTATCAGTTGTGATAGAAACTTCAAATTTTCTAACTTATATTAACTTTAATCTTACTGATCTGATGAGTACAGAAAATAACCACAAGTAATTAACACATCAGATGAAAAATATTACCTTTTGTTTGTTTTTCTGTTGCAATCATATCCCAAGAACTTCCAATCTTGCATCTTCCATTTTTAAACTGAAGATCATATCCCTTTGAACCATTTTTCCAACACTCAACAATTTGTGCTTCAGGCCTTCGACATAGAGAACACCATCAGTGTTATCCTTACCACCAAGACAAATAGATCCTTTTCCACGAATCACACTAGCATTGTTATCTCCAAATCTTACAATCCCACCATCATACTTTTCTAGACTCACAAATTTTATTTTATCACTGGTCATATGATGTGAGCATCCACTATCAATCACCCACTCATCCTTTTCTTCAACTTAGGTTTCAAGATATTTTTCATCTTTAGTAGATTCAATAGCCATAAGATTATCTTCAATGGTAGCCATGAAAGCCCATTCATCTTCTTTTCCATTATCTTTATCAGACTCATCATTAGTCACTACTTCTTCAACAAAGTAGCATCTCTTTTTGAATCTAGACTTCTTAGGCTTAGATCTAGGAACTCTTTTAGGACATCTTGATGCAAAATGACCTATTTTACTACATGAAAAATATTTAATAGGAAATACGGCTTCATACTTACCTTTTCCTCTGCCTTCATGCTTAGCAATCAATACTTCTAGTTCTTCTACCTCTCTTTATCTCCAAGTTATTTCAGTTCATCATTCTCGGATATCTTTCTGGAACTCTCTCTTGGTTTATATATTTTCTTGTTACTTCTAGATACAGTGGCATTGAATGCAGACTTGTTCTTTGGTGTAGATTCATGAAATTCACTTATTTCAAAAGCAGCAATCTTTTCGATAGATGTGTCTCTTGTTATCTTGTTCACTAATCTAAACTCTTCAATAGCATGAACTTTTGTCTTGTAGGAGGGAGGCAAGGATCTTTGTACTTTACCCACAATT
The DNA here is from genome assembly GCA_007258455.2 of Sequoia sempervirens. Taxonomy (NCBI): domain Eukaryota; kingdom Viridiplantae; phylum Streptophyta; class Pinopsida; order Cupressales; family Cupressaceae; genus Sequoia; species Sequoia sempervirens. The sequence continues at coordinate 215,450,791 of VDFB02086081.1, read as the reverse complement.
TCATCCTCATCCACAGAACCACCGACACCTTTAATACCCATTACTATTTCATTTACTCTTTGCATAAAAGAAGTGATATTTTCATCTTCACCCATTTTCAAATTGTCATACTTTCCTTTCAAGCTTTGTAGCCTAGCCATCTTCACCTGTGCATCTCCTTCATACAAATTTTCTAGTTTCATTCAAATCTCATGAGCTATCTTTAGACCCAACACATTAGCCATCTTCAAATCTGTTAGAGCACTCACCAAAGCTTCAATAGCCCTAGCATTATTTGTTAGCATCTTTGATCTCATTAGTATTGGAGGGACCATTCTAAGGAATAGTATATGGATCTCTTTTAATCTTCCAGAAAGCTTCGACAATACACTTTAAGTGGCATTGCATCCTAACTTTCCACATTGAATAGTTAGTTCCATCAAATCTAGGACTGTCCTTCTTGAATTTTTTTTCCATCTTGGATCACCTCAAGCTTGTAGACTTCTTCAGATAAACTTGCTTTGATACCAATTGTTTGAAAAAAAAGGACACACAACTGAGAGGGGGGGTGAATCAGTTGTGATAGAAACTTCAAATTTTCTAACTTATATTAACTTTAATCTTAGATCTGATGAGTAAGAAAATAACCACAAGTAATTAACACATCAGAGAGACAAATAACACCAACATTTTTTATGTGGAAACCATGTTAAGGGAAAAACCATGGTGGATGTTAGTCCACAAGATTATACTCTATTAAAATTATAAAGAGAAATAATAAGGGGAATGCACATGCATTTAGGAACACTACCTAGAGCTCACTACTCAAATACAAAAGAAGACTCACTATCCAACAATACAAAAATATGGATTATATCCATAGAGTATGAACTAAAAGAATATATTCTACACAAGACTGATTACAGTTCCAATTAAGCTCAGAAAACCTTCTTCACACTTTCCTCAAACTTCTTCACTCTCTACTCTGCAATCAAATGATAGATACACTATTCATACATTTACAATTTCTCTAGCATACATTCACACTTTGCACACTCTAACTTCACTCAAAAAATCACCCTTATATATCGACTTCATGGGATTTCATCACATCTTAGTCAGCCACAAAAATAAAACATATTTTCAGTGTCGGCCCAAATTTATAATTAAATTTCCAATACAAAACCACTGAGGTAGGCCACAACATAGTGGAGACCCAAATTAACATCTCCAACAAAAAAATATTTTAATTAATTTCACCACAAAGATCCACAACATGTTACCACCAACATGTCAACCAGGAACATGGAAAATGAGCATGCAGAAGAAAATATCTTCAACCACAAGCTTTCTGAGTAATTTAGATGTACCACAAAGATAGAGAATGATCTAGAGACATCAGAAAACACTAAGAAATAATAGAGAAAAATTTACAACTACTAAGATTACCAGAATCACACAATCTTCATTCAGGAACACTAACAAAGACCACAGAAACACTGTCAGACCACAACACACTCAAAAATTCATGTGGACCTTTGAAACTTCTAGTAGATGATCTAGAAACATTCAAAAATAAACCCTTTAATCCACATTAGGTAATAATTAATGTACAAAAAAAAGCACCTTCATGACCTGCACAGTTCCAATGGGAACATAGAACACTTCCTTATATAATTTTCTCAATATCCTCGACATATACAACTCTTATACACCAAATGCTAATATTGTTGACATCAATGACAACCACATATCAAAAACCATATCCACAATATCCAACACCAACTTGGTCACCCTATGTTTCATACATCCTCAAAAATGTCATTTTCCACCTTAAGAGTTTCAAATTTAGCATTCTTGACATTTTCCTTTTTTGTCTTCAATTGATTATTTAGATCATTGACTCTAAAGACCAAGGTCTCCCTATCCTATGTAGAAAAAATTGAAGAAGAATAATATGGAAAAGATAGTTTCCTTACTAATTGGTCATCATAAATAGTGGCTCTCATCTTGTTTATCTCATCTAAGGCCTTATTATACTCCTTCACCAAAGAATCACATTTCTTTTGAGAAATTTTTGTTGTGTCCAAACTAATCATTACAGCATGAGTAGTTAACTTAGTTGCTTTGATATGTGTTATATCAGTGGATCTCTTCACCACCAAGGAACCTATAACATCTTCAATAGGCCTTGCGACCTCATTTTTTAAAGTATTCAGTGCCATAGACCAGTTTGCAAGAGTATGCGACTTCAAACTGTATCTAGATCCAAACACCTTGTTTTCAATCTACTTCTCACATATTGAAGCCTAGGGGTCTCTTCTTTCTACATCATATGCAATGGTTGAGGTGATAGTACATCCTAGTAACAACATTAATCCACTATCTGTGACAATTTTCCTAGCTTCAGATGGAGTGATAGTTGCAATCTCATCCTTGATCTTTTTTTCCGTTTCCTTCTCTGCCTCTTCCTCATGAGAAGGTTCAACACTAGCCCTTTCTTTTTCAAGCCTTTCTGTTATCTCTTTGATCCTCCACTGAACCATAAATTCCTTGAATTCGCTAGAGTGTATAAACTTATCATTTGCAAGGAACTCATCACAATCCTTGATCCTAGGATCATCATCATTCTTTTCATCATATTTCCATTGAACAATTCTATTTGGGGAACCTTTGAATCAATATTTTTTTCAATATTAGGGGAGGGGATTTCTTCTCGACCTCCTCATCACTTGGCACATGTACTGCCATTTTTACTCTGGAACATCCATAGCTTGAGGTTTTTTCTCTAGGAGAGCTTGTACTCTCTCACTAGCCTCTGTCACTTTTACCTTGAAATCACCATTTTGATAATCCCTTAGCTTTGTAAAATATCTTTCAAAATGATCTTTAATTAAATCATAGGGGCTCTCATAGAAGACATTTATCCTGATGATGCTCTCTTCAATGTCCATTATGGTTATTCATTTTTTTTTTCTAGATTTAACAACCTCATTAGTTGTCAAGTTTCTCAATATGCCATCTGTGTACAAGAACTAGTGATATATTCTAGATAAGTTTGTATCCCTTCTCTTTAGATGCACGTCCTTCAGGGTCAAAAATCCTAACCTTAGTAAAAAGTAACCTAAGATTGTTTAACATAATTCCAAATTTCTAATACCCTTTAGGGGCAGTAACCTTAAAGTAAGCAAAAGAGCATTGGGGACTCACTATAGTACCTTTCTTAGTATTTCTAGATAATTCATAATCCATAAAATCAATCTTCCACATTATTTCCATTAAATACAATCTTTCAGAAACATACAGGGGCAAGCAATGCAGTGCTACCTTAGATCCATAAGCCCTGATCAAAGTATACTCTAAGTGTAGAAACTAGTTTACCCAGTTATATTATTCTTTTGATCTCTCTACATCCTTTGGGTGCATGATATTTTTGATTGCTAGAGAGAGCCTATGAATAGGTGCTACACCCAAAATTTCTAGGATACCAAACCTTAAAATATTAGCAAACATTAAATAATTGAAATTGGGACAATCCCAATCCAAAATATGTGTCCAAATTTGGACTAGAAAAACATTGTTCTCATTGTCCCTCAATCTTAATTTCAGCCTTCTTTTCCAGCTATAATCACCTTGATATAGAAGCATATGCATTAACAAAGAATAATGTAGGAAATGTGGAGGGAGAACCTCTTTCTTCAGATTAATGAAGTGCTCATACATTTGTTTAGCAAGATAAGTAGCATAATCAAAACTAGTTTTCCAATTATGAGCTTCTATATCCATTGTCATTATCAATAGGTTAGGGGCTATCCTCACCTCAAAATTTTGAGCCACAACTTAATTCAAGAAATATAGTTATTCTTGAAATAATCCATAAATTATTCACATTCAAAGGGCTCAATATCTTTAGGGAGAAATCTTTCCTTTCTCTTTCTATGCCAAACGAGTAGTCTATTTCTATATGCAAAGTTATTACTCATATTAACCATATAGACCTGCACGCTTAATATTTATAGTATAATTGAGATTCAACCCAAATATCTCCACAATTTTATCCCTTATCACCTCAATAACCTCACCTTAATTTTCACTCCTAATTGTTCTATTAGTGGGATTATAGTGCCTGGCCAACTCCATCATCAAATCCACTTCCACAAACACATTGGGTACCACTAGCTTCCCAAGGTTGATCCCCCAAAAGTAACATGTTGGCTTCTTAGAGTTCTACCTATTAAAAGAATACAAGAAAAATTTCCATCCACTATAAGGCTGGGCCAATTCTCTAATTTCACAAACATTGTCAATTACTCTGGTCATCACGACAACCTGACCCATAGGTCTCTTTCCAATTCATGACTCTCCCTCATTTAGTTCTCTAGATGTCCCTTCCATGAGCCTATCTTGTGCTTTCTTCACACTTCTAGACCTATTAGATGTCACAGGGGTGTTTGGCATAAGGTTAGATGCTAGAACTGGTTCCCACTTAACCATGGATGATACATCTTGGGTTTTAAGCCTTTTAACACTCTTGTGCTTTGGTTTCCTCTTAGTTCTAATGCTAGATTCACTAGGTTCTTGCTCACTCATATTTTCAAAGTTGTAGGACAAGGGTTTATAGTTACCTCAACTAGGAAAAATCTACCCAGGTATAGAAACTCAAGATACAACTTTTAGAACAAGGTACTGACAAGCTTTACACAATACTCACCACCTCAATTGAAGATACTCAAATGAATAAAATGTAAAAAATTTACCTCCCAAATTCCCTACTACCCTTTTAGAAAACCATAAAATAGTATTTTGGATAGGAAGAGGTACAACAATTTGGTTACCCAGGTGAGAGATTAATACAATTGATGTTTTTATTGCTTGTAGGAGCTTTCCACACTGCTTCTTTAGCTTCTAGCTTTCTTCTCTACTCGTGTACAATTCCAAATATGTGAAAAAACAAGCTAGCTACCTTCTTTATGGTTGGGAGATGGAACTTATCACCATTAATTGTTCGATAGAAAGCTTGTGCGAGCGAACTGACATTTACTCATTCATATTGAAACCCTGACCATTGATTATTTCATTTTAAAACCCTATCAAAGGTTCCCCTTTTAGCTCACTACTTTCTTTTTTGATTTAAATGATGTCCTCAAGATGCTACCACATTGGCCTTAGTTTAGTAATGATTTCCCATCGTTGATACATTCCACCTTTCACAAGTCCTATTAGTGATGTTAGCATCTACACGATGAGATCTCAACCATTGAATTTACGGTCCATTTTTTATCACGCTAATTACCCATTGTGTATAACTATTTCATGCTTTTAACTCTAGATCACATTAGTGATGGGAGATAAGGTGCAAAAATAAGATTGAGACACATGCACCTGTATGAAAATCAAAACCACAAAATACATCGCTCATAAGAGCAACTCAAATCAGTGAAGGAAAGTTTGAACAAATAACTCCATTTCTCATCACTAGTTTGAAACTCAAATCTTCGAACAAATCTATGTTGAGCAATAGGAAAAAATATAAAAATAACCAAGGGTCATTGCTCATCGCTAATTCCCCTCATAAAACTTTCAAGCAATTCTAGCGATGAGAAGGAATTCGTTGATAACACATAGAACACTTGCATCGCATATCGGTAATACAAAACGCAACATTCAAATGTTATCCATGATGTACATGAAATAAAATAGAAATCCTCCCATTGCTCATCACCAATTTAAACAAGATTATCACATACCCATCCATAATGAGTTATGAAAAAAAAATCCTCGAGGTTATCGCTCGTCCCTAATTCAACACTCAAAACTCAAGACCAATTAGTGATTGCTAAAATTTTCAACAATACAAATAGAAACTAGAACATCATACATTGCTGATACAAATAAAATTTTCTTAAAGAAATTAGTGATCCGCACTTTGTGAAACAAAAGAAACACCACTCATTTCTCATTGTTCATCACTAATAGAAACAATAGAAATTAGTGATCTGCAATGTGTGAAACAAAAGAAACACCACTCATTTCTCATCATTCATCACTAATTTAAATTTACATTTCAAAAGCTATTTGCGATGAGCAATAAAGGGAAGCGGTGGATGAGACTTAAGTGAAGGAAATTTAGCATGTGCCCACAAGTTGTTTTAAGAAGGGGACTTCCTAGGACATCACACAAAAATGGTAATAAGGACCTATAACATATTTTCTCAAAGGATGTAAAATCTTTAAATAAGGTTAATGGATCAACCTTATAAAATAAAAGAACATCAGACCTAGGCATGAGGGACTAGTTACTCCATGTGTTCTAATGACACAATATGTTTTAACATGGCCGAAAATGGGAAATAGAAGGTCAAAAAGGAATTATAACCTTGGAAAAAACATGAGCTTTAGGTTCATTTATGAAGGGTCCCAAGTAACACAAAACCCTTAAATAGTGAGGATAAACCAAAAGCCCCTAATATAGACCATAATAAAATTTAGTAGGATGATGCATGGAACCAAAAAATATTCAAGGGTTCCATCAATGGCTCCGACTAGGGACACATTCCTCTTGCAGGCATGGTGAGATTGTAGAATCTCAGGTTGAAGCAGATCAACCAAAACATGGTGAACCAAAAACCAAGGAACTACCCTGACTAGGTAGCAAGATTGAACCAGACACAACCAAAGCAAACACACCTATATATTAAATGTACAAAATCTACAATGTACATGGAATCATAACATACTTAGGAGAAGTATGGAGTTAAGAATTGTCCATGTACTTGTAGTTCAAAAAGTTCCCATGTCAAGCTTTGGAGGAAATATGAATCCTCTTCATGTGTACTAGCTATTAGATAAGGGCCCAACCATAATGCTTCAAACTTTCCATGCTTGCCCTTATCCTGAGCCCTTGCATTCTATGCTAGTACCATACTATTCACTTCAAATTTTCTGGGAGAGGCTCTCTTTTCATGCAAGTGCTTGACTTGTAGCTATATTTTTTCATTTTTGGAATGAGCTTCTCTTCTAGTTTCTTCTAATTGTGCACCGGATTATCAATTATGTGCTACATTTCATCACATATATCCCCATCGTACTCTTGCACAAACTTATACATCTTCAATAGGTTATTTTTTGGTAACCTAGCATCCAAACCATACACCAAACCAAACAGTGAATAACTAGTGGCCTTCTTCGCGGTAACCCTATCTACCCAAAGTGCCAGCTTCAACTTCAAGTCCCAAGCTTTATTTTTCTTCTCTATCACTCTCTTGATCACTTTCATTAAGCTCTTATTACTAGACTCAGCCTGACCATTTCCCTGAGGATGATAGGGTGAAGAATAAGAAATATGTATGCCATTTTTATCACAAAAATCCTTCAATTCCTCATATCTTAATCACATAGCATTATCTAAAATAATATTCTTTGGGACTCCAAACCGGATCAGAATATTGTTCAACAAGAACTCCACCACCACTTTTCTTGTTTCCTTCCTTGTGGGTATTGCCTTTATCCATTTTGTGAAATAGTTAGTGGAAACAGGGATCCATGAGTGCCCTCCACTAGACTTCTTTGGTATTTCACCAATGAAGTCAATTCCCCATTATTGGAAAGGAGCTTGCACAAAAATAGGCCTAAGTGGAAAATTCCCTAAAAAATTTAGCTTTCCTACAAACCTCTGACAAGCATCACAATTCTTAACAAACTTGTGGGAATCCTTAAAACAGTAGGCCACCAGAATCCTTCCCTTAGGATCTTAGGAGCAGTGGTTTTTTCCATATAATGACCATCACACACTGCACTATGGATTTCCTGCAAGAGTTATAATTAATGTTTTCCATCCACACATTTAAGTAATACACCATCCTAGCTTCTCCACCATAGCTCATTGTCAATAATTACATACTTGATGGCATGCAATTTTAATGTCCTCTTGTCATTATCAGCCATATATGTAGTAAATTGTAGATTCTATAAGTATTGGACAATTCTTTTGTACCAATCACATGTTTGCATATCACAGATAGGTGGAACATCAATAGTATCAATCTAATTGATCTGGTTAGCTTCCAAATTAGATTTTTCCATCAATTTAACTAGGCCCTTCACTCTCACTAATTTGGTAATCTGGACATCAATGTTTAATTCTTGGATCCTATTGATCCATCTATGCCTTTTTCCCATAGTTTATTTCTTAGTGAAGATATCTTTCATAGAAGCACTTGGTACAAAAGCTATGATAGTAGCCCCTACTAAAAAAGTCCTAAAATTATTCACAACCTTAACCAGAGCATATGCTTTTTTTTCAATCATGTCATACTTAAGCTCTACGACCTGTAAAGATTTGCTAAAGAATGAAATGGGTTGTTCATTTCCCTCATTTTTTTTCAGTAGGACAACAACAATAGTATGGAAATAAGAGAAATAAAAAATGTTCATTGGCCTAGAGAAATCTAGTGATTTCAAAATTGGAGCTTCCTTAATAGCTTGTTTAATCTTCTTGAATGCCTGACTAGGATGCTTAGTCCAAACCACCTTCTCTCCTTTCTTTAGCATCTTGGAAGTGGGTCTTGTAATTTCTGTAATGTTAGTCACAAATCTCCTCAAGAAATTGATCTGTCCAAAGAATGACTGAATACCTTTGGCATTCTTTAGCTGAGGGATCTTATCTATAGCTGCCACCCTTTTAGGGTTGATTTGCACTCCCTCTTTGGACACAATGTGCCCCAGTAGTTTACCTTTAGTGACTCCAAAGGAACATTTCTTTAGATTTAGTGAGATCCCATACTCTAAAGCTCTTAGAAATACCTTCTCCAAGTGTGTGCAATGATCTTCCTCTTTTTTAGAGTAGGTTACCAAGTCATCTTGGTATATCGCCATGAATAAATCAATAAAATTAGAAAAGGCTACATCCATAGCCCTCTAAAAAGTGGAACTTGCATTTTTCAAACCAAATGGCATCCTTACATATACATAACTTCCCCATGGAGTAGTGAATGCAGTCTTATATTGCTCAAACTCCTTCACCTTCACTTGGTTATAACCAAAAAATCCATCCATCATCGATAGCAGCTCACAGCCAGTTACCTTTTGTAACATGGGTTCCATGTTTGGAAATGGATTATTTTCCTTTAATGAGGATATATTAAGGTTCCTAAAGTCCATGCACAACCTTATATCACCATTATTTTTTTTGAGTGGCACTAGATTGGACACCCACAAGGAATGTTTGATGGGATTTATGATTACAGCATTTCTTAACTTTACCTACTCCTCTTGCATCTTGGGAGCTATATTAGGATTAATTGGTCTTTTCTTTTTCCTGAAAGGCTTAGCATTTTCTTTTATAGGAATCTCATGCTGAAATAACTCATCTATATATGCTTTTAGGTCATCGTATGACCAAGTGAAGCCATGTGTATATTTTCTCAGTAACCTGGCGATTAACATTTCCTTAACCTTAAGTTTTATTTTCTTTCCTACATACACTTTCTTAGGGGAATTGTTAGTCCCAAAATTTACTTCCCCCAAGTCCTTTGGATTAGAAGTAGTTGTCTTAATATTTCTCTTATCTTGACTGTCAAAGACCATTTCAAGTGCTATAAGGCCTTTGGGGATTTTGTTTGTCTTCAAATGGATGACCTCATTCCCAAATAATATGTCCTTTCCATCTATATTTTAAACAAATCCACCAAATTCAATCTCCTGACCTTCATTTTCATCAACACATTTCAAAAATTTCAGGATATCCTCATCATCATTGAAAATATTCCAGTTATGTACATTATTAGGAATGGAAGGCCTTAATTATACCTCCACCTTAGAGATACCTACAAAATTTATCTCATCTGGTCTTAACACTATGTTAGCAAGTAAGTCAGCTACTCTATTTTTTCCTCTCTCCACCCATTCAATTAGAAAGGCATCAAACTTCTCAATGCAATCCAAAATAGTGTTTATGTACTACTTCAGTTTGTTGTTTTTGTAAGCATATTTGGCTCTTACTTTGGATATCACAAGCTTAGAATCGCCAATTACTATCATCTTTTTAATTACATGGTTCTCATACAATCTTAATCCCAGTAACAATGCTTCATATTCTACCACATTATTCATGCAGAAAAAAGATAAAGTGAAAGAGAATTTGTATGTACTGCCACTAGGTGACACCAGCAATATCCCTAAACCCGATCCTTCCTTTGAACTTGCACCATCAAAGTACATTTTCCAAAGTTTATCCTTTTTATATAACCTTATGACTTCATTATTTATACATACATGGCACCTATCAATTTCTCTTGGTACTTCTTCCACCTCAAAATCACTAATGTTAGTGTCTATGAAAAGTATTGTATCATCTTCAGGAGCATGTTCCAACATATGTGGAACATTTGGCTCTCATACGGTCACTTACACATCCCTACCATCAATATAGAAAGTGGCATAGGACATGTCACACTGCATACTACCTCCCATGGATGCACTCCACTTCCTAGATAACAACATTCCATAATTGGGTGGGATATCAACTACCACAACACTCATCTTAAACTCATTTTCTAGATATGCTACCAATCTATAAGGAAGTTCATTGATTGCACCAATAACACTTACCATGAGTGTTGTCAACTTTCAGTCCTAAGGCCATCATGATCTTAGCTAGCATTATCTTATTTGATGCTCTAGAATCAATAATATATTTTTTTAGAAAATTTTCCTCAACAATTAATGTAAGGAAAAATGGGTTTATCTTTCTAGGACAAGCAGTTACTGAATTTCCTAGAAAGATATGAGGGATCTTAGTGATTACTCCCTCAACCTCTTTTTTCTTCTTATTATTCTCACTCACTTTGGGTGGAGTGGGCACCACTAAATCATTGTAGGCTATAGTAGCACCATTGATAAGGGCTATTGCCTTCTGCTTATGTTCATTTATTCTCATCATATCAAGAAAGGACACATACACTTTGACTTGGCTAAGTAATTGGCACATATCAATAGGAGTGTACTTAGGAAATTCAATTAGGATCATACCTTGTTCTGTGTTACTCTCCTTCTATTTATTTTTGGATGTGTCAGTTCTAGGCTTGACATCTTTTCTCATAGCTTCATGGTTATGCCTCTATATCTTTTTCTTGACAATAGGGGATTTGAGCTCTACATCTATCTTTATTTTTTCTATCTTCTTATCCCAAATATTATCTCCTTTGGTCTCCTTAGTTTTGATTGCTTCTACTTTTCCATCAGACTTTTGTTCTTTTCTTTTGGAATTCTACTCCTTAATGAAAAGACCAGCCAGACTACCCTGTTCACCACCAATTGTTCTATTCCTTATATGATATGAGCTTTTGGCTTGGGCAGCCAAGGCCATAGTAAATTTTTTTGGGAGAGTTTTGGATGCTATGGATGTGTTGCTGATATGTGGTTGTCATTAATGTCAACACTATTACCATGTGGTGTATCTATTACTGTATATGTTGAGGATATTGAGAAAATTATAAGGAAAAGTGTTCTAGGTTCCTAGTGGAACTGCATAGGTCATAAAGGTGTTTTGTTTTGTATGCAAAATATTAGCTGATGTGGATTAAAGGGTTTATTTTTTAGTATGACTAGATCATCTACCAAAAGTTTCAGAGGTCCGTGTGAAGTTCTATGTGAGTTATTGTCTAACAGTGTTTTGTCAGTCTCTATTAGTGTTCCTGAATGAAGATTATGTGATTCTAGTTATCTCAATCATTGTGGATGCTTCTCTATTGTTTCTTGGTGTTCTCGGATGTCTCTAGTTCATTATCCACCTTTTTGTTATGCCCACATTAATCGGTGAGCTCATGGTTGTAGATCTTTGTGTGCATGTTCAATTTTTCATGTTTCTAGCCGACATGTTGGTGATAGCGTGTTGTGGATCTTCGAGGTGAAATTAATTAAAGTCTTTTTGTATTGGATATGTTGATTTGGGACTCCACTATGTTGTGGCTGACCTTGGGGGATACGCCTTAAAATTTTATTTGTAAAATTGGACCAACATTGCAAATATATTTTATTTTCTTGGCCGATGAGGTTGTGATGGAATCTCATGTAGTGAATATATAAGAGTGATTGTGTGATTATTGGAATGTATGCTTCATGTTCTCCTATGTGCATATGTGCAAATATCATTACTGAGCAGAGTGTGAAGAAGATTGTGTGAAGTGTGAAGAAGTGTTTAGCTTAATTGGAACTGTAATCAGGATTGAGAAAAAGCTATTTTCTCAGTTCATACGCTCCAAATTTTTAATCCAATTTTGTTGGGTAGTGAGCCCCTTTTGTAATTGAGCAGTGAGCTCTAGGAAGTGTGCTTGAATGCATGTGCATTCCTCTTATTGTTCTTCATTATAATTTTAACAGGGTATAATCTTGTGGAATAACATCCACCATGGTTTTTCCCCTAACAGGGTTTCCACGTAAAAAAAAAATTGGTGTTCCTTGTCTCTCTGAACTATTAATTGCTTATGGTTAATTTTTCATTCATCAGTTTTGAAGTTAAGTTTGAAAAAGTTTAAATTTCTATGAAAATTGATTCACCCCCCCTCTCAGTTGTTTGTCCTTATTTTTCCAACATATCTCGCTATCTCTTCATATGAAGGTCTTCTCAGGGATACACCATCTTAAATTGCTTCCAAATTGTATATTTCAATATCACCGTCAATATCCTCATCTAAGAGAAAAATTGCTAGTGATATGCATTGACAATCTTCCTTTGGTCTTCTATATCCATTTCATGAGACTCTATATCAGATGAATACTCACTATCAACCAAGTTAGAGCCATCCATGATCATTTTTATATCAATATCCTCCTCATTTGATTAGTCGGACTCCTTAGGGGCATCTTCATCAACTTCAACCATTTGTGCAACTGCACATTGATGAGGAGAATGAAGAATTTGGAAAACCATGCACCAAGTGGTTTCATCAGCAAAATTTCCTCAAGTTTTTTGCAATGGATCTAGAGGAACTTTATTCTCATTATTTCTCTGGTTGTTAGGGATAGGATTCCCATTATACTAATTTGTATTGGGATGGTCCTACATCCAAGGAGGTCTTTCATTCTTATGATATTTGTTTGACTAAACCTTTTCTTTCCTTGCAATCCTGTCATTCATAGTTTTCATGAAGTTATCAAACTTATCTTCAAGAGTGCCTCCTTTAGCACCAGAAAATTTATCTTCCCTTTTTGGATTTCTGAGAATATTTTCATTATCTCTTCTTCCAACTTTACTAGTTGCTCAGGTGATGTTATCAATATGTTCAACCATCTTGTAAGCTTCTCTTAATGAATGTGGATTTTTATAAAGCAAACGATAGCTCATCTTAGTATCAAAAGCATTGCAGTAATTTTCCAAGCACACATTTCCATTCAACTATAAATGATGAGGCAACCTTTTCCTAGCCTTTTCGAACCTTGTATTAAAATCAATGATAGACTCATTGGAACCCTTAGAATGTAATTGAATTGATTCAACAAATATATTGAATTAGTCTTATCCCCATATTTCTCTCTAAACAACCTTTTAAAATATTCCCAAGAGCCTATATTTTCAGCAGGAAAACTCTGATACCACTCCCTAACATCTTCAGTCAGGAATTGCATGAACAATTTCATCATGACATCTTTTTCTTCTACCTCTAAGTCATCCATGATGTTGGTGAAGGATTTGAGATTATATTCACCACTCACAACATTATTTCCTGAGAATCAAAATAGTGCAGGCCTGAGCTCCTCTGGGAAAGGGTTAGGATAGCTAGGTATTCCAGTGAAACATAATTTTTGGTACTTATCTACTTGCAATGGTCTTCTAGTGTTTCTATCCCTATGAGAATTTCTAGGCTCATCATCCTTTTGGTTGTCAAATTGATTTTTATCCTTTCCTTTTGCCTCTCCATCATTACCACCATCTTTCTTTTTTCCTTCATCATCTTCAGAATTTAAGAATTTGTGTTCTTATTATTTCCTCCACATCCACCACCTTGATCCCCACCACCACCTCCAATGTTAGTGTTTCCTTCAGACATATTCTTTTGTGACTTATTACTACTATGTCTAGATTTGGAAGGCTTTGGGGTTGGTGTAGCCATTTTAAGAAAGGAAATCTTCCTAGCTATTTCTGCATTAGTGGCTTCTATTTCAGCTTTCTTCAAATCTTCTTGTAGTTGATCATTTTCCAATTGCAATTTCAAGATCTTGAGATTTGAAGGTGAAGTGGGTGGAGTAGAATCAATTTTAGTATTATTGGTGGGGGTTTTAATAGATGAAGTATGGGTATTTGTACTAGTGTTAGTTTTGAAATTATTGTAGGTAGTCTTCTTTTCCTAATCAATGGGTTTCTTCCCATGATCTACAAATGATGTTTTCTTAGCAGTAGAAGAAGGGTCTAGGGCTTTGGAAGTTGCAAAAAATGTGGTATAGGTATTAACAACAAAGTTTCCCATCTAGACTAACACTATAGAAATTTCATGGGTAATCTCAACAACCAACTTGGAGACATTTTCAATGAAGGCTTTATGCCTGGCAACATCTTCTCTCATCCTCTCTATTTTTTTCTTGAGAATCTCTCTCCATTTTCTTAGCTCTAATCCTATACTCCTTCTCCTTCAACTCTTTCAATCTATTCTCTTCTTCTTCCTTAAGCCCCTATTCTTCCTCCTCTAAGGCGATTGTCATTATCTATGTCTTCCTCATTTTCTAAAATATTTGTAGCCTCACTAGGTGTAGGAGTATAATAGGCTTGATCAACTAGCTCTTCCTCAAGGGAAATATGCACTTCTATATTAGGAGACTCACCACTTGGCTTGAAATTCTATCCATTAAAGACAGATCCAACACCAAGGGTCAAAGGTTCTGAGAACTTATTTTTGTCCCAAAACACCCATCTATCCTCCTCTCTTGATACATCAAATTCATTTTCAAAAACTTCCTCAACAGGAAAACTCACTTGATCTACATTAGGCCCTTCAACTTCATGTACTTCTCCCTATAGATCAACACTATTTAACTCATTATTCAAAGTAGGAGATGCACCAGCAAGGGATTCAACAGACTTACCCAATTCAGTAGTTTTCCTCACCCATAATGGTTGTTTATCCTTTGCATGCTTGGGCTCCATCTTCTGCTTAGGATGCTTCTTAGTGTAGCTTCTGGTCTTTTTCATGGTGTCAAATATGTTAGAATCCTTATTCTCACATTCCTTTTAGGAGATTATCTTTACAATGGTATTAGAAACTTCAGAGTCACCACCCAAAATGTTGGGAAATAGAAACCGATTGTACTTTTCTTGGTATGTGTGATCTCAAAAAAGGCTCTAAACATAACCTGACAAAAGGTGAAAGAATAGACCGGGACTTGACACATAAGACTAAACGTGACTTATGTGATAAAACTTGGAACCAATTATCCTTCAAGCAATAAATAATAATATAATAATCAAATTTAACTTTACTAGATCTGAACTAGAGAATTTGGACTTAGCAAATCCCCAGCAAAGTCACCAATCTATTGGTTGTTTTTTAAGAACCAAACTGATCTTAAGAATTACCTATGGAATTTTCCATTTCCAAAAATTAGTAATCTAAAGGGATTGGCCAACAAATGAGTAAAAGTTGCAAAAATTTCACTACTGCACTTTGGGATCTGTGAAACTCGAGAGGGTGATCCCACAATGTATATTCAAGAACTTGTGTGATTTATATTTAGATACATTGCAAACAACAGACAATTCCCATATATCCACTCAACAATATATTGTATCAAAATATTTGGCAGTTCTTTTAAATAATACCCTATACTTGGAGCATGAGAAAAGTGAAATTCATCGTAGCATGACTAAAATGGTAACTCATTAGAAAGATTTGTAAATAAAAAAATGATTTGTTGATAAACTGACCTAGGAACTGAATTGTGAGTAATTTACTATAACCAGTGCCTTATCCTAAACATGGAGTCAATTTTTACTTATATAAACTGATAGAAATTCAACAATAGCAACATATTTCTTAAGAAAAACTACATTAAAAAACTTCCCCATAACATTCTCTACCACTACTTCTTAAGGATATCCTAGCACATAATTCATAAGAGTCAACAATCGCATTCAAGCAATTATACTAATTCATTGAATTAATAAGCAAGAGAAAAATTACACATCCATTGTAGAAGCAATTGATACAAACAATACAATGCTTGATTATATTCATTTATAACTCATAGAACAATTACAAAGGAGAGACAATGGCCATGAAATTGGTATCATTTTATATTTTATTTTCTATCTTGTTATCAAAATTACATGCGTATCAATAGACTCAAAACTTAAGAAAAAACTTAAAATATGCTATATATTCCCATTAACAATTCACTTTGTAAATTGCATTTCAACAAAATCATACTTGTGGTCTTGAATTCTTTCCTATAGAAACAAAAAACAAAAAACAAGCTTCACACTAGAAAGCACACATGTCAGAACCCTTTCAGACCATTGTAACAGATATTCCCTTTTCAGTTACATTTGAGCCTTTTGGTGGTGGGAATAAACATGAGGAAAAAATAACCTTCATTCATTGCTAAGATACAATCCCACCTTTGAAAGGAATGATTTTTTTGTTACACCATCTTCAAAATATCCTCTATGCACTCAAAAAGTGTCCACCATAGGCAAACCCAGTTAGTGAGATTCAAAAAGGTAGGAAAAAGAAATAAAAGAAACAAAACTAATATATCCACATCAACATTTGTGCCACCTTGTTCATGTTGAGGAGGGAACAACATATTTGTAATATTTAAAAAAAAATCCTAATCTATATTAGTTTTGGGTTATGCATTGTTTCCCTCATATCTATTATTCACCATATTTATGATCATCATCATATAAGCTTACTTAGTATACTTATCTAAACAAGTTATGTACTTCTCTTCAGTAGGCCACTTGACATCCAATAAACTATGGACCTTTGCACTATGTTGGATATATCTTGCATCAATTAAGGCTCGAGCCTCTCTAAGAAAGTATCCTTTTTTATTTCAATCTCCACCAACATGTCAACATTTGAATTCAGCAAGATGTAACTAGTCATAGTTAATGCCATTTTAGCCACTGTGAGCATTCCTCCCAGATCACTCCTCCATGTTTCAAATTTTCATAGCTCACCTTTGTGATTCAATATCAGAGGCATACCACATTCCTCCATCTCTTTGAATACTTTCAGCTTACTTTGTAGCTACACAAGAAGCTTTCCATAAAAAGGTTGTTATCTCATTAACGATGTCGATAGTTTACAAAATCTTAGGGTTATTATTAGGTGCTTCATGGTCTTCCTTCATAATAGTTATCATTTCTTTTAAAGCACCTACCCTAGTACTCTGTTTACTCCATTCATTCTTGAAGGCTTCCTGGACCTGCAAATACTTTATGTTTGCTTCATGAATGTTCTTATAGGTAGCCCATAGTTCATCAGCTTTGTTGACCAGCTTGGTCACCCTATGTTTTAATACATCCTCAAAAATTTCATTTTCCACCTTAATAGTTTCAATTTTAGCGTTCTTGACATTTTCCTTTTCTGTCTTCAACTAATTATTTAGATCATTGATTCTCAAGGCCAAGGTTTCCCTATCTTATATAGACAATTCTACAGAAGAAGAAGATGGAAAAGATAGTGTCCCTATTGACTGGTCAACCTAAATAGTTGCTCTCATCTTGTTTATCTTATCTAGGGCCTTATTATACTCCTTCACCAAAGAATCATTACTTCTTTTGATAAATTTTTGTTGTGTCCACACTAAGCATTGCAGCATGAGAAGTTAACTTAGCTGCTTGGATAGGTGTTATATCAATGTCTCTCTTCACCACCAAGGAACCGATAAACTCTTCAATAGGCCTTATGACCTCATGATTTCAAGTACTGGTTGCCATAGATCAGACTGCAAGAGTATGTAACTTCAAACTGTATCTAGATCCAAATACCTTATTTTCAATTTGCTCCTTAGTTATTAAAGCCTGAGGGAATATTTTTACTACATCATATGCAATGGATGAGGAAATATTGCATCCTAGTAACAACATGATTCCACTATTTGTGATAATTTTCCTAGCCTCAACTGGAGTGATAGCTACAATCTCAGCCATGATCTTTTCTTCCTCTACCTTCTCTGCCTCTTCCTGCTAAGAAGGTTCAACACTAGCCCTTGCTTATTCAATCCTTTCTTTTATCTCTTTGGTCCTCTATTGAACCATAAATTCCTTGAATTCCTTAGATTGTAAAAACTTATCATCTACAAGGAACTCATCACAATCATTGATCCTGGGATCATCATCATTCTTTTCATCATATTACCATTGAACAATTTTGTCTAGGGGAACATCTGAATCAAGATTTTTTTCAATATTAGGGGGAGGGAATTTCTTCTCCACCTCCTCATCACTGGGTACATGTTCTACCTTTTGTTCCTCCCAAAATTCTTGGACATCTGTAGGTTGCTTTGGAACATCCATAGCTTGAGGTTGTTCCTCTAGGAGAGCTTGTCCTCTCTTAGTAGCCTCTTTCACTTTTACCTTGAAATTACCATTTTGATAATCCCTTAGTTTTTTAAAATCTCTTTCAAAAGGATCTTTAATTACATCATAGGGGCTCTCATAGAAATCATTCCTCCTTATGATGCTCTCTTCAATGTCCATTATGGTTTTCCATTCCTTCATTCTAGATTTAATAGCCTCATCACTTGTCAAGTTTCTCAATACATCATTTGTGTACAAGGACTCATGATATATTTTGGAGAATATTTTATCCCTTCTCTTTGCATGCACAAATCCTTCAGTGTCAAAACTCCTAACCTCAGTAAAAGTTAACCTGAGGTTGTTTTTGATAATTCCAAATTTCTCATACCCTTCAAGGGTAGTAACGTTAAAGTAAGTAAAAGAACATTGGGGACTCACCAGAGTACCTTTCTAATGCTCTTTTAACAATTCATAATCCATAAAATTGATTTTCCACATTAGTTCCATAAAATCCAACTAGTCAAAAACATACATGGGCAAGCAATGTGGGGCCATCTTAGATCCATAAGCCCTGATCAAAGTATAATATGAGTGCAAAAACTAGTTTACCCAATTATGATGTGCTTTTGATCCCTCTACATCCTTTGGGTGCATGATATTTCTTAATAATGGAGAAAGCTTGTGAATAGGTGCCACACCCAAAATTTCCAGGATACCAAACCTTATAACATTAGAAAACATGAAAAAATTGGAATTGGGACAATCTTGATCCCAAATATGTATCCACATTTGGACTAAAAAGACATTGTTCTCATTGTCCCTAAATCTCAATTTCAGCCTTCTTTTCGATCTATAATCACCCTCATATAGAATCATATGCATTAATAGAGAATAATATGGGAAATTCAGAGGGGGAGCCTCTTTCTTCAAACTAATAAAATGCTCATGCATTTGTTTAGCAACATAAGTAGCATAATAAAAACTAGTGTTTTGATTATGAGCTTGTATATCACTGTCAATACCAATTGGTTAGGGGCTATCCTCACCTCAAAATTTCAAGCCAAAACCTGATTCAGACAATAATAGGTATTCTTGAAATAATCCACAATGTTATTCTTCGATAACATAATCAAAGGGCTCAATATCTTAATAGGGAGAAATATCTCCTTCCTATTTCAATGTCAAATGAGCAATCTATTTTTGTATGAAAAATTATTATTCTGATATTCACCATATAGATCTGTACGCTTAATATTTACAATATAATTGGGATTCAAACCAAATATCTCCACAAATCTTATCCCATTGTCACCTCAAGAACTACATCTATGTTTGCACTCCTGATTGTTGTGTCACTGGGATGATAGTGCCTTCCCAAATCCATCTATCACATCCACTTCCAAAAACACATTGGATACCACCAACTTCCCAAGGTTGATCCCCCACAAGTATACATGTTAGCTTCTTAGAGTTCTTCCTATTCAAAGCATACAAGAAAAATTGCCATCCACCCTGAGGTTGGGCCAATTCTCCAATTTCACCAGCATTGTCAATTAGTTTGGTCGTCATGGCAACCTGACCCATAGGTATCTTACCAATTCATGATCCTCCTTCATTTACTTCTCTAGAGGTCCCTTCCATGAGCCTATCTTTTTCTTTCTTTGTGCTTCTAGACCTAGTAGACACTGTGCAGGGGTGTTTGGCCTAGGGCTAAATGCTACAACTGGTTCTAGCTTAACTATGAATGAGACATCATGGGTTTTAAGTCTTTTAAACCTCTTCTACTTTGGTTTCCTCTTAGGTATAATGTTGGATTCATTGGGTTCTAGCTCACTCATATTTTCAAAGTTGTAGGACAAGGTTTTACAGTTGTCTCAACCAAAAAAAATCTACCTAGGTACAAAAACTCAAGACACAACTTTCAAAACAAGGTACTCACAAGCTTTACACAATACTCACCATCCCAATTGAAGATACTCAAATGAATAAAATGTAATCAAGTTACCTCCCAAATTCCCTACTACCCTTTTAGAATAGCATAAAATAGTATTTTAGATAGGAAGAGGTACAACGATTTGCTTACCTAGGTGAGCGATTGATACAATTGATGTAATTTATTGTAGGAGCTTTCCACATTGCCTCTTCAGCTTTTGTCTTTCCTTTCTACTCCTAATAAATTCCAAATGTGTGAAAAAACAAGCTAGCTACCTTCTTTATGGTTAAAAAATTGAAACTTATCACCATTAATTATTTGATAGGAAGCTCGTGCGAGTGAACTAACATTTAGTTATTCATATTCAAACCCTATCCATTGATTATTTCATTTTAAAACCCCATCAACCATTCCCCTTTTAGCTCGCTACTTTATTTTCTGCTTTAAATTATGTCCTTGGTATGCTACCACATTGTCCTTAAATTAGCAACCATCACCCATCGTTGATACATTCCACCTTTCAGAAGTCCTATTAGCGACGCTAACATCTGCACGATGAGATCTCAGCCATTGAATTTAGGGAAAATCCTTGATCATGCTCATTACCCATCACGTACTGCTAATTCATGCTTTGAACTCCAAATCACATCATCGACGAGAGATAAGGTTCCAAAATAAAATTTAAACACGTGCACTTGCATGAAAATCAAAGGCACAAAATACATTGCTCATTAGAGCAATTCAAAATAGTAAAAGAAAGTTTGAACAAATAACTGCATCGCTCATCGCTATTTTGAAACTCAAATCTTGGAAAAAATTCATGATGACCAATAGGAAAAAATATAAAAAATCACCAAGGGTCATCGCTCATCGCTAATTCCCCTCATAAAAGTTTCAAGCAATTAGCGATGAGAAGGAAGCCAATGATAACACATAGAACACTTGCATCACATATCACTAATACAAAACCCAACTTTCAAAACTTATCCACGATACACGAAATAAAAGAGAAAGCCACCCATTTCTCATAGCCAATTTAAAAATATGATCGCATACCCATCCACGATGAGCAATGAGCAATGGAAATAAAAGCCTAGAGGTTATCACTTGTCGCTATTTCACCACTCAAAACTCAAGAGAAATTAGTGATTGCCAAAATTTTCAACAATACAAAGAAAAATTAAAACATCGCACATCGCTAATAGAGATCAAAAGTTCTTAAATCCATCTAGACAATGTGCAAAAAAAAGAAACACCACTCATCACTCATCGCTAATTTAAATTTACATTTCAAAAGCTATCTATGATGTTTTAAGAAGGGGAATTCCTAGGACATCATACAAAAAGGCCAATAATTACCTAGAACATATTTTATCAAAGGATGTAAAATCTAAATAAGGTTAATCAATCAACCTTATAAAATAAAATAACATCAAACCTAGGCATGAGGGACTGGTTACTCCATGAGTTCTAATGACACGAGATGTTTTAACATGACTAAAAATTGGCAACAAAAGGTCAATGATGAATTAGAACCTTGGAAAAAATGTGAGTTGGAGGGTCATTTAAGAAGGGTCCCAAGTAACACAAAACCCTACAATAGTGAGGATAAGTTAAACCCAAAGCCCCTAGGATAGACCATAACAAAATTTAGCAGGATGATATATGGAACAAGAAAGTATTCAAAGGTTCCATCACATATGCCAAGGAAATTCATACCTAAGTTTGATATAAGAAATTTCAATGGAAAGGATCCAACCAATTGTCTATGCCAAATGGAGTTCTTTGATATTCATCATGATCTTAGTCAACAAAAGGTGTATATGGAATCATTATACCTATAACCAAATCAATTTATTTGGTATTTTTGGTTATGTGATAAGAAGAGAAAAAAGGGATGTGTAGTCACATGGTAAATTTTTCAAGAACTTACTACCCATTATAGAGATAACTTTATGGATAACTACTTTTGCGAGTGAGTGTACGATCATGAGGGTCCAAAAAGTAGCGATATGACCCAAAAGTGGTTGATGACATTTTTTTATCCGAATTTGTTGAAACAAAAAGGATTTATTGATAAAATTGTCAACTTTCCACCAATATAAGATATGACTTATTTGGAATTAAATAGATAATTATTATTGATTTTCTACCTGCATACTAACTAAAGTCCTAATTGATAGGCTAATTAAAAAACCTATAATTCTCAAATGATTTCACATTTTTTGAATCTAAAAGATGCAACACATTATATGCTTCCCTTATTATAAGATAAAAAAAGAAAAAATGATTTTCATAATTTTTTGACCAAGATATGGTGGTCAAACAAATAAGTTTTAATATTTTTTAAAAAACTTAATAAAAAATTCATAACTAATTATTTAATTGCAAAAAAATATAAAAAATATGTAGCACATTTAGACATGTGTCCTCTACTTATAGTGAAAGTTTCAAAAAATATATTATTTTTTCTTGTACTTAGGTTGGTTATACATACACATGTTTTTTATTCTTTTCTTGAAAATTTAGTACTGCTACATTGAAATTTCAAAATTTCACTAAATAGATTTTGTTTTCCAAAAGACAACTAGTATGTTAGAAACTACATTCAATTTGCTACAAATTTTGTTCTTATAGATTTTTTGAAATTATGTTAATAACCAATTCAAATTTTTATGTCAAGCTACCTAACTCTTTTTTTCTAAATTTTCATTACCACTTAAGGGCCTGCTTTGGACCCTCATGATCCTGCATTGACCATTGCCAACTCGCTAAATTAAAGAAAATATGTATGGTCAATGATAATATTCAAAAATTTCAAACCCTTTCTCTAAGAGTCAAGAATGTGGAGGAAGAGAATATTAAGGAACTATTTCTAGGAAGTTTAAAGGATCACATTAAATATGAAGTATGATTGTTCCAACCACAATCCTTATTGTAAGCAATAGTAATGGCAAGACAATTGGAAGAGAAGTATTTTTCTAGTAGGAGACAAGGGAATATAAATTCCAATGAAAGGATATCTCCTACACATTCACTACCCTGGCCTACTAGGTTGACTCTAAAAAAAAATGAGGAGAAGAGAGAAAAAGGGTTATGTTTCAATTTTTATGGAAAATATAGTCGAGAGCATAGGTGCAGTGAAAGGAAATTATTTTATATTGAAGGACTGAGTGAGGAGGAAGAGGAGGAACCAATATTAGAGGGTGATAAGGATTTGGATGATGAATCACTTGATTCCCAACCAATCATTTCTTGTCATGCACTCTCTAGTTTTAGTGCCCCACAAACTCTCAAGGTAGTTGAGTTTTTAAAGAATAATAAAGTAACCATATTGATTGACTCGGGTAGTACTCATAATTTCATCAACAAAAATTTGGATACTGTTCTAAATTATTTTATATATCTAGCTCTATAATTTCAAGTCTTGATTGTAAATGGTGGTGTTGTCAATTCTTCTAGGGAGTTCCATAGAATTGAATTATCCATGGTAGATTATCACCTTGATATCCCAATGTATGATATCTCAATGGGTGCAATAGATATTGTTTAGGGATTACAATGGCTTACTACTTTACGAATGATTGAGATTAACTTTCAAGGATTATTCATGAGATTACAATCAAAAGGAAAGACAAAAGAGCTGAGACGGTTGAAGGAAAAGTCCCCAAAAAATAGTTATCTCTCATCAAATGAAGAAGTTTCTTAGGAAAGGAGTTGATTGATTTGTTTCCTAGTTATGTTCATTAGAAGTATCTCAATCTAATGCTCCTACCCATCTAGATTTACGAGAAATAATTGAGCATCACTTAGTGGTTTTTAGAGATATTCCTAAAAGACTTTCACCTAAGAGGGATCATCATCATTGCATACAACTAGTTCTAGGGAGACAACCCCCCAATGTCAGGCCTTACCGGTACCCACATGTACATAAAGGTAAGATAGAAAAGATAGTTGAGATGTTAGAGGAAGGAATTATCAAACATAATAAAAGTGCTTACTCCTCACCTGTTGTGATGGTGTGGAAGAAGGATGAAAGATGGTGCATTTTTTTGAACTATAAAATGCTAAACATGCACAAAATCAAACATAAGTTTCCTATTCCATTCATTTACGATTTGCTAGATGAATTGAATGAAGCTACATATTGTACAAAGTTAGGTCTTAGATCCAGTTATCACCAAATTCAAATTACGAAAGAAGATATTTGTAAGACAACATTTAGGACTCGTGAGGGTCATAATGAGTTTTTTTTATGTCATTTTGTCTTACTAATGGTCCATCTAAATTTTAATGTTTGATGAATTCCATCTTTAAAATGTTCTTGAGGAAGTTTTTATTAGTTCTTTTTGATGATATATTGATTTACAGTAATATATGGGAAGAACACTTGCAACATTTAGATCAAGTATTAAAATTTCTCGAAGAGAATCAACTCTATGTTAGTCCATCCAAGTGTTATTTTGGTCTTGTGAACACCAAACCTGCACAAGCTAACAAGAGATCAAAAAAAAGTTTCAAAGATGTTAGAAAGCAATTCTAATGTTCCCTATGAAAATATTTAGCCAAATTCAATAGAAAACATGAAATAACAATAAAACTAACAAAGTAAAGCATGTAATCTAAATAAAATCAGCTAAACCTCCATCCCATAGGGGTAGTGGTCATCCTTTGATGTGGAAAGAATCCCTTT
Organism: Sequoia sempervirens; assembly: GCA_007258455.2. Classification (NCBI taxonomy): domain Eukaryota; kingdom Viridiplantae; phylum Streptophyta; class Pinopsida; order Cupressales; family Cupressaceae; genus Sequoia; species Sequoia sempervirens. The sequence continues at coordinate 215,425,669 of VDFB02086081.1, read as the reverse complement.
CCCAATCCCTTTGATAAGCTTTATGAAGTGTAGATGATACAAGTGAGAAAATTAACTATAATCTAGCTAAATTTCTTGAGAATGATGAAAACCTACGAACTCAAATGACTGTAATGGAAATGCATGAAGTTGTGGATCCATATTGTGAAAAGGATTCCTCTATTTATATAATCCAAGGGTTGAAGAATGAGATGGTTTGATGAATGTGGGATAAATTGAGATCCAATGAGAATGTGCCAAGTGTCATAATTCTATTGGATGAGGATGGAGCACATTTTGGAAAATGTGTGAGTGGAGAAGGATGGAGGAGAAGTAAATGTTGTTGGTTGAGAATTTGAAATTGGTGTAAGAGGAATTGAATGATATTTGAGAGGATGTAAGAGGATTTGAAATGTTGTAAGAGAATTTATTGCAAATGTAAGAGGATGTGATAGGTTTTTGAAAACATTTGGAAGTAAATTGAATGAAAGATTATTGATAGGAATATTCCTTGGAATATCCCTTAGTGAGGGAAAATAGATGAATTAAATAATTAATTGAAATTATTTTCATGTGCAACTAGGTATGTGAAAGATCATGATGAGCCAAAAAGTGGAGATATGTAAGTGATATGATGGCTCATGTGGCTAGCAACTTTTTTTTACCTAGAATTAATGAAATGAAAAGGGTTTTTAAAGGATATTCTTAGCTTTACACAATATAAATTATGATTTACTTTGAATTTAATAAACAATTATTATTCATTTTCTATTTGAATTATGACTAAAGTTCTGATTGATAGGCTAATTGAAAAACGTCTATAGCTTTGAAATGGTATCAATTTTTTTGAATTTGAAACATGTGTCACATTCTATGCTTTGTATACTATAGGATTAAAAGAAAAAAAAATGAATTTCATGAAGTTTTGACCAAGTTAAGGTGGTCAGACATACAAAATTTTATATTTTTTTAAGTTGTAATAAAAAAATTACAATTAATTATTTACTTGGAAATAAATTACAAAAAAGTATGCATCACATCGGGATATGAGTCCTCTACTTATATCTAAAATATTATAAAAAAATATTATCATTTTATTTTTTCACTGAAATTTAAATACTACTGCATTGAAATTTCAAATTTTCACTAAATAGATTTTTTTTTAAAATAAACCTAGTAGTTTAGAAGCTACATTCAATTTGATTCTATTCTTACATATTTTTTAAATAATATAGATAACTTATTCAATTTTTTTACGTCAAGTTTCCTAACTCTGATTTTTTGAATTTTCATCGCCACTTAAGGGCCTATTTTTTCCATGATGATCCTGCACATACCCAACCCGATTAGTTGACCATTAGTTGATTTAACTCTTGAGGAGTTAAAAGGTGGAGGAATTGATAATGATGATAAGAAAGCTAATTTAGGATTAATTAATTGGAGTGAATTAGGAGATGTGACATTTGATTTGATTGATTTTTAATCAAATGAGAGGATTAAGAGAGGATTTAATAAAATAATTTGATTTAATAATAAGATGAATAATTAGTTAGAAGAAGGGTGAATTAATCCAATAAATTTAATTATTTGATTAATAGTTGAATTTGTTGATTTTAATTAAATAATGATGATTATTCAATTAATTGATCAATTTGAAGTGATTTTTAGAAGAAATAATGTTAGTTGATTAGAATCAGATATCCAGTATCAATCAGGAATTTTTACGTGTCTACATTTTTCCCCTCTTTGAAGTAAGGTAGCTGCTGCATCGGTTCAAAGAATAACACTACCATGATCAAAATTTAAAAAAATTCTGACTTTTTTCGGATGCACCACTGCTGCCCTAGTGGAAGAAATTATGTTTCCATACTTCCCCCTTGAGAGATCAAGTGAAAATAGAAATTTTAGGTCAACCTCACAACAAATATTCAGGATCAGTTCAGCTCAGAGAGGACTAGAAAGCTTGAATGTTTGATGTAGACAATTTTAATGATGTATAGAAAATCATCAGCCATGGGTAACCTCATGTATATTTTGATATATCACACAAATTTGATACTTGGATAGAAATGTTAGTAAATATAGAAGAATAAGAGGGATCAACCCTTGAGCCTGAGATGATGCAGAAGTCCAACAAGTCCATGAGTCATCGAGACTTTATTAGATATGATGATGAGTGATGATGATTTTTTTATCTAAAGATTGGGACACAAACAATATAACTTTCCTTATGTTTTATAAAACACATAGATATGATGCATCAAGGGATGGACAACTAGGATGCCATGGTTTTGAGTGCGATAGACTTTGACTCGACAAATAGATAGGAGTATTCTTGTTCACACTTAACATACAAAAAATTTTCTAGGATGCACTTTAGAAGTTTCAAACATCTTGGACCAAAACATGGAAAGGTATAACCTATCAATGCAATAGTCAACAAGTTGTCAAAAACACCTTCCATACATACCTAACAAAGCAAGTATTTGCCAAGTTATATTACAAGAATGTCCAACAAGCACAACAAACAAAAGATATGGATCAATGCCCCATTCCTTTCTCTCTAAATCATTTTGATAGACATCATCGAGAGGTCATTGGAATAGGCACAATAAGATAAATCAAAGAAAATATCAAGTAAACAAACAAGCCAATGTTCTTCATTTGTCTATCCAAGGGGACGTGTTTTGCTTAGGATAAGTATCCAAAGTGATTGCTGAAGATAATGCCCATTGTAGGAAGGATGAATGCTAGGACATGTTAGTGGATGGTGGCAAGTTGTTTTGTTTAGGATAAGTATCCAAAGTGTTTTGACAATAGATAATTCCCATTTCAGGAAGGATACATCCTAGGACATGTTAGTGGATGGTGGCAATTTGATAGGTTGTTCGAAAGGCTGTTGATATAAGGTCAATTGACATGTTTGATAAAAATTTCTAGAGTTTGATTTTGTGTTTTTAATTTTTTTTTGCTGATTGTTGTGGTTGTTTCTATTTGTTTTGCCAAAGGATGAAGGTGAAAATTGATTTATTATGAATGATTGATTATTGTGAGTGAAGAAAAATGAGACTGATGGTTTTTTTCAAATATTTGGATGTTTTTGATGTTTTTGAAATGTTATGAGGTTATTTTTTGGATTTTTAGGCTATTTAAATGTTTTTTGTGTTTTTGTGTCTCAGGGGCTGATCAAAGATGAGTCTTGTCTATGTTTAAGCTTAGAGACAACGTAGTTTGGATACCATGTTTTTTTCTTTTTCTAACTTTTTGACCTGTTTTGGGATTTTGATATGATTTGGATGTTTTTTGATCTTCACATGATTTTGACAATTTGGATATGGATATGTGTGATGATATCAGTGATCAGTTTGGGATCTTATTGAAAATCAAGCTAAGGTTGATTGATTGGATTGATGATGATAACATTGTTGAGGATTCACAACAATGCAAGGATAGTGTTAAGCAACACAAGGATTTGGGAAGGACATCCCAAGATGATGAGGGATTGATTGGATTTGATTGATGGATTGATGATGATAACATTTTTGAGGATACACAACAATGTAAGGATAGTGTTAAGAAACATGGAGACTAGGAAAGATATCCCAAGATGATGATGGATTGATTGGATTTTATTGATTAGTATTTTGAAGCTTGATTTTGGAACAAAATTGTTTTGAATGATTTGAAATGACATTGAAGTAAAAATTAGATGCAATTGATATTGATTGTTTGGATTCATGTTTGATGAAATATGAAGCTTGATAAGGAATGTCTTCTTGTCAAAATATGTCATGAGCTAGTGATTTGGAATTTTTGCTCACAAATGTTTTGACCAATTTGATTTCATGTTTTCTAATGTTCATACCACCATATAAGTTGGAAGATATAGATCAAATTTTTTTCCCAAAGCAAGATGTAAATATCTACCCCTAGTGTCTAGCAATGTATGGAATTCCATGGGTGGATGCTTGGATAGATGTATAGATGGATGGATATGGTTTAATCATACAAAGGATGCCAATGATTACCTTGTGATAAGATAAGGTGTTCGAACAGAGGAATGTTCCATTGGATAATGCTTCATCGCTCAAACAATATTGGGTAGGATATGATCAACGAAAATGACCCATCTCAAGATGTTTACCATAAGAAAGTGTAAAGTGTGCACCAAACTTTGTGAAGATCAAGAAAACTTAGAAGATGGGTGTAGATGGATGAAAATGGATTGGATAAATGGTTTATGGATGAATGAATGTATTATGGATGAGATGGATGTATTTTTGGATTTATTATGGATGAGATAAGATGCTTTCACCTGAATTAGCACATTTAGATGCTTGATTCTACACGGGTGCTGTCATAATAGTGGTTTACAATTCCTGAGAGGAACGAATTTTAGCTAAAATCACATATTTTTAGAAAATATAATGATTTAAGCCTTAAAAAGTTCCATTTTAAGGATTCCAATTGAAGAGGGTTTGATCAAATCACCTTAGATCAAACCCCCTTGGATAGAACCTCGCTAGTTTTAAGCCATACCTATAAATGCGTCTCCTTTACACCTATCAAAATGCTGATAAAAAATCACTTTTGATTTAGATTGGGGGATCAAATGAATTCATTTAAAATTTATTTTAAATGATTATGGTATTCCTCAGAACAAGCTATCCAATGAATATAATTTTAATATGTTTTGGTTTTGTTATGTATTTGTTTTTTAAGTTTTATTAAACATAGGTTTTTCATCTAAAATGAATTTCTTTGTTCTTCACATGTGGAAAAATAGAAGATTATCAAAAAAATTGAAAAATATGAGTGCACCAGATATTGAAGTCCTTGATCCAACAAAAAATTAAATTAAATTTTGACATATACAAAAAAGTTATGTTATACCACTGTGTTTGAATTGTAATTCGTTTGACTTTGAAACTTGATTAAGGAAAAAATATTCAATAAAAACTATCTAACCAAGTGGAAGCACTAGATATTAGAGTTACAAATCTAAATTTGAAAGAATTAGAATTTTATCCTTCATGGAAAAAAAGTTATGTGTTATATGGTGTGCGTCACTTTTTTTAAAAATGTTGTTTTCTAAAAAAATCTATTTTTCGTGGGAGATGGAAAAAGAAGTGCCATTTGATTTGAAAATTTTTGAAAAAAATATTTTTATAATCTATAGACAAAAATTGATGAGACTCTAGTTTGCGCCATCTTCAAATTCCTCATAGTTTAGCCGCTATAGGTGCCCGAATGTGAAGATCTAGTTAAAAATAATAATTTCAGTGTCCAGTTTGGCCAAAAATTGAAAATCACTATTATGGGATTACCCACACATGACACCTATTTTCCAAGTTTTCATCATGGTACTTGTCCAAAGTGCCACCATAGTGGTTTTCACTGGAGGATGATTTTTATTTTTACTATTTTAATAATCTTTATTTTTTTTATTTTTGTAAAAGATTGTATGCTCATGCTGAACCACTTGGTTGTATTGATGTAGATGTTTTTTTCATAATGTGCCATCGATATCCTACTTGAAGAAGCTACTTTGCCAAGATACGTGCACCTGAATGCAAATTTTGAGATTCTTGATCTACTTTGTTGATACTGGAGTTAACTCTATCTTTATGCACACATCGCAATAGATTTCCTTCTAAATCCTTATGATGAAGGGTTGCTACCAATACATGGTAAATGTGAGAATTAGATATAATATGTGGAGGCACAGATGGTGTTGTGTGTTTAGGAATAGAAGATGGATTGTTTGATATTTTTGAATCTTTGGCTCTCCAAACTTAGGAAGATGAGAAATAATGGGTGGTTACAGAAGTCTGTATGGAATTAGGACCAACTACTTGATATAATTTGTACATTCCTTGAGAAGCTTTCTTTTTCCTTTGTGAAAATATTTGATGGATACTTTTCCCTTCTTCTTTTTTCCCCATAGTTTCTTTGGCTGATGGAGTTTGGTAGGAATAATCTTTCTTTGTATTTTTTGGTATCCACTTGTATTTGATTTGTCCTTCATGCTTTGCTACTTCTTTTCCTTTGATGATGTTCTTCTTACTTTCATTCACATCCTTCTTTTGATGTTGGTCCCAATTTTTGGATGGGGTGATGGGTGGATTAAGATTCATGATGTGGCTAGTTGTATTATTGGCATTGGTTTCACTATAAGGAATCTTCGTGCTTCCTATGTTGATGTTTTCTTGAGATGAAGTTTCCCCTAGTATTGTGGAAGTAGTACATTCATCCTTTGATTCTACCTGTTTTGAGATGTCTTATTTAGCAAGAATTCTCTGATAAGTGACCAATTCTGAGGATCTTATTTCAATTTGTTGCTTTGATGACTCCAAAATATCCTATTCTATCTGACCTATTTCCTTGAGTGGATAATGTTGGATATCTTCATACATGTTGTCCTCAGTCTAAATTTGGGATATATTTGATCTTGATGTTGACAACTTGTCCTGACTATAGGAATCAATAACCTGATCTTTTTGTGTAATAATGTCAGGAGTAAAGGAATCATATTTTGAATGAAGATCATCTACGTGTCCATCTAAAGAAAGCATCTCATGAGTAGATGGAGGATTATGCACTACATGGATATGATCATTATTTGTGACATCTTGTATAGATATGAGAGTGCCCATTAGATCATTGTAGTATTATGGAGATACAAATTCTTGATCTTGAATGATTTTGAACTTTCTTTCAACATGCTTTGGATCAAGTTCTTGACATGGATCCATTTCAAAGGATGAATTGCTTATAAAGGGTTCTTGGATATCTTCATTAGGAATGGTAAGTGGCCCAATATCCTCTTGATATTTGAGTGGACTTGGATCAAATGTTGAGTTGAGGATTCCTTCAATATCTATAACCATGAGGTCAAAGGATGTCAATATGTCTTAAGAAGGACCATTGCTAGACTTTGGTGAAAGATGTTGATCATGCTTTGGAATAAACTCTTGAGATATGTCCTCTAACTCATTAGGTGATGTAGAGACATTTTTGACATGATCAATGGTCGATGGATCATGGATTATGTCAATAGGATCAAATAATTCTAACACTCCTTGAAATAGATCACTATTTGATATTATTGGTGAATTTTAATCATGATTGAAAAGTGACTCTTGATGCATGTTTATTTGATCATTGCATGGGGTAGAAACATATTCAAGGTGCTCATTGATAGATAGATATTGATCAGTGTCCTCAAAAATTTTGGTGGAGATATTTTCAATGTTTTCAATGATAGGATCAAATGATGTTAACATTTCTTGAATTGGATCATTGTTGGATATTATTGGAGGGTTTTGATCATGATTAAAAAGTGATTCTTGATGTATGCTGATTTTATTGTTGGATGAGGTAGAAACATCTTCAAGGTGATCATTGATGGATATATCTCGATCATTGTTTTCAACAATTGTGGTGGAGAGATTGTCAGTACTATCACTAGTGATTGAATCTTGACCATTTCCCTCAACAATTATTATTTCTTGATCAATAATGTCTTGGATGAGATTTTTGTGTTGAATTCAATTTAATGTTTTATGAAGATTTTCTCTATGATACTCACAATAAGATCCACCCCTATTCCAATGGAAGTTTAGGATAGAGTTGAAAGAACTTACTTTTGGAAGAGTGATGAGTTTTGCATTAACTAGATTTCTTAGCACTGATTTGATTGGTACTCCAAAAGGAGTGTATTCACATTTGTGATCTTGTGAGATTTGTGCTTGTTGAGGTGATTTTTGCTATGATTGATCTTGGAGATGTGGTGATTGATCTTTGAGATGTGGTGATTGGGTTTTTTGTTGATGTTGTTGATCTTGATATCCAACCTCTTGACATTCAAGATATTGTTCTTGATGTGGTTCTAGATGCAACTCAATGCTTTGATGACATGGTTTAACCAATGGAAGAGTGTATTGATTTTTGGGTGGAGATGTCTCTTGGCACAATGAATCAACTATTTTGGTAAGTGTAGCAATTTGATCTTGACATCCTTGATATAGTTGATTTGGTTTTTGATCAAGCATATTTGGAATGTATACTTGCGGTGTTTTTGTGGGATCATGGAAAAATTGATTTTGGACAATGTTCTTATTTGGGATGATGTTTAGATTTGGAATTATAGGTTGAAATTGAACTTTTTTGTGGTTGGGAATCACATTGCCCTAATTTAGGTAACTTTGATTTTGCATGGTGTTACCTTGACTTGGATCAATACATGGAGTCGTTAACATATTGTTTGGACTTTGAACAAAATTTGCATAATTTGCAAAAATATCTATCCCAAAGTTTTCCAAGTGTGGATTTGAAATGTTCATGTTTGGTAAACTTGTACTTGGTATATTCACTTTTGGAATGTATGGATTTGGTGGGATAATTTTGTTTTGTTGAAGACTCATGCATTGATTGTTTGGTTGATAGATTTGTAGGTTTGGAATTTAATTTAAATCTACCATATGGAAATTTGATCCAAAATTTAGATTGTGCATACTCACATTTGTTGTACCATTGAGGTTTATAGGAGATAATGATCCCATGTATGGATTGTATAAATGTGAGTTTTGATATTCAATTGGCATTGTAAGGCTTTGATAGTTTGGTTGATTTAGACCACTTGTGATGTATGAATCAAGTTTATATTTCATTCTTTTCTTGTGTTTTGACCTTGTTGACCTCTAAGGAATTTAGGAGTAATGATGAGATGAAGGATGAAAGGGGTGAATGATATGGGTGTTGAAATTTTAGGAACTTTGGATAAATGCTAGACTCTAGGACTTTTTATTGGATTGGTTTGATTTGATTTGGATAATGGACTTGTATATCCCAAGATGTTAGATGTTATCTTGGGGTAAACTTGTCGAAAGGGGTGATAATTTAACTAAATGGGTGAGGAAGGATTCATCTCTACACACTTAGCCAAACAAAGTGATTTTGATTTTGATTCAAGGATTTACCAAAATTATAGCATAGATGTATTTCCAAATTTCTAAAAGTTTTTTGTGGGATGGGATGATAAATGTTTGAGATGGATGAAGAATTTGATTTGATCCTAAATGAATCTAAGAGGGAAATTTTTTACAAGACCAAGATAGTGAAGAAAATGCTTTTCCCTTTGAGTAATTCCAACCAAAAAGATCATTTTTTTCTCAGAAGACCATAACACCAAAGATTAAAAAAAAGCACATGTGTGGGGTTCAATTGATTTCATCTTGATTAATTAATTTCTTCTACCACATCAACTTCTATTGTTTAGTTTTCAAATTGGATGTCTATGTCTTAACTCCTTTTCATTCCACAAGGTCCATTATGTGAAAATCAAAGAATCAAAGGAATAGTTTTCCTAGGTTAACTTTGGAGAGAACAAATTGAGATATGGGCCCAAATATTTAGAAGCCTCTAAGGATAGAATCCCTAGGGAAAAGTAGTAACATTTGGACTCTTCAAGGATATTTTTTCTTTCCAAAGGGTTTAAAAATTTGATGACTTTGTTGAATTTTTTTTTCAAGATTTTGGATCCAAGCAAAGTATTTACTAACTCATAGATTGCACAACCCTAGGATAGAAATGGCTATATTTTTTGAATTCCCACTTGGATTTCTCCAGTTGTGCTTATTCAGAGTGGATGATTAGAAGCTTGACCACACTAGCTCCCCTCCATGACACTCACTTCTACAGGTCAACCAAGCTTCAAGTTCTCATGAATCTCCCATGAAAAACTCTTCATCTCTACTAAGAACCGCAAGTATGTGGGATGGCTTCAGAGGTCTGACCTCCTGACACAAACAAATATTAGGGATTTTTGGCTTCTACACAAAGGTTTGCAATAAGGGCATCCAATTTAGGGGGTGAAATGATAAACTCCTTGTGAGAGGTCTCCCAACACTTAGAAAAATGGTTTTACACATCATAAAGATATTGGGGGATAGCTATCATGTATTGCTTCTCATTGTTTACAATTTTCATCACAACCACAAATTTATATAGCAGTTTGGAAGAGCTTGGCTTATGCTCATTACCGCTTGGGTCATTCCCTTGGGGTGAGTACTTTTTTCCACCAAGGAAGACCCTCTAAAGGTGAAAAATAGTGAGTAAGTACATCTGTAGTTCAATCATCTTTGCTTGCATGAACAAAGAGAGAACACACGCTATGCATTTTTCTCACACTAGTATGATTTGTTCAGTTTTAGCTCCAAATTGAAATGTGTGGGTAATTTTAGACAACCTATGTCACTAGAATTATTTTGATTCTCAAGATCGCTATAAAGTTTGAGAGAAGTGCATATTCAAATGAAATAAATTGTAAGAAATTACAAAGCAAGGAAGACAAATGTTTGTTTTAATCCAAAATAAAGATGAATTATTTTTAGAGCACCAAGCTTAAATATGAGTTTGTCTTGTTCAATTTTAACCCACAAAGCAATTTCTAGTAAGTTCCTAATGTTCAATTTTAACCAAATTTGACAAAGCTTGAGTTGTTTGTAAATTTTATGCCCAAAATAATTCTAGTTGGTCCTAAAGCATGAAAGTAAAATATATGATGGATTATTTTCCCATGACTGTTTAAAAACACTATTACAATGATTATCACAATTTTTTTCTTTCACTTCCATGCTCCATGATCCTTTAAAACCTGCAATCCAAGCTCCAAATGTTAGATTAAAATTAACAAACAAGAAGATATGAGGGTTAGATAAATGTTTAACCATAGAAACCCTAAAACTTAGACCAAGTTTCAATGTGATTTGAATTTAAGTGAAAATTTGAGACTTTTAACTCTACCAAACTTGAGAAACACCTACACCATTGGATAGCTTATGAAATTCTACCCCATTTAAAAAAAAAGCTATGAAAAACACCAAAATATAACCAAGATATGGCCATTTTAAGATGAAGTGCAAAATCAAGAAAACAAAGGTGACTTTGTTTGCAAAGGTGATGCTCTACAGGCTTGCAAATGAAAAAAGCAACAAAAGAAATGCTCTACGAGCTCACAAATAAAAAAAGGTGACACTCTATGCTAAACCAGGGACTCAAATGTGACTTTTTGATGACAAAAGTGACTCTCTGAGGGCTCACAATCGCACTAAGGTGGAATCACATTCCTATGTCTACAAAAAATGGAAAATCAAGTGAAATTCAACATGTTAGGATGGTCAAACCTCCTTCTAGCGCCAAAATGTGAACACCAAACTTGCACAAACTAACAAGAGATCACAAACCAAGTGTCAAACATTTCAGAAAAGCAAATCTAATGTTCCCTATGAGATTCTTTAGCCAAATTCAGTAGAAAACATGAAATAACAAGAAACCTAACAAAGTAAAGCATGTATTCTAAATAAAATCAGCTAAACCTCCATCCCATAGGGGGGGTGATGCTCCATTGATGTGGAAAGAAGCCCTTTCCCAATCCCTTTGATAAGCTTTATGAAGTGTAGATGATTCAAGTGAGAAAATTGACTATAATCTAGCTAAATTGGTTGAAAATGATGAAAATCTATGAACTCAAATTACTATAATGGAAATGCATGATATTGTGGATTCATATTGTGAAAAGGATGCCTCTATTTATACAAGCCAAGGGTTGAAGAATGAGAGGGTTTGATGAATGTGGGATAAATTGAGAGCCAATGAGAATGTGCCAAGTGTCACAATTCTATTAGATGAGGATGAAGCACATTGTGGGAAATGTATGAGTGGAGGAGGATAGAAGAGAAGTAAATGTTGTTGGTTGAGAATTTGAAATTGGTGTAAGAGGAATTGAATGAGATTTGAGAATATGTAAGAGGATTTGAAAGGTTCTAAGAGAATTTATTGAACATGTAAGAGGATGTGATAGGTTTTTGAAAACCTTTGGAGGGAAATTGAATGAGAGGTTATTGAGAGGAATATTCCTTGGAATATGACTTGGTGAGGGAAAATAGATGAATTAAATAATTAATTGAAATTATTTTCATGTGCAACCTAGTTAGTTGACCATGAGTTGATTTAACTCTCGAGGAGTTAAAAGATGGAGGAATTGATAATGATGATTAGAAAGTTTATTTATGATTAATTAATCAAGAGTTAATTAATTGGAGTGAATTAAGAGATGTGACATTTGATTTGATTGATTTTTAATCAAATGAGAGGATTAAGAGAGGATTTAATTAAATAAGATGAATAATTAGTTAGAAGAAGGTTGAATTAATCCAATAGATGTAATTATTTGATTAATAGCTCTAAATTTTTTGATTTTAATTAAATAATGTTGATTATTCAATTAGTTGATACATAGTATCACATGAAGGATTAAATGTGGATCCTAACAAAATTAAGGCTATCATGGAATGTCCTATTCCCAAAACCATTAAGAAAATAAACAGTTTATTGGGTAATACTAGATACTATAGAATATTTATGAATAATTATGGTCTTATAGAAGCACCTCTCAAAGCTTTACTGGAGGACTCTTTTCATTGGAATAAATTTTCTAATTCAACATTTAAAATGTTAAAGGAGGCTATGTGCACAACTCTAGTGCTTGCCACTCCCTATTTCATAAAGGAATTTAATTATGGAATGTGATGCCTTAAGAAATAGTATAGGTGTAGTTCTCATGTAGGAGGGTTGGCCCATTGCTTTTGAGAGCCATCAATTAAAGGGCAATAATCAACTCAAACCTATTTATGAGAAGGAAATGCTAGTTATTCTTCATGCAGTAAAATAATGGAGGCCTTCTCTAATGGGTAGCTACTTCAAGGTTAAGAAAGGTCATGATAGCCTAAAATATTTTTTGGAACAAAGATTATCATCTCAAGAAGAACTAAAATGGGTTACTAAGATGTTGGCATATTATTTTGAGATTGTATATAAGAAAGGGAAGGAAAATGTTTGTGGCAGATGCACTATTGATGAAGGATGAAGTTTTATTATGTGTCCTTTCAATATTACTAGAATATTGGGTATAAGAAGCCAAAGAAGACTATAAAAATGATGTGGCTACTAGTAATCTCATTCAATAGTTACAGAATGATCCTAGTAGTTTAGATAAATTTTGGTGGAAGGGAGATATTTTATGGTATAAAAAGTGATTGTATCTTTGCAATAATTCCTATCTCAAACAAAATATTCTCAAAGAGATACGCGAGTATTGAGTGGGTGGTCATACAATATTTTTGAAGAAATATCATCGGATCAAGAAAGACTTCTTTTGGGAAGGGCTAAAAGGCGATGTTCAAAAATTTGTGGTAGAATATTTGGTTTGTTAATGAAATAAAGGGGAGACAGTTAAGACACATGGTCTCTTGTAACCCTTAGTTATTCCTAGAAAACATTGCGAAGAGATCTCAATGGAATTCATTACATGGCTTCCAAGATCAAATGGTAATAATTTTATCATGGTAGTAGTTGATCACCTCACTAAATATGCATATTTTATTGCATTATCACATCCTTTTATGGTAAGCACAGTGGCAAAAAAAATTTTGGAGAAAATTTATAAGGTGTACCTAAGGTTATTGTTAGTGACTATGGTCCAATCTTTACTAGTAACTTTTGGACAGATTTATTCAAATTTTTGGGTACTCCATTGGCTCATAGTTCTTCATACCATCCATAATTTTATGGGAAAATTGAGGTTGTTAATAAGTTTTTGAAGGATATCTATTTTTTTTATTTCATATAAATAGTCTCAATGTGTAGATTGGCTACCACTAACATAATAGTGGTATAACACTTCCTTTCATAGTTTCTCAAAAATGTCTCCATTTATGGCATTGTATGGATATCATCCTCCTTCCATCACATCATCATTGAAGGTGTCCCCAACAGTTCACATTGTGGAGGGCCACATGATTCATCAAAAATAAGTACTTTTAGGACTTAAAGAGAATTTTTCCATGGAAAAAAACCAAATGAAGCAATAGGAAGATCAACACCATAGTGAAAGAAGTTTTGATGTTGGGTATTTGGTTTTCTTGAGATTGCAACCTTACAAGAAAATGTCACTGAAGAAGTAGTCAAAGAATAACAAGTTATCTCAAAAATATTATGGCCCATATCAAATCATGTATAAGATAGGTAGTGTTTCCTACAACAATGAATTTCCATCAACAACAAAGTTACATCCAAATTTTCATGGTTCTTGTTTGAAGAAGGTAATTGGGAATAATATCCCTACTCATATAGTATTACTAAAGCTTGATGAATAAGGAAGAATCATATTGGAACCAAAATGTATTCTTCAAAAATGAAAACAAAAGCTAAGGAATAGAACACTCACTCAGTATCTCATCTAATAGAAGAATTTACCAATTGAAGATGCCACATGGGAGGACAAGGAGTTCATTCAAAAGCATCCAAAATTTCCTAGCATTGAGGACAATGCTTATCTGAAGAGGGTGGTATGATACGCCCTTAATATTAGAGTACATTAGGTTATGAATAGTCAACTTATAGCTTTCTTAACTCCTAATTAAGTCGAATATTATCAATATTATATTGTTATTTAGTTGATTAGGTTGGCCTAAGGATTATAGGGTTATCTAAGTCAACTTGGGTGATGTCCTAGGAAGAAATAGGTATATTTATGTGGTTTTGAGTCTTATTTAATCATTATATTATGAATTTTGTTCTCATTGGAGATATTTGGAGGTTTTCCCCCTCGAAGTGGCTTGTTATTCTCATATATTATCAAGTATTTGCAACATATTTCATACTACATTCTTCTATTGTGCAAGTTATTTCATTACACTTACAAATTTACACCCATCACATGTATGGAAAAAACATATAGGTTAGAATTTCATGATTTTGAATTCATAGGCAACAATGATGAAGCATTAGCAACCTAAATTCCTAACTTGCACAAAGTTTTGTAGGATACTTACACAACACGTAGACATCTCTATGCCACACTAGAATCCTCAAAGTTTTTGAGTTTTAAATGTGAATATTTTTCATTCATTGACTATGAAACATGTCGTAGCATCAAGGATGCATGTGTAACAAATCCTCCCACCCATACAACCTAACAAAACTTTATTTTTCATTCTCATTTCTCATATGGAAGGCTCTTTGACATCTTCTTTCTCTACTTTTTCTCTCTCATTCTCACAATGAAGCTTTGTTGAATTTCTATCTCAACCAAAAAAATAATGCTTCTATTGCATATGAATCTATCACATCTATCAATATAAGATGGGTGCCACAAGCTATTGGTAATGCTCTCTTTTTTTTTATCTTGTTTATTTGATCTCTTCCATTATATTCATGGTAGTGGTTCTCCCACTTGTGAGGTTTCTTTCTATCACACATATTTTATATCCATGATAGGGGTTCTCCTCCTTTGCAGGGTTTGTTTCTCATAGTCTTAATTTATATATTTTTTTTTATCTATCTTGACCTTATCTAGCTGTCTATTGAGGTGGAAATGCCAAAATCAAGGTTTGACTGAGGAAAGCCCCAAAACAATCCACAACATTTTTCTCATTTTATTTTTGTACAAATGAATAGGTTTAGGAAGTTTTTCCTTTCAAATTATAGGATCTTATTATTTTTTCATCAAAGATGATAGCATGGAGTGCAAACATCCCCATGGCATGTTATCATCTATGGTTGAGAGATAATCCTCTTAAAGGTACAATATCCAATTTTCATGCTTTCCACTTTTGTATACTAGAGATTTTTATTTATTCATTCATTCATGTAATTAAGTGATTTTGTTACTCTTGCCACTTATAAGATGGTTTTTATTAGATTATATTGTATAGATATTTTTATTAGTCATTCCATCACCTAAGCTTTGATCTTTCAATTAATTGAGTGTTATTTAATCATTCAGGCCTCATCATCTTGAGGGTAGAAAATATGGTTGTGTGCACCAATATATGACACAAAAAAGGTGCTAATTTTGTGTTTTTACCTGAAATGGCCATTTGGCGAGTGCCAAATTTGGTGCTCACCAAATGGCTTGGATGACCGATCCTAAGGCTTGCTATGTCAAAAATTCAAATAATTTTGGTGCTCTTCATTTGCCAAGCGTCAAAATTGGCTCTCGCAAAATGGAGCACTTCATTTAGCAAGTTCCAAATTTGGTACTCGCCAAATGAAGTGTTCCATTTGGCTAGTGCCAAATTTGGCACTCACCAAATGAAGTGCTCTATTTCACTAGTGCCAATTTGGCACTCACCAAATGTGAAGCATGAATTTTTCAATGAATTTTTATGAACTCTTTCTTGTTCTCTTTCTCTACTAGGGAGACTATATGTATAAGTTGAAATTTACATATGGACATTTACTTTCTTATAATTTAAGTTATATTTTATGTATATAGTTTTAGGATGTTTGAGAATGGTTTAAGATCTATAGTAGTTATAATGCAAATTCTATTTTTTGAAAGATCTTAAAAATTTCAGACTTAGTCAAATATTAGTAATCAACATGTCAAATTTAAGTAATCAAGTGGTCAAATTTTAGTAGTTAGAAATTTGTATCATCTTTCTCTCTAAATCTCTCCTCTCTCTACTCTCTATCTCTCCACTCCCTCCCTTCCTCTCCCTGCCTCCCTCTCTCCCCTCTCTCTCTCTCACACCCCTCTATCTCCTCCCAACAACTACCTCCCTCCCTCCCCTCTCTACTTCTCTCAATATCTTCTCTTTCTCTATATCTCCTTCCCTCTCTACTTATGTTTATCTCTCCTCACTCTCTTTACCTACCTCTCCATCCATCACTCTATATCTCACCTATGTCTCCCTCCCTACCTCTTTCCCTCTCTTCTCTTTATCTCTCCTCTCCATCCCTCTACCTACATCTCTCTCTCACACACACTCTCTATCCCTCTCTTCCCCAACCTCTTTCTCTCTAACTCTCTGCTCTCTATCTCATAATTCTATCTCCCTCCCTCTCACTCTCTCTCTCTCACACACCTCTATCTTCCTCCCTAACTCTCCCTCCCTCCCTCCTACCCTCTCTACTTATCTCTGTCTCTCCTCTCCCTCCATCTCTCAACCTCATCCTCTCTCCACTTCTTTTTATCTCTCCTCTTAGTCTCTCTCACTATTGTCCCTCCCTCCCTCCCCCCTCTTTCTCAATTGCCTTTTGCCCCACCATTCTCAAGATTTTGTACTCTTTTATCTCACCATTGATTCTCCATCTCACTCTCCTCCTCCCCCTCTCCTCATCTCACCCTCTCTCCTCCTCTCTAGTACCTTTGTACTCATTTATCTCATCCACTCCCTCTCTCCACACCCCTCTATCTCCTCCCACTATCCCTCCTCCCCTCTCTACTTCTCTCAATATCTTCTCTCTATATCTCCTTCCCTCTCTACTTATGTTTACTCCCTCTCTCTTTACCTACCTCTTCTCCCTCCACTATGTACCATCTCTCCTCTCCACCCTCTACCTCTCTCTCTCTCTCTCTATCAACCTCTTTCTCTCTACATCTCACCTCTATCTCCTCTCTTCTCTTCTCTCTCTCCCTCCATCACTTCTCCTCTCTACTCTCTCTCCTCTTCTATCTCTCTCTCTCTACTATCCTCATTCTCCTTTATCTCACCTCTCTTACCCTCTTATCTCACCTCTCCCTCTCTATTCCCACCTCTCTCTCCATCACCACTCTCTCTACCCTCTCTCTCCCTCCATCTCAACCTCTCCCTATCCTTCCCTCTCTACTTCTCTCTTTCTATCTTCTACCTCTTTCTCTCTCTTTACTCTCTATCTATCTCTATCTCATCTCACCTCTTTCCCTCTTTACTCTCTATCTATCCTATCCCTCAATCCACCCCCCTTATCTCTCTATCTCTCTCTCTCTCTCTCTCTCTCTCTCTCTCTCTCTCTCTCTCTCTCTCTCTCTCTCTCTCTCTTCTCTCTCTCTCTCTCACACACACACACACGACGATGACGATCCGCCGATCCTGATGATCTGATTGATCGACGGACGACGCCGATGACGATGAACCGATCGATTCGATCCCGGACGATCGATCGATCTGATGACGGACGACCGATGACGACTTTTGATCCTGACGATCCGGACTGAACGACGATCCGCCGATCGATTCGATCCGACGAGCCGATCCTGCCGATGGATTCGACGAGCCGATTCGACGATCCGGACTGACGCGGATCGACCTGATCCTGATTCGACGACGGATGATTACTGACGGATTCGAGGATCTCGATTCTGGCCGATCCTGATGCCTGACCTGACGGATTTGACCTTGACGACGACGCCCGGGATTTGACGCGGATTCGATGATTTCGACGGATCTCGACGATCGACACGACGGATGGACGACGACGCCGATGACGGAGCCGGACGGATGAAGGAGACGCGGAGAAAGATAGATAGAGAGGGAATGAGAGCTGATATGAGAGTAGAATCAGAAGGAGATAGAGAGAGAGGGAAAGGTAGGGAGAAAGAGAGTTGAGATAGATATAGTATAGAAGGAAGGAGGGATATATATAGAGAGAGGTTATAGATAGATGTGATAGAGGGAGAAGTAGAGAGGGAAGAAGGTAGAGAGACTAAGAGAGATGAGGGACATGTGGGTAGAGAGATGTAGATAGGGAAGGGGAGAAATGAGAGAGAAACATAGAGATGCAGGTAGAGAGAGGGAGGGGGAGATAAAGAGAAGTATAGAGGAGAGGAGAGAGGTAGGAAGAGATAGGGAGGGAGGGAGAGAGGTCAAAGAGGTCAAAGAGATAGAGGGATAGGTAGGAAGAGAGAGGCGAGATAGAGAGAAAGAGAGTAGAGAGGGAGAGATAGATAAAGAGAGGGTTGAGATAGAAAGAGTAGAGAGAGGTAGAGGAGAGAGAGGGGGTAGGTAGATAGATTCAAAGGAGAGAGAGAGGAAGATGAGAGATAGAAAGAGGGGGGATAGAAAGAATAAGGAATATAGATGTAAGGAGAGACAATTGAGATAGAGAGAGAATTGAGAGGGAAGAAGAGAAAGGAAGGGAGGGAGAAGTGAGAGAGAGTAGAGAGAGGAGGAAAGTGGAGAGATTGAGAGAGGAGGGATATGTAGATAGAGAGAGGAAGGGGAGATAGTGAGAACTAGAGAGGGAAGGAGAGGTACGGAGGGGGAAGAGAGGTGACAGGGAGGTGAGATAGAGAGAGGAGGGAGGGATAGGTAGATAGAGAGAGAGGGAGGGAGAAAGAGGTGATATAGAGATAGATTGAGAGGAGGGAAGGAGGGATAGGTAGGGAGAGAGAGGTGAGATAGAGAGAGAGTAGAGAGGGAAAGAATGAGAGAAAGGGATAAGTGATAGAGAAGTGATAGAGAGATAAGTAGAGAGGTAAGGTGGATGGTAGAGAGATTGAGAGGGGAGGGAGGAAGAGAGAAAGAGATATATAGGGATAGGTTAGATAGAGAGTGTAGACACGTAAAATGTCCTGATTGATATTAGATCTCTGGTTCTAATCAACTAACACCATTTCTTCTAAAATCATCCCAAATTGATCAATTAATTGAATAATCAACATTATTTAATTAAAATTATGAAATTTTTCTATTAATAAAATAATTAAATATATTGATTAATTCATGTTTCTTCTAACTAATTTTCACCAAATTTAATTAAATAAAATAATTTAATTAAACCCCCCTAAGTCTTATTATTTTATTAAAATAAATTAAATCAAATACCCCGAACCCCCTAACCTCTTACAATTAATTAACTTTAAGTTAGTTAATCCTAAATCACCTTCTAATCATCATTAATCAAATCCTACAACTTTTAACTCTTCAAGAGTTAAATCAACCATGGTCAACTAACTGGGTTGCACATGAAAAATAATTTCTTCTATTTATCTAATTCCTCAGTTATCCTCACAAAGGCATATTCTAAGGAATATTCATCTCAACCACCTCTCATTCAATTTCCCTCCAAAGGTTTTCAAAAACCTATCGCATCCTCTTACATTTGCAATAAATTATCTTACAACCTTTCAAATTCTCTTACAACCTCTCAAATCTCATTCAATTCCTCTTACACCATTTTCAAATTCTCAACCAACAACATTTACTTCTCTTCCATCCTCCTCCACTCACACATTTCCCAACATGTGTTCCACCCTCATCCAATGAAATTTAGACACTTGGCACATTCTCATTGGCTCCCATTTTATCCCACATTCATCAAATCCTCTCATTCTTCAACCCTTGAATTCTATAAATAGAAGCATCCTCTTCACAATATGGATGCACAACTTAGAGCATTATCACTATAGCCATTTCACTCCATAGATTTTCATTATTTCAAACAATTTAGATAGAGTATAGTAAATTTTACACTTAGATCATCTACACTTCATCAAGATTATCAAAAGGGATTGGGAAAGGGCTTCTTTCCACATCAAAGGAGTACCACTCCCCCTATGGGATGGAGGTTTAGCTGATTTTATTTAGATTACATACTTTACTTTGTTAGTTTTCTTGCTATTTCATGTTTTATAGTGATTTTAGTTAAATAATTTCATAGGGAACATTGGATTTTCTTTCTAACATGTTTGACACTTGTTTTTAGATCTCTTGTTAGTTTGTCCAAGTTTGGTGTTCACATTTCGGCACTAGAAGGAGGGATAACCAACTTAACATGTTAAATTTTGCTTGATTTTCCCATTTTTTTGTAGATACATGAATGTGATGCCGCCTTCTACAAATGTGAGCCCATAGATCACCACCTTCATTCTACATCACTGCTTTCACTATGTCACACCACATATGCATGCCTTCGTCATGTCACTTATGATTTACCACCACATTTATGCTCTTTCTCTTTTGTCTTTAAATTATAACTACAAAGCGTCGCCATTGTAATCACACTGCATTTGCACTCTCTGCCTATTGCAGAGTGTTGCTTTTGTCTTTTAGCACCACATTTGATAGTTTCAAAGCACCACATTTGTAGAAAACAGGGGAGGATCAAAATTTGAAGACTTAAAATCATTTTTTAATGTTGTTTGTGATAATCTTAGCCTTCAACTTATGCATTTCATTTCCTAGGACCAACTAGATTTAGTTTGGGCTTAAAATTAATCATCAATTCAAACTTTTTCAAGTTGGTTAAAATTGAACCTTACACACTTACTACAATTTTGATTTCAGTCTAAAATTGAGCTAGCAACTTCAACATTTTGTTTTGGTTCTATAAAAAGAACTCATTATTGCCTTTGAGGATTAAAAATAATTTGTGTTTGCTTTGTTTTGTAATCTTCTTTACAAACTAGTTTCATTCAAATGTGTATGCACTTCCCTCATGCTTCACAATGATCTTGATAATCAAAACCATTGTAGTGACATTAGGTTGTCTAAAATATTTCCTCCACACTTCAAGTTTGGGTTTAAAATTGAAAAAATCATACGAAAATGAAGAAAAGGCATTGTGTGTGTTCCCTGCTAAGTGTGTTAGGTGGTCGAACTACAAATGTACTCCATTGTTGTTTACGTTTAAAGAGCCTACCTTGGTGGGAAAGTGTACTCACCCAAAGGGAATGACTCAAACCAGTAATGAGCTAAATGCCAAGCTACTCCAAAATGGTATATAAATTTGAATGTTGAGAAAACTCATCATTATAGGTGCTCCTATGGGCAAGTAGGTGATACTCTTTATATGAGATGATCTTGCCTCTCGTGTGGTCATCTGAACAAGTGCCTTGATTATGAACCAATCTATATGAAAGCCAAAATCCCTAACTATTTGTTGGTGCAAGGATGTCCATCCTGAAGCCACTTCATATCTGTACTACACAATAGTAGAAACAAAATAAACATTTTAATCTCTAGGTTTTTAGGATTTTGAGATTTTGTGGTCGAGAAGTGAGTGCTGAGAAAGGGAGAGACAGTGTCGCCAAATCTCTAACAGTTCGCTTTGTTTAGTGTTTGGAGAAATTCGAGTGAAGACTCAACAAATAATGTCTTGTATATCCTAGGTTTGTGCATTATTTTGGAATCAAAATAACTTTTCTTGGATCTAAAACATTGGAAAGAAAACATTCAACAAAATCATCAGAATTTCAAACCCTTTGGAAAGAGAAAATATCCTTGAAGAGTTCACATGTTACTACCTATCCCTAGGGATTTTTATCCTTAGATGCTTCTAAACATTTGGGCCCATATATCAATTTTTTCTCTCCATGTCAACATAGGAAACTATGTTCTTGAAACTTTGATTTTCACATAATGGACCTTGTGGAATAAAAAGGAATTGAGACATAAACATCCAGCTTGAAAGTAAGCAAGAAGTGTGGATGTGGTAAAAAGAACCAATCTAAGCAAGATAGAGGACAATTGAACCTCACATGTGCTTGATCTCATGATTTCCCATAAAGTAAAAATTCCCAAACCAAATCATCATAAGCACCTCAGTCTAAAATCTCTCAAGAAACGTCTTTCAACACTTTATGAAGTTAGAGAGATATTGTTCTATAACTTTTACAAACGTCCTTCAAAGGACAATCCCAATTTTATTCATTTTATTATTGTCAAAATCCAAGTCTTTCTCAATAATTTTAGTTTCTCACATAGGAGGTATAGCATGTTATTCAATACCTTGGTCCTATAAAAAAAGTCTCTCTAAGGATCAAATCACCCCTTTCATTTTTTATTTTGTCAAATAAAAATCCCATCTCACCATCAACTTTTGAAACTTTGGAAAAATCATTCATGCTAGACGATAGGTAAATCCTCAAATCAGAATCAAATCATCTTGTTTGACTAAATATGTATGGATGAATCCTTCCATGTGCATTTAGTTGAATTATAACCTTTTTGGACAAGTTTATTCCAAGATAACATTTAACATCTTGGGGTCTATAAGTCCATTATCCAAATCAAAATCAAACCAAATCAAATCAAGTCAAAATCAAAATCCTAAATCCTAAAGTCTAGCATTCTGCCAAGGTTCTTGAAAGTTCAAAATATCGACATCATTCATCCTTCATCTATCATATCATCATTTGATCCTTAACCATCCTATATTTGCTTCTTTGTACCTAAAATTCATACCAAAATAAGGAGTTAGAGGTTTACCTCTCCCATTCCTAAAATTTGATCCATATTTTATGGTCAAAAAAAGATCACAATACAAGAATACCATGGAGAAAAACAAATAAAATTCAATCTGAAGTGATCTCAATGAAACCACATCCAAATTTAACCCAAGGAAATCCACCAATACTCCATTTAATCCCCCTCAACTACCAGAAGATCTTCAAGAGGGAGGGTGCCAAGTGGAAGGCATCACCAATCATTTTCAAGGGATGACCCAAGATGAAATCATGGAGATAGTCAAAAATCTTGAGAACCACAAGATCATCAACACAATGATGAGGATCAATCCCACACAATACATGTTAGCATTGGAAAAGGAAGGGGCTCAACTCCCTTCTGATTTTGATGTGAGCACTATTGTGGAATGACCTCTTGGGAATATACCTCAAGCACCAATCATGCCTTCATTCTCAAGTGTCATTCAACCCATTATACAACCACCTTCATCTCATGCTCCAAGCCAACCCATGGTTACCAAGGGAAGCTCATTGCTTCATGCTCTTCAAACACATCCCCTTGTTAATAACCAAAACTTTGAAGAAAACACTATCTTGGGTTTTTCAAACACCATTCCATAGGATCCAAAACATCTTTATGTCCCACTCATATTTCATAACATGAATGATCCTATCACTTTTGATGCAACACCAATATATCGTCTAGATACACAAGGTTCTCTTCCCATGACATCGCAGGAAAAAGTGGATTTGTTTTCACAAGGGGGAACTTTTGATTCATCATCTTGACTATCACAAGGGAACACATCACCCATCTCTTCACCATTCCCACTGTCTCCCTCATCATCCCCACCTAATGAAGGTGGAGAGAAAATATTTCCATCCAACACATCAACCCCAAATCAGACAAATCAAATCAATCAGACCGCAAGCCAAATCATCAAATTTTCCATACCAAATCCTCTAGTTATGCCATCGATATAGTAACTGTAGAAATGGAAAATGTACCAATTGAACCTATACACCTGATCTTGATTTACTAACACCAGTTCATCTTGAATCATCTCCATTTGCTAGTCATTTAATTAAATAAACTTTATTTAATTAAATTCATCATATTTCATCTTTTAATTAAATAAATCAACTTTTATCTAATTAAATCATCATCTCCTATTAACTAAACAAATCACTTTGTTCAATTAATCCAATATTCCCTCTTTCAATTAAATAATTCATTTTATTTAATTAATCTCTAAGGCCATCTCATTTAAATTAAATTAATTTATCTTTATTTGATTTAAATCTAACACCGTCCTCTTTAATTAAATAAATCAAATATTATTTAATTAAGTCTAAAATCATTTTCCTCTCATTTTGATTTAAATTAATCCAAAAATCTAAGTCAAAATGGTCAAATCAGCTAATCTCCTTTAAATTAGTCAAATCCTGATTAATGCTAATCCTAATCCATCAAATCCTCTAGATTTTGCAACTTTCTTATGAAAATCATTTTAATTGATTTTATTAAATCCTCGAATACTTTCAAAAAGGCATCAAAGGATGGAATATTCCTCAAATTTGAAAAATCCCTCCAAAATGTCTTGTCCATCCAACAAAGCATTAAAACCTCTTACATGTCCTTTTCTTAAGCCAAGTGATATTAACTCCACCTTTCATCTCATCCTTCAAGCTATCTTTTGAATTTCAAATTTCCCCCTCTTTGCACATTCTCCAAAATGTGCTCCATCTCTCTTCAATAACATGTTGACAAGTGGTGCTTTATCATTCGATCATTTTTAGTTCCACATCCTCCATATCTTTCATTCTTCAATCCTTATCTCTTATAAATAGAGGCCTTCTCTATTTGTTTGAGGAGCCACAATCAATGTAAAACTCATTATGCTCATTTGTTGAGGAGAATTGGAACAAAATTTATCATCTTCATATCAAAGATAATCCATTCTTCATCCATTTTTATCATTTCTTAGCTAGGTTATGTAGGAATTCAACCAAGGAGTTTGTATCTTCATCATATCGTCACGAAGCTTACAAGGGATTGGGAAAGGGCCATTTTCCACATCAAAATGGCACCAATTCCCCCATGGGATTGAGCATTGTAGATGAATTTCATGGGGAATCTTAGTTCTAACTTGCATATGGATCTAATCTTGTGTTTGCTTGCTATGTTTTTGTAGGTCTAGGATTGGGGTTCCACATTTTGGTGCTGGAAGGAGGGCTGACTTGAAGATTCACTCATTTTTTTTCCAAAAACTCTATCATTTTTTGCTAACATTTGCATCTATAGGAAACTGCACCGCTATCATTCCAACGACATCATACAATACCTCTATCAGTTCAGCAGTTCCATACAATGACACTTCAAACTGCAAACCACGCTGCTTGGTCTTTTCCACCTAGAATTCAAGTTTTCTAAGTTTGCTGCTAGGTCAATTTATGGTTGTTGTTTTTCAAATTCCAAACTGTGCTGCTGAGAAAAACTCCACTACAATCATGCTCTTTTGTTTTACTACAAAGCATCACTGTCTAACAAGTGACACCATACAACATGACTGAATTTCTTAAACTACATCGCCTATGCAGACTACACCATTGGAGTGAAGGAAAAAGTTCAAATTGACTCTTGATTTTGACATGTGCGTTTTTATTCTGGTTGCTTTAGGTTGCTAACTGCTTTTTCTAACCTCTATTTTGTAGTTCTAATCAATTTTTTTAGGTTGGTCTAATCAAGGTAAATGAGGAAAACGAAGTTAAAGGTTGCATTATGGCATCATTATCTGGGTATGTGCAGGATCATGATGGGCCAAAAAGTGGCAATATGATGGGTATGTGGCTGACAACTCTTTTTTTACCCAAAATTGATGAAATGAAAAGGGTTTTTCAAGGAGATTCTCAAATTTCCACCAATATAAATTATGCTTTACATTTAATTTAATAAGCAATTATTATTTATTTTCTATTTGTATTACGAATAAATTCCTAATTGATAGGCTAATTGAAAAACATCTACAATTTTCAAATAGTATCACTTTTTTGAATTGAAAACATGACATTCTACACCTCACATAGTATAGGATTAAAAAAATAAAATTTGAATTTCATGAAGTTTTTACCAAGTTAAGGTGGGCAGACATACAAGTTTTAATATTTTTAAAAGGTTGTAATAAAAAATTCATAATTAATTATTTACTTGGAAAAAAATTACCAAAAAATATGCATTACATTAGGGCATGAGTCATCTTCTTATATCTAAAATCTTATAAAAAAAATTATCATTTTATTGTGGTTAGGGTGGTAAGACAGACACCTACTTCTTATTGTTTCCCTGAAATTTAAGTACTATTGCATTGAAATTTCAAATTTTCACCAAATAGATTTTTTTTTTTAAACAAACCTAGTAGTTTAGAAACTACATTCAATTTGTTACAGATTCTATTCTTACATATTTTTCAAATAATATAGATAACTTATTCAAATTTTTACGTCAAGTTTCCTAACTCTGATTTTTCTGAATTTTTTGCCACTTAAGGGCCTATTTTTTCCATGATGGTCCTGCACATACCCATCTCATTACATCAAGTGTTCTTGAAAATTTTTGTGTCTGTTTAACACTTTTGGGGAACTCATAATCTCTCTTAAGGATTTTTTATCTTTGATGCTCTTAGGATACACTAAATTTCTTTTGGTATCTAAAAAGAACACTACAAAAACTTTC
Organism: Sequoia sempervirens; assembly: GCA_007258455.2. Taxonomy (NCBI): domain Eukaryota; kingdom Viridiplantae; phylum Streptophyta; class Pinopsida; order Cupressales; family Cupressaceae; genus Sequoia; species Sequoia sempervirens. The sequence goes on along the minus strand of VDFB02086081.1, from coordinate 215,398,943 downwards.
AATTTTTTCTACAAAGGGCTTAAAAAGAAATTTAGGAAAATCCACTAGATTTTTTTTAAGGTTAACAATTGAACAATCAAAATATCACACTTCCCTTGGTGCTTAAAAAGAAGTCGCTCTTAATTTGAAAGGATAAAATGAACATGTGCCTTTATTTTTTATAATCATTTATCCAAAGTAATATCATCTAAAAGATGTATGCACTTCTCTCACACCTCATGATGATCTTAAGAATCAAAAGGTTTTTTGTGATATTAAGTTGTGTAAGTGATTACCTCCACACTTCAATTTGGATTCTTAAAATTGGACAAATCTTGTGAGTGTGAGTGGAGTATATCGCATGTGTTGTCTCTTTGTTTCTCAATGAAGATTTATCGAACTACAAATGTACTTTTTTTCTTTTGTTTATCTTTAGAGGTCTAGCCTTGTGGGAAAAAGTAATAACCCAAGGGAACGACCCAACCGTGAACATGCTAAAGCTAAGCGACTTCCAACTGGTATATAAGTGTGGGTACTTGAGAGAATTTCAAGTATCACGAGAATTGTTCTGAAAAGAAGTGCAACAATGGTCTCTTGTCATATGGATAATCCCCCACGAATGGAATTCCCCTACTAGAATTTTTTGTATAAAGGCCAAAATCCCTTATCTATTTGTTGGTGCAAGAGGTCAGACCTCTAAAGCCACCCCACATTTTTAAGGCTCTTAGTAGAGATGAGAAGTATGCCATGGGAGTTTCATGGGTACAGATGCTTGGTTGACCCGAGAAGCGAGTGCATTGTAAGGGAGAGCCTATGTGGTCAAGCTTCTAATCATCCGCTAAGAGTAGGCATAGCTAGATTCATCCAAGTGGGGATTCAACAAATATTGTCTCAATATCCATAGGGTTGTGCATGTTCTTAGAATCAAAACACTTTTCTTGATCGTAAACATTGGAAAACAAACATTCAACATCATCATCAAATGTCAAACCCTTTAGGGGAGAAAATATCATTGTCAAATCTAAGTGTTATTGCTTGCCCTAGGGATTCTATCCTTAGAGGCTTCTAAGTTTGTGGCTTGTTGGAAACTTGCAGCCATTTAAAGACAATTTCCACATAACCCATAAGAGAAATCTATGCAACTAATTATTCAGAACCCACATGCAAGAGAATAGACAACATACCCATGAAAATATGACACAAGATATACCCTGGGAAAACCCTCAAGAGGGAAAAAACCCAACCTCTAAAAGCATCCATCTCTAATGTATTAATCAACAATAAAGATTACAATACATCTTCAAATTCTCCATGAACACCATTAAAGCAACAAGTCCTCTCCAAGCAATCCATGAGAACAAGCATGCAACCACACATCATGTGCCATGCTTCAAACCCTCACAAATTCTAACCAGAGCTAACTTGCCAATTGACCAACCTTAAAAAACTTCCTTTGCAATTGCTTTTATAGAAGCAAGCTCCCACAAAACCACTAAGTGGTACTACACAACACCATGTGACTAAAACCATGAGATTACAAAACCATGTCCCCTTATTTAATATTGGGCACTTTATTTATTATTTTCCCTAATATTAAATAATTACATTTTTACAACTTAACTTATGTCCCAATGTTACATGCAACATTAAGTGGCCCCAATAATAATTACATTAAATATATTATGCAAGGTGTAAAATGTAACACACCTTTTTCCTACACATTCTCCCACTTGTTGTATACATTGCGTAATGGGAACAAGTAACCTTGAAACATGAATCAAATGAATAGTCCATATAGCCACGTATACCATCATGGAATCAAAGTGCTCCATGTGCACCATCAAGATACCTGCAACAAGAATAAAAGTGGCCACCATCCCAAGAATGAATGCGCACATCCTCCATCATGCCAATGCACAAATATAAGAAGACATCCAATACAAAAGCCACACAATCTGTCACAACAAAGCATAAGTCCTGCTCAACTGATAGCCCAAAAACAAACACTCAATCCAAAGGTATCAATATATGTATACACCTAAAAATGGTCTAGAGAAATCTGATTAATTAAATAAGACTTATTTAATTAATTAATCCTTAAAATCCTCTAATATTAAATACATAGAAATATTTATTTATATATTTCATCATAATTCTTCAATCCTGATTCAATTATTTTATTCTTATTTAAATAAACAAATTTTATTTATATATCATATTGAAATTCATCTACTATTAAATAAATTAAATACTTATTTAAATAGTTCACATTCTAAATTCTTCTATTTCTTCAATTTAATTAAATAAACAACTTTATAGTTGGCATTATTTAATTATTACATCATATTCAATCTTAATTAAATAAATAATGATTTACACTTTATTGTTTAATTATCATACTTCTTCCATTTAATTTAATAAACAAACTTCTATAGTTTATTTAATTAAATTATTTATCTTCCTTTTTGCTAAATTTGAATAAATCAAATATATTCAAATAAAGCATAAAACAAATCCCTCTATTCACTCACCAATAAAATTAGATCTTTCAAATCTAATTAATTTAACGGGCATTCATGGGAAAAGCCTCGGGGATAAACCTACAGGCAATCCTCTCAATCTTCTTCCTCAAATATTTCCTCTCATCTTGCCTAGTTTTTTCATGGGGAGGAACAATCCCCATAAACAACTCCACCTTCTCATATCTTATCATTCAAATCTCCAGATTGAATCTCAGCCTCTACTGTGTTACCCCTGTGCAAAATCGCTGCCAAAAATCTATATATACAACCTTCTGAAGAAAAGAATGGATCCTGAGAATTATCATCTTTTATGAAAAATTATTCTGAAGGATTTAGCACTCAAGCATCTTAATCATTAGCATTATCATTAGCATCAATTATCATTTAGCATATTAGCATAGCATCATAGCATTAGTAGATTTAGAATCACAGTAGCATCATTAGTTTTTACTGTAGCTTCCATTTAGCAGGTTTCATGCTAGGATAGTTTACATTAGCATCATATCATCTATAAATCATTAGCAATCATCACACCATTGCATTTAGCATCCATTCCATTCTCTAGATAGGAATTTTAAACAGTTACAATGCTTACAAATTTGAGAGCCTTTGTAACTTGATAAATCTTTGGAGATAGGAGACAATGGGACGCATTCAATATTTTTGTGTTTTTAAATTAGTTTAATTCATGTTTAATATTGATACAATGTTTCATTAAGAGGTGTATTTAATTGTATTTAGTTTACTTTTTCCACACTTACAATATGTACCAGTAGCTATCAAGATACACAAACCCATAGCTAAAATAACACCCACAACAAGTGCCAACTATCCATACCCCCAAGGTATACAAAACATAGTAAACTCATGCCATAAACATATACAACCATAAACTACAATAATAAACTCCATGTGAAAAACCTATCAAAGAATGACATACACATCCAAGAGCTCCCACTGCATGCATAATGCAAATCTGAAAATGATCAAGGAATACAAACTGTACCAATATCATCATATATAAAGTTTAAAATACATTATGTAGAACCAAGGGATCATCCACAATGATATGCAAACCTGTATATCAATAACCTGTAAGAAAAATCTCCTACATACACCTCTAAATGCCAATTGTGTCAAGTATGATCTCCTCCACAACACCCCAAAAGAAAAGCCATAACACCCAATTGTTCAATCACCAAGATCAAACATAACATATGTATCATGTAATCAACATGGATGTAAGCCTCTCATAAACAAAGAAGATCAAACTAAATCCATTCCCAATGAAGGAAATAAGCCCAATACATCTCCTGAACTCATCATCAATGAATGTAATCACAATGCATAAGGAGATAAACATGCCAACACTCCTCAAATGAACCCTCCAAGACCATATATCCATAGCTCAAGATCCATATACATGAGAAGATAAAGCATAAACATAAAGCACCTGAAAGAAACAATGGGAAATACCTCTCAAGTGAAACTACCAAGTAGACCAAGAGTGAGGAATGAGAATGCTCCTCCAAGACATCCAAGTCATCGTGACTCATCCAAGAACACTCTCCTCAAAAGGTCCATGTTGAACTCACATCCAACCAAGGTGTAGGCTCCTTAGACTTCCTATTGAAATCTCATCAAGAGTAACTGTCTCAACATATGTCTCTAACCATAAGAGAAATCAAGCCTCACCTATGTCTCCAAGTATCCATGAGTACCTGTAACCAACCAATCCATGCCAAACTCCAATGCAACATAGCACCATCATGAAGTAATCAAGAAAATGATCAATGTACCAAATACAAAGAGAACCTCACAAGATCAATGTCAAAAATCCAATCATGAATTAGGAACATAAACATGACAACATGATCTAACCATCTCCTCAAAGAGTATCATATAATCCAAAGAACATATATTAGGCACCTGTATCATGCCAAAACTCTAACATACGATGAAGAGTAAATAATGATATAATGACATAACCATCATATCAAAACAAGGATCACATATTAGAATACAAATCATGACACCTTAACCAAAGACTAAAGAAGTCATGCATGGAAAATAAAGATGTCAACATATCGAAACCATGTGAATATAACCATATTTTTTCAATGAAACCAAAGATTCCAATGAACCATCACTACATAAAAGTAGAATCCAAAAGTCCATCCATGACACCAGCAAACACTATAGAAGAACATCCATGATCAAAAGGTGAATCCACATCACTGCCAACAACTCCCACTAAACTGTGATACCTAGTCACACATGGCATCATGACAACCATCCTCTCCATGAAGATCATCTAGGTCTACACACACAACTAAATTGTCAGTAACATAATAAGTAGAACCAAAATCCCCAAGCCAAGAAGATACCTACAACCACGAAGCCATCATAAACATATCCATCACTGCCAATCGATCACTATCAAAAGCTCCCAATGAAAAGTGTAACCAAGCTATCCATGACATCATGATAAACCATATGCTACAAGTCCCAAAAACAACTATCCAAGTACTATAAGAAGCATCCATCCTCTCATATCTAAGCACAGATACCAATATACAAATGACCCAAAAACAAGGCCAACTATCAAATTCTGCAACAACAATGAATCATACCTGGTGAATAAAGATAATCCACAACCAAGTCATCCCATTGCAAGTAATACACAACCTTCATGACTTGTAGATCCAATCACTGAAAGATGCAAACTCATAATCACATCAATAAATTGCAAACTGAGATATCTAAGAGAATTTTTACATATAGACCAAACTGACTCAAACACCAAATCAACCTCTAATCCAATTTTCCAAACATGTCCATACTCAAGTACCATAGTTAAGGAACCAAACACACCACCAAATTTACCAACAACTCAACCCAACCATGTCCTCATATCTACATAATCATAGTCAGCTACATAGATATCATATCATGACTCTACCTGGTAATACCATCTCACCTCCTTAATATGACAACAAAACCAATGAACCAAGTGACTAAACCAAGCCACCAAAATTGAACATGCATCAACACTTAAATATCAATGGGAAAAGACAACCTGTGTCCAAATCATAAATGCAACATGTAAGTATAGATCGCCTACAACATTGTACAACTTGTAGATACAACAATGCAAAACACAAATTCAAACATATATACTTATAACCATGTCAAATGAGAGAATAATCCAAGATATACAACAGAGCAAACAATGAATCTTACATCAAATCTCCAAGATCCGATCATCCATAAACTCATAGTATCACCATAGTCAAAGTAACCCATAAAAAAATCAGATAAATAAAATAGCAAATAAATCATGCCAAAATATCTCCAAACCTGATCCATTGTGTAGTTCTTTAAACAAGCTTTCTGTCGACTATTCAAAGTCCAAAATCCAACTCCATATGCACCTAATATCACCTCTCGAAGCTCAAATAGAATACTTGACTTTGACCAAGAAAAAAACTATAAAATATGCAAAATCTGAAAAAATCTCTAGCTTCATAGTGTAGAGCTCTAAGTCTCCTTTCCAACAAGTCCAAGAAGTCGAAAAACCAACATCGTAAGTGAAAGTTATGCCTCCCAAAGTAAAACTACTCTGATATGATTATAGGGAAAATTCTAGTGGGTCCCACTCCAAAGCAAATATTAAGTTTTTTTACAAACTTTAAAACTGGCAATTTTTCATTTAATATTTTAATGACAAATATTTAATAATAAAGGAGTGGATGGATGGTTTGAACTTTAAATAAAGGTTAGATGTTAAGGAGAATCTTTTAAGAACTTATTCCCCCTTTTAACCTTTTTTCATGATTCAAGGTTTTAAACAACTTAGAAATGGCTGACGCATATTTCAAAACCCTTAAAAATGGATACTTATGATTCATACTGCTCGGAAGGCTATCGGCAGACCTACCATGTATGGGGGTCTGCAGTATATTTTTTCTTTGTTTTTCCTTCAAATCAAAAACTTTTCAATATGTGATTTTTTATTTATTTTGTAGGAATAAAAAACTTTCGATAGGTACTTTATTTTCAGATTTTTATTTTTCTGAATTATAAAATATTGACGACTGTACAACAACAAAGGGGAATTTTACCAAAAAAAATTGCATTTTTTTGGCAATAATAGAAATAGGTCGAGTTATATATCAATCTTCGTCTCTCAGCCAACCCAGATACAATTATGAGGACAATTTTGTTCCAGGAGGTATTTTATAAAATTTTCCCCACAAAACCCCCACTTGAATGTAAAACCAAGAAACCCATTTCACCCAAAATTTCTCACACCCCAAATCCATAAACAACCCATCAAAGTAACAAATCCAAAATCCTTAGATCTACTATAAACAACCTGCAAAACCCTCATATCTTCCATGTCTTTGATTCTCACATGCAATGCATAGATTCAATCTTAAATAAGATTTTTCTCAACCAAAGGTTATACAACCACAACCAAAGCTCTGATACCACTTGTTGGAAACTTGCATCCATTTAAAGACAATTTCCACATAACCCATAACAAAAATCTATGCAACTAATTGTTCAGAATCCAGATGCAAGAGAATAGACAACATACCCATGAAAATATGACACAAGATATACCCTAGGAAAACCCTCAAGAGGGAAAAAACCTAGCCTCCAAAAGCATCCATCTCTCATGTATTAATCAGAAATAAAGATTAGAATACATCTTTAGAGTCTCCATGAACACCATTAAAACAACAAGTCCTCTCCAAGCAATCCATGAGAACAAGCATGCAACCACACATCATGTTCCATGCTTCAAACCCTCACAAATGCTAACCAAATCTAACCTTCCAATTGACCAACCTTAAACAACTACCTTTGTGGTTGCTTTTACAAAAGCAAGCTCACACAAAACCACTAAGTGGTATTACACAAAACCATGTAACTAAAACCATGAGATTACAAAACCATGTCCCCTTATTTAATATTGGGTACTTTATTTATTATTTTCCCCAATATTAAATAATTACATGCAACATTAAGTGGCCCCAAGAATAATTACATTAAATATATTATGCAAGGTGTACAACACAACTTTTTCCTAACAAGATTCATATCTCAATTTTCATTTACTAAAGTCAACTTTAGGAAACTATTGCCTTAATTTCCTTAATTTCCACATAATGGACTTTGTGGGATGAAAAAAATTTGGAACATTAGACATTTAGTGTAAAAAAATAAGCAAGACATTGGATGTGGTAAAAGTAATTCATTAATCAAGATGAAATCAATTGAACCCTACACATATGCTTGTTTATCTTTTGTCTTATGGTGTTTTGAGCAAACATTGATATTTTTGTTTGAAGTACTCTTAGGGAAAAACATGTTCTTCAAAACCTTGGTCTTGTAAACAAGTCTCTCTTAGGTTCACTTAGGATCAAAGTCAACCTTCATCCATCCTTCAAAGCATCAATCAAATCCCATCTCACAAACAACTTTTGAACAATTGGAAAAATCATTCATACTAGAATTTTGGTAAAATCTTTCAAATCAACAGATGCAAAATCTCCTTGTTTGGCTAAGTGTGTGTGGATGAATCCTTCCTCATACACCTAGTTAAATTATCATATTTTGGACAATTTTATTCCAAGAAAACATCTAACCTCTTGGAGTTTATGAGTTCATTATCAAATCCAAATCAAATCCAAATCAAAATCCAAATCAAATCCAAAATAAAAAATCCAAAAGTCCTAAAGTCTAGTATCTCCTCCAAGGGTCTTAAAAGTTCAAACACCCATATCATTCACCCCTTTCATCCTTCATCTCATCATTGGTCCTAAGTCCTTTATAGGTCAACAAGGTCAAAACAAAAAGAAAAAAATGGAATATAAACTTGATCCATACATTATGAGTGGTCTAAATCAACCAAACTTTCAAAGCCTTACAATGTTGATGGATTATCAAAACTCACATTTATACAATCCATACATGGGATCATTATCTCCTAAAAACCTCAATGGTACAACAAATATGAGTATGCCCAATCTAAATTTTGGAGCACCTTTCCCTATGGTAGATTTAAATCAAAGTCCAAACCTACAAATCTATCAACCGAGCAATTAATGCATGAGTCTTCAACAAAGCAACATTATCCCACAAAATCCATACATACAAAATGTGAATATACCAAGTACAAGTTTACCAAACATGCACATTTCAAATCCACACTTGGTAAACTTTGGGATGGATATGTTTGCGAATCATATGAAAGTTGTTCAAAGTCCAAAAAAGATGTTAATGACTGCATGTATTGATCCAAGTCATGGTAACACCATGCAAAATCAAAGTTACCTAAATCAAGGAAATGTGATTCCCAACCACAATAATGTTCAATTTCAACCTATCATGCCAAATCTAAACATCATCCCAAATTAGAAAATTGTCCAAAATAAATTTGTCCATGATCCCATACAAACACCACAAGTGTACATTCCAAATCCGCTTGAACAAAAGCCAAATCAACTATATCAAGGGTGTCAAGATCAAAATCAAAATAAAATTGGTTCACTTTCTGAAATAATTGAATTATTGAGCCAAGAGACATCTTCACTCCAAAATCAATACACTCTACCATTGGTTGAACCATTTCATCAAAGCATTGAGTTGTGTCCACAACCACATCAAGAACAATATCTCCAATGTCAAGAAGTTGGATATCAAGATCAATAACATCAACAAAAAACCTAACCTCTACATCTCGAAGATCAATCACCACATCTCCAAATTCAATCACCACATCTCCAAAATCAATCACCACCAGGTCAATTTAAAGGTCAAATCTCACAAGGAAAAAAATGAAAAATACACACCACTTGGGGAACTAATCGAATTGGTCATGCAATAGCTAGTACATGAGAATCTCATCAAAATCCCCATCTATGACTACTATCAAGAGCCCTTGGTAAAACCATTGTGGTACAATGAAAATCACCTTTGTGATTATCACAAAACAAAGGGACACACAACACCAAATTGTATTAGGCTCAAAAATTTCATCTAGGACCTTATTGACAAAAAAAAAATAACTATTGGGGAAAATGATCAAGATTCAACCACTAGCAATAGTAGTGATAAACTCTCGACCAATAATCATGTTGAAAATGTCTCTACATCATCCAATGAGTTAGGGGACATATCTAAAGAATTTATTCCAAAGCATGATCAACATCTTTCACCAAGGTCTAGCAATGATCCTTTCCAAGACATATGGGCATCCTTTGACCTCATGGTTACAAATATTAAAGGGATCCATAACTAAACATTTAAGCCACTTCCTATGCCTAATGAAGATATCCAAGAACCCTTTATAAGCAATCCATTCTTTGAAATTGACCCATGTCAAAAACTTGAGCCAAAGCATGTCAAAAGCAATTTTGAAATCATTCGAGATCAAGAATTTGCATCTCCAAGCTACTACAATGATATAATGGATACTCTCCTATATTTACAAGATGATCATATACACATAGCACATACTCCTCTATCTACCCATGAGATGCTTTCTTTGGATGGACATGTAGATGATCTTCATTCAGAACGAGATTCCTTTACTCTTGACATGATTACACAAAAGGAGCAACTTATTGATGCCTACAGTCAAACTAAATTGTCAACATCAGGATCAAATATATCCAAAATTCAGAATGAGGACATCATGTATGGAGATATCCAGCATTATCCACTCAAGGAAATAGGTCAGACAAAACAAGATATTCTAGAGTCAACAGAGTAACAAAGTGAAATAACGTCATCTGTAGTGGTCATTTATCAGAGAATACATTCTAAACAAGACATCTCAAAATAGGGAGAATCAAAGAACAAAGATGTTACTACCACCATATTGGGGGAAACGTCATCTCAAGAAAACATCAACATAGGGGGCATGAAGAATCCTTATGGTTAAACCAATGCCAATACTACAACCATCCACGTCATGAATCTTCATCCACCCATCACCCATCCATGAATTGGGACCAACATAAAAGGAAGGTTTTGAATCAAAGCACAAAGAATGCTATCAGAGAAAAGGAAGTGAAGAAGCATATTAAACAAGTAAAATACATATGGATACCAAAAAATATAAAGAAAGATGATCCTATCAAACTCCATTAGTCAAAAGCAAAAGCATCCATCAAAGATGTCCACAAAAGCAAGAGTACGATTTTCAAGCAATGTACAAATTATATCAAGTAGTTTGTCTTGATTCCATGCACACTTCTATATCCACCCATCATTGCTCATCTTCCCAAGTTTGGAGAGTCAAAGGTTCCAAACTATCAACCAATCCATCTTTTATTCCTAAACACACTCCATCCACACCTCCACACATGATATATAATTCTCACATTGACCATCTATTGGCAGCCACCCGTCATCATAAGGATTTAGAAGGCACTCTATCGTGATGTGCACACAAACACAAAGTTAACCTTGGTGTCAACAAAGTAGATAAGGAATCTCAAAAGTTGCATTCAAGTGCACATATCTTGTCAAAGAAACTTCTTCAAGCAGGATATCAATGGCACATCATGATAGAAACATTTACATCGACACCACCAGGTGGTTCAACATGAGTTTAAAATCTTTCAAGAAAATTAAAAAGAAAACTGAGAAATCAAAAATCCAAAAAAAAAGAAAAAGGATTGAAAATAGTAAAGAAAAAAATTGTCCTCGAGTGAAAACCACTATGGTGGCACTTTGGAAAGGTACCATGATGAAAACATGGAAAATAGGCGTCACGTGTAGAATCGAGCATCTGCATGTGCTAATTTAGGTGAAAGCATCTCATCTCATCCATAATAAATCCATTCATCCATGAACCATTTACCCAATCCATCTTTATTCATCTGCATCCATAGTCCAAGTTATCTTGATCTTGATAAAAATTTGGTGCACACTTTACACTTGCTTATGGTAAACATCTTGACATAGGTCATTTTCATTGATCCTATCCTATGCAACATTATCTAAGCCATGAAGCATTATCCAATGAATCATTCCTATATTTGAACACTTTATCTTAGTGCAAGATAATCCTTGGAATCCTTTGCATGCTTACCATATCCATCCATCTGTACACCTATCCAAGCATCCACCCGTGGCATTCCATACATTGCTAGACACTAGGGGAAAATATGTACATCTTGCTTTGGGAATAAATCTTGATCTATATCTTCCAACTTATGTGGTGATCCGAACATTCAAAAACATAAAATCAAATTAGTCAAGCATTTGTGAGCCACAATCCAAATCAGTAGCCCATGACATATTTTGATGAGAAGATGTTCGTTATCAAGCTTTATCTTTCATCGAACATCAATCCAAAAAATCAATATCAGTCGCATCAAACATGCACTTCAACGTCACTTCAAAACAGTCAAAACATGTTTTGTTCCGAAATGAAGCTTCAAAATCCTGATCAATCAAATTTAATCAAAAAATCATCATCTCAGGATATCCTTCCCAATCCTTGTGTTTCATAACACTATCCTTGCATTGTTGTGTATCCTCAACAATGTTATCATCATCAATCCATCATCATCTCAAGATATCCATCCCAATCCTCATGTTGCTTAACACTATCCTTGCATTGGTGTGTATCCTCAACAATGCTATCATCATCAATCCATCAATCGAATCCAATAAATCCCTCATCATCTTGGTATATTCATCCTAATCCTTGTGTTGCTTAACACTATCCTTGTAATGTTGTGTATCCTCAATAATGTTATCATCATCAATCCATTGATCAAATCAATCAACCTTATCTCGCTTTTCAACAAAATCCTAAAATAGAGCATTGATATTGTCACACATGTCCATATTCAAAACATTCAAAACATTGAAAATCCAAAAACATTCATAAAAACCAAGAAAATCCAAAAACATTCAAAATCATAACAAAATAAAAAAACACTCATTAAAAACAAAAAATGTCAAAAACATGCTATCTAAACTACGTCGTCTTTGAGCTTAAATGTAGGAAAGGATAATCTTTGATGAGACCCTGAGACACAAAATCCAAAAGCATTCATAAAATCTCATAAAACCCAAAAAATTTAGAAATTTGGAAAACCAAAACATTTGTAGAATCTCGAAAAAACCCAAAAACAACCTCAAAACATTTCAAAACATCAAAAACATCCAAATATTTGAAAAAAATCCATCTGTCCCATTTCGTTTCACCCACGATAATCAATCATCCATAATAAATCAATCGTCACCTTCATCCTTTGGCAACACAAACAAAAACAACCACAAACAATCAACAAAAGCAAACTTCAAATGTAAAATCAAAATCAAAATCAAACTTTTAAATGCAAAATCAAACTCTTGATCATTCACAGACATGTCACTCAACCTTATATCAATAGCCTTTCAATCAACCTATCAACTTGCCGCCATCCACTAATATGTCCTAGGATGAATCCTTCCTACAATGGGAATTATCTTTGGAAAAATAACTTTTGATTCTTACCCTAATCAAAACACATCCCTTTGGCTGAAGGTATAAAGAACATTGACCTGATTGTGTACTTGATCTTTTCTTTTTTATTTATCTTATTGCGCTCATTCCAATGACCTCTCAATGATGTCTAATCAATACGATTTAGAGAGAAAGGAAAGAGGAAATGATTGTTGTGCTTGTTGGATGTTCTTGTAATATAACTTGCCGAATACTTGCTTTGTTAGGTATGTCCTAGCAAGGTTTCCGTATGTCAGGCGTGAACAAGAATACTCCTATTTGTTTGTCGAGTCAAATTTCATTTCACTAGGTACAACTCCATCCTAGTTCTTTATACCTCGATGCATCATTCCTATGTGTATTATCAAACATAATGTAAATGGCCCTTTTAAAGTCCCAACTTCCTGGTAAGCAAATCATCATCATCATCGTCATTATCATCTCTAATAAATTCTCATAGATCATGGACTTGTTGGATCCTCTTTTCATCCATCTTATTCTTCTTATTCTTCTATCTTTACTAACATTTTTGTCCAATTATTGGGTGTGTGTAATATATCAAAATATAAATGAGGCTACTCATGGTCGATGACTGTCTATACATCATCAAAATTGTCTACATGAAATATCTAATCTTTCTAAAGAATTATCTTTTGTCCCTTGATCAGTAGAACCACTCCTCTCACATTTTATCATGATCTCAATCAAAAAATTAACACTTCTACTTGATCTCTTAAGGGGGCCAGTGTACCAATGTAATTCTTTCCATTAGGGCAATAGTGGGAAATCCAAAAAAACTAAAATAAAAATGACTTTTGATCATAAAAGTTTATTCTTTGAACCAACGCAAAATGTAAATTGCTTCAAAGAGGGGAAAAATGTAGACACAAAAAATGTACCAATTGAACCTATAAACTTGATCCTGATTTACTAACACGAGTTCGTCTTGAATCATCTCCATTTGCTAGTCATTTCATTAAATAAACTTTATTTAATTAAATTCATCATATTTCATCTTTTAATTAAATAAATCAACTTTATCTGATTAAATCGTCTCCTCTTAATTAAATAAATCACTTTGTTTAATTAATCCTACAGTCCCTCTTTTAATTAAATAATTCATTTTATTTAATTAATCTCTAAGTTCATCTCATTTAAATTAAATAAATTTATAATCTGTATTTGATTTAAAGCTAACACCATACTCTTTAATTAAACAAATTGAATCTTATTTAATTAAGTCTAAAATCATTTTCCTCTCATTTTGATTTAAATTAATCTAAAAATCTAAGTCAAAATGGTCAAATCAACTAATCTCCTTTAAATTAATCAAATCCTGATTAATGCTAATCCTAATCCATCAAATCCTCTAGATTTTGCAACTTACTCATGAAAATCATTTTAATTGATTTTATTAAATCCTCAATTACTTTCAAAAAGGCATCAAAGGATGGAATATTCTTCAAATTTGAAAAAATCCATCCAAAAGGTCTTGTCCATCCAACAAAGCATTAAAACCTCTTACATGTCCTTTTCTTGAGCCAAGTGATATTAAATCCACCTTTCATCCCATCCTTCAAGCTATCTTCTGAATGTAAAATTTCCCCCTCTTTGCACATTTTCCAAATGTGCTCCATCTCTCTTCAATAGCATGTTGACAAGTGGCACTTTATCATTGGATCATTTTCAGTCCCATATCCTCCATATCTTTCAATCTTCAATCCTTATCTTTTTTAAATAGAGGCATTCTCTATTTGTTTGAGGAGTCACAATCAATGCAAAAATCGTTATGCTCATTTGTGGAGGAGAATTGGAATGAAATTTATCATCTTCATATCAAACATCATCCATTCTTCATCCATTTTTATCATTTTTTAGCTAGGTTATGCAAAAATTCAACCAAGGAGTCTCTATCTTCATCAAATCATCACAAAGCTTACAAGGGATTGGGAAAGGGCCATTTTCCACATCAAAATGGCACCAATTACCCCATAGGATTGAGAGTTTGCATGCTTAAATATGATTTATAATCTTTTCTTATTTTGTTCTTCATTTCTTTCATTTTTTGAGCATTATACATGAATTTCATGAGGAATATTAGTTCTAACTTGCATATGGATCTAATCTTGTGTTCATTTTCTATGTTTGTGCAGGTCTAGGATTGGTATTCATAGTTCCAACTGGTGGCATCAATCAAAGTCTCACAACCAACCATCACTCAACCTATAACACCCCAAACATCTCAACACATGGCCCCCCAAGGACCAAGCACATCATCCATACTGTTGATCATCAAAGTTTGCACCTCTCTGACAGTTTGATGGAAAATTCAGTGAGTGGGGGACTAATTTGCACCCCATTGAATACCTCTGAGATTTTTATAGAAAGTCAACTCTTCTTTGGGGGTATATAAAACATAAAAATGGTGATGCGCCAATGATTTTACAAAATTTCAAACCCAACCATTCCTATGATTGATAAAATTAGACATGTAACACAACAAACCTTCATTGTTGGAAAGAGAACGAACAAAGGATAACAACAAGCACAGTGCAGACTTTCAAATCTTCCTGCAAGCAATGTTCATTAAGGTTCGATCAAACATAAAGATTTCTAAGGAGTAATAGAAAAATGCTCAAAAATTAGATGAACTCTTCCTCCTAATACAACATAATTTAGTAAAAAAAGAACCCTTTAGAAAAATAGAGAAGTACAATGCCATAATCCAGTTTCACAAGTCACTATTCTACAATACAAGCATACATGGAAATAAGCTACTTAAACTATTCAAATTTAGCTTGCAAGACACAATGTTTCATTTAGAATGATAATATAAAGAAATAAATCTTGAAAAAATCCGTACATGCATAGTCTCAATAATTTATCCTCAATAGTTTGTGCTTTAAATACCAAATGAACTTTAAAAAAAAGGTCAGATTCCAATACAACAATAGTTTAAGCCTTAAAAGATATAGCATGCTAGAGATAAGTAGTTCTGCAATTATGCTCCTAAAAATAACTCTATATCCTAAGAAAACTAAAGAAACTTTTCCTTAGCCAAGGAAACTGAAACTTGGAATCCAACCCCTCATTGTGTCATTGCCTCTCAAATATAGCTGCAAAAAAAAATGTTGCCTCAATACAAAATTTAATACTTGTAGGTGTTAGTTGATAGTCCATGATCCAATCGTAGATCCTTGGCTAGGTCACAACAATATTTTCTCATCAATTGTCAGTTGCCATATTAATGCTTTTTCAATATTTAGCAAAGATAGAGGAATGCAAACGATCAAATTCTAAAAACAACCACCTGGAAAAAAGGTTCAATTGAACGATCACATCAACCAAAGGAATCAACTCAAAGCTCTTGTCCCGAGAAAAAAATAAAGAAAAAGGCCAACCAACTCCAACAAACTCCCAAAAAGATATTGCTCCATAGGAAATGAAATCTACCCACAACGAAGAGCTGACGTGTCAAAAAGGCGGATAGTTTCAAGCTCATGAATATAGCCCCTTGGAAAATCCATGACAAGCCAACACACATCCTAAACTCTCTCCCAAAAGGAAGATGAAAGATGAAAGTTGTGAAACCACCACGTCATGCATTGCGCACCTTTCCAATAACTCTACTTGAGTGCAGGAACACCTGAAACTAAAAACATTGTACAAGCCAAAAATCAAAATGACTAAGGTGAAAATGCTTCACAGTTCTAGCGACTCACAGGGGGTCTTCACTTGTGGAGGCATGAACCTAGGCCTTTGGTTACTCTTGGAGTTTGAAAAAAGTGGAATGTCATACCTCCCAATCTAGATCAGTTGGTAGGATGAGGGTTCGAATCTTCCTGTATGCTTGCTCAAGATCAAAAACCTCTTTAAAAGAGACAAATCCCCATCTGGAAGAAACTGCTCCAAGGTGATAATAGAGTCAAGAAAGAGGATAAATCCCATGCTCAACATCATCAACCATGGTCATTGCACTTGAACCTAGGATTTTTGTAGAGGTTTGGATCTTGTATTGGATTGCATATGTGACTTGCTCCACTGTCAACACATCTTCATCTGGTGAAAGAAGAGGGGGCAACCCATAAGTAACCAAGATGCCAAAGTCCTTCCTGATCTTGACAACCCACTTATTCAACACCATATAGAACTCTTTACATTTTTCCACAACCAAATGATAGTTTATGATCTCATTAGCTTTGACTAAGGCGACCTGCCAATTAGGAATCCCTGCTCTTACTAGGACCTTGTCAGTGGCGATGCACAACTTGGAAATAAAACTTTGTGATTTTTCCACTTAGGGTGAATATTTTTGCATAAAGTGATCAGCCATTAGACCAACCTTGGCATTCAATTCTCAAACATCTCTTAAAATATTCCAAGTGGGCCCAAGAACAGTGACACCAGCTGCGATCTAGTCCCCATGTGTAGATATCAAATTTTTCATTATCGGGAGGGCTCCAGATCCTCGTGCAGTAGCTAGCTCTTGGTTAAACTAAGCGTCTCTTTCCCTTGTGATTTCCTCCATTTCAATTTTCTCTTGAATATAATTTTTCAATTTTGAGCTCAGCCTTCCAATTTCTTGTTTTGACTCTTCTGCTTTTTCCTAGTCCTTTCGAAGATCTTCAGAAGTTTGGGATTGGGCATCATTAAACTCTCTTTTTAAGTTTTTAATTTTAGCACGAAGCTAAACCTATTGACTACGAACTTCTGCAAGTAACTTAGACACGTCTCCTTGTTGGCCTTTAAGTTTTCTTACACAGGTCACTTCAGCTTCTCTTGCTCAGATCTCATTCTGCAGTCTACTCACCATTTCCTTTACATTTTCCAACTCTGCCTTGCACTTCTTTAATTTCATGTCCAACCTCTCATATTCAACATATACAACCTTTTTAGTTTCTTTGGCTAAGACCACTTTTTCATGAATTTCATAATCCTCTATCTACATTTTCCCTTCGAGCTTGGAAACTAGTGGCTTCATGGTAGTGATAAGTAGAGAATTCTGCTCTTCATTAAAGCAAACTTCAATCTTCTTGGTAGCAGGAATCTTGGCATTTTTTAGCAATAACTTATGCTTTCTGGTCTGTCAAGTCTACTTGGTAGCATCAAAATGACCTTGAAGAGTTTGAGGGACATCAACACTCTGTGTTGTAATGGAAGCACCAAGAGGTAGTCCGAAAAGGGTGACAAAAGAGGAAATTTTGGATGTGTGAGCATGGCAGGATGCAAAAGGAAACATTCTCATGGAAAGGGGTGGAACACCAAAACGAGTAGGGGAAAAAGTAGTAGGGGTGAATACAGAAATAGGCTGATGGAGAGGTGCCTTCCTAGAAGTAGATTGTTTGGGAGTGATGGTTAAAGCGATGTTTTTAGCTATTTCGATGGGAGCGCTTGATAGGGAAATTAAAAAAACAATAGTAGCCTCAATGGATGATGCTCCTTCAACATGTAGGATAGCTTCAGCAGGTTTATTGAAAATGGCAAGGGGTGCATTCAAGATTATCAGTTCAAGGTTCGAGGATTCCTTTCCATGGGAGGAGGCAAAGGATTGACCAAGGATTGACCTCTTCATCATTATCGAGGCCAAAAACCTAAGCCAACATCAAGAACATAGACTGTGTGTCCTTGAATTTCTTGAGCGAACTAGTAAAGAGAAGTTAAACTCTCTAGGCCTTTCCTTTGTCTCATCTTCATAAACATTTTTTTTCCTGAACATGTCCTCCCCTAAGGTGTCCAACCGCTCCTCAACAAAAAGATCAACATTGTAGCTCATAGGGATACACAACATATAGTATATGGATTTGGGAGAAATGGTAATCTTAACCCCATGACCCTCAATGGCCTCTATCTTTTTGTTAAAATATTTTGCACATGAGTCAACCAACTCCAAGCATGAACATACAATAGGCATCATAAACTATGGTAGGACTCTATTCCAGAGCCGAAACACAAAACCTTTTGATGGTTCATTCTCCAACATCCTCTGAAACACACCTTCCCTAAGGTTTTTAGGGTTAGCCGATAACTGAGGGTTGAAAAAAAATTGGTGATCTATTTTCCTGCCTCTCTTGGGATACATTTATTAGGTATCAACTTCCCGCAGTACTCAAATGGCCACTCTTCTACTATTGGGGCATTGGAAAACAAGTTGTGCCCAAAAATATTGACATAACCATGCCTTCTTCTTGGAACTATGACTTGCCTACTAGAGGTTAATGCTTCCACCATGGCTATATGAGAATGTTGCAGAGAGCTTCTCTAGCAATAACGACCACTTACCTTTCACTTCTTTGGAGAAATCTACTTTTTATTATAGTTAATTACCTTACTCGTACATGCATTTAAGGATACGCTATTACCGCTGGTCCATTAAATGCTACCACCAAGGTGATACACAGATTTGAGATCTGTATCCCTTGGGAATGTTGAGAATGCCACAAGAATGAAATTAATATATTCTCTCGATCATATTTTTAACAAATAAACTCATTTCATTGAAAAGTTTGATTTTCCCTATCTGAAATGTGCTGAGGTGATACAAGGTACCCTTGAAAAAATGTGCCCATGATTAATTTGTCAGAGTTTAGTGCATTAATCCATGTCTTTTTTCATTAATAAGCTAGCTAGTGCTGATGATGGAAAAGGACACATGTAAACAATTGACATACAAGAGAATTTAACCCTAGTGCCCAAATTTATTTCTCAATGAATTTTGTCAGATTCTCCGTATGATTTATCTACCCTCCTCTGTTTTACCTTGATATTTTCCCATTGTTGTCCAACCAAAAATAGACCTTCCATTGGTTGAGTTCACTGACTCACCTTTCTATATATAGCTATGCCACCTTTTGCAACACTCATTCAAAAATATATTCTCTAAAGTTTAGCAAGCTCTGCACTTATTCCCATTTTGCCATAATTTGTTGCTTAATAAGAATGTTTGTTGGCTTAGGTACTCCCACTCAAATCCTCCCATGGAGGCCACAATGCTTCTTTGCAGGAGAGATCACTAGTGACCAAATTAAGCACCTGGTGAAGAAATGTGACCACCTCGTCATGGTTGCGTTCAGATGGGTAGTTGGCCAGGACTTCATTGATGATGAAAACCAACTCTGGAGCAACTACAATGTGTTTTCCCACTTTGTGGCCTCACTACTGGACCTGAATGTGTCCAAGTCCATGATAATTGAGTTGTTCCATCAAATGTTTGACACTTCGCTGATGAAAGGGCTTGTTGAGGTAATGCAAGTGGCCATTCCCAACGTTAGTATCTCGAGCACCATGGATCTTCATAGGTAAGTGGACTTTCAAATAGACATACCTTGGTTTCCCTTCCTCTCTAACTTCCACACTATGGACCTCAAGATGCACCACTACTCTTCTCAACCAGCAACCACCTTTTTGCTATGAGAGTATAGTGTGAAGCATGTTCCGAGACTTTCCTAGATGAAGTAGTTTGACTTTTTGGTGTAGATTCACGGCAAGTAGGCCTTAGGTCTATGTTGTGTGGCCCACATGTGTTGTGTGTTCAACCCATTTTTTCAACCCATCAGAAGAAGAAGAAGAAGAAGAAGAACCCAATAACAAGCCCTTTCCTTCATTGACAATGGCTGGAGGCTTTTCTTTACTATTTTTTGCACATTGCCTCCCTTTTGCTTCTTTTTCCTCCTTTTTGCTTGCTACTTCTTTTGAGTTTTTCTTGAGAGAGCTTCATGCTTAAATCTGAGCCTCAGGTCATGCATCATATTGTAAATTTTTTGATGAATATAATATAATTCAACTTTTTGTTTCTTCAGTGTTATTTTTGGATGGATTTTTTCTCAAAATTAGAATGTATTTACAAAAAAATTACATATGGTACATAACTATGAAACTTTTTTTAAAAATTATGTATTTTAATGGAATAACTTCAGATAAATATCATTTACCAATATATCTAAAGTGTTTCCTTCCATTTCTTCAAGTTCGTACACATTACTTTCCTTGCACACACTGATTTAGAAGGGTCCCTTCCATAGCACTTCAAATTTTGTGTGTTGCCCTGGTTTTGTAGTATGCTCGTCGTGCTTAAGCACTAAGCTCCCTTCTTTGAATTTTGGGTTAAAAGTCTTTTTGTCGAAGCACCACTTCACTTTTTTTTTATGGTTTATCATGGAGTCTTAGGAATTTTCTTTATCTTATTCTAGCTTGAGGGGTTCCACTAGCCATACTTCCATTCCACAACTTTCTTTGATTTCCAGGGCTTTCAGTAGTTGTAAGGTAGGAATCTCTATGGAGATAGGTAGCACTACCTCTTTTCCATACAATAGTTCATAGGGGAAAGTCTTCAAAATTTTCTAGGGATTAATCAGGTCCACCCATAGAGCAGCTCCCAGATGTTTATGCCAATCCCTTTGTCATTCCGACCCAATGCACTTGATTAACCTAATTAGGTTTTTGATGGTTGATTCTACTAACCCATTCCCTTGTGGGTAGTAATTTGATGAATTATTAAGTAAAATCCCATGTCTTATAGAAAAATATACCATTCCTAATCCTACAAAAGCTAAGGCGTTGTCGAATATGATGGTCTTGGGCGGTCCAAATATGGCTACTAGCTCTTTAAGGAAATTGACAATTTCCCCTTCTGTGGCCTTTTTAGGGGTACGACCTTCGTCCACCTTGTGAAGTAATTGGTTACTATGAGGATCCACTTGTTTCTAGCACTGGAAATAGGATTTATCATTTTGAAAAGATCCAGACCCCATTGAGCAAAGGGTTCCTCAATTATGACTAGGCTTAGGGAAAGAGCTACATTCTTTCTTTTACCAACAAAATACTAGAATTGGGGACACTTGTGCACCAAATGATGTTCTTTGGAAAACATAGTGGGCCAATAATATCCTACTCACATTATCTTTAAAGTGGTAG
This sequence comes from Sequoia sempervirens, assembly GCA_007258455.2. NCBI lineage: Eukaryota > Viridiplantae > Streptophyta > Pinopsida > Cupressales > Cupressaceae > Sequoia > Sequoia sempervirens. The sequence continues at coordinate 215,377,013 of VDFB02086081.1, read as the reverse complement.
TCTTGGTAGAGAAGTTTCCTCCCTCTAGACTGTGATGGAATTCATTAAGAACTCTTTCCACCTGTAGCTTGTTAAGACATCAGAGCAGTACGCCATCATAATTTCTCTTAACTAATACAACCTAAATTAATACATACCTGGTGCCTTCCAATCAGTAGTATCTCCTTTTATGAAATGGAAGGTTGGTTGGGTAGTACCCCTTTTGTATATACTATGTCTGATCAACCACCCAAGACTCTTCAGACTCGAATTGGTTCGAGTAGACTTGATCAGTCTCCCTGTTATCTTTAGGACTTGATTCTTGTGCAATGTATTCACAAAGACCTCTTCCCAAAACCAGTTTAGTTGGTTTAATGTCCACATCATATTCTAGGATCTTGGTGATTGAATTTTCTCTCTTTTTTGTTATCTCTCCTTTTGTGATGTATTCTTGCACACTGGGATACACCACGAGAATAGTGATCTTGTTCATCGACACCAAGTGTCAAAATTTATTTAAACTTTTGAAAATGGAAAAGCCTTGTTTTTATACAAAATTATACCTCGCTTTGTAACCTTTCAAGGTCCTCAAATGTAATGCAATAGGATGCTCTCCATTATCTTCCTTGCACTTTTGAGTGAGCATGGAAGCTATAATATGCTGGCCACTATACACATAGAGTAAAATTTTTTGGAAAAATATAGGTTGACCAACACCAAGGCTTCAGAGAGGGCTATATTTAGTTGTTCAAAAGTTTCTTTTCCTCTGGGGGTCCACTTAAAAGGTGGGTTCTTCTTAAGCATCAGGATGATCGGTCTCACAATGCCTACAAAATATGATATGAATCTACTGACAAAATTAATCTTCCCCAGAAAATATTGTAGTACCTTTTGGTTTACTAGCAGAGGTAACTCCATTAAAGATCTAATCCTTTTGAGGTCTATTGCTATTCCCTCCTTTGATAATACAAAGCCAAGGAGATTACCTTGGGGTACTCTAAAGACACATTTTTTTGGGATTCAAAGAAATCCCAAACTGTTGGCATTTTTGGAAAACCTTTTCTAGATGATCAAAATGATCATCTTTCAATTATGAAAAGATGGATAGGTCATCCAAATATACGAGGATAATCAGGTTGATCAATCATTTAAAAGCAATATTCATTGCTCGTTGAAAAGTCGCACCAACATTGGAAAGTTCGAATGGAATCTTTGAGTATGTAAATGTTCCCCACTTAGTGGTAAATGTTGTCTTATGTTGGTCGACTTCCTTCACATAGACTTGATTATATCCTAAGAAACCATCTAGTAAAGAGAACATCTCTCATCCAGCCACAATCTACAATATTTGCTCCATTAGTGGAAAGGGGTAATGGTCTTTTAATGAGGCTTTATTCAAGTCTCGAAAATTGACACAAAGATGGATATCATTGTTATTTTTATGGACTAGAACCATATTCGACACCCAGGTAAAATTTTTGATAGGATATATAATCTTTGATTTGACCAGCTTGGTGAGCTCTTGTGCCATCAAAGCTTTGACCTTCGGGTTGATTGGCCTTTGCTTTTGTCAGATGGGTTTGGATTCTTCTGCCAAGTCAATGGTATGCTGAATTATTCCTAGGTCATATCCTCTAAGATCATCATAGGTTCAGGTGATAACCCCGTCATACTTGAAGCATAGATCCTTCAGTCTTTTTGTGTCCCTGTGAGGAACTTCGTTTCTAACTTTCAACCTTTTGTCGCTTCTGACATCAAGCTCTTCGTAATCCCTTACATCCACAATACATATTTGCTTTCCATTTCTTGCATCTTCAAAATCAGAGATATTTTCAATAGATATTAATCCTCAGGGAAGATTGTTCCCTTTCAATTGGATGACTTTTTCTTTGGGAAATTTTGCTCCCAGTGGTGAATAGTCAGATGTTGTCCCTAATTTCTGTATGAAGGAAGAAATTTGGATGTCATCATCAAATACTTTATAGTTTTGATCATTATCGAGAATTGAGGGTCGAACAATGACTTGCATCGCACTGAGATTTGTCAGGTTGAAAATTGGTTCAAATTGCAAACCAACAGAAGCCATCTGGTCACAACATTGTTTTGCGATTGGAGAATAACTTGTATATTGAAAGCTTCAAGACGTATTGATCAAATCCCAAAATTTATGTCTGTAAGATCTCATCCTTGTGTTTTTTGTAGTTGCTTTTTTGTGGACCTGACTCACTACTAGCTCTAATTCTCTGAAAACTTGTATTCTTCTCATGCCTAACCGCTCTACAAGAATTACCTGTGAACCAAGGATTCATATTCAACATCATTGTTGGAGCATGAGAACTAAAAATGGTAATCTTTGAGGGTTTTTGATCCTATCAGAGACACTAGTCAGAAACCCGCTCTAGAGCTAGCTTTGCACTTAGCACCATCAAAATATAGGGTCCATAGATGATTATCACCCAGATCATCAGCTTCCTCTCGATCCTTCATTAATTTCGAAAAGACCTAATCATCATAAAAAATTACATAGGTGCCTAGACCTATTGCATGGAAGTTTCCAAATGGATCTGATTCAATGAATTGGTTGAGTAGCACCTCTTCTGCAGTTGTCCAATCACTTGTATCTTCTTCATCTTCTAGAATTTCTATGCAATATCTCTCTTGCTAAGAGATAGAGGTATGTGCCACCTCAAAGCAAAGGTTTACATTTTTTGCAATCTATTTAGGATGCAAGGATTCAGATAGGATCTTCATCTTTTCCCCATGCTTGGTTCTCAATATTAGGTGGGAACAGTCAAGCACTAAGTATCCGCCTAGATTTGCAGTGAAATCTCTTGAAAGACACATCCCAAAAATTGGAGGAATCTCTATCACCACTATTTCTTGTGTGACTATTTAGCTTGGACATGAGAAGAGGGTCATAGATAGATCTTTTATCTAACCAATGGTCAAAACCTTCTTCCCATCTAGTTGCAAGATTCCTTTTTCAAGGGGCTCATACTTAAGTTTCAAAGCATCAACCACTTGTTTTGGAATGAAAATTGTGCTATCCCCTGAATCAATCATATTATTATGTAAAATATTATCTCCCACAATAAGTGTTAAAATAAAGGCATGGTCTTTAGTTTTCTTACCTCTTTCTCTTTGTCATTTCCAACATCATTCACATAAGCTATTGCTTTTAGAGCCTAAGGGGGTGACATAGATCCTTTGTCTCCACTTTGATTGCATGGGTGAGTTGCATCCACCTGTGGGCTTTGCTCTTCTTTCTTTAATGCTTCTTGAACCAATGTATTTTTTTTTGAATAGATATGATGTCCCACAATGATAAATTGGTAGGAACCTTTTTCAATTGTTCCACTACATTAAGCATCCCGACTGGTTGGGTGGTATTTCTCTTGTCTTCAGAAGGAAGTGTTCCTTCATTACTGGTATTTGTTTCTTATCTGCCCCCTTCTCTACTAATGGTGGATTATGCAGCTATGGAAAATGCCACATGATGGGCGATGAACCATACTTTTCGATATGTGCAGGATCATGATGGGCCAAAAAGTGGCAATATGATGGGTATGTGGCTAACAACCCTTTTTTTACCCAAAATTGATGAAATGAAAAGAGTTTTTAAAGGAGATTCTTATTTTTCTTATTTTTCCACCAATATAAATTATCCTTTACTTTGAATTTAATAAGTAATTATTATTCATTTTCTATTCAAATTACGACTAAAGTCCTAATTATTAGAATAATTGAAAAACATCTATAACTTTCAAATGGTATCACATTTTTTGAATGCAAAAAATGCTTCACATTCTATGCTTCGCATACTATAGGATTAAAAAAAGAAAAAATGAATTTTATAAAGTTTTGACCAAGTTAAGGTGGTCAGACATATGAGTTTTTTATATTTTTTAAAAGTTGTAATAAAAAAATCATAATTAATTATTTACTTGGAAAAAAATTACAAAAAAATATGCATCACATTGGGACATGAGTCCTCTACTTATATCTGTTATTAAAAAATATTATCATTTTATTTTGGTAGGTGGTTGACGCATACCTACTTTTTCCCAAATTTAAGTACTACTACATTGAAATTTCACCACCAAATAGATTTTTTTAAAACCTAGTAGTTTACAAACTACATTCAATTTTCTATAGAGTCTATTGTTAAGTATTTTTGAAATAATATAGATAACTTATTCAAATTTTTACGTGAAGTTTCCTAACTCTGATTTTTCTGATTTTTTTGCCATTTAAGGGCATGGTTTTTCCATGATGATCCTGCACATACCCTTTTCCTACAGGGGCGTTTGATGCAATTGTAGAAGTGGTTGAGCTTATTGCATGTATTCTCCCAAGAGCCTTCTTTTTCATCTTGTGTTATAATTCAACTACACTTGTGGAGCACTAGTTGTTGGAGCTTCACTGCATCATCTTCCTCTACTCATGAAAATAGAGTTTGGTTGAGAGTAATATCTAGTTCTTTCTCCAAGGAAATTACTTTCATTTGTGCACTGAAATGATCATTTTTCATTTCAGAGGATTCATATTCATCTACATTTGGGAGCATTCCCTTAATTCTCTATTCTACTATCCTCTGGTGCATATTCCCCCTTGGAAAATTTTGGGGCATATGACTATCACTGCATGGAAAAAACCATACATTCTCATCTTCTGCCAAATTGTTCTGACCAAAAATTAGCTATTTAATTAGGCTACCTTTGACCATCTACAGCGGCATGGTGACTAGAACTATCTAGTTTGTGGATGATGTATGTTAACCTCCTCTTCTAGAGGATCCTTGGTATGGATTTGGTGGATACGATGACTTTCCTCCACCATAGGCCTGTGTAGTCTGCTTCTTGATGTCGTTTGATCATGACCAACGCATTAGCGAAATTCCACATGAGATTCTTCATTTCCCTGATGTCTAGCACAATCAAGGAAGAGCCCAATGTGCTTGTCTGAGCAACAGGGTACATGTACAGACTGTGAGGAAATCAACATCAATTGTGCAGCGGAAGTGCTTGGAGTAGCTTCTTCCCGAGGGCCTTTAGATATTTCTACAAACACTAGCATCAGGGGTTGAGGAAGAAGCTTCTTGGCATCAATTAGACTATTCTCCGCATGCACCGTGTAAGAAAACTATGCAGCCATAAAATGATAATTTCCACATAACCCAAATCTGAAAACATGCAAGTAAAATACTCAACATCAACATGCAAGAGAATAAACAACATACCCATCAAAGATGACATAAGATATACCCTGGGAAAACCCTCGAGAGGGAAAAACCCAGCCTCCAAAAACATCCACACTCCATGTATTATTCAGCAATGAAAACTCATTACAATACATCTGCAGAGACTCCATGAACACTTCTGAAGCACAAGCTATCCATGCATTCCATGTGACCAAGCATGAATCCACACATCCCATGCCATGCTTCAAACCCTCACACATGCACAAGCTCAACCTTGACCAACTTTTGATCCAACCCTCAACAAACAACTACCCATGTGGTTGCTTTTATAGAAACAAGCTCCCACAAAACCACCAAGTGGTATTACATAAACCATGTGCCCAAAACCATACAACATGTGACCCCACATTTAATATTGGGTACTTTATTATTTTTTATTATTCCCCAATATTAAATAATTACATTTTACAATTATGTCCCAATGTTACATACAACAAAGTGGCCCCAACATTATAACTCCTTGTGATGCACGTTCACCTAGAAAACCCCTAGGTGCACCACACACATAATAAATAAATAAAATATTACAAACATTATGCAAGGTGTACAACACCCAATCCTAACAATCTCCCACTTGTTGTATACATTGCATAAGGGGGTAACAAATAAACTCCATAGGCAACATGTACCATCCTAGAATCCAAGTGCTCCATGTGCTCCATCAAGATACCTATAACAAGAACCAAGGTGACCACCATCTCATCCATGAATGCTCCCATCCTCCACCATGCCAACTGCACTAAGATAAGAACACATCGAAAGAGACGTCACACTAACTGTCACAAAGAAGCATAAACCTACCTCAACCTGATATCTCAAAACACAAACACTGAATCCAATATGCACCAGTAGCTATCAAGAATAAATCACCATAGCTGAAATGACACCCACAACAAATGCCAACACATCCAACTATCCATACCTCCAAGGTATACATATCATAGTAAACTCATGCCAACAACATATCCACCCATAAACCACAATGACAAACTCCATGTGCAAACCTATCAAAGCATGACATACACATCCAAGAGCTCCCACTGCATGGGAAATGTCAAGATGAATGCAAACCTGGAATGAGTGCATTCAACACGTCACTTCGTTAACATCCCAAAAAGGCACCATCACAAAAGGCACACCAAGTCTACTACCAACATCACATAGAAGTAAACATGTAGTACCAAGGAACATCCACATTGATAAGCAAAACCTACAAACCAAACACCTATAGCATGTCCTCCTACACACACCTCTAAATGCCAACTGTGTCAAGTATGATCTCCTCCATAACACCCCATAACAAAATCCATAACCACATCCATCCATCCAATCGCCAAGATCAAAGATAACATATGTAACTAACATGGATGTAAGCATCTCAAAACAAGAAGATCAAACTCAAAGTAATCATTCCTAAACCAAGGAAATCAGTCCAATAAACCATCTCCTAAACTCAACATGTACAAGGAGATAATCATGCCAACACTCCTCAAATGAACCCTCCAAAAACCAAATATCCATGGCTCAAGATCCATATCCATGAGAAGACAAAGCATAAACATAATGCACCTGAAAGAATAATGGGCAATACCTCTCAAGTGAACTGCCGAGTAGACCAAGAGTGGGGAATGAGAATGCTCCTCCAGGATATCCAAGTCATCATGACTCAACCAAGAACACTCTCCTCATTGGTCCATGTTGAACTCACGTCCAACCAAGGTGTAGGCTCCCTCAGACTTCCTGCTGAAACCTCATCAAGAGTAACCATATCAATAACATGTCTCTAATCACAAGAGAACACCAAGCCTCACCTATGTCTCCAAGTATCCATGAGCACCTGTAACTGATCAATCCATGCTAAACACCAAGCAAATGATCAATGTACTCAATACAAAGAGAACCAACCAAGATCAAAATCATAGCTCCAACTGTAGAATCAAGAACATAAACATGACACCATGATCTCACAACCTCTCAAAAGAAGATCACATGCTCAGATCATCATAACATGTACCATGCCACAACTCTAAACTAATAATTAAGAGTATACCATGACATAATAAAAAAACCATCCTACAACCAAGGATCACCTGTCAAAACCAACAAGTCATGAACAATACCTCAACATCTCCAACACCTAATGTCAAAGAACTCTCACTGTAGCACACATAATCCAAGAGCTCCTCCATGACACCAAAGATCACCTGCTGAAGACAACCATCCATAATCAACAATGGATCCACATCATCGCCAAATGCTCCCACTGAACCGTGATACCGAGCAATCCCATGGCACCATGATGCACAAAACTAACACTACATCACTATCATAAGCTCACACAAAAAACTGTGAATCCAAGCTCTCAATGACAACATGATAACCATCCTCTAAAGCAAGAAGATACACCGCCAAACCATCATATCCATCACCGCCAAACCATCACTGTCACAAGCTCCCACTGAACCGTGTAACCAAGCTATCCATGACATCATGATACCAATCTCCTAAACTGAGAAGATACACCGCCACAACCATAATCAGGAACCAATCCAATACCACCAACCATGCACCTGCATAAAATTATCATAACATGCCAAAGTATCTAATGCACAAGAAACATCCATGACATCATGATCACCACCAAATGTACCAACAAATCAACCCAACCGTGTCCACATATCTGCATAATCATAGTCAACTACATAGATCTCATATCATGACTGTACCTGGTAATACCATCTCACCTCCTCAACATGACAACCAAATCAGCAAACCAAGTGACTAAACCAAGCCACTAAAACTGATCATGCATCAACACTAAAATATCAATGGGCAAAGACAACCCATATCCAAGTCATAGGTGCAACAAGTAAGTATAGACCACCTACAACATTGCACAACTTGTAGATACAACAATGCAACATACATGCTGATAACCATGTCAAAAAATATAATAATCTGAGATGTACAACTGAGCATACAATGAATCCATCATCAAATATCCCAAATCCAACAATCCATAAGCTCATAATAACACCATAGTCAAAGAGACCCATAAACAGCTCAGGTGAAGAAAACAACAAATAAACCATGCCAAAATATCTCCAAACCTGATCCACTATAAATTTCTCTGAACAAGCTTTCCGTTGACTATTCGAAGTCCAAAATCTGACTCCGTATGCACCCGATATGCCCTCTCAAAGCTCAAAATAAACATCTGACTTCAACCAAGAAAAACATTGTCAAAACTGAAAATCATGGAACAACACCTATACCACTATGTAGTGCTCGGAACCAGCTTTCTAACGACTATAAGAAGTCGAAAAACTGACACCCTGGGCAAAAGTTATATGCGTTTGAAAAAAACTGCTGTAAAAAGCACAATTACACCCCCTGGTGGCTCTGAGGTGGCGCCCGGGGGGCGCTCCGGTGGTGGGTGGGCGGCGGATTCCAAAATCCGTTTAAATACAATTTAATATTTCCAAAATAAAAAAATTTCCTCCACCCCTCCTGGCAGACCTGACCGGAATATTAAATCTGGCTAAATTTAGTTTGAAATCCGGCGGTCTTAATTTTCATTGGCGGAATTTTTTTTTGAAAACATGGCGGAATTTTAAAAATTGAAATTTTTTTTTTAAAGCCCTAACGGGCTGGGCGGACAACGCCCAAAGCCGATGCTGTATACGCTGCCAGCAGGCAACAGTCGGTACTGCCAATGACGCCGCATCGGTCGGCTGACAGGGGTACGGCGGTAAGCCCGCGGACCCCCCAACGTGCCCATTAAATTTTTTTTTGTTTTTTTTTTGATTTTTAATTTTTCTAATTTTTGTTTTTTTTTCATTTTTGATTTTGCAGGATTTTTAATACCGACAGGCAGGGATATTTTTCCGGATTTTTTAATATTTTTTCTGAGACGACTGTACCGTCGACCCGTACGGCCGAATAGGGGAAGTATTTTTTTTCTGTATCCAAAATAGGGCATGTTATATGTCAAAATTTCTCTCTCAGCCAACCTGAATCCAACCATGAGGTCCATTTTTTCCTAGGAGGTCATCTGTGAAAACTCACCCCTAAAACCCTCATTTAAATGCATGACCAAGAAACCCTAATTTTGCCAAAATTTTCTCACCCCAAATCTGCAAACAACCCATCATAACAGTAAACCCAAAACCCTCAGATCTGCAATAAAACACCTGCAAAACCCTATATCTTGCCATTGTATTTCATTCTCTCATGCAACCTAGGGTTATCCAATCTAATAACCAAAGCTCTGATACCACTTGTAAGGAAACTATGCAGCCATAAAATGACAATTTCCACATAACCCAAATCTGAAAACATGCAAGTAAAATACTCAACATCAGCATGCAAGAGAATAAACAACATACCCATCAAAGATGACATAAGATATACCCTGGGAAAACCCTCAAGAGGGAAAAACCCAGCCTCCAAAAACATCCACACTCCATGTATTATTCAGCAATGAAAACTCATTACAATACATCTGCAGAGACTCCATGAACACTTCTGAAGCACAAGCTATCCATGCATTCCATGTGACCAAGCATGAATCCACACATCCCATGCCATGCTTCAAACCCTCACACATGCACAAGCTCAACCTTGACCAACTTTTGATCCAACCCTCAACAACTACCCATGTGGTTGCTTTTATAGAAATGAACTCCCACAAAACCACCAAGTGGTATTACATAAACCATGTGCCCAAAACCATACAACATGTGACCCCACATTTAATATTGGGTACTTTATTATTATTATTTTATTATTCCCCAATATTAAATAATTACATTTTACAATTATGTCCCAATGTTACATACAACAAAGTGGCCCCAACATTATAACTCCTTGTGATGCACGTTCACCTAGAAAACCGCTAGGTGCACCACACACATAATAAATAAATAAAATATTACAAACATTATGCAAGGTGTACAACACCCAATCCTAACACACCGCTACCTCATATGCATTTGGAAAGATGTCCCCTCCCATGGAGGTTATTATCACTGCGATGTCCAGATTGAGGGCATTCAGATAGAACATGAACACCATCATGGCTTGAGGTCGAGCAGTCACAGGGATCCTTTGCCAGGTCTTATGAAATCTGGTACTAAAGTTGCTCATGGCCTCTTGCGGAGCTCTCATGATGGTAATTAGTTACAACAATGAAGAGCGGTCTCCTTTCTCTGAGAAGCATTTGAACAGTCATTCTCCAAGCTGATCTTAGGAGAGGATAGATCCCAAGGCCAAAGATCAATCCCAATCTTGGGACTTTCTTTTAAAAGAGGAACCTGATAGCCTTAAGGTGATGTTATCCTATGATATTTTGTGTACCTTACATACCCCCGCTATATCTTAAAGGTGTTTAGAAGGGGTTTTGAAGTATTCTCTAGAGAATCTTCGAATAGCCTTTAGGGAGTTGGTGGGTATGGTAGGCCATACATCTAGGGGTGTGGGTGTTTGTTGCGGACTATCGCTATCCCACATTACAAATTTTCTAGGCATAAGGGGAGGTACATGAGCCATAGAGAAAAGATTCCTATGAATCGGGTATATGGGTATTCTAATTTGGAAGTTTGAGCCTTTGGGTGGAGTAGATAAAGCTCTAGATATTAGGCTCTTACTTCTTGCTCTATTGCTTCTTACAGGTGATATAGAACCTGTGAGTCTTCTCTTTCTAGGTATTGAGGTAGGTTACTAAGAGTACTAGAAGTGACCTCTTGAAGATGCTCTTGTTTGGACTCTGGGCATAAACTTCCAGTTTCCTTCCTTAGCCTGATTCAAGAAATATTCCTAACTTCTAACTAGGCATGCTAGAAAAAGAATTGTTGATCATCAAATCTTGCACCTCTCTGACAGTATTATGGGAAATTTAGTGAGTGGGGGACCAATTTGCATCTCACTAAATATGTCCAGGGTTTTTATAGAAAGTCAGATCTTCTTTAGAGGTTTGGAGAAAAGTGTAGAAGGAAATGCAAATATTAAACATAAAAATGGTGATGTGCCAACGCTTTTACAACATTTGAAACCCAACCATCCTAAAATTCATAAAAAATAGACACAGAACACCAAAATCCTGCATTGTTGGAAAGAGAATGAACAACAAAGGCTAACAACAAGCACATTGTAGACTTTCAAATCTTCCCATAGGTAGTTTTCATTAAGGTATGATGAAACATAAATATTTCTAAGGGGTAATAGAAAAATGTTTAGAAATTACATGAGATATTCCTCCTAATACAACATAATATAGTAAAACAACAACCCTTTAGAAAAACAGAGAAGTCCAATGACATAATCTAGTTTTCACAAGTCACTATTCTACCATACGAGCATACAACATGGAAATCAACTACCTAAACTATTCAAATTTAGCTTGCAAGACATAGTGTTTCATTCATAATGATAATATAAAGAAAGAAAGATTGAAAAGGGCCATACATGCATAGTCTCAACAATTTATCCTTAATATTTCATGCTTTAAATATCAAATGAACTTTGAAACAAAGGTCGGATGTCAATCCAACAATAGTTTAAGCCTTAAAAGATATAACATGAAATATTCTCTTGATAATAACTCTATATCCTAAGAAAACCAAAGAAACTTTTCCTTAGCCAAGGAAACTAAAACTTGGAATCCAACCCCTCATTGTGTTGTTGCCTCTCTTATATAGTTGCAAAAAAAAAAACTGTCACCTCAACACAAAAGTCAATACTGTCAGGTGTTGACAGTTGATAGCACATGATCCTATCATAGATCCTCGGTTAGGTCACAACAATATTTTCTCATCAATTCTTAGCTGCCACATTAATTTTTTTCAGATATTTAGCGAAGATAAAGGCCTGTAAATGATTAAATTATAAAAGAAAAATCCTGTTAAAAAGGTCCAGTTGATCAATCACATCATCCAAAGGCACCAACTCAAAGCTCTTGTCCTGAAAACCAAAGAAGAAAAAGGCCAACCAGCTCTAAAAAACTCCCAAAAAGATATTGATCCATAGGAAACACAATTCACCAACAGTGAAGAGGTGACGTGTCAAAAAGGTAGATACTTTCGAGCTCATGAGTATAGCCCCTTAGAAAATTCCTAACAAGCCAACACGTGTCCCTAAATCTCTCCTAAAAGGAAAACAAAAAATGAAAGTTTCACAACCACAACGTGGCTCATTGCACACCTTTCTGATAACTCTACTTGAGTACGGGAACACCCAAAACTAAAAATACTGTACAAGCCAAAAATCAAAATGATTGAGTAAAAAATGCTTCACACATACCATCTACCACTCAAACCCTTATTATCACTCAAACACCTCTGCAACCACCTCAACAAAATCTCATTACACCATCTCACATCATTTCAAATCCACCACGTCACCACCAAATCTAAATCAATACATCACCTTGCAAGTAGCTCAATAAGCATACCAAAAGGAATTCTAGCAATTCCAAGCTTAGCAAGCTGTACAACAAGCTGAAGAAGCCAAAGAAATTGTGCAAGCCACACAAGCTGCACAAGCACAAGCACAAGCTCAAGCATAGGAAGAAGCTCAATATCAAGCACAACAAGCTCAAGCACAAGCCATGTTACAATAATAAGCTTACCAAAAATCTTTACAAGAATACCAAGCATAACAACAAGTGGCCCAATAGAAAGCCCAACAACAAGCATTATTGGCACAACAATAGTAGCAAGACCAACAACAAGCATTCTTGGCATTGCAACAACTACAGGCATATCAACAAGCATTATTTGGACAACAAAGCCTACAACAATCACCCACAAATTCACCACAAAGTCCACAAATCACCCTACCCATCACTTAAGCTAGTACACCAACCCAAAACACATTCATTCCACCACCTTATCCACAAAGCGATTTTACCACTCGAATTAAATGGCTCTCACAATAGGTGTTAGAAATAAAATCTAGAAAAACAACAAAATTCCAAGGGAATCTGTGCCCTTATCCATTTAATAGAAGCATTGTGATGAATCCATTCCCCCAAGGTTTTGAGATACCAAAGTTTGATAAGTACCATGGAAATGGAAACCCTTAAGATCACATTAGGGAATTCCATGTACACTGTATGGAAGTTTCCTATGATGAATCTTATCCAATGCGGCTCTTCCCTAGAAGCCTAGTTGGCCCAAAAATGGAGTGGTTCTCCTGTCTTCCTCCCAAAATCAAAAAGTTCCAAGAAATTTTGGACTTATTCATACAAAATTACTCATTTAACATAGGCATGGATGTAAGCTTGGAAGAGTTGTCCAACCTAAAGCAAAATAAGGGAGAGACATTTGCATCCTTCTTGAAATGATGATGATCCAAGGATAGTAGGAGCAAGTGGGCTATTCCAGAAGAACAAAAATTCATAACCATCATCTCAAATCTTGAAGGGACCTTAGCCTTCCATCTCAAAATGAAGTGCATCACCACCTATGATGAACTCATCCCAAAATATCTTAACATCAAAAGAGCCCTCATTGCACAAGGGGAGATGCCTATGTATCAAGACAATCATCCATCAAAAAGCTACAAAGACAAACCTCACACATGGGTGAAGAATAAAATTTTTACCAATGATGGTGTTGTTGATGCCAAGGTTGTAATCAATGCTCCGAGACAAAATACAAAACAACAAACATAACAACAACCTCAAAACAACAGCCAAAAAACCTCATGATCTAACACATCACAACAACAAACCAACCCACAAATAGTCAACAAAATCAATGATCAAGGTGAACAATCCACAAGGAACAGATATCCCCCTAAGTGAAAATGAACACTGCTCAAGGAACCAATTGAATTAGTCATGCAACAATTGGCACAAGTCAATCTCATCAAAATACCTATTTATGAAAACTACCAAGAGCCTCAAGTTAAGCCACCATGGTACAATGAGAAACATCTTTGTGACTTTCATAAAATTAAGGGGCATACAAAAAACAGCTAAATGCACCTTAAAAATATGATCCAAGATCTAATTGATGATAAGACCATCACCATCGAACAACCGGCCAGAAATCAGGACCTCAAAATATACACGAATCTGATACCCGATCATAATAAGCAAAAAAATGACAATGGCAAAGAGAAGTATAAAACTGTGAACCATGTTTATGATTGTTTGGTTGCTTCTTTGGATGAATGGGTCATGGTTGTGAATATCCAAGGGCCCAAAGTTGAGTGTGGAGTCACCACATGACGTAGCAAAATCACCATCCCTAGACCACCTCTGCAAGCTAAAGCACCTGTTGTAAACTCCAAGTCAGTTCCCAATGGTTATAATCTCATGGAATAGCTAAAGAAGACCCCCGCCTAGATATCCATCATGGAGTTGTTAAAAATACCACCCACACATAAGGGAATTCAAGAGAAAGCACTAGTTGCATCCTCCGTACCCATAGATCTTGATGTAGACTGGTGCCAAGGTATGGTTGGACATATCACCACACTACATCTCCTTACGTTCTCCAAACAAGATCTTCCCACCCAACCATCTCATAACTGTGCACTCCATCTCGAAGTTCTAGTACATAAAAATAAATTCAAAAGAGTCTTGGTGCATGGATGTGCAGGTCTAAATATTTGTACCTTAAAACTAGTGAATAATCTAGGATTCTCTGAAGATGTTATTGAAAAGGAAAAAGGTATCACTATCTAGGCATATGATGATCAAGAGAGGGTGTCTCAAGGAACCATCCAACTCCCTATCCAAGTAGGACCTGCAATCATGGAAACCACTTGCCAAGTCCTTGATCTTGAACTCCCTTATAATATTCTCTTGGGACACCCATGGATTCATGGGATGCAAGTTGTACCCTCCACATTCCATCAATGTGTCAAGTTCCCCTATCAAAATCAAGAGGTCAGCATCCATGGTGATCTCGATCCTTTTTACTATTGCAAAAATATGGAGGCTAAATATTATAAAATCCCACAAGTCCCCAAGAAAGATGAAGGCCCTACATCTCTATATGCAGACCTGTCCACCCTAGCCTCCACTTCTGAAAATAAAAACACCCTACAATCTCAACATTTTTGATATTAGAGTAATTATTCAAGATAACAGATGCATAGATTACAAAATGAAGAAAAGTTCCTTTGTAATAAGAGAGTTATCTCAATCTCCTAGGTCTCGTGGGAATCCACAACCAGTTGACACAGTATCTCAAACATTCAAAGCAGACCCCTCTAGATTCAAGAGCTGGGGGGACTTAAGCTAGGAAGTGGTACATGAAAAAGATATATCAAGTCTACTATATCAAGATGAAAGAACCATGCCTACTCTCCCAATGGATAATCATAACAAAGGGCTATAGTTGATGCTTGACATGGGCTACAACAAGAACAAGAAACTCAAGAAAAATGGCAATGGCCTATTAGAACACATCGTTGTTGAGATGTGCATAAAGAATCTTGGCCTTGGATGTATCCCTCCGAAGATAACCATATGTGGAAAAGGTACCCCTATTAAAAAAGAAAAATCTCCTCCTCAGTTAGCAGTATCCACAAGTCAACACTTAGACAACTAAACCTTTGATTTAATTGATGTGTGTGATGAGGATCCCCTCACCGATTTACCTATCCTATTTGAGGACTTTTCCTTGTTTATGATCTCCACTGTGTCTTTTGAGTTGAACAACCAAACCAATGAGCTAAAGTTAGTTTATCCCCAAGATCTCTCAGAATTCATGGGACTCAGGGATAATCTACCATGTGGAGACCATAAAGCAGGATTTGACATTAAGCTAGACACACATGCATACTATGGGGAAATGATTGAATCTCTTAGTTGCAAAATAGTAAATCTAAGAGTAATCTCTAGGTATTTAAGTGAAAACCACACTATCGTGCTTTTTGACCCGAAAATAGTAAAAAAAAATGGACATATCAAAGGGTAAAAACCTCTCTGAGGCACCCAAGGATGAGGGATTCAATCTTACCCTTAGTGTTATTCATCAAAAAAAGTCAATAGTATTGGTAGAGAAGTGTGACCTAGTTAACTTGGGAATAAAAGACACACCACACATCACTTTCTATGAAGAAACACTCTTGATTGAGGAACAGGAGATCCTAGTTGCATTTCTAAGACACAGGAAAATAATTTTTGCATGGACCTGTGCTGTTATGTCAAGCCTTGATCCATAGGTAGTAGTTCATCACCTAGCGGTATATCTAGAGGAAAAGCTAGTAAAATAAAATTTAAGAAAGATTCATCCATAGATCACACTGTTAGTCAAAATTGAGCTACAAAAGCTCCTGGATGTTGGCTTCATATGAACTATTGATTATCTTGAATGGGTGTTGAATCTTGTACTAGTTTCCAAGCCCAGTAAAGGCATCTGGATTTGCACTGACTTCAGGGACCTAAACAAAGCATTCCCTAAGGATGATTTTCCTCTTCCCAACATCGACATGATTGTAGATCAAATAGTAGGGCATGAATTGTTGTCATTAATGGACAGGTTTTTAGGGTATAACCAAATAATGATAGCAAAGGATGATCAGCATAAGACAACCTTTACCTGTCCATGGGGTACATACTGTTGGAACATGATGCCATTTAGGTTGAAAAATGTTGGAGCCACATACCAAAGGGCCATGACTTTTATTTTTCATGACATGATCCACAAATCTATAGAAGACTATGTTAGGGATGACTTTAAGAAACCCCCCCTTGGCGAAGGTGTAAAATCTTGGAAAAAAATTCCTTTTATTTGAAAAAAAATATTAATTTTCTAGTCGAATCTATGCACATTATTTTAAAAAATTGTAAAATCTTAGCAAATCTTAATGAATAATTGGTAAAAATAATAATCATAGTGGAAAATTCTAGCGAATAATCACTAAAAATATTAATTACAATTGTGAATCTCCCCTTTCAAAAATTGCATAGTTGGTGGGCGCAATTCCCCCATATATTTTTAATTTTTTGTAATATTAAAGTAGGGGCCCGGGGGCAGCAGCCACCAATGGGGTCGAGGGGTAGCACCCCTTGTGGGGATCAAGGAGGTAGAGCCCCCTTGTGGGGGTCGAGGGGGAAACACCCCCTTGCAGGGTCCGAGGACAACGACCCCTCACCACCAAGCATAAATTCACTATCAAAAATGCATTGGAGCACACATGGATTAAGTATTTTTTAAACATATCACTTCAAAATTAAGACTAATTGAAAAGTGAATTTTTTACCATTTATTAGCTTTTTAATCAAATGGTTACAGGTTGATTCTACACCCTTAATATGCACGTGCCTTTTAAAAGGCTTGTTGAGGCTCAAAATTTGTTTTTTTTTTATTGCGCAACCTAATACACACGTGCCTTTTGAAAGGATTGTTGAGGCCCATGATTTTTTTTGGTCCACACAATTAGGTTTAATCGTGTGGACTAAAACAAATTATGGGCCTCAACAAGCCTTTTAAAAGGCACATGCATATTAGGGCACGAAATCAACTTGCAACCATCTAATTAAAACGATAATCGATGATTTGATGGCAATAAATTAAAGCCCTATTCAAGGCTAAAATATCCCTAAAATAAAATGGTAATTTATTATTGTGGCGATATTGCCCCAAAATTATTGGTAGTAATATAATATTACTAGAAATTTTAATTAATACTTGTAATTATAGTATAAACTATTGGCAAATCGGTTCCAATGACACATCCTTTACATAGGTGAATTAATCGAGACAAAATTATTTATTTGTAAAAAATTGGTGATTCAACATTGTTTTTAGCTTGTACTATTCACCATTTCTGGAGGTCTTGATTTTAATTATTCAAAAATTGGCAAAGATTCCCACTAAAGTTTTCCCTAGACTATGTGGATGACATATTGGCCAATTCAAGAAAATGGCAAGATCACATAGCAACACTAAGTTCTATCTTTGATAGATTGGTGGAATACAAGGTAAGACTTAACCCTAAGAAATGTGTCTTTTTTTGGAAAAACAAGGACAAACAACTCAGAGGGGGGGTGAATCAATTGTCAAACTTTTTAATCTTTACTTAACTTAATCTCAGATCTAATGAATGAATAATAAATCATAAGAAATCAACACATTAGAAACACAGAGAACACCAAGATTTTTACGTGGAAATCCTATTAGGGGAAAAACCACGGTGGAGGTTAGTCCACAATATTACACCCTATTAAAAGTATAAGAATAAAGGGAATGCACATGCATTAAGAAACACTGCCTAGAGCTCACTATCCAAAGAAATTTTTGGATTAAGACCATCCAAATTTTGAACTAATAAAATAGCTTCTACACAAGCCTAATTACAATTCCAGTTAAGCACAAAAATCCTTTTTCACTCTTCACTCAAACTTCTTCATAATTTTCTCAATATCCTTCACACTCTACTCTGTAATTTAATGATATTCACAAATACACACATAGGAACACACCGAGATCTCATAGCATACTTAGCACACACTACACCAATGAAACAATCTCTCTTATATATCCACAACATGAAATTACACCAACAACTTAGTCGGCTAGAAATATAAAACACATTTTTAACGTTGGCCCAATTTGACAAAGAAATTTTCAATGCAAATCCACCAAGGTTAGCCACAACGTAGTGGAGACCCAAATTAACAACTCCAACACAAAAATACTTCAAATAATTTTTCCTTAAAGATCCACAACACGCTACCACCATCATGTTGACCGAGAACATGAAAAACCGAACATACGGAGAAAAATATTCAACCACAATCACACCAATCAATGTGGATATACCACAAAGATAGAGAACAATCTAGGAGCATCCACAAGCACCATGAAAGAATAGACAAGCATTTGCAACAAAAAAAACACAGACTTCATTCTAGAACATTGACAAAACCCACAAAAATACTATCAGAACACAATTATTCATAGCACAAATAGATCTTTGCGTAGACCTCTAAAACTTCTAGAGGATGAACTAGATACACTTAGTATAAAACCATTTAATCCACAACAATTTATCTTCAACGTATAGAACAAGACATCTTCATTACCTTCACAGTTCCATAAGGAACCTGCAACACTTCTTTTAACAATTTTCTCAATATCCTCGACATATATAGCCTTCAATACACCAAATGCTAATAGTGTTGATGTTAATGAAAACCACATATCAACAACACATCCACACCATCCATCAATCTCCTCCTTTGGCATTGATGGCAACACATGATGTGAAAAATACCATCAACCCAACTCTCAATCAACATTTACTCCTTAGATTCTGACTCTTCTTCATTTTTCTTTTGTCCCCTAGAAATATTTTTCACATTTCTCTTCTCCCCATTTAACATCAATGGAAAAGATAAGCATTATCTTTCCACATAAAAGCTCTAAACCACATATATGCACATCTGACCACTCCCCTTGAGTAGCAGCCACAAAAAAATCAATCCAGATCAGAATATGATCATGAAATGCATAGATTGATGTAAATTAATGCATCCTAGTTCATATTAGGAGGGGTAATCACCCCTAGCATCCCTCTGAGATACTCAAAAGTATCCTTCGACAACGGTTAATTGAAAATATTTGCAATCTACTTTTTGGTAGGCACATATTCTAGTCTGACTTCTTTCTCACTCACTTTCTCCCTCAGAAAGTGGAACTTGATTGATATATATGCTTGGTCTTAGAGTGTAGCACATGATTCTTTGATATGTTTATTGCACTTGAGTTGTCACAGTATATGGAAATAGGTTCATCATATACTACTCTAATATCTTTCAACATTTTTTTCATCCACATCACTTGAGTACAGTTTTTTGCAGCAACAATATACTCTTCTTCAGCAGTAGATAGAGAAATGGAATTCTACTTTTTACTCAACCAAGACACCATATTCTTCCCTAAGAAGAAGGCACCACAACTAGTACTCTTCCTATCATCTACATATCCTACCCAGTTTACATCAGTATATGCATTCAAAGTAAGATCATCATCCTTAGGGTACCAAAGCCCAAAATCAATTGTTCCTCTTAGATATCTAAAAAGTCTCTTAACAGTGACATGATATTCTTTTGGATCAGCCTGAAATATAGCAACTATACACATAACATTCATAATGTCTGGTCTAGTCTGAGTTAAGTAGAGAAATCCACCAATCATTGATTTGTACCTTGTTTGATTTTCCTTAGGAGAATCATCATTTTGTGTTAATTTTCATCAAGTTACCATGGGAGTACCAACAGGTTTTGAGTCTTCCATACCAAACTTCTTCAACAACTCTCTCACATATTTGGATTGAGATATGAAGTCCCCCTTTTCTAACTAAGTAACTTGCAATCCCAGAAATAATTTCATCTCTCCAATCATACTCACCTAAAATTCATTCATCATTTCATCAACAAACTTCATACATAAATTATCATCTCCTCCAAAAATAATGTCATCAACAAATACCTCAATAATCAACTCTTTGTCATGATCTAACTTGAAATATAAGTTTTTGTCAGTAGTACCTTTATTGAATCCAAGCTTCTATAAGTATTTATCCAGTCTAGCATACCAAGATCTGGGGGCTTGCTTGAGTCAATATAGATCTTTCTTTAATCGAAAGACCATGTTTTCCTTGTCAGTCAATTGAAATCTATCTATCTTCTCGATGTAAACTTCTTCTTCTAGATCACCATTCAAAAAAGCATACTTTACATCCATTTTATAGACTTTGTAATTCTTATATGTAGCATAAGCAAGAAATAACCTTATAGCATCACTTCAATAGATGAGGCACATTTCCTTCAATCATCATTGTTCTAGTAGCATCCAGAATTTTTATGTTCTTCCTCTCTACAACACCATTTTGTTTAGGAGTTCAAAGAGCAAATAACTGTCTTTTGATTCCATGCTCTTCACAAAAAGAATTAAACTCCCTAGAGGTGAACTCACCACCTTTGTTTGATCTTAAGCATTTGATTTTTCAGACCTTTTTCATTCTCTGCCATAGCTTTGAAACTTTTGAACTTCTCTAATGCTTCACATTTTTCTCTTAAGAAAGCAACCCATATCATTCTAGAATAATCATCAATAATCAGATACTTCTGACTCTGGAGGGACCACATAGATCAGTATGTATCAACTCTAGTAATCCATTTGAATTATGTTGTTTTCTCTTAAAGGAAACTCTAGTCTATTTTCCCATCTGACACTCCTTGCAAATTGTGCTAGCAGGCTTTACTAGCTTAGGTAGATCTCTTACTGCTTGAGTGGAAATTATTTTGACTATGTTATCAAAATTAACAAGATATAGCCTTCTATTACATAGCCATCTTTCATCTGCTTGAGCAATTAAACAAATTTCACTAGTAGCATGCAGGTGAAAAATATTACCTTTTGTCTATTTACCTGAAGCAATTACATTTCCAAAGCTTCCATATATCCTGCATCTTCCATCTTTGAATTGAAGATCATAACCCTTGTCTAGATTTTTTCCAACACTCAACAGATTGTGCTTTAAGCCTTCAACATAAAGAACATCATCAGTGTTATGCTTACCACCAAGACAAATAGATCCTTTGCCATGAATCACACAAGCATTGTTATCACCAAATCTCACAACCCCACCATCATACTTCTCTAGACTTGCAAATTTTCTTTTGTCACCAGTCATATGATGTAAGCATCCACTGTCAATGACCCACTCATCCTTTTCTTCAATTTAGGTTGCAAGAGCTTTCTCATCTTTAACAGATTTAGTAGCCTCAGGACTATTTTCCTTGATAGAAATGAAAACCCAATCATCTTCATTTCCATTTTCCTTTCTAGACTCATCATCAGTCACTCCTTCTACAACAAAATAACATTTCTTTTGAAATTTAGGTTTGTATGGCTTAGATCTACGAACTCTTTTAGGAAACCTTGAAGCAAAATGACCTATTTTACTGCAAGAAAAACATTTGATAGGCAGGTTTCCTTTACAATTACCTTCTCCTCTACCTTCTTTCTTCACAATCAGTGCTTCTAGCTCTTCTAATTCTCTTTCTTCATCTACAAGTTGTTTCATTTATTCCTCATACTTGAATTTTTTCCTAGAACTTTCTCCTGGATCATATATTTACTTGTTTCTTCTAGATATAGTAGCTTTAAATGCAGTTTCAGTCTTAGGAACAAAATCACCAAATTCACTTATCTTGAGGGCATCAAGTTTACCAATCAGTGTGTCCCCTGTCACATTTTTCAATGATCTGGTTTCTTCAATAGCATGATCCTTTGCTTTGTAGGAGGGAGGCAATTATCTAAGCACCTTGGCCATAATTTCTTCCTCATCCAGAATACCACTAGAAAATCTAATACCCATCACTAGTTCATTTACTTTTTGCATAAAAGAAAAAATATTATCATCTTCACCCACTTCAGATTTTCATACTTTCCTTTCAAACTTTGAAGCTTAGCCATCTTGACATGCACATCTCCTTCATACAAAGTTTCCAAATTCTTCCACATCTCATGAGTTGTCTTCAGACCTAACACATTTGTCATTTATGAATCTGTTAGAGCACCCAACAAAGATTCCATAGCCCATACATTATTCTCAGCTTCTTTAATCTCATCAGTAGTGGATGGACTAGTCACAGGAATAACATATCTGTTCTTTGCAATTTTCTAGAAGGGTTCACCAATACACTTGAAATGACACTCCATCCTAGCTTTCCACAGTGAGTAGTTTGTTCCATCAAATCTAGGACTATCCTTCTTGTATGATTCCATCTCAGATCACCTCAAGGTTTTAAACTTCTTTAGAGGAACCAACTCTAATACCAATTGTTGGAAAAAAAGGACATACAACTAAGAGTGGGGGTGAATCAATTGTAAAACTTTTTAATATTTTCTTAACTTAATCTCAGATCTGATGAATGAATAATAAACCATAAGCAATCAACACATCAAAAACATAGAGAACACCAAGATGTTTACGTGGAAAACCTGTTAGGGGAAAAACCATAGTGGAGGTTAGTCCACAATATTATACCCTATTAAAAGTATAAGAATAAAGGGAATGCACATTCATTCAGGCACACTGCTTAGAGCTCACCGCTCAAATAAAAAAGAGGCCTCAAGTGTGTGCAAAGAAAGGTTTGGATTAAGACCATCCAAATTGTGAACTAATAAAATAGCTTCTACACAAGCATGATTATAGTTCCAGTTAAGCACATAAAACCTTTTTCACTCTTCGCTAAAACTTCTTCACACTTTGCTCAATATCCTTCACACTTTGCTCTGCAATCAAATGAAATTCACAAATACACACATAGGAGCATACCACGCTCTCAAAGAATATTTAGCACACACTACACGAATCAAACAATCACTCTTATATATCCGCAACATGAGATTACACCAACAACTTAGTCAGCTAGAAATATAAAACACATGTTTAATGTTGGCCCAATTTTACAAATAAATTTGCAATGTGAATCCACCAAGGTCAGCCACAACATAGTGGAGACCCAAATTAACAACTCCAACACAAAAAGACTTCAAATAATTTTTCATTGAAGATCCACAACACGCTACCACCATCATGTTGGCCAAGAACATGAAAAATTGAACATACGGAGAAAAATATTTGACCACGAGCACACCGATCAATGTGTACGTACCACAAAGATAGAGTGTGATCTAGAAGTATCCACGAGCACCAAGAGACAATAGAGAAGCATCTACAACAATAGAAACATGCATACTTCATTCTAGAACATTGAAAAAATGCATAGAAATACTGTCAAAACATAATTATTCACAGCATGAACAGATCTTCATGCATACCTTTGAAACTTCTAGAGGATGAACTAGATACACTCAGTAGAAAACCCTTTAATCCACAATAGTTTATCTTTGACATACAAAAGAAGACACCTTCATGACATTCACAGTTCCATAGGGAACCTACAACACTTTTTTAAACAATTTTCTCAATATCCTCGACATATACAACATTCAATACACTAAATTCTAATAGTGTTGACATTAATGACAACCACATATCAAAAACACATCCACAACATCCAACATCTTTGGTATACAGTCAGGAAAGCTTCTAGGGTATATTGTATCAATGAAGTGGATCGAGATAGACCCAACCAAAGTCAAATCAATACTTGAAATGGACGCACCCCGAACATTGAAGAAGTTGAGAGGTTTGTAAGGAACGCTCTAGTCCATTTGTAGGTTCATAGCATAGTTAGCAGACAAAACTGTCCCATATTCTCATCTACTCCACAAGGGGGTAACATACAAGTGGGATGAGAAGTGCAATGAGGCATTCAACAAAATTAAAGAATACTTGCTGACATGACCAGTACTCATGCCACTGATCTCGAATAAGCCACATATTATATACATATCAGCAACAATGACAACACTTGGGGCTCTATTAGAACAACATGATGAAATGGGGAAGGAAAGAGCCATATACTATATCAGCCAAACCATGGTAGGGCATGAGCTAAACTATAAATTCATTGAAAAGGCTTTCCTAGTAGTAGTGTTTGCCTCACAAAAATTTAGGGACTACATGTTAGCTCATTAGATTAAACTCATTTCCAAGATAGAACCCCTCAAATATTTACTTTCTAAGCTAATGCTCATAGGGTGGATGGGTAAGTGGGTCATGATCCTCTTAGAATATGATATTACGGTATGTGTAGGATCATCATGGAAAAAACAAGCCCTTAAGTGGCGATGAAAATTCAAAAAAATCAGAGTTAGGAAACTTGAGATAAAATTTTGAATAAGTTATCTATATTATTTCAAAAATATGTAAGAATATTTGAATCTATAGAAAATTGAATGTAGTTTCTAAACTACTAGTTTTATTTATTTTTTTAAATCATTTTGGTGAAAATTTAAAATTTCAATGCAGTAGTACTTAAATTTCAGGGAAAAAATAAGTAGGTGTTTGTTTGACCACCCTAACCACAATAAAATGATAATATTTTTGTATAATATTTTAGATATAAGTAGAGGACTCATGAACTAATGTGAATTATATTTTTTTATAATATTTTTCCAAGTAAATAATTAATTATGAACTGTTGATTACAAATTTTTAAAAATATAAAAAACTTGTATGTCTGACCACCTTAACTTGTTCAAAACTTCATGAAATTCATTTTTTTTTTAATCGTATAGTATGTGAAGCATATAATGTGACGCATGTTTTAGATTCAAAAATGTGATACTGTTTGAAAGCTATAGATGTTTTTTAATCAGCCTATCAATAAGGACTTTAGTCGTAATTCGAATAGAAAATGAATAATAATAATTTTTTAAATTCAAAGTAAAGTATAATTTATATTGGTGGAAGGTTGAGAATATCCTTTAAAAACCCTTTCCCTTTCATCAATTTTGGGTAAAAATAAAGTCATCAGCCACATACCCTACACATACCCATCATATCGCTGATTTTTCGCCCATCATGATCCTGCACATACACATTGAATATGTGGAAAGAAAAGCTATCAAGGGGAAGTAATTGCAGATCAATTAGCAAAGGAACCTATGTATTCAAAGAACCCTCTTGTATCAAAATTCCCAGATGAGTGTGTTCAACCTCAGTGCAATAGACCATTGGAATATTTTTTTTGATGAGTCATATACATAGCATGGATTAGGAGCAGTAGTTTTCTCCATCACACCACAAGGGGATTGCATTCCTAAATCCTACAGGTTGTCTTTCCCTTCCACTAACAACATTGTTGAATATGAAGCTCTTGTGATTGGACTTATAATTGTAATACAATGGAAAATCATGGCACTAAAAGTCTGTGGAGACTCACAACTGATCATCAACCAAGTCAACAATAAGTACCAAATCAAGGATGACAAGCTGAACCCATACAAGAAACTGGTGGAGGACCTCAAAGAATTTTTCATTGATATCACGTTTGAGAAAATACCAAGGGAAAAAAATAGAGCAACAAATGCCATGGAAATAATAGGATCACTGTTGGATATCCCATGTAACATCCCTAAGCATGAATTCCTTGTAGAGCAGTTTCTCATACCAACTTTTCAGGTACCAGATTTTGAATTTGTGTGTGAAATCATTGATCCCGATAACCTTTGGTATCATGAAATATACACCTACCTGAGAATAGGAGTCCACACTACCGATATCACCCTGAACCTTTAAAGAACATTTTTCATGAAGTCATC
The DNA here is from genome assembly GCA_007258455.2 of Sequoia sempervirens. Classification (NCBI taxonomy): domain Eukaryota; kingdom Viridiplantae; phylum Streptophyta; class Pinopsida; order Cupressales; family Cupressaceae; genus Sequoia; species Sequoia sempervirens. Next base: position 215,350,565 of record VDFB02086081.1, on the reverse strand, counting down.
CTGTTTTGTTATCGTAGGTGACACCTTGTACCATAGGAGTATTGAAGCAACCCTTTTACGATGCCTAAACTCTGAGGAAGCTTTGACTACTTTAATTGAGGTAAGTGAAGGTATTTGTGGTTCACATTCAAGAGGTATGACCTTGGATAAGAAACTGCTGAGAATGGGGTACTATTAGCTGACAATGTAGAAGGAAGCTCATGAATATGTCAAGAAATGTCTGCAATGTCAATAGCATGGAGACCTCAACCATGCACCATCTCAGCAGCTCTAACCGATTGTAACGCCTTGTCCCTTCTCATAGTGGGGGCTCAATCTCATTGGTAAAATCACCCCCACCTCATCTAGTGAACATAAGTTCATTATTACTACCATAGAGTACTTCAAGAAGTGGGGAGAGGCCATTCACATGACCTATATCACAAGAAAGCATATTTCCAAGTTCATCTTGAGCTACCTTATTTTCTGCTATAGTGTCCCTCAAGCCATTATCTCAGATAATGGGACACCTTTTAGAAAATGGGATGTTTGAGACCTATGCCAAAAATTCAATATCCAACATCACTTTTCTACTCCATACTACCCCCAAGGTAATAGCCAAATTGAGGCTTCTAATAAAACCATTCAGAGAAACCTCAAAAAGATATTCAATGAGGTTGGTCATGAATGGCATCTATAGATGAATCCTACCCTATGGACTTACTGAATAAGTATTTGCACACCAATAGGTGCAACCCCATTCTCCCCATTGAGATCGAGCTACCATCCTTAAGAATATCATTGCAAAATTGCATTACAGATGAAGAATATCGGGTGTCACAATCGAATGAGCTGGAACTATTGGATGAGTAGCGTATGGATTCTCTAAATGACCTACAAGTCTACTAGAATCATATGAATAGGAGTTACAATAAGAAGATTATTAGTCAGTCCTTTCAAGTGGGAGAGCTCGTGTTGATAGAAAATCAGAAAAATGTGCCAAATCCAAATAGCAAGGGAAAGTTTGAACCCAACTAGTTGGGACCCTTCACACCACAAAATTTATAAATCAAGATCATATCAGTTGTCAACACCAAAAGGTGAGCCTCTATAGGAGCCCATGATCAGCTCCCATCTAAAAAAGTATAAATCCAAAAAAATACAAAAATATACAAAAACATAAAAATCCAAAAAAATCAGAAAAAGTATTGAAAACAATAAAGAAAAAAATCATCCTCTAATGATAACCACTTTGGTGGCACTTTGGGAAAGTACCTCGGTGAAAACCTGACAAACAGATGCCTTGTTTAAATAAACACTCTCCATCCACCATGATCTCTATGGGTCATTCTGCATCATTCACCCAACACATTCCAATGATCCTTTCATCACCCATCCACATCTACATCATAGCTTGATCATGTGTTTGTATCATGTCCCACCCTAGAGCTACTTGACACATTCCTAAGGTTAGTTTTTCCTACATCTATTGTAGTCTATCACATCATGCTAGGGGTATGTTCCTATACCTACATCAGATCAGATTCGTGTATATTCTTGAAATCTTCCTTAAAATTAGAAAATCAAAAAACATTTAGAAAATCAAAAAATCCAAGAACATTAGAAAATTAAAAAACCAAAAAACATCCAAAACATGTCAAAAATCCAAAAACGGGTCAAAAACAAAAAAAGTCAAAACATAGATTTATCGTGTCGAACTACGAGTCTCTAAGCTTGAATGTAGGCAAGGCCATCATTAATGTGCCTCCAAGACACTGTAGCTCAGTCCTTTAGGAGTCCATCATAATAAACTTGAAATCCATATGTTCGTGTTCTCATCAATAATCAAGTTTTTGTTATTCGAACTACAAGTCACTAAGCTTGAACATAGGCAAGGCCATCATCGATGTGCCCCTAAGATACCTTAGGTTAGTCCATTAGGAGTCTGTCATAATAAACTGACAATCCATCTGTTCATATTCTCATCAATAATTGAGTTTTTGTCAGTCGAACTACGTGGTCTTTGCATGTATCACATAGGCAAGGCTAATCTTTGATCAATCACCGAGACTGATAGGATAGGTCTTTAGGTTAGGTTCTTGGTCAATTTTTCAGAAAATCCAAAACATTGGAAATTTTGAAAATCAAAACATTTGTAAAATCTCAAAAATACCAAAAAAAAACCTCAAAACATTTCAAAAAATACCAAAAACATCCAAATATTTGAGAAAATCGATCCACCTCATTTCGCTTTCACTAGCAATAAACATGAACTCATAATAAATGATTGTCATCCTAAACCTTTTCACAAGACAATTAGAAACAAGTCTAGCAGATGTAAAAGTGAAACCTCAAACGTTAGAGTCTTAAGTCTAGGTCAGTAGGAAAACAAGTTTGTCAACACTTGGTATCAATAGACTATCATCCATTTTATCTCATCATCACCTGATAACATCATGTCCTAGGATGCATCCTTCCTACAATGGACACCAACATCAAGCATCACCATAGTTTAGTCTTTGCTAAAGATATGAAGAACATTGGATTGTTTTGTTTACTTGGTCTTTTCTTTGGATTTATCTTATTGCACTCATTCCAATGACCTATCAATGATGTCTAATCAAAATGATTTAGAGAGAAAGGAATGGGGAATTGATCATTATCTTTTGTTAGCTATGCTTGTTGGATATTTTTGTAATATAACTTGGTCATCCTTACTTTTTTTGGTTTGTAGGGAGGGTATTTTAAATGTTTTGTTGACTATTACTTAGGAAGGTTTTTCTTTCCTATTTTTTGGTCCGAGATGTTTGAAATATCTAAAGTACATCCTAATGAAGTTTTGTATGTTAGGTGTGAACATGAATACTCCTATCTAAAATTTTCAAGTCAAAGTCCATCGTACTAGGTACAATGCCATCCTGGTTGTCCATACCTTGATGCATTGTACCTATGTGTGTTATCAAAAATAAGTTAAGTAAGCTCTTTATGTCCCCAATCTCTAATAAGAAATCACATTGTCATCATCATATTTTGAATTCAAGGGTAGATCTTCCTTTCTTCTATCTTCTCCATATACTAACACTAACATGGTAGATCATGACATTTAGAAATATAAATAAATATATCCATACATGCATCCATCCTACATCCACAAACTGTCAATATACTACATATAATGCATATCATCATAATAGAAAACATCATTTCATAATATAGATTTGTTATTCTAAGCATCTCATAAACCACACATTTGCATTATCATCCATTGCATGGTCACATTTACATTATCAAAATCATTACATTATACATCATCCATACATCTCATATAGAAAAGATACTAAAAAGGAAGTTAGGCATATCATAACTTTGCATCCATCATACAACTTAACATAATATTAAAGTGTGTGCATATAGATCCATAGAAATTCATCATAAATCATAGCATCATAGTATAAGCATATAAACAGGTATGTGCAGGATCATGATGGGCCAAAAAGTGGCAATATTATGGGTATTTGTAGGGTATGTGGCTGCCAACCTTTTTTTTACCCAAAATTGATGACAGGAAAAGGGTTTTTAGAGGAGATTCTCAACTTTCCACCAATATAAATTATTCTTTAATTTGAATTTAATAAATAATTATTATTCATTTTCTATTAGAATTACAACTAAAGTCTTGATCGATAGGCTAATTGAAAAACATCTATAACTTTCAAATGGTATCATATTTTTTGAATCTGAAACATGCGTCACATTTTATGCTTCACATATTATAGGATTAAAAAAATAAAAATTAAATTTCATGAATTTTTTACCAAGTTAAGGTGGTCAGACATACGAGTTTTTATATTTTTAAAAATTTGTAATCAAAAATTCATAATTAATTATTTACTTGGAAAAAAATTACAAAAAATATGCATCACAACTAGACATGAATCCTCTACTTATATATAAAATATTATAAAAAAATATTATCATTTTATTATGGTTAGGGTGGTCAGACAAACACCTACTTCTTATTTTTTCCCTGAAATTTAAGTACTATTGCATTGAAATTTCAAATTTTCACCAAATAGATTTTATTTATTTTTAAATAAACCTAGTAGTTTAGAAACTACATTCAATTTTCTACAGATTCTATCCTTACATATTTTTGAAATAATAAATATAACTTATTCAAATTTTTACGTCAAGTTGCCTAACACTGACTTTTCTGAATGTTTTGCCACTTAAGGGCCTATTTTTTCCATGATGATCCTGCACATACCCAAACATCCATCCGTATCAAATGCATCCATAACACATCACATAAAATAAAATAAGTAGCATATCATGTAGTCACATCAAAGCCATTTCATGTATATATATCAAAAAAGCTAAATGTCATGATACAATCAGAATCATATATATGGTATCATCATCGAATATATAATAGGCTAATCAAAAACTCAACAAATGAATGTATACACATCATAAATCAGGTTGTACAAAAAATTGTGTGCTATCAGTATCCTGAGCTACCCTCAGTCTGTCTATCTCCATGATGGCTTCCTCGGCTCTGATGGTCTCCTTGATGTGCCTATGTAAGGGGTCTTGGTAGGAGAAATCTGGCTAAGATGGGAGAAATCTGGCTCCCGCCACTCTTGGATCACTACTCTATAGTACACTTCCTTGTAGTACGATGCCTTCTATATCGCTCGACTATACATCTTAGCCAGGACCATGGCCTATCCCTGTATCTATTGTGCCATAGCCTTTAGCTACTACCTCCATCTTGTATTCAATTCCAAGGCCATGTTTTCATCCTACCTCATCTGGCTGTCTTGTGCCACCTCTTGCCGTTACTAGTCCCTTTCCTAGACCAATGTTAGAATCTGAGCCTGGGCCCATTGAAGCTGCCCTGTCAAAACCTACACTTGTTCCTACAACACTGTTATCTATCTGTCCCTAGGATTGGGACTCAGTGGTGGTGGTGGGGGTGGCATTTGCTAATGTGGCTACCGATGTGGTTGAATCGATGGCCTCTATGTGATAGGTGGTGCCAATGGTGGGATTTTTCCATCATGATCTCCCCCTCCATCTTGTCCATCTTGTTCCTATCTCACCTATTGTGGCACCTATCCAATTTGGGGTGGTTTGAATCATCCTTTGGCCACAAATAACACAACTGGTAAAGTCAATCGAATCGAGGCATGAGCCTGCCAATATGCATCATACACCTGGGTGGTCCCCGCATATGCAGGACCATCAAAGTACACCCATGACACCATGAACAACTATCTAAAATCATTGATGGTCAGCTAAGGTGGGATCCTCTATCCCCATGTTGTCTCCCTGGACCTCTGAGAAAAAATGGCCCTCTGAGTATCATTGGGTACATCCTACACCTCCCTAAACTAGCGAGCAACCTTGTCTAGAAGATACTGCTCAATCATGAGATGCTCCCCCCCTACATGTATCTATTCTAGTAGTAGTAAAAGAGCTTCATATCATCGTCATTCCATCTATGGAAGTGAATCCATGGTCTCCATCAAAACACAGTCATCTCATCAATAATATGCCTCCAATCCTGGAGGCCTGTAATACCTATGTAATGTATGGTGGTCATCCCCCACTACCTATAAGCTACAAGATCATCACAGTCTATCTGAATGTATGTTGTATTTGGCCTCAAAATTATAATGTGCTCGTAGGCCCACACATAGAGAAGAGTAACTCTAGCCCCAATGCTACGGGCCCCATAGTAGACATCCTGGTACATATTCTGATACAACGAGGTTAGCACAACTGGCCACCAGGCCTAGAAAGTAATCTCCTCCATCATACGGGACCAAACTATCCCTATCCCACATTGTAGCCTCTGGCTCATTGATCAAGAACAAGGACTCCTGAGATCAGAGCACCAACAAATAAGGTCAAATCTAGGGCAATCCCCACATATCTATCAAGGTCAAGTTGCTCGCTATTAGTTACATACTCATCATCACTAAACAACTAAAAAATGGCATCACCTCCAGCGTTGACGTTGTATATGATGTGCTCGCCATGAATAGGTATCCTAAAGATCTGCCAAATGTCCTCCAATGTCATTGTGGCCTCTCCATTTGACAGATGGAATGATGAAGTATCACTCCACCATCTCTCCACCAATGTCATCATCATAGCTAGGTGGGTCCTCACTGTTGGCATCTATGTAATGTTCTTGAATCCACTCGAACCAAGAAAGTATAGTGCGTCATCGGTCAAATGCCTCACCTATTGTAGAATCCTTCCTTTGTGCTCCTTCAAGTTGAGCACCTAAGGGACCTCCTATGCTCAAAATTCCCACATCATCAAATTTTATTTACCTTGGTGCATTTTTGAAATTTAAAAATCCTTCAAAAGGAAAAAATGGGTTGATTTGAAAAAAGTGGGCCAGTTTTGCAAAAGTGATGTTTTGTTGTTTTGCAAATGTGATGCTAAAATAAAAATAGATATTATCCTTCAAAAGCAAGTTGACATTTTTGAGTGACACCAGATTCTCCTAGGGTTGCACAACACAATCTTGCAAAGGTGAGTCGACATTTTGTGTGCAACTCTGGAACCCTCTAGCATCGTGCAATGCTATAATGCAAACATGGGCTAGTATCTACAAAAGTGATGTCATCCATAACAAATGTGATTCCCTAAATGACCACTTTTGGTCAACCTAAATGGACCCTAATAAATGCACCAAAATTATGTAAAATGAGAAAAGTTTCGAAAGGTCTACCGAGGGTCCTACATCCTAAGGCCGCTACAACTCACGAACCCAATCCATCCAATATCTGCGAAGCACATGAGTTGCCATTCCATCAACACTCAGAGCAAAAAGTCAAGGATTCTAAAAGGTAAAGTGTGAAAATGATTTGAAAATGATCCTTCTAACCCTATTTATGTAAATTTTCTTGGGTTTTTTGGGTATTTTATAGGGTTTTTGAACCCATTTAATCCATTTTTTGTGAAGTAAAGCTTGTTTTGACCTGTTTTTGTTACCGTGAATCATTCTTTGCATCCTATAGGCTATTTTCTACATATGAATCTTTGTTGAACCTTTTTCATGAGCTCATCCTAATTTTGCAATTTTTGCCCAATCTCTTGAGGAGGCAATGTGGCAATGCAATATCATCCACTGGTCAATAGTGGGGAATCCAAAAAATCATTTTTTTTTTGAATTTCAATCATGGTAGTGTTATTCTTTGAACGGATGCAACATGTACCTCACTTTAAAGAGGGGAAAAATGTAGATAGGTAAAATGTCTTGATTGATAATAGATATTTGATTATGACCAATTAACACCGTTTCTTCTAAAATCATCTCAAATTGATCAATTAATTGAATAATCAACATTATTTAATTAAAATCAACAAATTGAGCTATTAATCAAATAATTAATTTTTTTGATTAATTCATCTTTCTTCTAACTAATTTTCATCATATTTAATTAAATCAAACCATTTAATTAAATCCCCCTAAGTCTTCTTATTTTATTAAAATCAATTAAATAAAATACCCTAATCCCCCTAACCTATTCCAATTAATTAATCCTAAATCACCTTCTAATCATCATTAATCAAATCCTCCAACTTTTAACTCTTCAAGAGTTAAATCAACCATGGTCAACTAACCAGGTTGCACATGAAAAACAATTTCTTCTATTTATCCAATTCCTCAATTATCCTCACAAAGGAATATTCTAAGGAATATTCCTCTCAACCACCTTTCATTCAATTTCCCTCCAAAGGTTTTCAAAAATCTATCACATCCTCTTACATTTTCAATAAATTCTCTTACAAACTTTCAAATCCTCTTACAACCTCTCAAATCTCATTCAATTCCTCTTACACCACTTTCAAATTCTCAACAAACAATATTTACTTCTCTTCCATCCTCCTCCACTCACATATTTCCAAAAAATTTCACCACCCTCATCCAATAAAATTGTGACACTTGGCACATTCTCATTGGCTCCCATTTTATCCCACATTCATCAAATCCTCTCATTCTTCAACCCTTGAATTCTTTGAATAGAAGCATCCTCTTCACAATATGGATCCACAACTTAGAGGATTATCACTATAGCCATTTCACTCCATCGCTTTTCATCATTTTCAAGCAATTTTGCTATATTATAGTCAATTTTACACTTAGATCATCTACAATTCATCAAGTTATGAAAGGGATTGGGAAAGGGCTTCTTTACACATGAAAGGAGCACCACTCCCCCTATGGGATGGAGGTTTACTTGATTTTATTTAGATTACGTGCTCTACTTTGTTAGTTTTCTTGTTATTTCATATTTTCAAGTGATTTTGGTTAAAGAATTTCATAGGAACATTGGATTTACTTTCTAACATTTTTGACTCTTGTTTGTTGATCTCTTGTTAGTTTGTGCAGGTTTAGTTTTCACAAAGAGAAGTATAGAGCAAAGGTTGGTGGAAGGCAGAGAGAGAGAGAGCTCAAAAAAATAGGAGAGAGAGAGAGGTAGGTAGAGAGCGTGATGGGAGATATAAAGAGGGGGAAAGGAGAGAGAAAGAGGAGAGAGGGAGAGAGAGAGAGAGAAAGAGGGGGAGTAAGAGAGAAAGAGGGGGAGTAAGAGAGAGAGAGGGGGGGAGGGAGAGCTATTGAGAGAGATTTAAGATATAGAGAGGGAGAGATGGAGATGTGAAAGAGAGTAGAGAGAGGATGAAGGTGGAGAGATTGAGAGAGGGGGAGAGAAATAGGTATAGAGGGATAGGTAGGTAGAGATAAGTAGAGAGGGAAGGAGAGATGGAGGGAGAGGTAGGGATGGGGAGAGAGAAAGGTGAAAGAGAAATAGAGAGAAATATGTAGAGAGAGGGATGGGGAACTAGAGATTAGAGAGGGAAGGAGAGATGCATGAAGAGGTAGGGATAGAGGGAGAGATATGGAAGGAGAGAGAAAGGTGATAGAGATATTAATAGAGAGCGGTAGGTAGAGAGAGGGAAGGGGAGATAGAGATAATTATAGAGGGAAGGAGAGATGTAGGGAGAGGTAGGGATAGAGGGAGAGATACAGATAGAGAGAGGAAGGTGAGAGAGAGTAATAGAGAGATGTGGGTAGAGAGAGGGAGGGGAGACATAGAGAAGAAAAGAGGGAAGGAGATAAGGAAGGAGAGGTAGGGAGGGAGGGAAGAGGGGAGATAGAGGTAAGAAGGAAGGTAGAGATATTGAGAGGGGGGAGGAGGGAGGGATAGACAATGAGGTATATGGGTAGGTTATATAGAGAGTATAGAGTGAAGGTTGGTGGAAGATAGAGAGGAGGGAGGTAAAGGTAAATAGGGATACTTGAGATAGATAGAATGAGAGAGAGAGAGAGAGGAGACATAGAAAGATTGGGAGGGAGAGAGAGAGAGTGAAGACAAAGAGAGTAGAGAGGGAGGGGGAGAGATAGAGAGAGGTAATAGAGAGACATGATAGAGAGAGAAGTTAGGATGGAAGAAGGTGGAGAGATTTTAGAGAGGGAAGGAGGGAGGGAGGGAGGGAGAAAGAATGATGTATAGAGGGATAAGTAGGTAGAGAGAAGTAGAGAGGGAATGAGATATAGAGGGAGATGTAGGGATGGAGAGAGGTGAGAGAGAAATAGAGAGAGGTAGATAGAGAGAGGGAAAGGTAGATACAAAGAAGTATAGAGCAAAGGAGAGATGGAGGAAGATGTAGGGACGGAGAGAGAGAGGTGAGAAAGAGGGAGGGATATGTAGGGAGAGAGGTGAGATAGAGAGAAAGAGAGTAGAAAGAGATAGGTGATGGAGAGAAGTAGAGAGGTAAGGAGTAAGTTGGAGAGATTGAGAGAGGGAAGGAGAGAGGTAGGGAGAAAGAAGTAAGTATATATGGATAGGCTAGATAACAAAAAGTAATAAGTGAAGGTGGGTGGAAGGAAGAGAGAGAGGAGATAGAGAAAATTAGAGAGGGAAGGAGGGAGGGAGGGAGAGAGTGAGAGAGAGGGAGGGAGTGGTAGGCATAGAGATGTGGAAAATGATTTTGGATTTCCCACATGACTTTAGCTCCTTCTATGGGTTTTCACCTAAAAGGAGAAAGGAATGAGGTCCAAAATGAAAATTTCTACACTTAATATTAATGTAAATGGGATGTAATATGTCTAATTATGATATAATGATGCACTGATTTGAAAAGAAAATGATTTAATGATGCAAAACCTAAGAAATGTGAAGTGCTGGAAAACACACTGTGATATGCAGAAAGATGAAATAAACACAATAAATGACAAAATAAAGATGTAAGACAGAAAATATGCACTTGGAAACTAATGAAGAGCTGACTGGGGATTGCAGAGGCCTCTAAAATTCTAGAAATTTAAATTTTTAAGCCAACTGGGACATTTATGCCAGGTTGGGCGACTTAGTCCCAGATCAAGGAAACTGCCCAAAAAGTTGTTTCTGCCAAATGGGTATCTAAAACTATAAAAATTTCTGAAAAAAGTAGTGCAATGGGACTAAGTTTCCACTATGGGGAACTTAGTTCACTTTGGATTTTCTGCAAATCCGAAAGTGAAAACAGAAGCCCACAACCTACACTCTTCTTTTTGATGGAAATATGGATTTGAATCTTTGAAAAACCCAACAAAACAAAAGATAATTTGATTTCTAAAGGGGGATTTGCCTCAGTCAAACCCCTAGTCTATATTTAAAATTTGAGAGAGATAAAATCTGCATAAAACCCTAGCCCTAAGTGTGTCTAAGACTAGAAAACGCTAAAATGAGACAAAACCCTATTCTAATGTGCTAGAATAAGATAAGCAAATGGCAGTTGAATGATGCAAGACTTCAATCTAGGAAACTCTACAACATTACAAATGACATGCAAATGCTATTGAAACCTTAATTTTGAAGATAGAGAGAAAATGGAAGATGGAATCACTTTGAAAACTTGTCATTAGGTGTGATTTGATGGATAGTTGCATCTCGTTAACCTAGATTTCTCCATGATTCACCATACACACCCATGAACGACCCTTTGCAATGTGAGATCTTAATCAAAAAGTGAGCTTGAAGACCTGCAAAAAAACACTAGCTTGTTGCCCTTAAGCTTCAACTTTGTTTTAGAAAGACAAATGAAACTTCTTGTGAAAGATCCCTTGCTCTTGACTTTTGATTTTTAGTTTGTAAAATGACTAGGAAATGTGAAAAATGACCTAAAATATGTATTTATAGGCATCAATACCTAATTTTCCCATTATTTAGACCTAAGAGGCCAATGTCCATTGAAAAATTAAATTAAATTGGTGAAATTCTTGCTCAAAAGTGGAAAATACCCCAAAAGGGACTAAGTTGCCACCTTGGGCGACTTAGTCCCACCAAGGATTTTTTTGGTGGGTTTCAAAAAAATTGAGTGGTTTGAATGTTGTTTGTTGATATTTAAGTGATTTATGAGTCAAATGGGCCTTAAAGTCCAAATTCATGAGCATTAGGGGCATACATACAATTTTTTAAGGGGTGATTGATGCAAGGGTTTCTAAAATAGGACCTAATTAGGCCACATCTTATACTTTATACAAAGGAGTACAATTTATGTGTCCAGAGTTATTCCCCACTTTAGTGCCCATATGACTCTATGTGCATATGCAAGCTAAAGGTCTCTAAATGGTGCACTTTACTTCATAAAAGGATACTCATTCAAAAGATGGGAGAATGAAGCCCACAATGTAGTTATCTACAAAACCACAACATTAGGAACCACATCCCACAACACAAATTCATTAGTTATTGAAAAATCCTTTTGCACAACTTCTAGAAATAAAGTTTGAGGGTAGATGTATGCCCCCCTTGATTCAGGTTTCTTGACAGAGGTGGAATCAAGGTAGCAATCTAGCCACATCAAATAAGAAATATCATTGTGGAGGAAATTTCCAGGTACCATTTCATATGGCGATAGATATTCGATGATGTTAGGAGAAAAATCATGATTCCAACGCATCAAACGACATTGAAAACAAAGCTCCCTAGCTCCTGTTATGTTGCTTTGAAGAATTACTTTATTAGTAAGATAGAAGAAACCCTAATTTAATGTCTAGTGAAAAGAAATGAAAATAGGTAAAAAGAGGTAAAGGAGAGTAATTTTTCACTTAATATTTCATATTACCTTCTTGTAGCGTGAGAGTGATGAGTGAGATGAGAAGATGTCGAGTAGACAAGGATACACACCTACACATTTGGACGTTCTCCAAGATCAGGTGGCACATGGTGAGTGTCAGCATGAGGTGAGTCGATTCTACAACCTTCACTTTGTGATTTGTAATGATCTAATGACTTTTATGAAAATCTAGGTTATTTTAGAATCTTGGAAAAAAAGTTTGCAAAGTTCCCCCTTTTTTTGTGAAGTGTCCCATTTCTTCACAAAGTGTCCATTTTGTTCGCAAAGTGTCCCATTTCTTCGCGAAGTGTCCCAAAAGTGTTCTAAAGTGTCTAGGGCCTTTAGAAGAGCACACTTGCATGATGAATAATATAAAAATTAAAGATGTTAAATGATTTTTAAAACATATTTGTGTGAATTTGATAGGTACCCGCCCAAGCATGACAGCGATTAGGAGGGAGATAGTTGAGCTTCCTGAGAGATTTGGCTCCAACACTATCATCAGAGGAGATGAAGCATCCTTAGGCTATGAGCATCTATTGGGAATATCTTATGCCACCTATGAGATACCACAATGCCATGCTGATGGCTCTCTGTAAGCGTTGAAACACACATACATGCACCTTTCATCTACCACATGGGAGATGAAGATCACCTTGGATGATGTACACCAGATTCTTCGTGTGCCAATTCGGGGAGAGTGAGTGCATTTCCACAGAGACCGCACCTTCCATGAGTAGAGGGATGATTCATAGTTTGTCTAGATGGTCCAGTGCATGATGCACATGTTAGAGGATGGATTGATTTTTCTATACTTTTATATTCATGGGAACCAATGGTTTGACGGATTATGATGCATACCATAGCACTAGTTCTCATTCCTGATGGGCAAGGTGGGCACCTCAAGGGAGGACTAGTCCACTTGATTCAAGGGATGGTGGAGCAGCGGATAGTATACGCCTAGGGTCAATGTATCCTAGCACATATATATTATGATCTTGGGTGATTTGTATTCCGAGAGGTGGACACTAGTGCACTACACACTTCTACAAGTGTGGTGCCTTGAGCATATTACATGCACTATACTACTTGACTATCCATGTGCGACAACATTAGGGCATCCTAGGGATTTTGGCTATCCTCTGCGACGACTATGGTGGTATGGTGATTTAAACTTTTGGAGGATATGATTTGACCGACTGGATGGAGATGAGCTCCTTTGGAAACCTTATTAGCTACCATTGCAGTGGCCAGATCATACTAGACAGTTGAAGAGGATGTCGATGGATAGATTTTTGGTTGGTCATAATGACCATGTAGTATGACCATTCTACTATGATTGGGTCATGCGGTAGTTTGAATAGGTGTAGACACCACCCCAAGCATGATCCTTTTTTAGGAGGTCAACACAGAGCTCCTAGAGACTGAGTGATACAGTGTGACTCACTCTCGAGCATGTAGTTGAGAGTGACGAGGAGGAGGAGCCACCCTTGAGTGAGATTGATGAGGCAAGAGATGAGCACCAACATGAGTAGGGAGATTCCTCCGCCATCCATATGATGAGGCCACAAATAATAGTTGTATAAGGCACCAATACTCATAGTTGAGGGGAGGCTAGCACAACATCCATGCCCCTTGCAAAGGATGACATTGAGATTGTTCAGCCCACTGGCAATATAGGTGATGAAATTTGATTTTATGCATATTTTTTAGTACTTATTCTCTTTATATATATTATGATGATGTTTACTGATTATGTATTGTTTCTACCTTGTAGGAGTGACAAGAGACTAGCAAGAGTTCTACCATTAGGCTGCTATAGAGATAGTACCCACATCCATCGACAAGGAGGAGACAAACCCTGATTACATGCCCCCATTGATTGTGGAGGTGGAGCTAGATTCATTGAGACCATTCGTGAGGCTATGAGCAGCTTATGAGAGCGTGAGGAGATGACTTCGTTGAGCTAAGACTGTAGGACAGTCATCCCAGACTCCAACAAATATGGATAGACTACATGCGGAGATAGCATAGCTATAGAACGAGAGGGATGTGGCTCTTGGGTGAGCACAGGGTCTGGAGTTTGTACTCAGATTCAGTGGATCATGATCAAGATCACACATGACCGTCTCATAATGTTCGGGTACTGGATCGCGAGCACCAGATCTTGAGGGGTCTTTTTCTTATAGACCTTGGTGATGTTGTATATGATGATATGTACATTAAAGTTTGGATATATATATATATAGGGTATGCACAGGATCATCATGGAAAAAATAGGCCCTTAACGGCAAAAAAAAAAGAGTTAGGAAACTTGACGTAAAAATTTGAATAATTTATCTATATTATTTAAAAATATGTAAGAATAGAATATGTAGCAAATTGAATGTAGTTTCTAAACTACTAGGTTTGTTTTAAAAAAAAATATTTGGTGAAAATTTGAAATTCCAATGTAGTAGTACTTAAATTTCAGGGAAGAAATAAGAAGTAGGTATTTGTCTACCACCCTAACCACAATAAAATGATAATATATTTTTATAATATTTTAGATATAAGTAGAGGACTCATGCCTTGATGTGATGCATATTTTTTTGTAATTTTTTCCAAGTAAAGAATTAATTATGAATTTTTCATTACAACTTTTTAAAAATATAAAACTCATATGTTTGACCACCTTAACATGGTCAAAACTTCATGAAATTCATTTTTTGTTTTTTTAATCATATAGTATGTGACGCATGTTTTGGATTCAAAAAATGTGATATCGTTTGAAAGTTGTAGATTTTTTTCAATCAGCCTAGCAATCAGTGTTTTAGTCGTAATTTGAATAGAAAATAAATAATAATTACTTATTAAATTCAAAGTAAAGCATAATTTATATTTGTGAAAAGCTAAGAATCTCCTTGAAAAACCCTTTTCGTTTCATCAATTTTGGGTAAAAAAAAGGTTGTCAACCACATACGCATCATATTGCCACTTTTTAGCCCATCATGATCCTGCACATACCCTATATATATATATATAAGAATTTTATGTTTTATTATTTGTCTTAATGTGTTTGAATGTTAAATGGCAATGTGGTTAATTAAAGAACCTTTGTAAGATTAATTTTAATTAATGTCTTCATGATCTAACAAAATTTATGTGATCTAATGAAAACTTATTATAGTTTTATTTTAAATACAACATGATGATTGAGTATGTTATGCTAAATTAAAATTATTATAACACGCAAGATGAATTGGAATAGCATGACATCTAAAGTAATTATAAAAAATCACTTTAGTGTGCAAGACATACGTGCAAGTGGTTTGTCAAGAACAAAGCAATATGAAAGCATAGATCCCATAACTTTAACAACATTTCCTTATACTTCATACTATTCAAAAGGGATTAGAAATAATACTGATGCAAATGTGTGGCATTGAGAGGTTCTTAAAGGGGTGGGCCATCGAGTTCGGTTAACTTATAGGCACCATGCCCAAAGGCTGTGTCAACTATATAAGGTCCTAACCAATTAGAACTGAATTTGTCACGTTCATTTGGGTCAAAATTGACTTTATGCTATTTAGTAGATAGAACTAAGTCACCCTTTTGGAAGGATTGAGGGATAACATTAAGGTTGTAATGATTATGTTCTCATTTGTAATAAGCTTGAAGATGTTCAAGAGAGTTATTATGTTGTTCATCGAGCATCTCTAGTTGATGTAATCATTGTTTTTGATAATGCGTACCATCAACAATTCCTTGAAGAGCCACTCTTAGTGTAGGGATTTCTAATTCTAAGGGCATGATTACTTGACTACCATAGACTAGAGTATAAGGTGTGGTCCCTGTGGAAGATTGAACACTTGTACAATAAGCCCAAAGTGCATAATGTAATTGTGTGTGCTAATCCCTATGGTTCTTATTAAATATTTTCTTCAACATTTGTTTAAGAACTCTATTAGTTGAATTAGCTTGACCATTAGATTGTGGGTAATAAGGGGTCAAAAAATGTTGTTGGATATTAAAGGTCTCTAAAAATATCTTCACATCATTATTCTTACACGGTGTACCATTATTAGAAATTAATGCAGAAGGAAGTCCAAAGTGAGCAATAATGTGTTCCAAGATGAAATGACATATCACCTCAACTATTGTAGATCGAAGAGGAAGAGCCTCTACCCATTTTGTAAAATAATCAGTTGCAATGATAATAAAGGTATGTCCAATGGAAGAAGGAGGTGATTTTTTTCCTTTAATGTCCAATCCCCAAACAAAAAAGGGCCATATTAGAAGTTGAGTTTGAATCTCAATAGTAGGAGCATGATGAAAATTGCTATGTTCTTGAGACTTATGACATTTTCAAACATAATTAAAGCAATCGCATTACATGTGGCACCAATAATATCCCATACGGATAAGTTTTTGAACCAATGTTTGTCCTCCAAAATGTACACCACAAGCACCTTCATGGGTTTGGTGAAGTGTGAGAGGGATCTCAAATTTGTTGAAACATCTTAGTAAGATACCATTGAATGACCTCTGATATAGCACATCTACGAGGATGACATATTTAGATGCAAGCTTTTGTAAACAGGCACAGAGGTTTTTAGTTGTTGGCTTAGGAAAGGTACCACTTTTAAAATAGTTGAATATGGAATCATACCATTCGATCGAGTTGTCTTCATCTATTGTTAAAACCTCTTCAATCTTGTCATCAATTGAAGGTTTCATAATAGGGTGAATTGTGAATGTGAAATCTTCTGAAGTATCTTGGGGATAAATAATAGAAGCATCACTTGCCATTGCATCTACAAGACAATTATCTTTTCATGGGATCTTATCAATGGTAAATGTCTGAAACTTCTCTAACAAATGCATGATAAGATATTTGTGCTAGATCTCAATTGTGTTTATGGTTTGTCCTTGATGAAAAAATATCTTTCTCTTTGGTGATCAGTCTATGTTTGGATCCTTATGATTTATTATGACACTTCTTTGGTGTCTCTTGGCTATTATAGAAAGATATCACAGTTGGTTTCCTTGTCAAGATGGTTCTTTTTGCATATCATTGGTATTGGTTGTTTCTCTTTTGGGCTTACACATATCGGCATGCGTATGGAAGGGTCTCCCCAATCCACTTTAAAATGTCTGTGTTGCCTATTGGCAATACATTTCTGATGTCATGTCGATTGAATTTAAATTCAAACTACTTTCGACGTGACGTTCCCATTGTCTTGGCGATAGTGGAAAGGTCTATCGACATGAGTTGTGTTCAATCCTAGGAGGTCTTACTGAATGAGTCGGGTCTCACTCACTAACTCATAAGGTGTTTCATCAGCGTAATAAATCCCTATCAGCATGTGGTTTCATCGAGTGTTTTATGTCTTGGCGACCGACACAAGAAAGATTATTTTGGCAAGACTTGTCTTTTGTTTCAGCGATTGAAAGTGATCTCTATTGGCATATGTTATTCCGTCAGTATGTGGTCTCAGTGATATTGGTATGTCACACCGATTGGAGATTAAATGGAAACTTCAACAAAAGCTTAAGGCTTCGACGTGAGGTTATAACGAATTTGCAATGTCACACCGACCGGTGGTGGATGGATGCATATCAGCAAGAGTTTTGCTTTGGTGGAATGTAATAGCGAACTCCTTGGTCTTGCCAACTAAGTCTTATGAAGTGTGTTTGGCGAGAGATTGGCATTGTCTCAGTGACTCAATGGATAAGGCTTTTTCAGTGTGACAGAGTATTCTTCGAGAGGTCTCCCTGAAGGTTGTACATTACAACGACTCTTAAGAATTGAAAATACTTTTTGGTAAGACTCATGAGTTTTGATGAAGAGTCTCAACGAACCCGTCAAGTCTTGGTGACAAAATCTAATGTATAGCTTTCGGTGAGAGTTTGGTAATGTCTCAATGATCTTGTATGATTCACGGGATGTTTTGGTATATCTCAATGAATTCGCTGGGATCTCTCGTCGATTATGGATTGTCTCAGCAACACCGGATGATAGGATAACCTTCGATATAACAAAGTACTATCTATGTGAGGTCTTCCCGAGAGCGATATGTTATGGTGACAATGTGTTTCAAGTGACTCTCGGAAAAACTTTATGAAGTGTACAAGAGGTCTCTCCGATATTGTTTGGTCATAGCGATAGTGAATGAAAAAAAAAAATCTAGGTGAGAAGTTTCCTTATGTCTCAGTGAATGAATAGTACACTAAGGAAGCCTATCGATGAGACATGATGTATTCATTATGTCTTCTTCCCGAATCTGATGGCTCATGGCAAAAGCGATAACTAAGAGGAATTCTTGGCAGTGCATTTGCCTTCGGCAGAACTACCTGGATGTCTCAGTGAATGGTTAACGAGTCTCAAACTCTATGGCCATCATGGAAATTTCTAAATATAGTTGCAGGATGACATCATTGATTGCATCGAATCTTAGAACCATTACATGGCAGCGTATTTATTGAGTTTCCTCTTTGAGCAGTTGTGTTTTTGAAATAATGGATGATTTGTAGCTCTTTGGATAAGCATTACTCTTGATTTTTTTCATCATCTATAGACTATCATTATTCAGCTAAAATTAGCATGTGATTTTCAAATTCTGGTGAAAAATACAAGATCTTATTATTGACTGATATACTTGATTAGTATATAAATACCAGTGTTGAAAACTGTAAGGGTTGTTGGTTGTAATTCTAAGAGTATCATTCCTTGTATGTATGGAAATGTATGAATGAACTCTACAATAAAACTGATAGATATGTGCTTAACTGAAAATATAAAAAATCCTTTGATTCATTATTATTGTTTAAATCATAATTTGAGGGGTTGGTACTCCTTGAGATGGGTTTCTCAAAATGAGGAGCTAGTGCTCCTTGATTGGGTGCTCAAAAATCAGCCTATAAGGCATTGTGAACTTTTGTTTAAAAGATTAAGCCTGGAAGGCATTTCTGGAGTGGTTTTTATACCCCAGGAGGGTTTTCCACTCAGTAAAATCTTGAGTCTCCTTGTTCTTTAGAGTTCTCTCTACTTTACTGTGTTGTTATTTCAGTTCACTATTGGGTTATTAATTTTCTCAAATTTGTTTATGAATGATTACATTCAACTCATGAATGCATTAATCAAAGTATATTGAGATCAGATCTGTGCTATGGTTTTTTGAATTAGTGAAAATTATTCCAATCTGTTAAGACACTGATTAACCCCCCCTCTCAGTGTCATTTTAACTCCAACAATTGGTATCAGTGCGTAGGGTCCTCTGATAGGTTTTAATCACCTTGGATTGATCTTGGTCTTGGAGTTTGTTTTTAATGGCACATTCTCCAGAAGGTGCCTCTGTATCCAAAGCTCCATTATTTGATGGAACTAATTATGTGTTCTGGAGAATCAGAGTGGAATATTTTCTTGTTTCTTTTGATGTTGATGTTTGGAGCATTTTTTTAAATGATTACAATGTACCAGAATCTATTCCCACTGATGCTACTAAAAAAAGGAGGTATGAAACAAATGCCAAAGCTAAGCATGCCATCTTGTGTGGGTTAACTAAAGATGTGTTCATTAAAGTCATGCATTGCAAATCTACTCATGGAATCTAGGAAAAACTTGAAACTATATATCAAGGGAATGAGAAAGTCAAACTACCAAAAATCATTACTCTCAAACATCAGTTTGAGGAGTTGAAAATGAAGGATGATGAAAAAGTAGTTGAATATTTCCTAAGAGTTGATGAAGTTGTCAATTCAATGAAAGGTCTAGGTCAAGAGGTTAATGAATTTGATGTGGTCACAAAGGTTGTTAGAACCTTACCATCCAAATTTGAATCTAAGGTTTCAGCCCTAGAAGAAAAGAAACACTTTGATAAGCTTACCTTAGACAACCTAGAAGGAATACTTAGTGCCTATGAAATGAGAACTAGAAAAAATAATTCAACAAGAAAAGAAACTGCCTTTAACACTGAAAAGAAAGAAAAAGTCAAAGTCAGTGAATTAGAGTTGTTTGATTCTAAAGAATCCCATTTTGTTAGAAGATTTAAAAAAGGATCAAGAAAATATAAGGCAAAACTTCCCTTTAAATGTTTTAACTATGGAAAAATAGGTCACTTTGTTGCAAAGTGTCCCTATGATGATCAAATATGTGACAACAAGACAACTGAAAAACGACCTATGAAGAATGTCTTCAAACATAATCGAAACTTCTATTTCAAAAAGAAGAAAATTCTATTTAGTAAGGATGAATCTGATATTGAATCTAAAGATTCATCAGCTGAAGTAGATGAAACCTTGTTCATGGCTGAAATTACTTAGTAAAATGATACAAACACCATTGACATTGAAGAAGGTGAAGTCGATCTTAAAAGTGAGCTGAAATGTGCTTTACAGGAGATCAGAAAACTCAAAAAATAAGTTCTTACTCAAGAACATAAACCAGATCAAGAAATGGTCTCTTTGAAAACTCAGCTTGAAGAAGCTAAAAGAGTTGAAGACTGCCTTCGAGAGATTGTAAGCTGCAAAGATCAAGAAATTCAAAAACTAGAACAAGAAGTAGTATGTCTTAGGAAGGAAATTGAAAATTATGAAAGCACTCTAAAACTGAATGAGATGCTCAGCAAGCAGAAGATGTACAAAGATAAAACTAGTGTTGGTTACGAAAAGGGTGAATGCTCAATTGACCACACAAAACAAAACCCCTCTTCTGAAGTCAAAGGTTCAGGTTCAAATCACTCAGAGTTTGGTAAGGATCATGTTCAGTCTTTAAGAGGTAAGGATCCTTTCTTCTATGGTTATTGTTTTTTCTACATCAAATTTGGGCATAAGGTGAGCACTTGCAGGCTTATGAATTCTAGAATACCCAGGTTTGGTCTTAGGCAACACTATGGTTTTGTAAGACAGATCAGATGTTTTAAATGCAATACTTTGGGACATTTTGTCAAACAGTGCAGAACTGATCTGCAATCTAAACAATAGAAAATTAAAAAGGTTTGGAAACCTAAGATTGTCAACAACATTGAGCAAATTATGTTAGTTCAAACAGCTTTTCATTCCAAGAAAAAGGACTTATGGATCCTGGATAGTGGATGTTCTAACCATATGACTGGCGACAAGGATAAGTTTATAAATCTTAAAGATTATGTAGGTGGTTATGTTAAGTTTGGTGATAACTCTGGTATTCAAATTAAAGGTAGAGGCTCACTTATTTTGAGTGAAGACACTCCTATCTATAATGTGTACTATGTGGAAGGTCACAAGCACAATCTTCCAAGTGTTAGTCAAATTTGTGATAGTGGTTATCATGTTCTTTTCACTTTGCAGGGATGTGAGATTAAGAACAAGCTTGGAAAGGCCATTGCAGTTGGAAGGAGGACAAAAGGAAATGTGTACAATCTTCTCGACACATCAAGCAATGACAATAATCAAGGTATGTGTTTAATGGGCCAAATTGAAGAGAGTTGGTTATGGTATAAAAGATTAGGACACACAAACTTTGAAAATTTGGTTAGAATCAGTAAGAATCAGAATGTTAGAGGTTTACCAATCCTTAACAAGCTAGAAAATTATGTGTGCAAAGAATGTCTAAGTGGTAAACAAACTAAAATCAGTTTCAAAACAAAAGAAAATTCTTCTTTAAAACCTTTACAGCTTGTGCATACTGATTTATGTGGACCACCCAGAACAAGGTCTATTAATGGTGAAATGTACTTTATGCTGTTTGTGGATGATTATACTAGAATGGTTTGGGTCACATTTCTTAAGCACAAATCAGAAGCATTTGAAAGGTTTAAAATCTTCCATAAATTGGTTGAGAAGGAATCTAATTTGAAACTTAAATGTTTACGATCTGACAAAGGAGGTGAGTTCACCTCTCAAGAGTTTATTGATTACTATGAACAACATGGCATTAAAAGACAGTATGCTACAACAAAAACATCTCAACAAAATGGGGTAGTTGAACATAAGAATAGAATTGTAAAAGAAATGGGTAGAACCATGCTAGATGAAGCTAAGTTGTCTGATATGTATTGGAAAGAAGTTGTTCATACAGCTGTATACATTTTGAATAGAGTGCAACTTAGGGTGAAATCTAAACACACTCCTTATGAACTTTGGTATGGAAAAACTGCTTCTGTCAAACACTTCAAATTTTTTGGAAGTGTTTTATCAAGAAAGATGATGATAACCTTGGGAGCTTTCAATCAAAAAGTGATGAGGGTATCTTTTTGGGATACTCAACTCACAAAAAAGCTTATAAATTCCTTAACAAAAGGCTTAATAAGATGGTTGAAGTTGTTAATGTAAAATTTGATGAAAGACCACATTTGTATACTGAATCTTTGCAGGATAATGAGGAAGAAGAACTTTCAAACTAGAAATAATTTCATAAGGAACTGATTCAACAAGCCCTAGAAATGAAACAACAAGTCCTGAAGGGGTTGTATCAAAAGCTCTAGCTAAATATCACCCCAAAGATTAGATTATTGGGGATAAAAATGTAGGAGTTCAAACTAGAAGAAAGGCTGCAAAATCTGATGAGAAGGCACAAATAGCTTTATGTCTAGTTACTCAGTTTGAGCCTAAAAATTTTAATGAAGCTCTCACATACTCATGTTGGCTTAATGCTATACAGGAAGAAATTGATCAAATTGAGAAAAATAATACTTGGGAGTTAGTCCCAAGACCAGATGACAAGAATGTCATTGGAGGAAAATGGATATACAGAAACAAGCTTGATGAAAATGGTAATGTTATTCGCAACACAGCAAGATTTGTTTGCAAAGGCTATGCTCAACAAGAAGGTATTTATTTTGGTGAAACCTTTGCACCCGTTGCTAGATTAGAATCTATCAGAATATTCTTGGCTTATTTTATTTATAAAGACTTTACTATTTATCAAATGGATGTCAAAAATACTTTTTTAAATGGCTATTTAGATGAAGAGGTCTATGTTGAATAGCCTGAAGGATTTATGTGCAAAGATAAGCCTAATCATGTTTACAGATTGAAAAAGGCCCTTTATGGATTAAAACAAGCACCTAGAGCTTGGTACTCTAGGCTAGACAATCATTTGCTTTCAAATGGTTTTGTTGGAGGAGGTGTAGATAGCAATCTTTATGTTAAAATTGAAGGTTTTGATATTCTGGTTGTTGAAATATACATTGATGACACTATCTTTGGCTGCAACAATGTTACATTGAGTAAAAAATTATCTCAGCTAATGGAATCTGAATTTGAAATGTCATTATTAGGAGAACTAAATTTCTTTTTGGGTCTTCAAATCTCTCAACGTGAAAATGGAATATTTCTTTATCAAACCAAGTATGCTAGAGAGATGCTTAAGAAATTTTAGATGGATGAATGCCATCCAGTTAGCACTCCAATGATTACTAGATGAAAACTTACTAAGGTTGATGATTCCCCTGATACAAATCAAACTGAATATAGATCAATGATTGGCAGTATGTTATATTTAACTACCTCTAGACCTGACATTATGCAGGTAGTTTGCACTATTGCACAGTTTCAGGCATCACCTAAAGAATCCCATGTCACTGCTGTCAAAAGAATTTTTAAATACATTAAGGGCAGTCTTGACTAAATGGTCTTTGGTATCCTAGAAGAAATGATTTCTCTTTGATTTCTTATACTAATGCTAATTGGGCTAGTTGTTTGGATGATAGGAAAAGCACCAGTGGTGCGGCATTCTTTCTTGGTGATCGTTTAGTGGCTTGGCACAACAAGAAACAAGAGTTTGTTTCTCTTTCTACTGTTGAAGTAGAATACATTGTTGCCACTTCATGTTGTACTCAAGTTCTTTGGATGAGTCAAACTCTATTTTATATGGGTATTGAAGTTCCTAAACCTGTTTCTATTCTCTGTGATAACACAAGTACGATAAATATCTCAAAAAATCCTGTTATGCACTCTCGAACTAGACATATTCCTATCAAGTTTCATTTTCTGTGAGAAAAGGTTCTGGCTAATGAAGTATGTTTACACTTTGTTGGATCACAAGAATAGGTGGCTGATATTTTTACTAAGCCCTTAGCAAAAGAGTTATTTGAAAGACTGAGACTTCGATTGGGAGTTATCTCTCAATCGTTACTGCGCTAATTCACCAAGCTTCAGCTTAGGGGGAGCATGTTCTATGATTTGTTTCACTTACAATTCTCCTACTATCTTGGTTATTGCACTATTGTTCTTTTTATAGCTGTTTCTCATGATATTTTGGTTGGCTTCTCAGTTGTGTTTCATGGAAATGCACCTTATTCTGTTCTATTCTTTGTCATTGAGGCAAAAAGGGGGAGAGTCATTTGTGTTTTGCCATCAAGGACAAAGGGGGAGTTTGTTGGATCTCAGTTGTGTTTATGGTTTGTCCTTGATGACAAAATCTCTTTTAGTTGGTTTTCTTTGGTGATCAGTCTCTATTTGGATACTTATGATTTATTATGACACTTCTTTGGTGTCTCTTGGCTATTACAGAAAGATATCACAGTTGGTTTCCTTGTCAGGATGGTTCTTTTTGCATATCACTAGTATTGGTTGTTTCTCTTTCAAGCTTACACATATCAGCATGAGTATGGCAGGGTCTCCTCAATCCACTTTGAAATGTTTGTGTTGCCTATCGGCAAGACATTTCTGATGTCATGTCAATTGAATTTAACATTCAGACTACTTTCGGCGTGACATTCTCGTTGTCCTGGCGACAGTGGAAAGGTCTATTGGCATGAGTTTTTTTCATGCCTGGGAGGTCTTACCGAATGAGTTAGGTCTCACCGACTAACTCATAAGGTGGTTCGTCGGCATAAGAAATCCCTATCAGCATGTGGTTTCATTGAGCGTTTTATGTCTTGGCAACCAGCACAAGAAAGATTATTTCGGAAAGACTTGTCTTTTGTTTTAGCAACTGAAAGTGATCTCTATCGGCATATGTTATTCCGTCAGTATGTGGTCTTAGTGATATTGGTATGTCAAACTAATCGGAGATTAAATGGAAACTTCGGGAAAAGCTTAAGGCTTCGATGTGAGGTTATAATGAATTTGCAATGTCACACCGACCGGTGGTGGATGGATGTGTATTAGAAAGAGTTTTGCTTTGGTGGAATGTAATAGCGAACTCCTTGGTCTTGCTGACTAAGTCTTATGAAGTGCGTTCAGCGAGAATTGGCATTGTCTCAGTGACTCAGTGGATAAGGCTTTTTCGGTGTGATAGAGTATTCTCCGAGAGGTTTCCCCGAAGGTTGTAGGTTACAATGACTCTTAAGAATTGAAAATAATTTTTGGTAAGACTCATGAGTTTCGATGAAGAGTCTCAACGAACCCGCCAAGTCTTAGCGACAAAATCTAATGTATAGCTTTTGATGAGAGTTTGGTAATGTATCGGCGATCTTGTATGATTCGCGAGATGTTTCGGTATGTCTTAATGAATTTGTTGGGATCTCTCCCCGATTATGGATTGTCTCTGCAACACTTGATGATAGGATAACCTTCAGTATAACAAAGTACTACCTATGTGAGGTCTTCCTAAGAGCGATATGTTATGGCGATAATGTGTTTGAAGTGATTCTCGAAAAAACTATATGAAGTCTACAAGAGATCTCTCTGATATTGTTTGGTCACAGCGATAGTGAATGAAACAAAAGTAAATATCAGTGAGAAGTTTCCTTATGTCTCAATGAATGAATAATACACTAAGGAAGCCTATTGATGAGACATGATGTATTCATTATGTCTTCTTCTGGACTCTGATGGCTCATGGAAAAAGTGATAACTAAGAGGAATGTTTGGCGGTGCAATTGCCTTTGGCAGATCTCCCTGGATGTCTCAGTGAATGGTTAACAAAGTCTCAAACTCTATGGCCATCATTGAAGTTTCTAAATATAGTTGAAGGCCAACATCATTGATTGCATCGAATCTTAGAACCATTACATGGCAACATATTCATTGAGTTTCCTCTTTGAGCAGTTGTGTTTTTGAAATAATGGATGATTTGCAGCTCTCTAGATAAGCATTACTCTTGATCTTTTCCATCATCTACAGACTATCATTATTCAGCTAAAATTAGCATGCGAGTTTCAAATTCTGGTGAAAAACACAAGATCTTATTATTGACTGATATACTTGATTAGTATATAAATAACAGTGTTGAAAACTATAATGGTTATTGGTTGTAGTTCTAAGAGTATCATTCCTTGTTTGTATGGAAATGTATGAATGAACTCTGTAATAAAATAGAGAGATAAGTGCTTAGCTAAAAATAGAGAAATCCTCTGAATCATTATTATTGTTCAAATCATAATTTGAGTTGTTGGTACTCCTTGAGATGGGTGTCTCAAAATGAGGGGCTAGTGGTCCTTGAGTGGGTTCTCAAAAATCAGCCTATAAGGCATTGTGAACTTTTGTTTAAAAGATTAAGCCTAGAAGGCATTTCGGGAGTGGTTTTTATACCCCAGGAGGGTTTTCCACTTGGTAAAATCTTGAGTCTCATTGTTCTTTAGAGTTCTCTCTACTTTACTATGTTGTTGTTATTTCAGTTCACTCTTTAGTTATTACTTTTCTGAAATTTGTTTATGAATGATTACATTCAACTCATGAATGCATTAATTAGAGTATATTGAGATCAAATCTATGCTATGGTTTTTTGAATTAGTGAAAATTAGTCAAATCTGTTAAGACACTGATTCACCCCCCCCCTCTCAGTGTCATTTTAACTCCAACACTTTGTACTTGGATAATCTATCATATTTGGCTTGATATGTTATGTTGATTTGTTTGACTAATTATGAGTCACGAAAGATCTTAATATCTTTGACACCCATGATTAAAGTGGCACACAACCCAAAAATTAACACCTCATATTCAGCTATGTTATTCATACATAGGAAATTGTGTCGATATGATAAGGGAATAGGATTTCCTTCACGTAGAACTAAGACTACTCCAGCACTAGAGCCTGTTCTACACTTGGATCCATCAAAGTATAATTCCCATGTAGAAATATGTGTTGTTGACACACTATCATTAGGAAAATAATCATTGCTAGGTAATGCTAAAGGAGAAGGAGCATTAGCTAATTGGTCAGTTAAGGATTGGACTTTAATTTCCTTTTACAAAACAAACTTAAGGTCAAATTTAGTCAACAATATAACCCATTTAGCTAAATGTCTGGATAAGTCTATTTTGTGAAAATGAAGTTTGAGAGGATCAAATTTTGTCATGACATGTATTTCAGCATTTAGTAAATAATGTCACAATTTACTATTAGCAAATACAAGGGCTAAGAATTTATTTTTGATTTACATGTAATAGGTTTCATAATCAATTAGAGTTTGACTAATGTAATAAATGGGGTGTTATTTTCCATTATCATCATGTTGAGCCAATAATGTTGCAAGAGTATGAGCGGATGCAGCTATGTAAAGGATGAACACTTTGTTTGGCATGGCAGGCTGCAAAACATGTGGAGTTGTAAGGTATTCCTTCAAAATCTCAAAGGCATATTTACAATCCTCATTCCAATCAAAAAATACATCCTTCTTGCAAAGATGTGTGAAAGGTAACGTTCTATTGGCTAAAGATGTGACAAAACGACGGATGGCCTGAATCCATCCTTGTAATGTGTGTACCTAGGAGATGTTCCTAGGAGGTGGCATGTTTATGATAACATCAATTTTCTTTGTGTCCACCTCAATTCTTATGTGATATATGATAAACCCTAAAAAATTTCCACTATCTACTCCAAAGACACACTTTTTCAAGTTCTCCTTTAACATGCAAGGTTATCTTGGGATTCATTTTTCATATCTTCTATCAAACAAGTTTAGCATTGTTTTCAAGAACAATGTTACACGTTACTATTTTCATGTCTATTCCTGGCATATCTAAATATTTCCAAGTAAAGATTTTAGGAAAATCATCGAGCAAAAGTGTAGTATCCTCTTATTCTTCATCATCAAGGCACTTTCCAATTTTAATGACTTTTTTTGTATCATTGATGTCCATTGGTATATCAATTGTATCTCCTAGGGGTAGTGCATTTGATTTAGGAAACTCAAGAGAATATAGTTCCATGGTTTTCTCATTATCATCAGTATTGAGTGGCTTGGAACTTATCACAGCATAAGTAACGTTGCGTGTGGAAGAAGATGGTTTATTAAAAAAACCTAACATTTGTTTCAAAGCAAGTCATCACTTTCAACGTACTCCCAAGATGGTGGAGAATGTATATCAAGAAATTCAGGATGTTTTAGCATAAGTGTGGTTCTTGGTTTACATGTGATGGTGTTGATATTGAGTGATGGTTGTTGAGTTGCTTTTGTTGTCTTAAAAAAGGAATATCCCAAACTAGTCTTTGTTTCTTGAGTATATTAGGTTCAATAGGGACACAAATGCCTTGTTCATGTTTTCCACATCCATTATATCCCAATTGTTTCATAAGCTTGTAATCGTGTCCATAAATTCTTTCCATTTCCTTGCGATTGGGTGGTTGTTTATAATCTATCTCATCAAAATTTGTTGTGTAAGTTGTGTTCTCTTCCAAAGGAGATGAGATAGTGATGGGAGAAGATTTTTCAGAATTCTGAGTTGACATAACCATTGGTTATTATTGTTTTTCATCTTCCTTGTGGGTAATTATGTATTCATCCATAAATGAAGGTGTAAATTCTAAGTTTCCCCAATCATCATCTAACAATTTAGACACATATTCTTCTTCTTGTTTATTTGTCTCAAGAGGGTCAATATGAGATGTTGGAATTAAATTATTCATAGGACTTCTTGTTCCTTTTTCAAGTTGCAAACAACTCTTAGGCTCGGGGTCTATCTCAACTTGATATACTTTATTGTTATAGACATATTTCATTATACGATGAAGATTCAAAGGTACCACATGCATTTCATGAATTCATGGCCTTCCCAAGAGAAGATTATATGTGAGATCATAGGGCATGACATGAATAGGAGTTTGCAAGGTAGCCACTCTGACTGTTATAGGTAAGGTGATTATACCGAGCAATTATTTTGTTGTGTTGCCAAATCCTCTAATAGATAAGGAATCGAGTTTTATTTGTGATTTATCCACACATAATCGATCTAGGAGTTTCACACTGCACACATTAAGGGTAGAGCCATTGTCAACGAGGGTTCGCTTAATTCCTATTGTATTATATTGGGAAATGATCATAAAGGCCTCATTTTGTTTCTATAATTCTAATGGAGGGAGCTCATACTGGTGAAAGGTAATGTCTACATTAAGTGTATTTATTCCTTTTAGAAGAGCTGCCACATTGGTTGCATTTGTACCAGAAGGAACCTCTATTTTTTGCAAAGCTGTTTGGAGCATTGAATGATAATTGGGTGAATTTTGAAGAAGATACCAAAGGGATATTTTGGCAGGGGTTCTCTTAAGTTTCTCAACAAGGTCATACTCTCTTAAATGAGGAGCAATAGGCAGTGTGGTATTGGGTAAAGGTAAGGATGTGTTGGTTGCGGTGGGTGAGGGTTGTTTCGAATGTAATGTGTGTGTGCAACAACATCATGATATGGTTGATAAAGGGTAAACTTAGGTTTAGGTGCAGGTTGAGGTTGATGTGAAGGTGGGTAAAGGACAAGTTGAGGTTGGATTACATTCACATCTTTTTGTTTTTCGGTTGCTCACAAAAATCTCAGTAGATGGCTTGTGTGAGATGAAGTCCTCAAGGGCTTCATCTAACATACTCAAGTCATCACTAATAAAAGGTTTGGGAGGTAAGTTGTCATTAAGTGGTTTAGGTTTGTCATCACAAGCCTTAGAGGATGAACTTAGTGAGAGGAAACCTTGTCAGGTTTCATCGAATCTATCCAAGTCATCACTACTAAGGGGTTTGGATGATATGGTTTTCCTAAAATGAAGCATTGTTTTGATTGGTTCATTGGATGTTGTGAAGTTTTTGTTTGTTTTTTCTTATCTGAATGAGCTAGGAACTAATGTTGATAATGAACATTGTAAAATTCTAATGCTATCTATGATCACAATTAAAAGGAAAAATACTAATGCTAATTATTCAAGTATAACAGAATAATAACTGAAGCTAACAAAAATTATAGAAATAGGAAACAAAATGAAAAAGACAAAAATTTGCACTGGGACTAAGTCGCCCAAGGTGGAGAAGTAGTCCTAGTAGGGTAATTTTTTAAGCTTTTCTGAATTTTTTGATGGAGATGAATGCATTTCGTACTATTTCATGTAAATCTACATCGTAAATGCAATGTAATAATGCAAGCTAAAATGAGATTTTTCACTAATGCAATTTTGAAAAGCCTAGGATGCAAGTGAAACAATGTAATACCTAAATCCTAGGGTTCACCAAAATGTGGACAATGATTTTGGATTGCCCACATGACTTTAGCTCCTTCTAGGGTTTTTCATCTAAAAGGAGAAAGGAATGGGGTCCAAAATGCAAATTTCTACACTCAAGATTAATGTAAATGGGATGTAATATGTCTAATTATGATGTACTAATGCACTGATCTAAAAATAAAAATGATTTAATGATGCAAAACCTAAGAAATGTGAAGTGCTAGAAAACACATTGTGATATGCAAAATGATGAAATAAACACAATAAATGACACAATAAAGATGTAATACAGAAACTATGCACCTGGAAACTAATGAAGAGTTTATTGGGGATTGCAAAGACCTCTGAAATTATAGAAATTTTGATTTTTACACCAATTGGGACATTTTCGCTTGGTTGGGCAACTTAGTCCCAAATTAGGGAAACTACCTAGAAAGTTGTTTCTACCAAATGGGTATTTGAAACTATAAAAAATTTCTGAAAAAGAAGTGCAGTGGGACTAAGTTGCCACATGGGTGACTTAGTCCACTTTATATTTTCTACAAATCTGAAAGTGGAAATGGAAGCCCACAACCTGCACTCTACCTTTTCACATAAATCTAGATCTGAATCTTCAAAAAACCCTACACAACAAAAGATAGTTTGATTTGTAAAGGGGTTTTTCCTTTGTCAAACCCCTAGTTGGTATTTAAACTTTGTGAGAGATAAAATCTACATAAAACCCTAGCCCTGAGTGTGTCTAAGACTAGCAAAAGCTGAAATGAGACAAAACCCTATTCTGATGTGCTAGAATAAGATAAGCAAATGCCACTTGAATGAGGCAAGAATTCAATCCAAGAAACCCTACAACATTACAAATGAATACAAATTTTATGCAAACCTTAAGTATGAATATAGAGAGAAAATGGAAGATGGAATCACTTTGAAAACAAGTCATTAGGTTTGAATTGATGGCTAGTTGCATCTCCTCAACCTAGATTTCTCCATGATTCACCATAGGCATCCATGATGAACCCTTTGCAATGTGAGATATTGAACAAAAAGTGAGCTTGAAGACCTTAAAAAAAACCCTAGCTTGTTTCCCTTAAGCTTCAACTTTGTTGTAGAAAGACAAATGAAACTTCTTGTGAAAGATGCTTTGCTCTTGACTTTTGATTTTTACTTTGTAAAATGACTAGGAGATGTGAAAAATGACCTAAAATGTGTATTTATAGGCATCAATACCTAATTTTACCATTATTTAGACCTAAGAGGCCAACATCCACTAAAAAATTAAATTGAATTAGTGAAATTCTTGCTCAAAAGTGGAAAATACCCCAAAAGGGACTAAGTCATCACCTTGGGTGACTTAGTCCCACTAGGGATTTTTTTGGTGGGTTTCACAAAATTTGAGTGGTTTGAAAGTTGTTTGTCAGGATTTAAGTTATTTGTGAGTGAAATAGGCCTTAAATTCCAAATTCATGAGCATTAGGGGCCTATAAATACAGTTTTTAAGGGGTGATTGATGCAAGGGTGTCTAAAATAGTACCTAATTAGGTCAAGATTGTACTTTCTACAAAGGAGTACAATTTATGTGTCCACAAGAGAGAGGTGTGATATAGAGTAGAGAGGGAGATAGATATTACAAAGGGAAGGATGCAGAGGGAGGGAGGAAGGGAGGGAGGGAGAGATAGAGAGATAGGGAGAGAGATTTTTCTTGAGCTCAAGGGAGAGAGTCAAATTAAGGGATGGAGATAGTGAGAGATAGAGGTATAGAGCATAAGAGATGAAAATGAGTGAGAGAGTAAGATGATACAACTTGTTGATGACTAAAATTTCACCTCCTAATTACTAAAATTTGATATGTTGATTACTAGAATTTGACTGTCTAAAAATTATAAGATCTTCCAAAAACTAGAATTTGCATTATAACTCCAGGAGATCCGAAACAAATCTCAAACATCCTAAAACTACATTTATGAAATTTAACTTAAAGTATAAGAAAGTAGATGTCCATATGTAAATGTAAATGTTTATTTCATGTATACAGTTTCTCTGGTAGAGAGAGAAACAAAAAGAGAAAAAACAAAAGATTTCACAAAAATATATTCGACAAAGTCATGCACTTCATATGATGAACGCCAAATTTGGCACTTGCCAAATGAGTTGCTTTGGGAAGTACTGACCCAAATAGTTGGATTTTTCCTTGGGCTTCTAACCCAAAGGGTTGGATAGCCATTTGATGCCATGGACGTGATTTTCTCAGAAGGGTACCAAATTTACACATATTTTTGGTTGTGCTAACTATCTTGTTTGTACGTATTTCAATGCAAGTTTATAAAAAAATTGTGATAACATTAGGCTCTCTCTTAGCTATCTAAATATATATATATATATATATATTTTTACATTTTGATTATGTTAAGGTTTTCATTCATAAAATCTCTTTTTATTGCCTCCATTTTTTGTCAAAAACCAACATGTACTAGTTTTAGGATAGATTTTTATTTGTTCATCAAATCCTGAAAAAACTAACATTTTTTTAAACTAGACTCCATTCTACATATGATGAAAAAAAGAATAAATTTTTTATTAGCTTTGAAAAAATTTAGGGGGGAGCACGCTCAAATTTTAACTTTTCAGGATGTGTCCACTTTGAAAATTCATAAAATTCTATATATTCATAAAATAATTGGGATAAACTACATGGTGTTAGCTAATTTCTCACCATTTTGATTTTCGAAATTCTAAAAAAAAATTAATGAAAAAGGGGGTGCCTCAGATGCTATGCAATTATTTTTTGATAAAAATAGGACCTGTTATCCCCCCCCCTTTTTGAAACTCTTAATCTTCATTATTTGCAAAAAGAAGTATCTTAGAAACTAGACTTGGAGCACTACAACTCTTTTTCTTATTGTGTCTTCAAATTTTGAGTGTAATGATCTTCATTTTATTGTGCATATCAAAATTTTCTAATTTTAAAAAAAGGGGCATCTTAAGAGCCATTTTTGTATCACAGCTTGGTGCACTTACCCATACCCTCCTTTACATCTAGGTGAACTTGCTGTGAATTAAAATCATGATGGATCGTTTTCATCAAATTTTTAATTCTTTTGATAATTCATTTTCTAAACAAGATTTTGGTATGTTGGATGACTCCCTAGATAATTTCTTAGAGGAATCTCCTACTCAAAACCTTGTTAAGCAAATTTTTCCATTAAAATATTCTTCGCAAGTTGAAAATTATGTAAATGTAGTCATAGTCTCTACTTACCATCAAAATCCTATGAGACAGGTCATTTATGTGATTCCATCTAGCCCATCTCCTAAAATAATGAATTTTATTTGTGGGGTTCATGTTGAATTCATATGTTAGACCTTTACATGATATTCATGCAATCTAAGGATTCCTCTTATAGAGAGTTAACCCATACCTATAATACTAGAAGGAATCAAAATAATGTTAACCAACCTACCTCTTTACCACCTTCACAACCAACCCTTCCTCCAGCACCATTAATTAATGAAACCCTAGATAAGTGTGAAAGTGTGTTACAACACTTTACAACACCATAAATAAGGTACAATTAAGTACATTTTATTAAAAAGAGCCCAAGATTATTGTGAATGTGTACAACACATTACAACACTAAACCTAGGAAAAATTAGGTTAATTCAATGACAATTGTTTCTAAATTAAGGAAAATGGATACTTTTTTAGTTACTACAATTAAGTTTCTTGAATATCTAATTTAGTGTGAGTTTTTTGTGGTGGAAAAATCTCACTAAAGTGGGGGAAAAATATAGTGATGAAAAAAGTATCCCTTTTCCTTACTTAATTTGGGAATAATTGATATTGAATTAACCTAATAGTGCCTTAGTTTAATGTTGTAATGTTTTGTACACATTAACATTAATCTAGGGCCCCTTTTTAACAAAATGTACTTAATTTGTACCTTATTTATGGTGTTGTAAAGTGGTGTAGTACACTTTCACACTTATCTACGATTTAATTAATTAATTAATTATGGTTAATTGAGCTTAATTAGCCCCTTTAATTCAAATTTAAGCCTTATTAATTACACCTACTGAAGGATCTATCTTGGCACCTAATAATAAAATTGCATAACATTAAATTTGACTAATGCAAGGTCCTAAAAAATGGTGCTAGGACCCATTCGTCTTTAGTGGAGAATGGGTCCTCTCCACATAGGACCCCCCTTTCTATGCATTTTTGAGGTGGGTTTTTGATGTTCTTTCAACCCCCCGAAGTAAGGTCCTAGAAAATTGTGCTATGACCCATTCACCTTTAGTGTTGAATGGGTCCTCCTCTCATAGGATGCCCCTTTTTTAATTTAATCTCGGCAAGATTCAAATGTTATTAAATCCTAGCTCTAGTGTCACTTTGAATTATTTGAATTTTGAGGTTAATCTCTAGATTTAGTATAAATATGGAGTAAACTCACCTAGTTTCACCCTAGATTTTCATGAGCACTCAAGAATACATTCATAAGAGTATTATAGAGTTTACAAGAGCATTTAAAAGGCATTGAAGGGCACATTATTGAAGATTTATTGCAGCAATTCAAGGTCATTTCTTCATGTCAAAGGCATAGTGTATTCATGCATGTTGTTGAGCTAAGATAGTTGATGTAGCATTAAGGATGTATTGAAAGAATTGTTATACATCTTATTTGATATCAAGATCTACATTCTTCATGGCCACCACATGTTAGTTTTCAGTTTTGTACTCCAAGACAACTTCCAAGTTATCAACATTTCATCATTTCATGTTCATGCTTAAATTTCATTATTTCATCATTCAGTTTAATTACCTAAAAGGGGTTTGACTGAGGAAAATCCCTATTTCATAACAAATCAACAATTTTTTCTCCTCTCTAATGTGTATTTGTAGATTTACAGGTTCGAGATCAAGTGGAAAACAAGTTTGAAGAAAAATTGTCAAAGTTGTCAAGTTGCAAAGTTTTCATTCATAGTGCAAGAATACAAAAATAAGGCTATATAATTTGCTACAATATTTTGGGATCTAACAACCAAGGATTTGGGAGTTTAGGAATTAAGGAACAGAACCTAGATCTTAGTTTCAAAAACCTTAACAAGGACCCATTCACCATTAAAGGCGAATGAGTCCTTTGTGACCTAAAACACGCTTCTTGCAGCAAGGTACACATCATTTTGAGCTCTAAAAACTCCCCTCATAGATACTATAATAGTTAGGTTTAGTTTTTTTATTGTTATTTACACCATATCACACACAAAATAACATGTATTAGGCTAAGAATTAGTGGTCTATCACTTTTATTTTGGTAAACCCTATTTTTCCCCCTATATAGGTACATGACTCAAATCACCATGATGTTGATAGGGCTTGCAGACTTTCACCATATTATTTGTGTGTTGTTCTATTGTAGGCTAATAATATCATGTATGCAACAACTTTTTGACTAATGATAGTCCACTAGAATGGGCTCGACAAATACCTTGATAGACTTCACTAGGGAAATTTGAGCTTCTTTTGAGTCCAAGAATCTTAGGAGGGTTTCATCAAAAGAGATATTGTAAAGGGTATCTCCAAGGATAGTGAAACGAGATGTTTTGAGAATGAAGGATTATTATTGAGGATGATAGATTAGGGATGATGATGTTATTGCGTGGATATTTGTATATTTCCTCATACCAAGGGGAATCAAGACCAATGTTCAATGTCACAAATCATTTCAGATTTCAGAATATTATAAGCAATAAAAAAAAATTGTTCAATTAAGAACTCATACTGCTAGCTATTTTTTGGAACATCAACAAAGGAACCAATGGTAGCCATGGTATTAGCCACTTTATTTTTTATCCTAGGTATTTTATCGAACTATATTTGCATGAAGTACTCTTTGAAGTTGTTCACCATGCATTTGTATGGAAATAAATTTTTATCCTTTGTCTGATACTCATCATTTACATATTTGATGACCAGTTCTGAGTCACCATAAACTTGTAGTTTTGTAATTTTCCACTAAATGGTAGGATTTATTCTGACTATTAATGCCTTATGTTCTTTATGCAAGGAATGGAAATTTTTAGGATTTAGGGATACAATCTCCTTGCGGTGTCACAAAAAGTATACCAGCCCCTGAACTATGTTGTGTAAAAGATTCATCAAAGTACAGATTCCACCATGTGCCTTCTTTTGTAGTAAAAATAATTTCATCAAGAAATTCGATCAATAGTAGATGATTATCCAGTAGAGGAGCTTCTTCAAGCTGATTGGAAACTACTTTTCCTTTTATAGCTTTTCTATCTTCATACTTAATGTCAAATTACCATAGAATCATTATCCATTTAGTCGTTCTTCTGTGAGCATTACCTTTGAAAGCAAGTATTTTAATGGATCCACTTTAGAGATGAGCTGAGTTTTATGATTAAGAATCTAGTGTCATAGTTTCTTAGCACAAAAAACCACTACCAAACTTTCTCTCTCTATTGGTGAATAGTTCAACTCACATCCAACTAGTGTGCAAGATATGTATTAAATATAACCCTTTCTTTTCCTTTGTCATTGTGTTGAGCCAATATTGCACCTACTGCCACTTGAGTAGATGATATATACAATAAAAGTGGCTTAGTTGATTGTGGTAGCACTAGGACTAGTGGTGATGCAAGATAATCCTTAAGTTATTGAAAATACTATTGATAATTGTTATCCCATTTAAATGTAATATTTTTGCAATGCAAATGGGAGAATGGTTGACAAATTTATCAGCCAACTATGCAATGAATCTTCTAATTTCTTGTAGTTTTCCTTGTAGAATTCTAAGTTTTTTGATGTTCTTTTGTGGAGGAATTTTAATTATTTCTTTTACTTTGGTTGGGTCTAATTAAATACCTTGGCAAGAGACAATAAATCCCAAGTGTTTCTAGATGTGACACCAAACACACACTTTTTAGGATTAAGACGTAATTTTTATTTTTCCACTTGGTTAAATATTTTCTCTAGAAATTCAATGTGTCCTTCTCTTTCATTTTATTTCGCTAGAATATCATTCATATAGTCCTCCATGATATCATGTAGCATTTCATGGAAAATGATAGTCCTTGCCCTTTGGTATGTAGACTATATATTCTTTAATTTGAAAGGAATTACTTGGTAACAAAATGTTCTCCATGGAGTTATGGAAGTTGTCTTATGTTGATCTTATTTTGTGACTCAAATTTGAATATATCTTGAAAACCCATCTTTTGAAGAGTGGACATCCATGCAATCCACTCTTAAAAATCTATAGAAGAAGCAATTGCCTCTTTTTTTTGGGATTTTTATGCATGGAACCATAATTTCTATGTTCTCGCCTCTGTAGATGGAGTTCCACATGAGTCACTAAAATATGTAGACATTTTTTTACCATTTCCTTATTCTATGAAGAGCTCTTTCCTAAAGCATTATTATCAATAATTCCTTCCTTTTTCATGTTGTCATGGTTTTTGCACTTGAGTTTAAATTTTTGCATGGGGAAATGTGAGTTTTTAGGCCAACACAACTACTATCAAATCCAAAGACTATGTTTAAAGCACAATGCAATCAAATGCCACATGGTTGCTTCATGTACAAACTAAAACAAGTGAGAAGTATTTTTGTGAAGGGAAAAATAAATTATGAGAAATGGAAAGTACTAACTCAACTCAATGAATTCCACCATTCATCTATGTGTGTGCAATGTGTCAAGAAATTATTAAGGAGGTGGCTACAATTATTCCATAATAAAGGATTTAAAAAAAAAAGAGTCATCCTCACACATGTGTGAGAAGAAAACAATAAAAAAGACTTACAATAGGGATTCCTTTGGAATATTCTTACAAATTAATAAATAATTACAATTAAAGAACAACCTTTACCAAGTAAAGATTAATCTTCTAGCATCCCCCTTAAGCTTTACTTGGGGAGGTTACATCAAACCCTTCAATGGGTTGTAATCCAAGATTTTTATAGTGAACTTAGAGAAATTTATCTTTGCAAAGAGCTTTGGTGAGGATATTTGCCACTTGATCTTCACCTTTACAATACAAAAGAGAAATTTTTTTGTCTTCAATTTTCTCTCTAATGAAGTGATATTGAAGAGAAATGTTCTTGGTCCTTGCATGAAAAATTTGATTCTTTTCCAAAGCAATAGAACTTTGATTATCTCAATACAAAGGAGTAGGATCCATTGGAGGTAGACCCAATTATTCAAGTAATCTTCTAAACTACAGTGCTTCTCTAAATGCATTTGTACAACCTTTATATTTAGCTTCTATAGAAAAAGGAGAAATAGATTGTTGTTTCTTACTATTCCATGAGATTGCACCTTATCCAAAAAATAAACAAATCACTAGTGGATCTCCCATATTTGGGATCACCTCCTAAATCTGAATTAGTATAACCTTTTAAAGAAAAATCACAATTTGCATCATAAAAGAGACCAAGATTAAGAGTTACTTTAACATATCTTAAAATTCTTTTTGCAACTTTAAAATTAGTTTTTTGTGGTTTAAACATGAGTCTAGAAACCAATCCAACACTGTAAGAAATATCAGGTCTAGTAAGAGTTAGATAATTTAAGCTTCAGACTACTAATTGCCTATATAATGTAGGATCAACAAAAGGAGTTTCCATATCAACCATTAATTTAGTTCCTAATTCACAAGGAGTATAAATACACTTTGCATCATTCATTTTAAACTTATTTAAGAGATTTTCAGCATATATATGGGCATGTGTAGGATCATCATCGAAAAAACAAGCCCTTAAGTCGCAAAAAATTTAGAAAAATCAAAGTTAGGCAACATGACATAAAAATTTGAATAAGTTATCTATATTATTTTAAAAATATGTAAGAATATAATCTATAGAAAATTGAATGTAGTTTCTAAACTACTAGGTTTTTTTTTTAAATCTATTTGGTGAAAATTTGAAATTTCAATGCATGGTACCTAAATTTGGGGAAAAAAAGAAGTAGGTGTTTGTCGACCACCCTAACCACAATAAAATGATAATATTTTTTATAAGATTTTATATATAAGTAGAGGACTCATGTCCGATGTGATGCATACTTTTTATAAATTTTTCTAAGTAAATAATTAATTGTGAATTTTTTATTACAACCTTTTAAAAAAAAATTGTATGTCTAACCACCTTAACTTGGTCAAAAATTCATAATTTTTTTTTTAATCCTATAGTATGTGAAGCATAGAATGTGACGCATGTTTTGGATTCAAAAAATGTGATACTATTTGAAAGCTATAGAAGTTTTTCAATCAACCTAACAATTAGGACTTTAGTCATAATTCAAATAAAAAAATGAATAATAATTATTTATTAAATTTGAAGTAAAGAATAATTTATATTGGTGGAAAACTAAGAATATCCTTTAAAAACTCTTTTCGATTCATCAATTTTGGGTGAAAAAAAAGTCGTCAGCCACATACCCTACACATACCCATCATATCGCCACTTTTTGGCCCATCATGATCCTACACATACCCATATGTTGAGAAAGGAAAATACCTTTAAGTGGTTTCCAAATTTGCATACCCAAAAAATAATGTAATAGGCCTAAATCAGTCATTTGAAATTGTTGATTGAGTTGTGACTTAACATCACTAATTAAATTGTTAGAACTAGAAGTGATAATTAAATCATCAACATATAAAATAATAATCACAATATGATTTTCACTATGCTTAATATATAAATTTGGATCATTTTTACTTCTAAAGAAACCTTGAGAAAGAAATAAAGCATTAATTTTGGAATATTATTCTCTAGGAGATTATTTTAAACAATAAATATTTCTTCAATTTGCAAACAAAATGTTTATTTCCTTCCTTAATAAAACCCAAAGGTTGAGACATATAAATTTCTTCATGTAAATCACCATTTAAAAATGTGCTTTTAATATCCATTTGATGAATAGGCCAATGCATATGAGAAGCTAAAGCAAGAAGTAGTTTAATAGTTTGTATTTTAGCTACTAGTGAAAATGTTTCATTATAATCTAAGCCTTCAACTTGAGAGAAGCCCCTAGCAACTAATCTAGCTTAAAATTTGCTAACTTCATTATTTGTATTAACCTTAGTTTTCTACAACCATTTGCATGAAATAGGATTCTTACCATGAGGTAAGGAAACTAAATCCCAAGTTTGATCTGCAATTAAAGTAGCATTTTCTTCTTGCATAGCCTTTTGGGCCAATGAGGTTGATCTTTAGCTTTTTCATAAGTTTTAGGCATCAAAGCATAATTACAATAATTTTCCTTTCTAACCTTAGATTGATTCATTCTGGCTAAAATATCTTCACTTTCTTGCATAAACTTTTTAAAACATTTACGCTTTCTTTTAGAAGTAGGAGTATCACCACCAGAAGAAGAATCATGAGGAGTAATTCAGCATTTTCATCATCACTATCAATATGAGTAAGAGATACATTATGAGGGTTAAGAGAAGATTCAACTTGAGGATTATCCTCCACAACAATAACTTTAATTTGAGAAGATTCAATATCATGCACTTTAAAACAATCATGGATAGCATTTTCAGCAATGCATACATCTCTAGCAACTTTAACTTTGTTATTAAGAGGATTATAAACTTTATAAGCTTTAGAATATTCATCATAACCAAGAAAAATATGATAAGAATATTTAGAATCTAACTTTTTCCTCTTTTGTTTAGGTTTTTTAACATAAGCAATTGAACCAAAAGAATTTAAATGCTTAAGATTGGGCTTTCTACCAAACCATGCTTCTTTAGGAGTTATATCCTTTAAAGCTTTAGGAGTCCTATTAATATTGTAAGTAGCACAAAACATAGCTTCAAAAAAAAATTTATAAGACATATTTTTAGCATGTAACATAAATCTAACCATTTCAACAATACTTCTATGTTTCCTTTCTGCTACACCATTTTTTTGAGGTGTATAGGGAATAGT
This sequence comes from Sequoia sempervirens, assembly GCA_007258455.2. Taxonomy (NCBI): domain Eukaryota; kingdom Viridiplantae; phylum Streptophyta; class Pinopsida; order Cupressales; family Cupressaceae; genus Sequoia; species Sequoia sempervirens. The sequence continues at coordinate 215,309,181 of VDFB02086081.1, read as the reverse complement.
TAGCTCATGCTTAATACCAAATGATTTTAAATAACTATTAAAATCACTATTCACATATTCTTTACTATTATCAGTTCTAAGAATTTGAATTTTAAAACCAAACTTTCTTTCAACAAATTTATGAAATTGAGAAAATATATCAAGAACTTGATCCTTACTATGACAAAAATAGATCCAAGTTCTTCTAGAATAATCATCAACAAAATTAACTGCATACCTTGATCCTTGGATGAAGCTATCCTCCATGGCTCCCAAAAGGTCACTATGAACTAGGTGTAACTTATGAGTTGCACTCCATGATTGACCATGTGGAAAGGGCTCCCTATGCATCTTACCACTCATGCATCATGCACATACAATTTTAGATGGAAAAATACTAGGAAATCCATCTACCATATTAAGATCTTGCATCAAGGAAATATTGTTAGCATTAAAATGACCAAGTCTTTCATGCCAAAGACTAAATCAATGGTAGATATTAAAGAGCATCTAGATTGAGAAAACTCATTAAATTTGAAAAAATTATCATTGTCTAATTTAGCATTAGCAATGAGTTTGTTTTGTTTTGGATCAAGAACATAGCACATATCTTTGTAAAATTCTATTTTATAATCTTGACAAAGCTTAGCAAATGAAAGGAAATTAGTCTTTAATTTAGGAATATATAAAACATCATGCAATTTACCATTAGGACCATTCACATCTCCAATTACTTCTACTTTACAATTATGATTATTAGCAAGTTGAAGAGGAACATTAGACATATAAGGTTGCATGGACTCAAAAACTTATTTATGTGAAGTAACATGTTGAGATGTACCTAAATCAATAACCATTCAAGAGGTTGAGAAACATTAAAACTACAAGTAAAATCACGTCTAGATTGATTATCATTGTTATGATACTTATTATTATTAGGTTTTTTGTTTAGATAAAGGTGGTATAGCCATGAAATTTTTATTAAAATAAAGGAAAATACATAATATTCGAAGGGTAGTAGAAGAAGTAAAAAAATTGCATGACCCCTGAGAACCAGAAGATACAATGAATTTAAAGGTATTTCATCAACAAGAACAACACAAAATTTTCCAAGTTGTCAAAACATGAATATCGAACTATAAACTAGGCATGATACACAAAACCTGGATGCAACAAAAGAGAGGATATACTAGTTCGAAGAAAGCTAAACGAATATTGAAGATAATAGTTTATAACCACAGAGGAATGAAACAGGAGAGCCGACAAGGTACCAATGACAACCAACATGAAATTCATGGAGTAGCCAAAAGAAAATAAGCCAAATAGAGCTAGAAGATCTAATATAAGTGAAGTAGAAGCCATGAGTAACAAGGTTCTTCTAGTCAAAAAACCTACAAAATGATGCCAAAGAAACAACTTTTTTCAAACAATTGAGATTCCAACAATAAAGAGTAGCAAAGATAATGAGACCAAAATTTCAAAAAGAAAAGATGAGGAAAGAATCCCTCAAGTTGTTCTTCCTTCAGAAGAAGTAATGTCTGCAGGTAGGGGAAAATGTGGTTCCTCATGAGGTTCAATTATGGCATGCTAGATAAGAAGACAAATCTCTTTATACATCATGTAAATTGGGTCACTAACTAAATTTCCATATTGTTGGTATAGAAGCCTGAGATGAACCTTAAATTCAATATTACAATCATTTAACAGACCATATGCCATTGCTGAGAGCAATTTGGAGAGACAATAATATATAAGAAGATGTTGTCTACTGATAATGCCATCGACTAAACTTGACCCCTATGGATATAATATCTCTCCAATGCTGGTTGAAGAGAAGAAATTGGACACACATGAGGCAAGAGGTAGGTGCCCACAAGAAATTTGACCATCTCAACATCACCTAGAATGTCCATCAAATTTGATACAAACTGAGAAGCCATTTCATATATGGAAAAACCATTGTATGCATATCTAACCAATCAAAACCCAAAATAATTTGAATTGCATTGAATACCTATTTACATTTGAAGGAGAATGCCCTTCGTAGCTTATCCTCTGTGCAAGGTGAGTCCAATCTTATTTCATGAACATGAGGAGGAACCAATACCCTAAATACATTGTTCATTTGTAGACCCATAAACCAGAGAAGCAAGAAGAAGCTATGGATTTAACAGGAGGAAAAGATATGAAAAAAGAAACTACCATAAAACTCATACAAAACTTTTAACTTGCTCAAGTCCATGAACAATAAATGAGCCAGGAAAACTGAGTACAATGAAATAATGCTACATTGCCAAGTGTATATCTTGGAAAAGAAGGAGAATGGTGGAGTCTCCAAGAAAACCAAACATTTTCTAAACCTTGAAAGGGCTTCCTCCAATTTCCAATCATGACAGAAAGCACTTGTGTTCAAACACCGAAGGAAGTGAAGAAATGCTTTTCCAAATTTAGCCCCTTAAATCTAGACAGCTGCCAATACAAATGGAGCCAACATTACAAAATATTATTAATGATGAGTCAATAAACCTGAGTATACCTTGAGAATTTCTGATCAAAAGGACAATACATTAAGATGAAGCAACAGTAAGGTACACTTATCAATGAAGTTCTTGAAAATATCAAATAGATAGCATGTTCCCTTAAGAGGAAGAAGTAGTCAGAAATGAATTGTAATTAATCACTAGCAAAAACTTTAAATCTCAATTACCATCATGTGAAAAGCTGAGTTAGAACCAAATAATTGATGCCAATTATTAACTTCAAAATCAACTATGAAGACAAGGGATTAAAAATATTTCCCATTCCTTTTTAAATCTATAAATGCCACTTCACAATAAAAGTGTTGTGATCAACAACAGCAGCAAAAAGATGAGGTAGGAACCTTGATTTGAAACCATAACACCCTTAACCAAATAAAGTCAATGAAGTAAATCATGAAAAAGAAGATTGCATTCTTCTGTTGAGAATTCATGGGAGGATAGATTCTCATAAATTGCTTTATTAGCCAAAGAATCAGCTACAACATTTGATTCCTGTTAACAATGAGCAATAATTTATCTTGGGAAGTCGTTGAATAGTGAAACAATGTACTCGAGGATGTAATTTAAATTCCATTAAGGAGTACCATGATTCCTTAAAGCCGAAATTGTTGTCATCAAATCCCCTTCAATAAAAAGATGAGAAATAAAAATATTTTTGGCGAGCTTAAGACCAAGACTTAATGCTCTAAATTTGGCCATATTATTGGTGCCATCCAGAACTTGATCATAAGCTTCTTTTATAAAATTCCCATTCCAATCTCTTAACACAACAACAATTCTTTATTGCCCCTGATTACCCATAGAGGCTCCATCAAAATTTAGTTTGATGAAGCTAGGGGGAGGATGAGACCAAGAGGAAATACTTCTTTTACAATAAGAGGTCATGTGACAAAGAGAGACCACATTAGGAGATTTTAGGAAGTGCCCAATTTTTTGAATAAAGGAATCCCACTCAGAAAAGAACTTATTTGAAGGGGATTTCTTGAATGTGGTAGAATTAGCTACCTCTAAGATTGAAATTTCAATTTTCCGAATAATCTAGGACAAAGTGGAAGCTTTCTTTCTAAATATTCTATTGTTTCTTTCTAACTAGATGTTCTAGATTATAATGGAAGGACTAATGTCCCAAATATAGGAGAATATAAAAGATGGAAATGAAGAAGGCCAAGAGAGAAAACATTTGGAGATACAAAGAATTGTGCAAAGGGCTTGACCATCCAAGGTTATTAAGAAGCCAATACCAACAGTTTTGAGAAAACTCACAATTCATAAGAAGATGATTCGTAGATTCAAAAAATTTCCCACACATCACGCAAGGAAAAAGATTAGTGATGCCCAATCTATCCTATTTTTCTTCATAGGCTTTTCACCATCCTTATTAAAATAAGTGCAATGAGGTCTCTTAGAAGAGCTAAATTTTATAGTATCATTGTTATTATTATAATGAAGTTTAGTATTATAATGTTGTTTAGAATGATGCTTAAATTGTTTCTTATGATTAGACAAGAAAGCATGTTCATTAGACTTAAGATTGCCAAATTAAATTGAATTAGCTTCTTCTAGTCTTAATAAATTAAGAAAAATATCATAAGTTGATTGAGTGGCTAGAGTAGCTAATTGAGCACGAATATTAGTAATAAATTGCTAAAAATTTCTAGGAAGACATTTTTTAAGAATAAGATGAATTAATCTAATTTCTAATTGTACTCCTAAACCTTTCAATTTACTATTTAAAGCATCAAACTTTAATAAAAAATCATCCATAGATTTAAAATCAGAATACCTTAAATCTTCAAGTTGATCTGGAAGTTGATTTTTTCTAGATTCATTTGAAATATCATTAATAGTCTTGATTTTTTCCCATGCTTCATAGGTTGTTTTACATGTCTCAATGTGAACATATAGTTCAAGTGACATGGAAATACCTATGAGGCCAAGGGCTTCCACATTTTTGAGCTTCCATTTTTCTTGTTCATCTTGTGATGGAGACATACCAAGTTTCGATTTGGGATTTGTAACAACATCTAAAATATGTTTAAAACAAAAAATGAAAGAGATATGAGTTTTCCAAAAATGATAGTTAGAACTAGTTAATTTAATTTCAGGAATTAAAGTTGACATGATTAATATAAAAAAGTCACAACTTTATGAGAAAAATAATAACTATTGTAAATATTTGCTTAAAAGAAAATCCCTCTTGATTGAATTAAATCTTTAAAAATAAACTTTTTGAAAAATAAATTTCCTAAATTTAGAACAAAATAAACCCATTTTTTAATTAATAATAGTATTTTTTTTTTAAATAATAGATTTAAATAAATTTAATATGAATAATTAAAATTTTCATAAAATTTAAAGAAAATTAATTAAAATCTTTAAAAGCTTTATTAAAAAACTTAATATAAAAAAACTATATAAAGTATCTTAAATCTCTTAAAAGGTATACACCAAAAGGGTAGAACTTCTTTTTTTTTTAAACTAAATATTTTAAAATGGAGCGGCCTCTTTTAGATTTTAAGATAAAACAATGTAATACCCCCATGTCGCTGATACTTTTGTTACTATTGTTACTCTTATGTGGTGTGTGGATGCATAGTTAGATTGATTGAGGATTATGTTATTTCAATTTATGACATTAAGTTTACCTTGGATTGTGATGTTTAATTTGATTCAGTAATATAGTTTGATACAATGATTTTGTAATTTATTTTACAATGTGATTAATTAGTTAGAAATGTTATTTCATTATTGATATCATAATTGCTAGTATAGTTTTGGTGAAAAGACAGTGTAGCACCACTCGCTTTACGAGTGCCCTGCGACACTGCAAATTATTCTCACGATGTAATGTTTTAATTATTTATATATGGACATGTACACGACCTTGTTGTTTGCAGGGATGCAGGTACAAAGTCTCGATTCCACCTGCTTCGGCAGGACAGGGCGAGCATCAAAATAAACTCAACGGGATTGATGTTTTAAAAAGGAGTGGTTAGGAAAGAATTCCCGTCCCAAGTCCGTCTACTATGAGTCTCTGGTTGTCTTTGTTTTATTTGTTTTAGAATGTGAATGTATTGGCATTGATTCATATTTAGTTGTAATTTAATTAAATTTCATTAGGTATGATTTAATTAATTTTGTAAAGAGTTGTTAAAGTTAACTATATTATTATTATTTGAAAGTTAAATAAAATATAAATATAAATTAAATAAAATAAAATATAAGTGTTTCGTTGAGTGTAGAATGTTAAGTTTGCTATTTAATTTTTGGGTTAATTAAATAGCTTATAAAATTATATTATTATTATTAGAAAAATAAATAATATGAAATATAAATTAATTAATTAAAATTGATTTTTAAATTTATTAATTTTTTATTTTATTGAATTTGTCCAAGAGTAGTGGAAAAATGAATGCAGTCGGTTGGGGAAATTATTCCCGGAAGAAAAACAGGCATGGGTAACAGAAGCTCTTCACGGAAAATTTTGGCTGTGGGAGGAGATTTTGGTTTTCTTTTGGGGGTACTGTGTTAATTGGGGAAGGAATTTGGGTTTTCTGTTGAATACTTGTGGGGAAATTTGGAAAAAGGGTTGTAGGGATTTCTTTTGGAAATTTGGAAGAGCTTTATGGCTGGAGGGTTCTGAGGCAATTTTGGTGCAACTCTTACTTCTACAGCCTACAGGAAACAGGTTCTTTCCTTTTGACTTTATTTTGTTTTAAGTTTCTTTATTTCGTGAAAGATTGTCTGTAGGTAATATAAGTTTCTTTCTATGGAAGTTTCTTGTCTGTAGAATATTTTTCTGTAGAAAAATATCACGGCAAGTATAGAGAACTAGTTAAATAAAACTCTTGTACTAGAAGCTTTGAGAAAATTGTAGAAAACAGAGAACTTCTTAGATTCTAAATTTAAAAAAAAAAATCCATTGTTGAAGAGGCAAGATTTAGAAAAATCTGTGCAAAGAAAATTGTGAACAAAAATTCATTTAAATTTTTTAAAAAAAATTATTATTATATAACTTTTGATTTTCTGGAGAAATTCTCTGTAAAAATGTTATGCTGATTCTGAAATAATTATTTCCCTGTCTGTGAAATTTTTTTAAAAAAAGTTATAGATTCTATAATGTTTTCCTGTCTGTGAATTTTTTTTAATATGTACATATATATAAAATCTGACGAACTTCCGTACTTCAGAAATTCGTCAGAATTTATATAAAATTATATATATTTAAAGTTTAAAAAAAAAATCAATAAATTAAAATTTAAAAAAATATATATATTTTTGTTTGGAGTGGGAGGGGACGGTACCCCGTACACCACCCTGCGCCCATAAGGGCGGCAAAGGTATACAGCATCCTTAGACTGTTGTACGCAGCCTTTGGGGGTTGCATCCTCCCCTATGAGGAGGTACGCAGCGCCCAAGTGGCTGCTTTAAGTTAATTCTATTTTTATTTATTTATTTATTTATTTATTTATTTAACTTTGTTTTATTTTCTAAAATACGAATATTTGTTATATATTTTATTTAAATTAATGTTAATTAATATATATGCATTTATAAAGTTATATATATATATATATATATATATATATATATATGTATGTATGTATGTTTTAATTGAGAAGTATTATATTTTGATGAATATGTTATATGATTATATATATATTCTTTTGGGTGATAAATTAGTAAAGAAAGAGTTATTAAATTTATTTAATTTAATTTATTTAATTGTCTTCCTTTAGTGGAGCCAATTGAGGAAAAAAAATTAATGGTTTGATTTTGTAAAAGAAATTCTTGCGTGCAAAAATGTTTGTTTTGACTTATGGAGTTATGTTATAAATCAATTATTATAGGAGATAGGATTGTTGTTGAACTTCCAGAGGTTAGGGAATTTGATATCTTCAATTAGGGTTTTTAGTTCTACTCTCCTTGTGGACGTAATCTAGTGAATACTATGAGTCTTGTTCTTTTGTTAAGTTGCCGTGTTGTAAGAGTTTGGCGAGATGGTTTTTACCTCGCAAGTCTCTACCCTATGTTTTGTGAACTTGAGAGTTCAATTCCTCCTGTTATGTGGTATGTTTGGGAAATCTAGGAAGAGTGGCTCTCTGTGGGCGCTGGCGCACAAAGGAGCTGTCAGGATAACCCACAGTAGAGTTAGAGTAAAAAGTGAAAACCCAACTAAATAATTAGGGGTTGGGTAATTAAGCACTATAAGATAATAATAGATACCTCGCTCACCTGTTAGGGCTTCCAAAGACTAAAGGTGGTCGAGAAGGTCGTGGTTGGCATAATCGAGATCTCATTTCCACGAGTAATGCATGATTCCGCATGAGTCACCCTATGGGGCGGTGCCTTGAAATAGGCAGTCAGGATAACCATAGATAGAGGCGGCACCTTGCAATAGGATGTCAGGATAATCCATGAAGGCCATGCGATGACACTCTCCTCTAGCTTTCCCCTTAGTTGTTTTAACTAAAATTCTCTAGAAGTAATTTATTGTTTTGACTTGGAGTCTTTTGTCATCGTGTTATGTTAGTAGACTTATTTTGTCACATTTCCTTTGTGTATGAATTATTTTCCATGTTTGTTGTTGAGTCATGTGTGTAACTTTAGATGTCTTGGTCGGGAATCCTTTCTTAACTACTCCTAGCACGGGGGTGGTCGGGTGGAACGTGCTTTGTACCCGTTGGGTTTCCCATGCTACAGTCATGCCTTCAGTGTAGAGATTGTGGTGACAGTTTGTACCAGATTTATATACTTTCAGATGTATACATTTATACTTTATTCATATCATGTAAATTGTATTGTAACTCACCCATGTGTTGGGTTAATGTATCTTGTAACTTGGATAATTGGTTATTGGTATTTAGCTTGTATCATGATGTATTGTTATAACTCACTTTATAATTCAAAACATTATTCACTGATGCAATTATATATATTTGATGTTGACGTGTTGAGTAAATTAGTTTCTCTTTGTTTCCAAGTTTTATTGGTTATGTAATCTTGTTTAGCATATGTGGTACATTCTTATTGTTATGATTAGTGTTTATCACTTTTATATGAGAGCTCATATCCGTGAAATGAATGTTGGATTAGTTAAGTTGGTTATCGGGTAGTTAACGTAATGTCTCTTCGTGTACCCCAAGGGACTTAGGAGTTTAATATGCATTTGTAATTATGTTAGTTGCAATTGATAACATAGTACTTGTACTTTATGGTTAAAAAAAAAATTATTGTGTAGTTGTTGTCCTTTGGGGTTTGCGCGTCAGGGTGTTACAAACAAAAGCTTTTAATTTTTATTATATAGGAAAAATAGGTTTTGATGGGGCCCCAAAACCCATTACAACCAGTTTTGAAGGGCTTCGTAACTCTATCCAAGGAAGACAATTTGCAGATAAGATAAATCACATACACTCAACAACAAAAAAACAACAGTTAACAAGAAGACATGACTACACAAGCTACTTCAGTTGAAAAGAGAAGGACAAGATCCGTAACCAACCATATTTTAACAAGGACCTAGAAACCTTAAGTAAACATAGAACCTATCTACATCATCTAGGCATCAACAAACCATCTGGTTAGTAAAGAAATCATTGAGCCAAGAACAAAAGACAACTTAATGGCAAAGCGAACCATCAACCTCAACCCCATAATCAAAAACACCAGCAACTCCAAGATCCCCACCTCAATAGAGGAGTTAGAGAGCACACTCAAACATTGAAGAACATTTTCCATCTTGTAAAAACACTCCACTAGAGCCATTCCCACCTCCACCTCAATAGGAGAAGAAGAGATGAGAGCCCCACCATCCAAAGCTTTTGTTATTAAAGTGTTTTGGCACTTTTTTTAAAAGCAAAAAAAAAGCATGGGCTTTAAAAATTTTGAAACGAAGATTTAGAAAAATATTTAATATAAAAAGGAAATATTTGGATGAGTGAACAAAGAATTTCGAGTTTTAAACAATATTAAAGAAAAAAGATAAGGATTTATGTTGATGAGTGCAAAGGGAGATGGTGGTTGAGTAGCATAGGGCAAGTGCAGAGGTCAAGGTTGAAGTCGTAGAGCTAGGGGAGTGGTAGGAGGGCCACTGGTAGAGAAAACATAGCACCAACAATGGGGGTTTAGCCTAAAAGTGGGTTGAAACCCTACAAACTTTGAAGATTTTATTTATTATTAACAAAGATATTTGAGGGTTTTATTTAAATAAAAAAATAGATAGATTTAAATATAGTTGAGACAAGAAATTTTGATAAATTTTTGAAAAGAAAATAAATTAGTTTCTTTTATTTATTTGATATTAATACGTAAAAAAAATAGAGATTGATTTTGAGAGAGAAATAGTTTTTTTAGATCTAGCTCTATTTTCTAAAATTTGAAAATTTTGAAGTAGGGTTAGATTTTTGAAAAAAAAATGATTTTTTAATTTAATTTTTTATATAGATTTTTAAAAAAATGAATTCTTTTACAGATTTGATATACAAATATGTATAAACTGTAGAAATAAATAAATTTTGAACTGAAACTATTTTGGCTAAGTGTGTCTTGGCTAAGGGTGTGGATCCGAGATATGTTGCCTATTGCAATCATCTCAACCTTCCTCTTTAGAGTGGTGTTGTGCAGGGTGTTGGCTAGATCATGAGAAATAGATGTCGACATCCCCTTTGGAAGATAAATAGGGAGGGGCCTTGGCATCCTCCTCCTTAGGGTGTCTTGAAAATCAACATGGATGGTTCTTCTCGAGGAAATCTTGGTCATGTTGGTATTTGGGGTGTTGGGCAGAATAGTTCTAGGACTATTGAGTTTATATTTTTTGTTTATAAGGGTTTGCTTACTAACAATTTGTGATGGAGGCTCTCATCATTTTATATAATGTGGAGTGTGGTTGCACTCTTGGGTGGATACAGATCATTTGTGAATCTGATTCTCAGGTGGTGGTGACCTTGCTGAAGAGGAAACAATTAGAGGATGTTAGTTGGCATTTGGTTGTAATTATAAAATAGATTCTTAAAATGTGTTTCCTTGGAATCTGTTACTTTCTGTCACATTCCTATAGAATGGAATGGGGTTGCAAATTGTTTGGCCAAATGGGCTTCCAATCATTTGCAGAATTGAAACATTGTGGATAGGGGTCAATTACCCCTGGATTTGTCACAAAAGTTGGATGACTTAGTGGAGATTGATAGGGGTGTGTAATACCCTTGCTTTGTACTATTTTATTTTGGTTTCAATAAATTTTTACCCCTCTTTTAATATAATAAAAATAAGATAAACCCTTATAGGTTTCTCTAAAAAAATTCAAAACAATTTAAAAAATACAATCTATTTGAAATATACGGACCTATAATTCCTGCACAGAAAAAAGGTTAGAAATTTATTAAACTATTCAAAATAGAAAGAAGACTTTGACTCTTCTCCTTATATCTTAGAGTTCCTCCAATGGTGTGCTTAAAAACTTGGTAAACCTTCAACAATGTAGCTCAAAAAAGATTACTAATACCAAGGCTTTGATACCATGAAAGGAAAAATAAATGAGCAATGGAAAGTACTAACTAATGAGAATTTTTTGAAAGAAAGAGATTACCAAGAAATAGAGAAGCCAAACCAAGCACCACCAAATGCAAAGGCGACACAAGAATTTGATAAGGGGAAATAACAAGAAAAAACCCCAATATTATGAATGTAGGAAAAATGCCTAAGAATGATACAAAGAGAGAGAGAGCACTTAAACTTAAGATTGCTTGCTTGAATATGAAGAATGAGAGGAGAGGCACCTTAATAAATAGAGGTGAGAAGAGGAGTTAGAATGTAACTCCCAACTCAATGAATGCCACCTTTCATCTATGTGTATGGAATGTGTCAAGAACCTCTTAAGAAGGTGGCTACAATTATTCCTTAATAAAGGAATCAAAAATAAAATGAGTCATCCTCACACACATGTGAGAATACAAAAAGACAAAATACTTGTAGGGATTCCTTTGGAATATTCCTACAAGTTAATAAATAATTACAATTAAAGAATAACCTTTACCAAGTAAAGATTAATCTTCTAACATTTTGTTTCAATGAGTGCTTTCTTTCCTCAAGGACACATGTCAAGATAATGTTGGAAGATGGTCAGCGCTCCCCTTGGGATTCACCACATGGACTAACTGCCTCTTGTTGATCCGTTAACTCTAGCAGTTGTATTGGGAATTAACAGGTCGATCTTTTGGTGCAATGACAACTCTGGGCCAACAAGTGGTATTAGAGCCAAAGGTGTCAAGTTCAAATCCCCTTAGGTAACACTGAGGGGGAGTTTTTTAGCAAATGGTCAGTGCTCCCCTTGGGATTCGTGACATGGACTAATCACCTCCCATGGATCTTTTAACTTTGGAAATTGTATCAGCCATTAATAGGTTGATATTTTGGTGTAACAACAACTATGGGCCAACATATAGTGCAACTCAAAGTGGTTTATAAGCATCACAAGTAGTTTTTGCTACATGTTTGGCCAAAACTCTTGGAAAGACAACTGTGAACACATGGTAGAGGTTGATGTGTGATCAACATGCATGCATCCTAAAGAATGAATGCTCATTACTAGCTCTCATAATGAAGCATGCTAATAGTTACAATGGTAGATCATGGAGTACCAAGTGGCATCATCACCCCATTAGGGTTTTCTTATGATTTCCTAGAATGACTATTTCATTAGTTTGGATGAGGATGGTTTTGCAGGTGTCAAAGTGGGGAATATTTTCCATTTCGATGGTTTCCATCTTATAGGGGAGTTTTTTCATATTTAAGCCCTACGTGGTATTATTTGCAGGCCATGTCTTGGTTATTTCATGACTATAAAAAGGTCTTAGAAGATATAGTTTATTTTTTGTAGTTTCTCAGATCTTAGCAATTATTTTTATGAGAAAGTTTGAATGCATAATTTTGTGATGTATTTCCCTCTATTGTGCACTCTTTTTCTTTTTCTAAATCTAATTATTCTCTATGTTTCCATGGAGAAATTGAAGTGGTGGATTATTCTCTCTAGATTTTACGATTTTAGTTAGATTATTGAATGCATGACATTGAATCATGTCTAGTAGTCTTTTGAGCTTCTACAAAAACCAATCTAACTTATATTTTATTATGTTGCATCATGTTTGAAATGTTGTAAGAGTTTGGATTGTCACCTTAGAATAGATTACTTTTATGCATTGTATTTCAATTCTTCTCCCTCCCCCCCCCCATGTTAACAAAATGAGGAGCCAACCTCTAAAATCCTAGAGGTCATTCTACAGAGTGCATTCTAGCATCCCATTTGCAGAACTTCCCATAACTATACCTCCTAAGAATCATCTTTAGAGATCCACCAAGATTTTCAAACTAGATATCTCAATTAATACTAACAAGAAGCAACCCAACAAGCTTTGATACCATGTAAGAGTTGATGTAGAATACTATACACCATACAAGACTTGGATGATATAGCTACCCACGGTTTAATAAATTGATGAAAAACACAAAAGGGATCAACTATGAGAGACAAATTATATTCTATCAAAAGAAGCAAATGATAGATTATTGTTATGATTATGATTTACACATGAAAACCCCTATTTATATAGCCAAAATGAGACATAGCATTAGTCAAGATCATGACAAGTGTCTTAATCCTATGTTATGAGACAACTAACTCAACTAATGTGAAATGACAAAAGATAAAATAAGATCTAATACCAACTAACAACCTTCTAGAAAGATTCTCTTGGATCTAAGTAAACTTAACATGTGAATAGTTCCTACTAGGTAAAATAGTTAGGTAAAACACATATCTCACACCAATAAATAGACATCCAATTATAGTTATCTATGAGGTCACCAAACTTGGGTATGAATTTGATGTTTCCTTTGATAATATTTTTTTCTAAGGAACTATAATGAAAATATTTAAGATATTCTTTATGAAGATCCTCACCACAATTTAAGTATTGATTTGTAACCTCTAATATTTTTCATAGTCTATACACAACTATAGGATCTTAGAAGAGTTGTGTTTTGTTTTAAAGAGAATTGTAGTACTCACTAGATTGATATAAAAAAATTCCTTATGAACAAGACTCATGGGTAAATGAAGTGAGTATCTATGAAGAGAACAAAGAAACAAAAATTAAGGAATATAGGATACACATTATGGAACAATATCTCCATAAATACAATACCCATGAGCTTAGAAGGGTCTTGTCCCAGTTTTAAGAGACTTGTAATACTCACTAAGATATTAAAATTTTCCACATCAACAAGAATTATGGCTAAATAAAGTGAGAGTATCAATAAACAAAACATAATAATTAACTAAATTAAGAAGTAAAAGGTACATGTGATGAAACAACATACCATCTATAAGATGAAATCATCAATGAATCAAGAATAATGAGATTAATTATCTGTATTATATGAAATATCAAAACTATAATAGAGAAATGAATAGAAGCTAAATATAATGGAGTGTAAGAATCAATGTTAAATGGTTCATTGATTAAGCACAAACAAGGGTTGGTAGATTGCTATCAAAGAGATTCCATAGAATAAAGACCCAAACCCAAATAAATCAATGATACAAGTAAGAGGTGGATTCAGACTTAATGTAAAAGAGAACTAATCTATAATGAAGATAATCAAATCTAAAACTTAATTAACCAAATGTAATCAAAACTAATCACTCACATAAATATCAAGGATAATCAAATAATTAAAAATAATTTAAATATCACAATTAATTTAGATAAATGAAAATGCTTTAACTTGAAAGTAAAAAATTAATGAATTTAATGCGATAAGGAATCAAAATGATGGAAATAAGTGTCAACAAAAAAGTCAAATTTTGATTTTTTGAAGAATACTTGAATTTTAAGGCTTATTTAGACTATGATCTTAGATTTGAGTATATGTGAACCCAAACAATAGCTTGTGAATCTAAACCCACTAAAAATGGATTGTTAAAATTTGTTGGCCTAAATTTGTAGTATTTGTATTGTTGTAAGGATTGATGATGCTTATACATATTTTTAGACATATTAGAATTATAACTAGGAACTTTTTCTTAGACCTTAAATTGGACCAATTTGACATTGATGAACCAAAATCTAGGACAACAAACAAGTATCCATTGGACCTATGACGATGTCATAAGAAAGCACATGGAATATTAGTTTCTCCTCTAAGAACTTTTAATTTAGTTGTTCTTCTCACATTCTTATATTTTTGTTCATAATTCTTAAATAAACAGAATGAGTGTCTTCAAATACAACCATACTACCATAAATCAAAAAATTATGTACCACATTGACTCCCAATAACTATTCAAATAATTTGAATAAAATATTTTGAGCTCTCAAAATTAAAAATTTAGAGAGAAAATCCATAATAAATATTTTGAGCTCTGGGATTTAAAAATTTAGAGAGAAAATCTATAATTACACTTATCAAATTTATATAAAAATATGCCACTCA
Organism: Sequoia sempervirens; assembly: GCA_007258455.2. NCBI lineage: Eukaryota > Viridiplantae > Streptophyta > Pinopsida > Cupressales > Cupressaceae > Sequoia > Sequoia sempervirens. The sequence goes on along the minus strand of VDFB02086081.1, from coordinate 215,294,173 downwards.
TAAACTAATTATTATGTATAATTTTTCTAATAAAAATGATCCCAAAACACATGAAAAACTGAATTTTCTAACGTTACAAAAGGCCATTCACATAAAGTTTACCACGATAATTTACATGTGAATTCCCGCACCAATTTAGTTCCAGATTGTTTAGTTCAGTTCAATGTTCTTTGTTCCCATGAACTTTGTTTTAACTCACTGATGAATATTAGTTATACGTAATCACTGTATAAAATTATCACACTTCACAATAACTTAACTTACGGTAAGATAATTCACTAGATTTATCTGACTCTTTTACACCGAACACGTGCTTTAGACCATTCGTCCTTAAAAAATTAATGGTGCTAAGCTACAGTATATTAGGCAAAACTGGCCCTTACCTCCCTAAATATAAAAACAGGATTTAGCATGCATTTCAGGCCTTTCAGAAAATGTTAAATGTTCTAGCCATAGGTACGTAACTTATATCTAAATGTACCCACAAATTATCTCCTCCAGCAACCCTGAACCTTTGAAGTAACAACCTCCAGCTTTATGAATTTCATGTTCATTGTTAGTGCCCAATGGGTTTGATGAGCTGTATACTATATCTGAAGGTACATGACTGGTGTTGTTACAGTTAGGAATGCACACAGCAGATGAGGAAATGGATGAGATGTGAGTAGTAAGAAAGCCAGAATCTAAGTCACAAATGACCACAGCGTTTTGGTTTTGATGATCAGTGTTGGGGGTCAATGGGTTCACTGAAGGTCCATAGTCAAGATTTTCTATGAATTGAAAAAGAGAGCCCTTTACAACTGGTTCTGGCAATGTTATTGTAGAGGGTAGAGAATTTACAGCTAAATTGGTGGTTTTGTTGAGGGAAGGCTCATGAGATATGTTTTTAGATTCTAGTGTGCTTGATGAACAGAATGGGGAGAGTGCATAACATTTAATAGTGGGGTCAGTATTGGTGGTCTGCTTGTTCTGGGGATTGGACAATTCATTGCCAGATAAGAATAAACAGGGCATATTGCTACTATTGTCCACAGAAACAGAAATGGGCTCAAGCAGAGGGCTCAAACATGCAGGCATCTGATCACAACTCTTCATTTCATTCATCAGTGATTTAATGTAATTGCTCACTGTCATATCTTCTCGAGAGAGATTGTGATCATCATTGAAGACATTCTGCTTCTTAGTAGTTCCACTTCTCCTTCCTCTGGGCTTTGGAGCAGCTTCTTCTCTTCTGCATTGTAGAGACTTCCTAAATATCTTCTTCCTTGAGCTCATCATGGCCTTAAGAAATTGAAAGAAGTGGGCATCCCCCACAAACTCTGCTGCAATCCTAAATATAACCCATTGTTAGAAAGATGGCACAAGACATAAACAACAACGAGACTCATAACACAAGTACCATAGAAAAGTACAGTTAGCACACATATTTACACATTATGTTAACCAACAATTTGGTATGAACAAGTCTGTTAATAGCACAACACTGAATTAAAACCATAAAAAATCTATTCTATGTTCACCTATTTACGAAGCAAAACACATTATATCAACTCAATTATCATGCATGCATCTGTTCACTATATTGTGATGAATATCTACCGTTATATGATGAACCCCTTTCTGTGTGTAATAGCAAGAGTAATGCAGCTGTACAAATGTATGATGAAAATAAATTCAAATGAGAACTCTCTCAATTTTGACACACAATTTCAAATTTACTAAACTGCAGTACATGCAGATGGAAAAAAATGGGTCTCTGTAGAGATGAAAGACTAATAAATTGGGCAGCCCATCAATGGGTTTAACAACAAATTGAGGCAAATACCTGGTGCCCAATCAACTTTATGTTGGTGTAGCTGTAGCAATACCTTCTGCTAATTATAAGCTGTTATTCTAAATCCTTTCTCCAACATAACTTTTGATGACTGCAACATACAACTTGGTAAGTATCGTATGCTTGTTTCAATGGAAGTAGCCGATCTTGTAAACAAGTTTCAGGATATAAATTGAAGAGGTGGTCGTGAGTGGATTGGTATACAAGGAGACGATCAATATTAAGTGTGGGAAATTAATTGACAGGACATGAGTCATGATGGGAGGTTGGTTTATATTAAGGAGAATGAAGTCCGATTCGACTTTAGGAAAAGCTCTCCGCCCAAAAAATATCCTTATTAGTAGCCAGTATCTAAAATAGTACGGTGTGCAGACTGATTTTGGATTTGCAGGAATTAAATAAGGTTTAGATAATATTAACCCTCCGGCCACACACGAAGATTTGTCAGGACGAGTTGGCCAAATTGATTCATCCTATGCAACTGACGTCCATTCACAATGGGAAAAACTTGAAGTGAAATTTAGTAAAAAGATTTTGTTAAATATTTAAATAATTTTAAATATATATAAACTGTTGTAAAGTTAGTATTTGATTGATTATTATGTTTTTTTAATATTATATAGAGAGGAAAAACGAGGGTCTCTATTCTTATAGTAACTGTCAAAGACAACAAATATTACAAGGAACACGAAATAATTGTTCACAAATAATATTATATACGAAGAACTCGTGAGATTTTTGGAAGTTTTTCACGTAATATTTCAAATTTATGTTAAAGTGTAATCATGATTATAAGTAGTAGATCATTTATTCTACATATTATTGTTTCAATATATTTATTTGAGTTGGAATCTATGCATCATAAAAATATAAATTGTATTATGCATGTCTATGTATTAGGATGTAGCTTGATTAATAAGTGAAGTCATGGTAGCCAATTTCAAGTTGACACTTATGATTTCAAAATTTATATATTTTTAATTGTTGGGTAGATAATGAATTTATGTAGTGAATGTATTGATATTCTAATTATTGCATATGGGAACTTGTACATACATCCATTGCATTTATTATTTATGTTTTTAGATACAAGATTTGGATAGATTAATAATCGTAATTCCAAAGAAGGGTTGCAAAGAGTTGTATAGAAGGTAGAGGAGAGAGGAATCACCTTAATTTCTTTGTAAGGGCCATTAATAATGCATGTGAAAGATAAATTTAGGGGGGAAATATGGATCTTAGAGAACCTACTAGAGGATGGATGATCATTACCATATCGAGTTTTCAAGTCACTCATATATTGAATAAAATTATTGAATAGTATTTGTGTTAGAGGTTAATAGTTTTGATTTTTTAAGTTTGGTGTGTTATTCAAGTTTTAGTGTCTAGTATAAATTTCATATGGTTTTTAATTTTGAACTTTAGTGTAAAGTAAAGGTGGTGTGAACACTATCTTTGTCTTGCACAAAGTCATGTTAAGGGAGAGTTTGAGGGTTTTAGTGATCAAATGTTCATGAAAGTCAATATAGGTGGTATTTCTTACTAAAAAGAATGAGGAGTAGAGTGGTAAGGGAATTTTAGGTGGTAGTTATATTATATAAAATTTAGGAGCAAACTAGTTAGGGAATATTAGGTGGAGATGAAATCAATGATTACAAATATTTGTTTATCGATAAGATATGATCATTATGGTTGAGAAGCATACACAAACTATTTATGCTAAATTTAGGGTATAGATGGTTATATGCATGTTCAATCAGTGATACTTCAACATGATCCTATTAGGGTGAGAATCATAGGTTGACTAGTACCGATTTGTTGTGTAAGACTATGTTTATATAGTTCCAAAATAACTACTAGATTCTCCAAATCATCTTATTGTTCAACCATTGGATTAATGATGGTTTGGGTTTATAATCCAAAATTGTGGTTTATGTATATGTGTTATGTGTTGTTAGAGGTTGACATCTCTTTAAAGTGAAACACTCGTTTTATTAAAATTAATCTACATTAATTAGGAACACATTAATTCAGTTTGAATATAAATTTGACAAATATTAGTTAGAATTTCATCATGTAATAGGATCAATTTGTAATTTGGAAGTCCAAGTTGAGATCCCAACCATTCTAGCCAACTAGTTGATGTGACAAAAATCTTGCATAAGAATGCTAGTTCTTCCATTAAAAAAATTCAGTATTTTACATATGATATTTTGTCCTTGATTGCTTTCCTTTAATTTTTGAGTTCTTCTTTCTATTCCTCTTCCTTCTAACACAATTGTTCCTTTGTTTCTTCTTTTTTCTTCTACTTATTTTATTTTATTTTATTTTACCTTTGCATCTTCACATTGTTCCTCTTCCTTCTTGTTTTGAACTTAGACTTCAAGCTCCTCACACATAAGCATTGGAGTTATAAGTGAATAAAGTAATTATTCATACGTTTTGTTTAATTTTCCAACTTCCCATCTATCCCTATAACCAAAAAAAAATCAATAAGCTAAGTGCATGACTATTTATTCACACTATGAGGATATTATCCTATAAAATATATAATTGAGTACTCATTTTTAACATTTGATAGGCCAAATCCTTTTTGATGAGTAAGTTTTTTGATAGTTCTCATCTAAGTTGTCACACATGCATCCGTTCTAGTAATTTATCATGAGAGGGAGTCTCATAGATTAGTTATCACCTTATGATATTTCATCTTTGGAACAACTCTTGTTTTAGCATGAGCACTTTTTTATGTATCTTGTTTAGCTTGTGCTTTATTGGTATCAACATGTTTGTATAGTCTTGTCGAAGTTTTTAATAGTTTGAGAAACCTATGAATTTGTATTAGTGTACCATCACCATCAAGCAACTCAAGTACCAAAGTGAGAGTTTGAGACCCATTTTTAGTTTGCATGTATTATACTAGTGCTTACCACATAGAATTTGAACACATCATACACATAAAGGTCCTTGAACACAAACTCCTAGAATTCCTTCACAATATGTGATGTGACATGCATAATGGTAGACTCCTCTTGATTGATACATATATTTGATATTTCTTCTATTACAATAGGTTCCTTAGTAGTCTTCATAGGTGCATCTTTCTATGCTTGATCCTTTAGTGGCATGTGAAGAGTAAAATTTGTATTTTTCCATTTCTTACATGGAAGTTGTAATAATTAGTGGCAATTTCTATAATACAAGAGGGATTGTTACTATAATTCGTAGTGATGATCGATGTGTACTTATTGAAATTATTAGCATTTTTATTTGCATAATCATAGCTATCAAAACAACTATTATAGGGGTATTCACTCTAGTTTGGACAAGTGTAGAAACACATAACGAAGTGAGTGGTGGGCCCTTTGCAATAGGAACCTATAGATTATTCTATCCTACTTATTTTATTCAGGCTATGCTTCATAAAAAACTTAGTTTGTGGTAAATTTACCACATGCTTCCCCTTGTCATGGTTGATAATGTACATGTTTATTCTATAAAACACTCTTTCTATAGGTATTATAAAATTATTTATAAACAATTTGTAGTGGTCTATGTATTGTTTCTAGAAACTTTTGTTTCAAACCATTTATTACATTCTTTTGTAACACACATCATTTGTAACCTCTAGTTTGTATAGGTGTTATAGTTTTGTAAGGAATCCATTTGTAAATTATTTTTCTAAAAAATTTAAAATATTGTGTGTTATAAATAGTCAAATTTAGGCTTTCCCATTGTAAAGTTTTGTACTTAAGTAACTATTTTTATTTGTGGGGGTTTATAATTACAACATCAATATTTTTTTTGGATGGGGGTGTAAGGAATGACTTAAATGCACATTACATTTTTTATCCCTTCTTTTAGACTACAGGAATTGGGTAGCCCCCCTATAAACTGCAGTGCACTTAGTAAAAAAATTTCACGTGACTGGTAACACTAGCGTGACATGCCCTACAGTACCACGGGGATGGGGGGGGACTAGAACTCATGACCTCTTACCTGCAATAGGATGCTTTAGCCAATTGAGCTAGCCCCCCAACCCTACATTCTTTATCACTTAGTATTTTTTTTCTATCATAGAAAATTTTAGAGTTATCATGCATTAGTTAATAATTAATTAATCTTTCATTGATTATTAGTCTAGTTTATTCTCATACACTTAAGCTAAACTTAGGATTGCTTTATTAATTGAGTTAATATTAGATCATTATGTCTCATCTCACGTAATGTTGACACTTGTCATGATCTGATCCCTTTCTCATTTAGGGATTTGCTCTTATAAGCATTCACCCTCATTGTAGTTATCTCTCGGATACTCACGGGAAATATTGGAGCTTTCATATCTTCTTGAAAGTCTCTTGTTCTGTAGCTTTTTCTTGTTGAAGAATATTACACATAATGTTTTACAAATATCTTATGTGGAAGGTGTATTTGTTTGTTGTTTGATCCTATGGATCGTGGTTTTGTGCTTGTTTGACAATTCTAACATGGTAGCAGAGTGTGGATTCAGCGAACCCCTTCTCGATTTATGAGATTCTCTTTCTTTAGCGAGGGTTGCAGGCTTCAAATCTGAAACCCTTTTACTTTTTTTTTGTAAATTTTGGAGGTGGGTGAATTTTTGGTGCATTTTAGTGTGAAAAGAACCTCACCATTCAATTTAGAGCTATAGAGAAAGTCAAATTTGGCTTTTGTTTCACCTGATTTTGATTCCTAATGCTAGATCTACGAAGTTTTGAAGCAGTTGCTTTGTTTCCAGATCCGGAAGGTAGCTGCAATTTTGGTGTGTTTTGAACCGAAACGGACATCACCATCACACTTAGAAGGCCCAAAAACCCTAACAACGACTATCAAATTGTCAAAATCTGAGAAGTTGACCTCTGAGGTAGAAAAAAATTCCCTATACGGCCCTGTATGGCAGTCTGCATGTGAATTGAGGTAAAAAAAAAAATTCCCTGTGATAAAAAAAAAAAATCATATTAAAAAAAGTTTTTTGAAATGACCTTTCAAAAGGCAGTAGGATTTTTTTAAAGCTTTGTATTTAATTTTTTTTTTAAAGAAATGGTACATGAGAGTACCTACCACCCGTACAGTGGCAGGCCCTCGAGCCTCGCCTCCCACTAGCAATGGCTATTAAGACCACCACTTGGCAACTTAAAGCCATAGGAGGTGGCCTTAATACCACTGGCTGACCGTAGAGGTGGTGGCGGTGGGCTCCACCCACCTACCATTTTTTTATTTTATTTTTTTTAAATTATTTTTTTTAATATATATATTTTTAAAAAATATATAATTTTTTTTCTCTTTTTTTATTTAAAAAAATCAAAAGGCAATTATTATTTTTTGCATTTTATTTTGCAAATAATTCAAAGCACTGTAATTGGAGAAATTTTATCCAACTCTTCAATTTGGCAGACCTCCACATTTGGAGGTGTTTTTTGACAACTTTGGTGAAGATCTTCTTTTTCCCCACTCAACTCCTCTCTGTTGGGCTTTTCAGTTTTGCACTTCAACTTCCAAAGGCCATATCTTGGCCATATGGTGGGATTTTTCTGTGCAATTTTTTTGAAATGGGGTGGAATTTTGCGCTCTACACAGTGGTGCAAGTATTTTCCATTTTTTTTATTTTTGGTTTTTTCCAAAATTATGTTTTATCAGTGTTGTAGCTGTCCACTTCTCATTTTGGAGACTTTGACGAGCCATATCTTCTACATCTGGACACATTTTTGGGTGCCATTTTTTTTAAAGTGCTTTTTTTTTGTGTACTTCATCATGGTGCTACCAATTTCCTCTTTTTTGTTAGAGAATTATATTTTCACATGTTGTCCTTTTTGGACATTATGGGCTCACATTGCATGTATTTATCATATGTAAATGCATTGAAATAAAGTGCATCAACTTTGTATGTGTAGCATTGGGATTCTTGCACATCATTTTGTGCCTTGTTGTACTCACACTATGATATAAAGTGCATGGGGGTTGATGTTTTCCTTTGTTTTTCCTTCATACCTTTCTCATGTGTATGTGACTTTTTTTCACATCCTTTATAGGTGCTTGTACTTTCATGTCTGCACCTTTAGATGCTCTTAGTTTCTCTTCATGCACTACTTTCTGGCATTTAGTTTTAGTGTACCTATCACACCTCACCCTTTTCAACATTATGGGGGGGTTTGTATTGTTGGTGCTAATGCTTCCTTGGTTTTGCGTTGGAGTGAGCTATGTATACAATATTTTTTCTTATGTACTAGATAGATTTAGCAGCTGGTTACCCATGCATTTTGGTGAGATGGAGTACTTACCATATGGACACTCTTGCATTCCCATTTCTGGAGGTGACCTTCCATTTTTCTCATGATCAGTTCTTTAGTATTTTGGTACCTTTGCCATCTGTATCTTCGAGTTTTAGGTGTTTTCCTTTTTTTTCCATCCGATTCAAGTATTGTCATTAGGGGAACTCATACAGGTTCTTTTCTTCTTGATCCTAATCATTAGATGTTTCAACGAACGTTGTTCTTTCAACATTTCAACAGTCATTCTTTGACAGTGTTTGCAATTTCTTCATGCTTTAGTGGTGTTCTTTTTGTTCCTATCTTTTGGGATAACCTTGTCTTGTTTGGAGGCTTCTTCAGTCCTTCACTTGGCTTTCATCTCTTTTTGGAGTGGATTTTTTCCCACGAGGTTTTCTCTATTTCTCCACATTATAGAGATCTTTTGTTTATACATGGGTACCTTACATGCCCCTATTTGTTGGGACCCATCATGCATTCTTTCTGGGGTTTTTAGCTATTCCCTAAGTTCATCTTAAGGGGTGTTAGATTTATCATGCATTAGCTAATAAATAATTAATCTTTAATTGATTATTAGTCTAATTTTTTCTCATACACTTAAGCTACACTTAGGATTTCTTTATTAATTGAGTTAATATTAGATCATTATGTCTCATCTCATGTGATGTTGACACTTGTCATGATCTGATCCCTTTCTCATTTAGGGCTTTGCTCTTATAAGCATTCACCCTCATTGTAATTATCTCTTGGATACTCATGAGAAATATTTGGAGCTTTCATATCTTCTTGAAAGCCTCTTGTTCTATATCTTTTTCTTGTTCAAGAATATTGCACATACTGTTTTGCAGATCTCTTGTGTGGAAGGTGTATTTTTTTGTTGTTTGATCCAGTGGCTTGTGGTTTTGTGCTTGTTTCAAAATTCTAATAGAAAACAATAAGACTATTAAGCTTCTTATTTCCTTGATTATCACATGGAAAATAAAAATGAGATATACTACAATCTAAAGGACTATGACAAGTATTGTTTGAAAATCCTTCATAATTTACTAAGTTTGAAAATTTTACATATAGAAACAAGCTAGATGAAATCATCGGGTTAATTGGATTGCATGTACCTAATACATTGTTCATATATATTATGGTTTCACTACACCAAAGCAAGCATGTGAAAAATTTGGTGATTTATTTGGCACCATTAATGTCTTTCATATATTACACTTAGAGGAAGTCTTGATTTCTCACACTCCTTACACTCCTTAGTAGAATGATGTAGTTAAAATAAAGGAAATCAATGTATGAATATAGAGAAGAAGAGAAACTTTTTTTTTAAATATTATAAGTGAAGGCTTGCAGGTTATTTAATAATGTTAATCAAGATGCCTTATTTTGATGAAATGTATAGTATGATGATCACTTCACATAGATGGATATATTATAACTTGCTTCTACATCACTTCGTATTCCCCTTCATATCTTGAGGACTCTTTTCTTCTTCATAATGATGATGGTGATCCTAATCCACTAGCTCTTAGTGTATAATCATTGCCTCATTGGGACCTCGCTAATATTGAGGAGGTTGTACCTTTAGTTAGTGATCCTATAGAAATTCCTATGACACTCATTGATGGATAATAGGCCTTCATGTTTTGAGTCATTCTCTTTTAGATGACCCTTAAATATTTTCAAATGTGGCATGTATTCTAGAGTAAGATAGTACTATAAAAAATTATTATTATTTAATGAACAATCACAAATGGGATTTGTTTAAGTTTAAGATGTCTTTTACCTTATAATCCTATTTATTATTCATGTGTCGATCTTGCACTTTTAGAAGTGCTCTTAGATGCTTAGGGTGTACTTGAAAAAATAATTTTTTAATTTAGCTTCCCATGAGAATCTTGGCATTAGTTATATGTATTCATGAAGGAGGTGGCATTAGCAGTGGCAATTTTGAATCATTTTTAGGCAAGTTTCACAAACTGGGCATACAAATTGTGTAATGGAGAATTGTGAATGTTTTTGGTAGGTCCCATATAATTTGTGATGGTTTTGGATGCCTACATTGGGACATGGTCCATTATAGAGGATTTACAATTCAAAGATACCATCTATTATTGTTATAAAGGTTTTTTTTTTTATTCACGGCTCAGTGGTAGTTACATTTACTAATTTTGGAAGAACCTCTTCACTATGGAAATGATATTTTTATATTTTTCCATGGATTTATGGTACATTATTATAGGATTTACCATTTTTGGTATTCTTCTCTCACTTTCATATAAATTGGAGATATAATATATTAGTTTTATGAGATTATTTTATAGGTGCACAAGTGTTGTCGAGGTAATATTAGAGTAAAGAGAGTGTTAGTGTGTGGATGCATCTCATATTTGAGGATTAATACAAACTTTTCCTCTTTCTCATGTAATTTTTTTTGAAGGGTTTCTCCATGAAAATCTTGTGTTGATGTGGTTTGTTGATTTATTTATCATTATTAATTTATGCAACAAATTTAATAATATTATGTCAATCCTTGTTTAATGGTTTTATTCTAAATATTTGTAAACATTTTTTGAAGTTATTCTTGTAGTATTATCATCTTGTTTCTCAATAGAATATTATACCTCTTCCTAAGAAAATAAAGTTGTTTCATTGTAAGTGGGTCTACAAAGTAAAAAATGTAGCTCAAATAGGTCCATTGATAACTACATGACACATCTTGTGGCAAAGGGGTTGCATGAGTTGAAGGAATTGTAGTGTCAAAAAAAGGGTCTTTCAAATTTTTCACACTCGTTTGGGTCCTCCTTGTGGCTTTTGGTTTAATGTCACCTTGAATTAGTGTTGTAATGTGGTTGACACATTCACATTAGGTCTTGGGCCCTTGTGAACTAATTATAGAAATTTAATGATGTCTTCCAAAAGTGTTGTGAAGTGTTGTATCACACTTCCACACTTTTCTAGGATCTTAACAGTCAAGTAAGCTTATCCAAGCCTTCTTTCAAAGTGTTGTACAGTGTTGTAACACACTTTCACGCTTTTCTAGGATTTTCATTAATAATTGGGATTTCTTATGCTTTAATTGGCCACATTTTACATTCACAGGCCTTATTTATGTGTATTTTTTAGAATAATCCCAAAAAATATCATTTAAAACATTTAAATATTGAAACTCACCTTAATTTCCTAAGGTGTGACTCATTCGCCATTATGGGAAAATGAGTCCCCTTAGGTGGGATCCATTCACCCAAGGTGGCGAATGAGTCCCCTTAGGTGGGGCCCATTCGCCTAGTTTGGTGAATGAGTCCCCTTTAACTCAAAATTGAAATTTAGTTTAAATTTCTAATGGGTTATTATTTTCCAAGATCTAAGGTCAGCATGTGATGTAATTTTGGGAATTATTGCATAATTAAGTATAAATACAATTGTTTTTCTCTCATTTTCATACCTAGCATTCAAGTATCCATGCATATAGTTTACAAGATTATTTGAGAATTCACAAGAGCATTCAAGAGCATTTTTCAAGTGTCTTTCATCATGTCAAATATTGTTTTCATCATGTTGTTTTAGAGCTAACAATTGTGGTGTAGTATTTGTAAGCATTGCATTCAAGATCTATCAACATCAAGCTAGAGTTCAATTCTACATCAGTTGGAGCCATTACTTACATGTTTACAACATCTTATTGCAAGGGTTTGGTGAGTTGCAATATTGTATTTTTTTCATTCATCATTCTCTTTCTATATTTCATTCTATTTCAAGCATTTAATTACCAACAAGGGGATTGACTAGGACAAACCCTTATTAACTAACCACACAACATTTTTCCCTCTTCTTGTGTGTGATTTATAGGGATAGGTTGTAGATTTGCAAAGGAGTCAAGATTGGAAATGTTTTTATCAAGTTGTCAAAGCAATTAAAAGTTTTCAAGGTCTTAGGAGAAGCTTGGAGAAGGTCTACAGGCTAAATTTTATAGTTTCGGACCTAGATCTAAATTAGGAACAAAAGAGTAGACTGAGAGGTATAGAATCCACTTCAAAATTTCTAGAAAAGTATAAGTGGACCGATTCACCACTATTGGTGAATGAGTCCTACTATATAGGTCTAAACATGATTTTTGTAGATCTAAGTACCCATTTGTCTAAAACTTGTTCTGACACAGTTTACCTGAAACTGGACTGATTCACCCAAACTGGAATATGAGTCCCAATCAGCTTCAACAATAGATTTTTTGTGATCCAAAGCCTCATTCTACCTTCTTCAGTCTTCCAGGTGCACACTTTCTGTTTCATAGCTTTTCAGTACAACTTGTTCATTTTTTAGGTTATTTAGTCATTGTTTGCATATCACATTGTGTTTTAATACATTTTTTTCCAAGTTTACACTTGGTGGTGAACCCCTCATTCAACATCATTCAATCCCTAGAACCTTCCCTTTGTCAGATTTCAATCTCCTTTGCATTGAAATTTCAAGGGTTTGTTCTTGAGTGAAGTGTTGAAAATTTGGTATCTCTCTTCTTTTAGGTCCATAACCCTAGAAGTGAAAGAAATCATACCCATTTTTCTTAATTTCATTTTGGTGGACCTGACTATAGAGTATCATAATTCTAATTTGGAGTGCATTTACATCCTAGATTTAACATTGCCTTGCATTTTTCATTTGTTATTTTGCATTCTAGGGTTTCAAATTTTGCATTAGTGAAAAGCTCATTTAGCTTGCATTATTGCATCTTAAATTCACTGAAAATCAATAAAATTCTACATTGGAATCTTAGATTTGCATTAGAAAACATAACAAGCATAAAATTTAATTCAAAATTTTTGAAAATTTTCAAAAAAAATAGTACTTGGACTCATTCACGACCTAGGGTGAATGAATCCCTTTGCATAAATTTCACTGCATTTTCTGGCATTCATTCTTCATTTTCTAAGTTCATGTTTTCTATGGTTATCTCTTTCTTTATGTCTCTAGACTCTTTTAATTCATCGCATATAGTTTAATTTCATTCATCTTGTGCATTGCTTAAAATGAAAATTGTATTTACAACATTGTTGCATAGTTTACAATCTAAAATTTGCATCATGGATATGTGTTTTCTCACTATTGAATGACCTTTCCCATCACCTCTCTTGGCTCATTTTTGTCTCGAACTCAGTGGGGACATGAAGTTGATAGCCTTTTCATAGTAATGCAATTGAAGTTGTCCCTTAGTTGTGTTGTTCATCTACCACTTATGGGCATGTGCAGGATCATGGTATGCCAAACAGGCCCTTAAGTGGCAAAAAATTCAGAAAAATCAGTGTTAGGCAACTTGACGTAAATATTTGAATAAGTTATCTATATTATTTCAAAAATATGTAAGAATAGAATTTGTATAAAATTGAATGTAGTTTCTAAAATACTAGGTTTATTTAAAAATAAATAAAATCTATTTGGTGAAAATTTGAAATTTCAATGTTAGTACTTAAATTCGAGGGAAAAATAAAAGTAGGTGTCATCGACCACCCTAATCATAATAAAATGATAATATTTTTTGTAATATTTTATATATAAGTAGAGGACTCATTTCAGGATGTGATGCATATTTTTTGTGATTTTTTTCCAAGTAATTAATTAATTATGAATTTTTATTACAACTTTTAGAAAATATAAAACTTCGTCTGACCACCTTAACTTGGTCAAAAATTCATGAAATTTAATTTTCTTTTTTTTTTTAATCATATATTATGTAAAGCATAGAATGTGACGCATGTTTTAGATTCAAAAATATGCTACCGTTGAAAGTTATAGATGTTTTTCAATCAGCCTATCAATCAGGACTTTAGTCATAATTCTAATAGAAAATGAATAATAATTATTTATTAAATTCAAATTAAATCATAATTTATATTTTTTGGAAGCTGAGAATCTCCTCTAAAAACCCTTTTCGTTTCATTAATTTTGGGTGAAAAAAAAGTCGTCAGCCACATACCCTACAAATATTGCCACTTTTTGGCATACCATGATCCTGCACATACCCTTATATAGAATGAGATTGGGAGGCAGATGACTTGCTCATATGTTGACTCGCATTTGTCGTACCAATCCTTTTCATTTTCTTTTTCTTTTTCTTTTGTGTGATTGCATGTGCGTAATGTGATCCCCATGAAATTTTGTTTAATGTTCTCTCTCTTTACGACATTCCTCTATTTGTACCTTCATTATTCTCTATGTCATGCATCACTTTCTCCTTTTTCCATTTCATTTTCTTATGTTTTCCTTTTGGGTATGACACAAGGCATCGAGACATTGATGTCTCTGTCATGTTGACCCAAAAGGATTTCTTTTTCTTTTCCTTTTCATTTTATTTTCTTGTGTTTTACTTTTGGGGATGACACAAGGCATCGTGACATTCATGTCTCTTTCATGTTGACCCAAAAGGCTTTCTTTTTGTTTTTCTTTTCATTTAATTTTCTTGTGTTTTCCTTTTAGGGATGATGCAAGGCATCAAGACATTCATGTCTCTTTCATGTTGACCCAAAAGGATTTATTTTTCTTTTCCTTTCCATTTCATTTTCTTGTGTTTTCCTTTTGGGGATGACATAAGGCATCAAGATATTCATGTCTCCTTCATGTTGACCCAAAATATTTTCCTTTCTTTTTTCCCTTCTCTTTTTCTTTGGTCTCATGTTTTCCTTTTAGGGATGACACAAGGCATCGAGACACCCTATGTCTCTTCCATGTTGACCCAAAAGATTTTTCTTTGTTTTTTTTCTCTTTGTGTCATTCTTCCAGTTCAATGTGTATTTGGTGGATGATGACAGTTCTGAGCTCCTTACAAAACATTGCACCAATGAACATATCGACTCCAAATCTATAGATCCCTCATGTGTTTGGTGTTTTCATTTTGGGGGAAACCCCTCTTTCTTTTTTTTCTTTTTCTCTTGCATGGCGTAGCCTCACTCAAAAAAATATGACTTGGCATAGGGCTTTCCAAGTTGGCTCTCATGACTTGGCATAGGGCTTTCCAAGTTGGCTTTACAATTTTTGGCCAAACTGGACACTGAATTTTTTTTTTTAACTAAATCTTCACTTTTGAGTACCTATAGTAGCTAATTGTGAGGAATTTGAAGATGATGAAAAGTTGAGTTTCATGACATTTTTTCTATAGATTCTAAATATATTTTTTTCATTTTTTTTGGAATCATATTGCCCTTCTTTTTCCATCTCCCTCGAAAACTATTTTTTTTTAGAAAACAACATTTTAAAAAAGTGACACTCACCGTATAACGCATAACTTTTTTTTCATGAAGGCTAAAATTCTAATTATTTCAAATTTAGATATGTAACTTTGATATCTAGTGCTTCCACTTGGTTAGATAATTTTTTATTGAATATGTTTTCTTTAATCAAGTTTTGAATTCAAACCAATTACAATTCAGACATAGCACGACTGTATAACGCGTAAATTTTTTTGTATGTATCAAAATTCAATTTTTATTTTTTTGTTGGATCATGGAGTTCAATATCTGGTGCACTCGTATTTTTCAAATTTTTCTTTTGATAATTTTCTATTTTTCCACATGTACAAAACAAAGAGCTTGATTTTCGGTGAAAAACCTACATTCACAAGAAATAAAAAATGAATATAATAATCAAATTAAATTTTATTAAAATTATACTTTTTTGGAAGCTTATAATAAGGACTACAAACTTACAAAAAAATAAATTTTAAATGACTTCATTTGATCCACCAAAAGGTAAATCAAAAGTGGTTTTTTATCAACATTTTGATAGGTGTAAAGGAGACTCCGTTATAGGTATGGTTTAAAAATAGCGGGGTTCTATCCAAGGGGGCTTGGTCTAAGGTGGTTTGATTAAACCCTCTTCAATTGGAATCCTTTAAATAGAATATTTCAAGGCTTAAATCATTATATTTTCTAAAATTATGTGATTTCAACAAAAATCAAGATCTCCCATAAATTGTAAACCACTATTGTGGCAGCACGAACTTTCATTTTCTACTTTAAAGTAATTTCTCACAGTATTCTCTTGCATTTTCCTTTCTCCTAGTTCTTAGTGCAGCCTTCTTACTTCATACGATGTGTTTGTCACTTTGTGGATGACATTAGGTGTAGTGTCCTTCATGAGCATGATCTCTCTTAGCATATTACATTCCTCTTACTGGCTTGATGCAACACACTGCATCCCCTAAGTTGTGAATTTTCTATTCTATGATTGGTCCTCTCTTAGAGACATTAGGCACAATGTTCCCTAAATTAAAGACCTCGCATGAACTAAGCAAGAATCCTTTGAACATTTCCTATAATATTGCATTTTTCATTTGTTATATGGCCACCTTGCATAACACAACTTGCATTCTTGTAGTGCCATCATGTTTGTTCATGATCTCCAAGCATACAAAGTTTTGCTTGTCTCATGAAGCTCAAAAAGTCATTTTATTTTGTGGCACCTTATTAAAATTATCAGGAGGTATAACTTTGGTATGGTTGAGTGGGAAGTGCAATCTGAGGCATGAATTTCCCCAAAGTCATTGCATGTGTGTGAGTGCATAACAACCATGAGTGTATGTTTCTCATCTTTTAGGACTTCTCACCCGAAGGATAGCTAGGAGTCCCATTGCCTCAAAGTGAGTATGGGGTATGTGCAGGATCATGATGGGCCAAAAAGTGGCAATATGATGGGTATGTGGCTGACGATTTTTTTTAACCCAAAATTGATGAAATGAAAAGGGTTTTTAAAGGAAATTCTCAAATTTCCACCAATATAAATTATGCTTTACTTTGAATTTGGGTATGTGTAGGATCATCATGGAAAAAATAGGCCCTTAAGTGGCAAAAAAATTAGAAAAATCAGAGTTAGGCAATTTGACATAAAAATTTGAATAGGTTATCTATATTATTTCAAAAATATGTAAGAATAAATTCTATAGAAAATTGAATGTAGTTTCTAAACTACTAGGTTTGTTTAAAAAATAAATAAATCTATTTAGTGAAAATTTGAAATTTCAATGCAGTAGTACTTAAATTTCAGGGAAAAAATAAGAAGTAGGTGCTTGTCTGACCACCATAACTACAATAAAATGATAATATTTTTTTATAAGATTTTAGATATAAGTAGAGGAATCATGTCCCGATGTGATGCATATTTTTTTGTAATTTTTTTCCAAGTAAATAATTAATTATGCATTTTTTATTACAAATTTTAAAAAATATAAAAAACTCATATGTCTAACCACCTTTTAACTTAGTCAAAACTTCATGAAATTCAATTTTTCTTTTTTTAATCCTATAGTATGTGAGGAATAGAATGTGACACATGTTTTGGATTCAAAAAATGCGATACCATTTGAAAGCTATAGATGTTTTTCAATCAACCTATCAATCATGACTTTAGTCATAATTTGAATAGAAAATGAATAATAATTATTTATTAAATTCAAAGTAAAGCATAATTTATATTGGTGGAAAGTTGAGAATCTCCTTTAAAAACCCTTCTCGTTTAATTAATTTTGGGTTAAAAAAAAGCCATCAGCCACATACCCATCATATTGCCACTTTTTGGCCCATCATGATCTTGCACATACCCATTTAATAAATAATTATTATTCATTTTCTATTTGAATTATGACTAAAGTCCTAATTGATGGTTTGTTTGAAAAACATCTATAGCTTTCAAATGGTATCAGATTTTTTGAATCTAAAACATGTGTCACATTCTATGCTTCACATACTATAGGATTAAAAAATGAAAAATTAAATTTCATGAAGTTTTGACCAATTTAAGGTGGTCAAACATACGATTTTTTATATTTTTTAAAAGTTGTAATAAAAAAATAATAATTAATTATTTACATGGAAAAAAATTACAAAAAAATATTCATCACATCCATACACGAGTCCTCTACTTATATCTAAAATCTTATAAAAAAATATTATCATTTTATTGTGGTTAGGGTGGTCAGACACCTACTTCTTATTTTTCCCTGAATTTAAGTACTACTGCATTGAAATTTCAAATTTTCACCAAATAGATTTTTTTAAAAATAAACCTAGTAGTTTAGAAACTACATTCAATTTGCTACAGATTCTATTCATACATGTTTTTGAAATAATATAGATAACTTATTCAAATTTTTACGTCAAGTTGCCTAACTCAATTTTTTCTAATTTTTTTGCCACTTAAGGGCTTGTTTTTTCCATGATGATCTTGCACATACCCTATGCATTTTTCAAACAAACAACATAGATATGATCCACACTGAGATGGAAAAATGATCGAAGCTTGATCTAATTCTTTCTTTACTTTCTTTTATTTTCTCTTTTCATCTTTAGTAGTGTATGATTGGCCTTGTTGCTATTCTTTATATCATTTTCATGTGTGTTCCTTTGTGCTTATGTTGGTTTGCTATGAGATCTTGATCCTGGGGGCTTGATCACCCCTCTTGATTGTTTTCATCTCTTCTTGTTAGGATTGGTTCATTGGAACCCCTCTTGGTGTATTTTTATCTATTTTAGTGTGAGTTTGAAGCAGG
Organism: Sequoia sempervirens; assembly: GCA_007258455.2. NCBI lineage: Eukaryota > Viridiplantae > Streptophyta > Pinopsida > Cupressales > Cupressaceae > Sequoia > Sequoia sempervirens. The sequence continues at coordinate 215,275,527 of VDFB02086081.1, read as the reverse complement.
TTCATCCTCTCACTAAAGTGGGGGCTAAATGTAGTGTTGAAAAAAGGGTCCAACTTTTTCGCACTCTTTTGTGTCCTCCTTATGGATTTTGGCTTAATGTTGCCCTAATTTAGTGTTGTAATGTGGTTGACACATTTAGATTAGGTCTTAAGCTCTTGCGAACTAATATAAATTTGATGATGCCTTGCAAAAAGTGTTGTGAAGTGTTGTAACACACTCACACTTTTATAGGATCTTATCTGTCAATTAAGCTTATCCAAGCCTTATTTCAAAGTGTTACAAATTTTTGTAACATACTTTCATTCACTATTATGGGCGAATGAGTCCCCTTAGGTGGGACCCATTCACCCAAGGTGGCAAATGAGTCTCCTTTAACTCAAAATTTAAATTTAATTCAAATTTTTGGTAGGTTTTTATTCTCTAAGATCTAAGTCTGGCCTGTGATCTAATTTCAAGAATTATTGCATAATTAAGTATAAATACAAAGTTCTTTCTCTCATTTTCATACCTAGCATTCAAGTATCCATGCATATAGTTTATAAGAGCATTTGATCATTCATAAGAAAATTCAAGGCATTTTAAGGGAAGATTATCAAGCATTCAAGAGCATTTTTCAAGTGTCTTTCATCATGTCAAATATTTTTTGCATCATGTTGTTTTAGATCCAACAATTGTGGTGTAGTATTTGTAAGCATTGCATTCAAGATCTATCAACATCAAGATAGAGTTCAAGTCTACATCCATTGGAGCCATTACTTACATGTTTGGAACATCTTATTGCAAGGGTTTGGGGAGTTGCAATTTTTTTTTTTGTTGATTCATCATTGTCTTTCTATATTTCATTCTATTTCAAGGGTTTAATTACTAATAACAGGTTTGACCAAGGAAAACCCCTATTCACTAACCCCACAACATTTTCCCCTCTTCTTGTGCGTGATTTGAAGGGCTAGGTTGTAGATTTACCAAGGAGTCAAGATTGGAAAAGTTGTCATCAAGTTGTCAAAGAAATTCAAAGTTGTTAAAGTCCTAGGAGAAGCTTGGAGAAGGTCTACAGGATAAATTTTATAGTTTCAGACCCGGATCTAAATCAAGAACAGAAGAACAGACTAAGAGGTATTGAATCCACTTCAGAATTTCTACAAAACTAGAAGTGGATTGATTCACCACTATTGGCAATTGAGTGGTTTAGACACAAAAAGGAGGGTCCTCAAAGAGATCAGTCCAAACCGTGTAGCAAGAGTCACACAACGAAAGCAACACAAAATATGGAGGAAAATGCAGATTAAAATATTCTTATTATCAGAAACTTCCATTACAATCAGCCATAAACACCTATTTGTACAGGTTCGAGCTCACAGGCCTCATACAACATGTTCAAAATATATTCTTCTTATATACTCCTAAATGCAAGCAAAATATTAAAATTAAAATATCATATTAAACTCCATTGCTTTCCTAATGATATATTACAATTATTTATATCATATCTAGGGGCTAGAATCCTCTGTGTTGGCCAAAGATTATTATAATTCTTGATGAAAGGAAAATGTAACGTGTGCGCGCTAGGTCAACCTTCAAATTTGATTTTCTCCTCGGTGAGTGCAAGGGATGAAGTGTGGACCCAAAAATAAGGTTAGCAACACTCCAAGGAAAAAATTGAATCATGCCTCAAAGATCCACAAGTTATAGGAAGGATCGACAAGAGACTTGAAAGTAGTTGTTATGCTTGAAATTATTTTGATGCTATGTTCTATAAAATGTCACTTATTTCGGAAGCAATAAATTTCTGATAAAAGATCCAATCGCTCTCAAATATTGGAATAAATAAAATGAACATGTCCACAATGAAATCATAGATCCACAGGGTCTAATGAGAAAATATGATAGATCTTCGAACTTGAACTGAACAAGAACAAAACTGAAAGGAAAATATTTTTGGTTGATGTAGGATTGTAAAGAACCAAGGATGCTCCTGCATCAGACATTCGGGGTTAATTGAAAAGTGAGTCCCTCACTTTTCTAGGGCTAAAGGAAAACCAATACGATCCACCTCAGCCTGAGAAATCCAAGAAGAATCTTCTGGGTATGTGCAGGATCATGGTGTGCCAAAAAGTGGCAATATTATGAGGATATGTGGCTGACAACTTTTTTTTCACCCAAAATTAATGAAACGAAAAGGGTTTTTAGAGGAGATTCTCAGCTTTCCAAAAATATAAATTATGATTTAATTTGAATTTATTAAATAATTATTATTCATTTTCTATTAGAATTACGACTAAAGTCCTAATCGATAGGCTGATTGAAAACATCTATAACTTTCAAGCGGTATCATATTTTTGAATCCAAAACATCGTCACATTCTATCACATACTATAAGATTAAAAAAATAAAAAAAAATTCATGAAGTTTTGACCAAGTTAAGGTGGTGAGACAGATGAGTTTTTATATTTTCTAAAAGTTGTAATAAAAATTCATAATTAATTATTTACTTGGAAAAAATTACAAAAAAATATGCATCACATCAGGACATGAGTCCTCTACTTATATATAAGATCTTACAAAAGAATATTATCATTTTATTATGGTTAGGTGGTGAGACACACCTACTTCTTAGTTTTTCCTTGAAATTTAAGTACTACTACATTGAAATTTCAAATTTTCACCAAATAGATTTTATTTATTTTTAAATAAACCTAGTATTTTAGAAACTACATTCAATTTTCTACAAATTCTATTCTTACATATTTTGAAATAATATAGATAACTTATTCAAATATTTACGTCAAGTTGCCTAACACTGATTTTTCTGAATTTTTGCCACTTAAGGCCCTATTTTTGCCGATGATTTTGCACATAACCTTCCATTGGTTTTCCTTTCCACTTCACAAGATATTCTTTGTATTGTATTCCACGTGTCTTCCTCCCATCTCGACATCCAAAATCGCTTCTATCTCCTCGATTATCGCTTAGGAAATTGTTTCTCTAATTTCACATAACTATCATCACTAAATTATGCTTCATGATATTGATGTAGATCTACAATGTTGAATATAGGTGATATACCCGTGCCATCTGGTAACTCTACTTCATATGCATTTCCTGAATCAAATTTCCTCAAAATATTACAAGGTCCAAACTTCCTCATCTTCAACTTATTGTATGTACCAACTGAAAATATTTCCTTCCTTAAATACACCATCACTTCATCTCCAACTTCGAACTCCTTATGTCTCCTTTTCTCATATTCCTTCTCATTATATCTATTGTTCATGTCTTCCAAATGATTCTTGACCTAATCATGTACTATCTTCAAATGTTCTACAAATTCTTCTACTTCTGCACTCATTTTGTCTTCATTATTGATGTATCCTAACTCTGATACTCCTCTAGGATGAACTCCAATGATGATCTCAAAAGGTTTCTTTTTGGTATTCTTGTTTACTAAATTATTGTATGGAAACTCTGCTTGTGCAAGGACTAAATCCCAACTTTCGGTCTTCTCTCCAACCAAACATATCACCAAATTCCTCAAACTCATGTTTACTAACTCTATCTGTCCATTAGTCTACGGGTGAAAAGTAGAACTGAACTTCAAATCTGTCTTTAACTTCTTCCAATGTGTCCTCCAAAAGTAACCAACAAACTTTGTATCTCTATCTAAAACAATACTCCTAGGTAATCCATACAATCTTACCACTTCCTTGAAAAACAAGTCTACTACATCTACTACATCTGTTGTCTTCTGACAAAGTATGAAATGTGCCATTTTAGAAAATCTATCAACCACCACAAATATCGAATCATTACCTCTTTGTGTCTTTGGTAACCCAAGCATGAAATCCATGCTTATGTCCTCCCAAGGTCTCTCCAGAACTGTCAAAGGCTTATACAATCCAACATTCTAACTACTCTATTTTGCAACTTGACAAACTCTGCAACTCTACAAAAATTTCCTAACATCCTTATGAATCTATGGCCAAAAGTAATTCTCACTTACCAATGCTATTGTCTTATCATTCCCAAAGTGTCCTGCCAATCCTCCATTATGTTTTTCTTTTATCACATTTTCTCTCATTGAACTTTGGGGTATACACAACTAATTTCCTTTGAACAACATATCCTCCTGAATGAAATAATCCAACCACTGACTCCTATCTCCCAAGACTGGTTCTTTACAAGTTCCCCAAGGTTCTGTAAAGTCTAGGTCTTCTTCATACAAGTTCTTCAATTCATCAAAGCCTAATACCTCCACTCTCATCTTTGTCAATAAATTACTTCTCCTACTTAAAGCATCAACAACTCTATTTGACCTTCCACTCCTATGTTTCAAAACAAAAGTATAACTTTGCAAGAATTCCACCCATCTCATACGTCTCTAATTCAACTTACCCTGACTATTCAAATACTATAATTCTTGATGATTTGTTTACAACACAAACTCCTTAGGAAACAAGTAATGTCTCCACTTCTTCAAGGATTGAACTATGGCATAAAACTCTTGATCATATACTGAATATCATCTCCTAGCATCATTCAATTTCTCACTGAAATAAGCTACTGGTCTTCCTTCGTGACTTAGTAGTACTCCAATTGCATTTCCACTCACATGACAATCTACTTGAAATACCTTGTTGAAATCCAGTAACGCCAATACTGGTTTCTCTGTCACTTTCTGCTTCAACAACTCAAAACTTTTGTTTGTTCCATACGTGCATCTAAAATCCTTTTTTTCTCCTCTCATCGTTTCTATCATAGGACTACAAATAAAAGTGAAATTCCTAATGAACTTTTGCTAGAAACTAGACAATCCATTAAATTATCTTACTTCTCCAATGCTTTCAGGTGTAGGCCATTCAACTATTGCTCTCACTTTCTCATGATCCATCTTCAATCCATCCACAGATATCACAAATCCCAAATATACCAATTCTTCCTTCATGAAACTACACTTCTTAATGTTTATCAGCAACTGCTCTTCTCTCAACCTCTGCAAAACTTGTCTTATATGCAAAAAATGTTCTTCTCTAGTCCTACAAAAAATCAAGATGTGGGTATGTGCAGGATCATGATCGGCCAAAAAGTGGCAATATGATAGATATGTGGCTGACGACTATTTTTTAACCCAAAATTGATGAAACGAAAAGGGTTTTTAAAGGAGATTCTCATATTTCCACCAATATAAATTATGCTTTACTTTGAATTTAATAAGTAATTATTATTCATTTTCTATTCAAATTATGACTAAAGTGCTTATTGATAGGATGATTGAAAAACATCTATAACTTTCAAACGTTATCACATTTTTTGAATCCAAAACATGCGTCACATTCTATGTTTCACATACTACAGGATTAGAAAAAGAAAAATTAAATTTCATGAATTTTCGACCAAGTTAAGGTGGTCAAACATATGATTTTTATATTTTTTAAAAATTTGTAATAAAAAATCATAATTAATTATTTACATGGAAAAAAATTACAAAAAATATGCATCACATTGGGGCATGAGGCCTCTACTTATATCTAAAATCTTATAAAAAAATATTATCATTTTATTGAGGTTAGGGTGGTCAGATAGACACCTACTTCTTGTTTTTTCCCTAAAATTTAAGTATTGGTCACTGTATTGAAATTTCAAATTTTCATCAAATAGATTTAAAAAAAAAAACAAACCTAGTAGTTTAGAAACTACATTCAATTTTCTATAGATTATGTTGTTACATATTTTTTAAATAATATAGATAACTTATTCAAATTTTTACGTCAAGTTGCCTAACTCTGATTTTTCTGAATTTTTTGCCACTTAAGGGCTTATTTTTTCCATGATGATCACGCATACCCATGTCATCCAAATACACAATAACAAACTTACCCAAGAATTTCTCCAATACCTCATTCATCAATCTCATGAAAGTACTTGGTGCATTTGTTAATCCAAAAGGCATCACCAACCACTCAGAAAATCTTTCATTTGTCTTGAATGTTGTCTTCCGCTCATCCCCTTTTTTTATTCTGATCTGATGATATCCACTCTTCAAATCTATGGGTATGTGCAGGATCATGATGGGCCAAAAAGTGGCAATATAATGGGTATGTGGCTGACGACTTTTTTTAACCCAAATTTGATGAAATGAAAAGGGTTTTTAAAGGAGATTCTCAGCTTTCCACCAATATAAATTATGTTTTACTTTTAATTTAATAAGTAATTATCATTCATTTTCTATTCAAATTACGACTAAAGTCCTAATTGATAGGCTAATTGAAAAACATCTATAGATTTCAAACGGTATCACATTGTTTGAATCCAAAACATGTGTCACATTCTATGCTTCACATACTATAGGATTAAAAAATAAAAATTGAATTTGATGAATTTTTGACCAAGTTAAGGCAGTCAGACATACGAGTTTTTATATTTTTAAAAAGTTGTAATAAAAAATTCATAATTAATTATTTACTTGGAAAAAAATTACAAAAAAATATGCATCACATCGGGACACTAATCCTCTACTTATATCTAAAATCTTATAAAAAATATTATCATTTTATTGTGGTTAGGGTGGTCAATGAGACACCTACTTATTTTTTCCCTGAAATTTAAGTACTACTCCATTGAAATTTCAAATTTTCACCAAATAGATTTATTTATTTTTTAAACAAACATAGTAGTTTAGAGAATAAATTCAATTTTCTATAGATTCTATTGTTACATATTTTTGAAATAATATAGATAACTTATTCAAATTTTTATGTCAAGTTGCCTAACTCTGATTTTTTTGGATTTTTTGCCACTTAAGGGCCTATTTTTTCCATGATGATCCTACACATACCCCTATCTTTGTAAAGTATCTAGCTCCACTCAAACAATCTATAATGTCATCCATCTAGGGAAAAAGAAATCTATACTTCACTGTGATCTTGTTTATGACTCTAGAGTCTCTACACATCCTCCATTCTCCATCCTTCTTAGGTGATAACACAATAGGTACTGCACAAGGACTTAAGCTTTCTCTGATCAAACCCTTTTTCAACAATTATTGCACTTGTCTATTCAACTCTTCATTTTCTATAGGTGTCATCTGGTGTGCTACTTTATTAGGAAAACTAGCTCTAGGAATTAGATCCATGCAATGACTAATACTCCTCACAGGTGGCAATCCTTCAGGTACATTGTCTAAAATGATTTCTTTATATTCTATGAGCAACTCCTTTATCTCTTCTAGTTGTTCTTCTGCATGCTTCAAGTCTTCAACCTTCTTAGGAACTAGGGAATAACACATGCTCTCATGTCTCAGTCCATCCAAAAATATTCTTCCATTGACCAAAAAAATTATAGCATTTGTACAAATCTCAACTTTAGGAAAATCCTCCAATGGAAACAAAGTCTGGTTCATCACATTAGCAACAATAGTATATATGTTCTTCTTTTCATCATGAATAGCCTGTCTATCGTACTACCAAGGTCTTCCCAAAAAAACATGGTATACATCCATAGGCATGATATCACACAAAAGTTCATCATTATAATTCCCTATCTTCAACTTCACCAAACATTGTTCACTTACCAGTATCTTATGCTCATCTTGAATCCATGATATCTGATAGGGCTTTGGGTGTTTCAATCTTTCTAGCTTCAATTTGGTCACCATTTCTTCAGAAACCAGGTTCTCAAAAATTCCACTGTCAACAATCACCTTACAACATTTACCATCTACCTTGCATCTGGTCTAAAACAAATTTTATTTGCAATGGTTCTTGCTCCATCTCACTTTGACACAATACTCTTATGTTCACCAACACTTCTCCTTCTTTTGGTTTATTAGATGATCCAACATGATTCTCCTCAACAAAGGTTGTTTTCCTACTATTTTTTATCTTTCTACTTGTCTCTCCTTGATTACATTCAAATGCTTTATGTCCTTCACCACACTTAAAACAAGTTCCTTTGAATGCTCTTTTCTCTTGTCCTCTATCATCTTTCCTATAACCTTCATTCGAGTAACCACCATATCCTCCTCTCCTATAAGAGTTTCCATCATCTCTACAGTATGAATTCTCATTCTTACTAACCACCTTATCTTTATTATGATCTGCAGAAGATCCTCTTCCTCCTCCTGTAAAAATTCTTCCTCTAAAATATTCCACATCTTGCTTTATGTCTCTACTCATGTCTCTTATTCAACTTCTCTTCTACTTTTAGGGAACATTGATATGCCTCCTCCACACTCTGCAACTTTATCAAAATGATTTCATCCTGTATAGATGGTCTCAAACCATTCACATATGTGGCTACTTGCTCGATCTCGTCCTCCAAATGTCGAGATCTAATATTCAACTTGTAGAACTCCTCAGTATACTCTATCACACTCAACTCCTACTACAAATTTTGCAACTTTTGGAACAAACTAATCTAATAGTCTACAGGCATAAACATCGCCTTCAATTTATTCACCATCCAATCCCAATATTTTATCTTCTCCTTTCCTCTTCTTTTCCTATCTATCTGCAAATGTTCCCACCAATGTGATGCATGTCCTTTCAATTTTGTACAAGAAAATTTCACCTTCTTATCTTCAACAATACCTTCAAAATCAAAATATTTCTCCATCTCTATTATCCAATCAAGCAATTCATCTGAATCTAACTTACCACTATAATCTGGTGGATTAAAATGCGGTTTGGTATTAACCCTAGTGAGGGGTCTTATGAACCTTTCTTCTTCCTGATCAAGTCCAAGTTGATTTACTCTTTCCCTTTCTTCATGTTCTTCTATCTCTTCATCACTCACATCATCAACTAGTCGACCTCTTATCTAGGTCATTTCAACTGCGTCTAATCTAGCAATAATTCATCTCAACATTTCCATTATCATTGGGTCTATATTTATGCGTGCTTCATTTCCTATACCATTTCTTCTTCTCACCATCTTTACACAAGTCCTTTGCAGCTGCAGGTCAGATCCTTAGTCCGCCACCTCACAAAAAATCTTTGACAAGACTTCACAAACTTTGATGATCTCACACAAAACAAATCTCACTCTGATACCATCTGGTGTAGACATGGAAAGGATGGTCCTCAAAGAGAACAGTCTAAACTGTGCAGCAAGAGTCAGACAATGGAAGCAACACAAAAAATGGAGGAAAATCCAAATTAAAATATTCTTATTATCAAAAACTTTGATTACAATCGTCTGGCAACATCCGGTTGTATAGGTTCGGGCTCACAAGCCTCATACAACATATTCAAAATGCATTATTCTTATATGCTCCTAAATGTGAGAAAAATATTATAGTTCAAATCTCCTATTAAACTCTATCGTTTTCCTAATGATCTATTACAATTATTTATATCATATCTAGGGGCTAGAATCCTCTGCGTCAACCAAAGATTATTATAATTCCCGATGAATGAAAAATGTAATGTGTGTGTGCTAGGTTAGCCTTCAAATTTGAATTTCTCCTCAGCAAGTGCAAGGGATGAAGTGTGGACCCAAAACTAAGATCTACAACACTCCAAGGAACAATTTGAATCATGCCTCAAAGATTTGCAAGTTACGAGAAGGATCCACAAGAGACAAAATTATTTTGGTGTTGTTCTAGAAAATGTCACTTATTCTGGAAGCGATAACTTGACAAAAAAAGATCCAATCGCTCTTAAATCTTGGAATAAGGAAAATCAACATGTCCACGATGAAATCATAGATCTGTAGGGTTTGATGATCAAAGATGATAGATCCGTCAACTTGAACTGAATGAGAACAAAATTCAAAGGAAAATATTTTTGGTTGATGCAAGATTGCAAAGAACTAAGGATGCTCCTGCATCAATAAGTCCCACTATACAAGCTTGAATAGGATTTTTTGCATAGCTGAGTACCCATTTGTTTGAAACCTATTTCGACACAGTTTACCCGAAACTGGACTAATTTGCCAAGACTAGCATATGAGTGCCAATCAGCTTCATCAACATATTTTTTAGTGATCCAAAGCCTCATTTTTCCTTCTTCAGTCTTCTAGGTGCACACTTTTTGTTTCATAGCTTTTTAGTACAATTTGTTCATATTTTTAGGTCATTTAGTACTTGTTTGCATATCGCGTTGTGTTTTCAAACATTTTCTTTTCCAAGTTTACACTTGGTGGTGAACCAGTCTTTAGACATCATTCAATCCCTAGAACCTTCCATTTGTCAAATGTCAATCTCCTTTGTATTGAAATTTCAAGGGTTTGTTCTTGAGTGAAGTGTTGAAAAGTTGGTATCTCTCTCCTTTTATGTCTAAAACCCTAGAAGTGAAAGAAGGCATACCAATTTTTCTTCATTTTAGGAATTTATTTTTTTAAACATTTTCTTATGTTGCCATGATAGATTTCATTCTTCTTGTACTTTCTATTGTTGCATCATAGGGATTGTTAGTTTATTAAATGGATCTAAAGAGTTCATTATGGTATGATTATATTTATGAGGAATTGATTATGGTTCAACCACTAGGTTTTGTATAAGATTCTTCACTTATTTATAGTATTTTCATTCTATTTATCATCTCAGATAACTTCTCATCCTTGGTATTAGAAGATGAACAATTTCTTGCTTACTTGTAGTTTCTCATGCTAATTCCATTCTAATTTGAAAATTTACAGTTAGTGGCATGGAGATGATCTTTTGATGCTTATTTTATAGGTGTAAAAGTTGATTATAATAGGTAGTTTTAGGTATTTAATGGAGCATTGATGGAATGGGTTGATATGACCAATATTTGGCTTCTACACTTCTTTCTTTATCTTCAAGTTCTTTAGTCTTTTGAAGGGATTTATATTTTTTTATCAAAATATGTTCTTGAGTTGCTTAAGATATTTGGAATGGTTTATTGTGATCATACCCTACAATCCGTTTGGTTTATTTTTCATACTATCTACTAGTTTCATTACACCCATAGTTGATCTTGCATTGTAATGGTAGTTGGTTGGTAGTCTTTGGAACTCAAAAAATAGTTGTGTTAATATTTCCTTTGTGGTTCATTATGTATGTCATTCAATTTAAGATTCCCACCAGAGAAATTGGAAGATATCCAATCATATCTTGAGACATATCCAAGGCAATTATCATGTAAAAATGTTAAGTACATCTTGGTGTAGTATTATGGGTAAATAGATCCATCACTAAAATATTTCACCAAAGTCACCATGAATTATCAATGGGAAAAAAATCATAATAATTGGAGAAATTGTTATTAGATTAATTATTTTCCTCTACATTTGATAGGGGATGCTCTAGGCTCATATGATAGGTTTTTGATTTTTAAATATAATTTTAATTAGAAATTATAGAAAAGGATCATGAAACTAAGAAAAAAGAAATAAATATAGAGAAAACCTAGCTAGGCTTGCATGAGACACTATATAAGATATCTCACATAAAAATGGAAAACTAAATAGTGCTCAACCACTAACAAAGACATAAAACTCTTTGATTTATGCACACAATAAATTAGTGAATTAAGGAATGCTTACTAATTTACCCCTCTAATAGAGAAGAAAATGTGAGGAACCAATTATGTTAATACACAATTTATCTATAATAAATGAAGATAATTTAATAGCACAAAGTTGGGGAATGCTCTTCAAATTTCCTTGAAATTCAAGCATGAATTATTTTGATCCCATTTCCTATACAACCAAAGTGCAAACGAAATAAAAAAGTTCAATGATTACATGAACATATGAGGAAGATGCACCCACTGAACAAAATAATGACACAAATTTCAAAACATATTCTTCATATTTATTTTAATTTTAGAGCACAATGTCTCATTAAACTCCTTGTATAGTATTTATGTTGAGAGGAGAAAAAATAGAAAAAGGGGAGAGAAGGTTCATAAAGTATATTGAGAAAATAAGACATAATGTCAAAATGCCATTCTTTCTAGATTGATGACAAGATTTTACCTTATAGATCATGAATTGGTGAATAGATAGATCCATTAATTTACTCTTGGGAACAATAGTATTCCTTAAATTTTGATATTAGAAGCACTTTTAAAACTAATTTTCCTTTTATAGAGAAAATTCCACTTGAATAAGAATTAATTTCTTCCAATATTATGTGTATAAGAGAAAATTTGCACCCCATGTGAAAATCCTATTTTTTCCTTTATCCACCTTAGAAAACTGAATTCGTAGGCTTAATTCCACCTAAGCCCATTACTTGCATCCCACTTGGCACCTATTTTGAGTGTTGGTGGAGGTTTTTCTGTCAGGGATTCCCGTGTGGCATATAGATGTCCACTTGGAACGCTTACGTCCCTAACAGATTCTTGCGACTAAACTTGTAGAGGCATTACTCTTCTCGTTGGAAGTGAATTTGTAACGCCCCTTCGACTGACAAACTTGAATATGGTCATTTCTCTTCATTCCTTCTTCATATTCACTCCTTAGACATGCATTTGAATTTCTTTAATCCTCTTCCAAGCATTGAGATCACTCCATAAGCTTCAACACACTCTTTTTCATCCACTTCAAGCTTCAAGTAGCATTCTTGCATTCCATTCCAGCCAAAGGAACACTCCATCATGTTGGTAGAGCAAGTTTGGGACCACACCATTACAACAGAGGCTTGAGTTCCTCTCATTTTCTCCCCCTAGCAACCTTGAGTGCTCTTGGTGGAGGTGGTAAGCTTCCCTCTCCTCTCCTCTATCATTTGGTTGAGTTAGCACTTTACTATTTTGTAGTGGTATTTTTCTCTTTATTGTATTTATTTCTTTATCTCATTTCCTAGGCTGTCCATGGAGGTGGGAACACCTAAACTGGGGTCTAACAGAGGCAAACCCCTATACAACCACCCAACAATCTCCTCTCTTTCTATGTGCAGGAGTACGTGCTTCTCGGAAGACCAGTTGGTGAACGAATTCCTTGGTGGGATCCTCCTTGCTCTCTTTACTCTTGCTTATTTACTTTATAATATTAGAGATTATTTCATTTATTTAATCACATCATTCTATCCCTTTTGTTAGTAAGTTGGGATGTTAGCTAGTTTTGTTGGTTTGACCTCCTCTCCACTATTATCTAGCCATACTGAAACTAGTGCACCATGCTGACATCCAGAGATTTTGCTTTCATCCTCAGACAAAGAGCTTTCTGAGGCGTACTGTTAGACCTAAAATCTAGCTCACCTAGCCCCTTCCTGTGTTTCAGGTCTACAAAGTAACTGAGAGGCCTCACGGTCCTTGTTAGTCTTGCCTTGCATTTCCTAACATTACACTTAGCCGAGGTAAGTTAGGGAAGCCTCCCACGTCTTGACCCTCCATGACCTGGAGTCTTGCATGTGGTGGTCCCCCTCTCTTACATTTTTGGTGAACTCAGCCATGAACCATTTTGGTTCCGTTCTTGTGATCCTAACAGTTCCTTTCCTCATACTCTAGGAGTGTTGTAGGTGAGAGTGTTGTGAGGCTATCACCTTGCAACCCAACCTACAACCCCTAGTTGGCATAGTTGAAAGGTTCCAAAGGTATCACATGAAGAAACCTTAATTGGGTCACCGTCTTATTTGTCAACCTTTAGGGACTCTAAAAAAGAATTATTTAGTGTGTGTAATGGCCTCCTTCCTGCATCAACCTATCCCCTTTGCAAACCTCTGGATAGTGGTACCGGTATAAATTTCACTTCACATGACCAATCGATGGGTTTTAACAAGGAACCAACTCCTCTTTACATTCATGCACGGATCAATGGAAACATCGTAGCAGGTGTTCTTGTTTATCTAACTTCACAAGTAAACATAATAATAGAGGAGATTATGATAATAAAAATTTTACACAAGGATGGATACAATGCTTATGTGAGTTTTATCCACACACATGATGAGATTTCCCTACCCCCTACCATATTTTCATATCGGTCTTAGTTGGACCTAAGTCTGTAAAAATCATGTTTGATGTCATTCGTGGGTCTGAACTCTTTAGGGTAAAATTGGGTATCCCTTGGTTAGTGGCGATGAACATGGTACCCCCCATCGTGCATAAATTTCTAAAGTTTATCCATGGAGGTTCCATACACGTAATGCATGACACCAGTTATAGACCACCAGTTTCACATGGTAGCTACTCCTTGGATCACCCGTGGCCTGCGTTCGTGGGTCCTCTCCCACCTAGGACATAACTTTTGCACAAAATGTATCAGAACTATAGGAAGGGGCATCTGAGCCCAAAAGTGAGATACCCTCCCTTGACGTATAATGTCTCACATAGGGCTTTCTTGGAAGCCGACAATGATGCCACCATGGCATGAAAGAAGGAAGAAGAGAAGCGGTCTCGCGATCCTCTTTCTTCCTCTTCCACTAGTTAGTCTAGCGCTTATTCTCACTTTGTTGAGGTACCAATGAGTTTTTCTCCTCATCTATAGGAGAACCCTATGGTGCCTACCTGGTGAAAGCCCAAGTGCCCCACTTTCGAACTTCTTGTTCTTCCAATGGAGCCTAGGCCCGCTTGGTATGACAGGAAGAAGGTCTCCTAAAGAGAATCCTCATTGTCTCGACCTTCATGGCCTCCTACTGCTCTTGATCCTAAGGTAGTGAACAAAAAGAGGCCCACTGCCAAGGCTCTTGTGTTGACTCCTCATGTCACTCAGCCTATTCCTCCTGCTCCTATACAGGAACCTATTCCTCTACCAAAAACATCCGTAGTGGACATTCCTATGGTTGAGTAGGAATCTCTTGTTCCTTCGCAAACTATGACCTCTAACTCTAAGAGCCATAGAAAATTCCTTGAACGTGAAAGCAAGCACCGATGGAAGGCTATAATCATTGAGCAGGCCCCCTCGCAAAAGGAGGAAGAAATGACCATCCCTGCTTTAGGGCCTCTTGTAGCGTCTTCTTCCTCCCTTCCTTCTGCTTCTCTTCAGTCTAGATCTGTATTGCTTCCGACTTCTATTGTGAGTATGAATGTGCCTAACCCTAAAAAGGTATAGGTGTTCATGGATCCTTCAGTGTAGCCACTTTTTCTGATGTCCGTTCTAGATATCCAACCTTTCCTTAAACCCATGGATATGGTTAATACCTTGGTTGTATTGCCACGGTTCATTCCTCCTCTTCCTTTGCACCTCTGGCCTCATCTGTGGGGAGTTCATCTCCTTCAACAAAATGAGAGGCAGAGGATGGTCCCTCTAGGAATGGAAAGCATAGGAGGACCCCACATTCTCCACATGGCAGCCTTGCATTGACTTGTTCTATCCTAATAACAAAACCAGTCTTGGCTTCCCCTGAGTCTTTCACCTCTCCCGAGTAAGCGAGCTTAGTGGTGAACCTCAGGCATATCCCGTCTTGTCTACCAAAGTTAGAGATGTTGCTCTTTTTGGGTGCATGTTTAATTCCATGGATGAAGTCCTAACCCTGTCAATGATGTTTGTGAAATCGCTAACCTTGACTCCACAAGAGCTCGGTAGAGAGGACCTCAAGGGGCCTTTTTCCTTAGCCCTTATTACGGGAGGGCTAGATGCTACTCCTCCTAACATCCTAACATTGCAAGTTCTTCCTCCTTCCCCTTATGAGGATTTAAATTAGGAAGTGGACGACCTCTTGGCCAATCAATTTTAGGAGGCCCCTTTTCTTGATCTTGTGTGTGTGCATGTGTTTTGTGATGTGTTCCCCCATGCTTGTGCTATGTGTGCCTTGATGACCCTTGTCACCCCCATTGGTGCTTGGATACAAGTGTGGTTTTTGTGTCATAATCCTTCTTCTATTTGTATCACCATTCTTCCATGTTTGTGCTTGATTTTTTGTTAAATTGGGGACAATGCAAAGCATTGGGAGCATTTAGGCTCCCCTTCCATGTTGACCCAATTTTTTATTTTTACTTTGTCTTCTCGTGCATTCCTCACATGGCCTGATATAGTAGGGGTTGATGATAGTTCATTTATATACTAGTATTACACACACACACACACACACATATATATTTATGAGTAGTTCTAACCTTGAAATATCAGGCTACCCCTATGTCATTTATTTGCATTTTCTCTCTTTTTGATTTCTTTAGCTTTTTCTCTTCATTGCTTGAGTTGTCCCTTTCATGTGTGACAACGTATTTCTTTAACACTTTGACTTTCAGAAAATGCATTCATTACCAATGAATCTTTCCTCAAAATTCTTCACAAACTTTTCACTAGAATCACATTATCAACTTGGAACCCTAACAGAATGTGTTTCCTTCATCACAAGTTCATAAATAAAGGACTTGAAGACCTTCCTCCAAAGTGGGAAATTTTTTTATTTCCCCTCAAATGGGGGCATATCCTTCCTTTCAAATTCCTTGATGAATTGAACATCTTTCAAAAGGATTCATTGATGGTGGATCACTCTGAGAAGAACAACTACTTTTGAATTGTGTGTCCCTTGAGTCGACCCCCCTTCTTCCTCATGGAAGGTTCCCAAGGGACCCTTCCTTGAAAGTTTATATTATGAATGGATTATTTTCATGTCTATCTTGGGGCAGCCCGACTAGACTTATTTTATTCTCCTTTTCATGTCTAGCTTAGGGGCAGCCTAACTAGATCTTACGTTTCAAATAGTGTGTCTATTGAGTGGACCCCTCCTTTTCACATTGGGTTCCCAAGGAACCCCTTTGAAAGTTTTACTGATTGATTGTATACGTGTCTATCTGCTTATTTTCCTACATGGTCACTTTTGACATGTTCTATCTATGGGTAGACATGTCACCACTTTTGACATGTTCTATTTGTGGGTAGATGTGTCGCCGCTTTTGACATGCTCTATCTGCAGGTAGATGTGTCACCTCTTTTGACATGTTCTATCTATAGGTAGATGTGTCACCACTTTTGACATGTTCTATCTATGGGTAGACGTGTTTCCACTTCCTGAATCTGCAAAGTCTGCTTCCTTTAAGTTTCCTTCATGTGAGAGATCTTGGAGGATACCTTCCTTGCAGGTCTATGGGTTTATAAGGCACTTACTTCATGGGGCTTCCTTCATGCAAGAGATCTTGGGGGTTTCCTCCTTGGAGGTCTGCAATCCTGTAAGATGCTTTTTTTTTCTAACTTCTTAGTTTCTGAGTAGCTATGAAGTCCTTTTCTTTCCCTGCACCTTCAGGTTCACCAGATCGTGGTGTGATTCCTCGACGGTTCAGGTATACATTTCTAAACCTTAATCTTTCTTGATATACTTTACCAAGCACTCATCATTATTCATGCTCACTAAAATGGAGGAAAAATGTATAAGAGCGAATTTGCACCCCATGTGAAAATCCACTTTTTTCCTTTATCCACCTTAGAAAATTGAGTTCAGAGGCTTAATTCCACCTAATCATGTTGCTTGCATCCCACTTGGCACCTATTTTGAGCGTCAGTGGAGGAATTTTTATTAGGGATTCCCACGCGGTCGTGGAAGATTCCTGCGATTGAACCTACAGAGGTGTTAGTCTTCTCATTGGAAGTGAAGTTGTAACACCCCCTTCGGCCGACCGGCCCAAATATGGTTATTTTTCTGCATTCGTTCTTCATATTCACTCCTTGAACATGCATTTTTCCTTCTTCAATCTTCTTCCAAGCATTGAGATCACTCCATCAGATCAACACACTCTTTTGCATCCACTTGAAGCTTTAAGTAGCATTCTTGCATTCCATTATAGCCAAAGCAACAGTCCATCACATCGGTAGAGCAAGTTTGGGACCATGCCATTGTAGTAGAGGCTTGAGTTCCTCTCATTTTCTCCCCCAAGTAGCCTTGAGTTCTCTTTGTGGAGGTGGTAAGCTCCCCTCTCCTCTCCTCTATCATTTGGTTGAGTTAGAACTTTACTGTTTTGTAGTGTTCTTTTTCTCTTTATTGTATTACTTTATTTATCTCATTTCCTAGGCTATCCATGGAGGTGGGAACACCTAAACAGGGGTCTAACTAAGGCAAACCCCTATACAGCCACCCAACATTCTCCTCTCTTTCTGTGTGTAGAATTATGTGCTTATCGAAAGACTAGCTGGTGAACGAATTCCTTGGTGAGATCCTCCTTGCTCTCTTTTCTCTTGCTTTATTTACTTTATAATACTAGAGATTATTTCATTTATTTAATCACATCATTCTAGCCCTTTAGTTAGTCAGTTGGGTTATTAGCTAGTTTTGTTGGTTTGACCTCGTCTTCATTGTTGTCTTGTCGTATGGACACCAGTGCACTTTTGAGATGCCAGCGCATCACACTGACATTTAGAGACCGCACTTTCATCCTTGGACAGATAGTTTTCAGAGGCATAGTGTTAAACCTAAAAAATGGCTCACCTAGCCCCTTCCTATGTTTCAGGTCTACAGAGTAACTGAGAGGCCTCACGGTCCTTGTTACTCTCGCCTCACATTTCCTAACATTACATTTAGCTAAGGTAAGTTAGGGAAGCCTCTCACATCTTGACCCTCCGTGACCTGAGGTCTTGCATGCAGTGGTCCCCCTCTCTTACATTATGAAATTTCAAAATTAAAGGTAAGAAGATATTCAAATTGATCAACAACACTATAAATATCCCTATAACCATATGTAATGATGCATCTACATAATATGTATTATGTATGCCCTATTATATCTAATAGAAAAACATTTCTCTACTAGTACTTGTGGTACTAGTGATTTAATGTAAATAAAGACAAGAACCTTTTGAATGTTGGGGGATCTATCACAAAGGGTAAAAAACCTACATGTATCCTAGTGACTAATTTCATATATAAGTCCAAAAATAGGAGCATTCATGAATCCCAATGTAGGACTAAGTCTAAGTAGCCATTTTATTATCACTTTGTTTTGCATGTAAAACTCATACGGTTTCCTTTTTGTGAAATTATGTAAGATAAATTTTTATTGGCATACTTATGATGAAACTATCCCTAATGCATTTCCCATGTGTTTTCTACCTCCAAAAACAATAATAAGAATGAGACAAAGAATCATGAAAATCCACTTGATTTATAGAACTGTGTATTTTATTAGAGGTATGCACTAATTTCACCCAAGGTGAGAAATGTAGAGCCAAAATTTGATTGATGGTGAAAATGTTCCATCGATGGTATCTCGACTTCCAAAAAAGCATACAAGTATGACAATTCCTAGAACTAGCAAGTGCACCTTGTTGTGCAATGGGTATGTCGAAGATGTGTGGAAGGTCAATCAAAAAAAAAAAATGGTATAATTGTTGCATACATGTGTGCAGTACATGAGGTCAGTAGAGCTAATAATTTGTGAGAAGTTGGAGGATCTCAATGTCATGATCCTCTTAGCATTCTTGGAAACACCAATAATTAACAATTAACCAGAGGAAAATGACATAGACATGACAATTTAAAAATGTGCTCCATGTAATTTCCACTTTTGTTAATCATTGAATGCCAAAGAATGTGTATTAGTTTCAATTTTTTTGTACACATAAATGTATGATGGGTGTGCTAGAAACTTTAACAAAATCCTTTCATGAGTAGTGGTTGTTATCACCTAGCTCTAGACATACAAAGGCTCTACAATGGGGCCAAATTTCTATCCCATATAATTAATTTGCTTGCTAAATTTTTTTGAATATGTAGCATGGAAGGGAAAAAGTAAGTGTCAACTAAACCTAAATTTTGAAAAGAAACATGGTAGCTACATGCCTCCATGTTTATTCTAATCCTTTTTCTATCACATGGTTCTCTTATATATCCAGCATAAAGATGGTTTCACATGCATACCTACCACGTCTGACTCACATTACAATCCACATTCACTACTTGTTTCTAACATTGGGTGAAATAGATCTTAGAGTGTTGAAATATTAATCACCTCGCACATTAAAAAAAATTAAACTTGCAACCATTTTTTTTGTTCAAAAGGCTGTAATTTTTTTTTTTTAAATAAACTATGTGTTTTCTAAACATCACTATTTCAAATAAAATATTGATACTTTAGAATGCATAATTTAATCTAAAAACTTTAAGATCATTCCCATCATGCCTTCCTTTCAAATCCATATTAGGGGAGAGGACCGGGTAGTTTATCACCCTAACTTCATGCTTCTCAAAATCCTACATGGAAATTTCAAATCACTCTTTATTTTCTACCAAAGCTTACTTATAAATTCCCCTAGTTATAATTGTGGTTACAAGGCCACATCATCAAATATGATGCAATGTCAGCATGTTTTTTTATGAGGTGTCTGAAAAGTACCAAAAAAAAGTGAAATGAATACATGTGCACTAAAGCAGGTTTTTTCGGTGTCCTAATGTGGCATCACATGATTTGTTGCTTTTTAGATCTAAAGAATATATTTCATTCAATTATGGGTAATCACTAACACTAGTTCAACTTTAAAGTCACAACTATTGGTCCAATATTGTTAAAAATATTGGGTATTAAATCAACAATGTTATAACAACTATTGGAACATGCTTGGGTCCTCTCCCCTATAACAATAAAAAAATGGAATGGTTTGATACTTCATTAGAATGATTGCAATAGACATAAAACAACATTATTTAAAATAATTTAAGTTACATCCACTCTAGAAAAATACCAACAATTTATTGTAATGAACACACTAGAACTCTTATGTATTTAACAGAAGTTAAATTCCATTTGTTTCTTCATAATAAGTTAAAGCTCAAACCTCTATCGAGAGATATAATAGTGCTTTTTTAACAACTAGGAGGTTGTAATCAATCATAAATATGAGAAAATTTTGGGATTTTAGTTCCTACATAAACAACCAACCTATGTTTTAACTACAATAATCCAAACCACCAAACACCATATTACATTTGCCTAATATTGCTAGTTTCATAACTATAATAACACACCCTCCATAATTGTCTCCAATTTTGAATGCCACTATATTTTACCCACCTATGAGGCAACCAAAACAAATATTTTGGATGACACAAAAAAATTAAACACATGTTTTTGTTTTGCTCTTACCCATATCATCAATATTTAAGAACCATTAACCAAACTTCCTTGCTAAGGGAGAGGAGTCGATCGTGGACATGGGACATATCATGGGTATAGCTTTGGATAGCCTAGGGCCCAATTTTGGGCAATAAAATTGACAACAAAAATTTCAAATATCCTTTTTAATATGATAGGATAGGTTCATATAAAATTCAAAATATGTCCTATCATAGGTAGTCTTTTTTTTTTTCCACCTCAATATTAGGTGAATGCAATTTGATATTTATTTTCCACCTTCCCAATATTAAGTGAATGCAATTTGATAAACTTATTTCCACAATATAAATAATATTTTCCACCTTCCCAATAAAATGTTGTTGCAAATGGATTTTTTTTTTATCCAAAATAGATTGTCTTATTGCATTAAAAGTGAGTTGGCATGCACTCAAAGTGAGTTGACATGTACAAAAGACATTGTCAACTAAATAAGTTGTAAATATATTTTAACAACATAAATTTAAACATGTTCCATTTCTCATCCTTTTTTTACAAATTATTGGTTCCACTATGTCCATATACACCAATATTTTTTTGAATTTACTTGCAAAAATGAAAAAAAACAAACTCTCAGGCTCACTATGCATTGCAATTTTTCATTAAAACATTTAATTATTATAGTATTATTTACAAATCAATATAAAATAATAATAATCATAACAAAAATTTAAAATTGGTTAGAATTTAGTTTTTTAAATATCATTTCAAGTCACCAACTAGAAATCCTATGTACCCATGAACTAATCACTTCTACCATTAATTCATCGAATGCCAGATCAAATTCCCTCCCAAAATTCAAAATTATCCACTTGCTACCAATTCAAATTCTATCAAACTATTTATTTATACAAGAAATGCTCAATTGTGTGATGTAAGCTACCTAGTAACAAATTCAAATTTTTGACTTTGTGTTGGATTCTCCTGATCGACGATAAGCTCCTCCAAATCGATGCACTCTCCTCCTTCAACTTCTACAATAAGTCTCAAACTTTCCTTCACTATTAATTATGCATTGGAATGTATGAATTTGTTACTTTCAAATGCCTTGTCCATTTACATTTAAATGTATCAAATTTATTCTTTCATATCCCATGTTTATGTTGTGACATTGAATGTTTATGTTTTCATTGACTAGTCTTTCTTAAAGCTTATTGTGCTATGTTTACATACCTTCAAACTTTAGTATGGTTCAAATATTTCAAACCCTTTCCAATACAACATTACAGTATACACATAGACACATGTATATATATATATATATATATATATATTGTAGGGATAGATAGATATGTGAGTTACCCATATCCTTCTTGATTATATTCAATTTAATTAGACGTATGCTCTTTTGTTCTTCAATTAAACTGGCTGTAAATATCATCCCCTCTCCCTTACATTGAACAATGATAATGGTTGACTCCTACTTATGTTATAACCATTTTTTAAACAACATATATAACTTGAATCAACAATATTATATATATAAATATAATGCAAAGATAGATATATACATAAGTTTCCTATACCCTTCTTCACTTACATTAAACTTAATTAGATCTATACTTTGTTTGTTCTTCAATTAAAGTGACTGTAAATATCGTCCCCTCTCCCTTACAACCAACTATGATAAAGGTTGACTCCTTATGTTATAATTTTTTTTGAAACAACATATATATGTTTCCTATACTAGGCTATCACATACCATACCCATCATATGTTTTATGTCATATACTATACCAATTATATTTCCTATGCCCACAATCAAATCCTTTCCCTTAGATGTATGCTTTGTTTGTTCCTCAATTTAAGTGACTGTAAATATCGGCCCCTCTCCCTTACAACCAACTATAATAGTGGTTGACTCATACTTATGTTATAACCATCTTTTAAACAACATATATAACTTGAAATGGTAGTATAATATATATATATATATATATATGTATGTATATATATATGTATGTATGTATATATATACGTGTGTGTATATATATATATATGTATGTATATGTATGTATATATATATATCTATGTATATATATAATAATATCTCTCTATATGTATGTATATATATGTATATATATGTGTGTATATATATATATATATGTATATATATATATATATTATTAATATATATATATAGACAATATGTATATATATATATGTAATAATATATATATATATATATATGTGTGTATATATATATGTATGTATGTATGTATGTATATATATATACATACATATATATATACATATATATATATATATATATGCATATTTATATATATGTATATATATATGTATGTATGGATGTATATTGCAGAGATAGATAGATACATAAGTTTCCTATACCCTTCTTCATTTATGTTCAACTTAATTAGATGTATGCTTTGTTTGTTCATCATTTACTGTAACATGTATGGCTACCATTTGTAAAACAACATTATGAAGCATTTACATAACTTGAAACAATAGTATGATATAAAAATTTACACCATTTCTTGTATCATATTTCACTTTCAAGTTATTTCATAATGTTGTTTTAAGATTTATTTGTATCATAAGGCTCTTTCAAGATATACATATTTGTATCATATCGTTGTTTCAAGTTTATATACATTTGTATCATAATGTTGTTTGAGGAAGGGTTTAACATGATCACCCAAGTGTTTATAAGAGGTAGAATTGGGGATATGATAGTATACCATGCATTTCTTGTTTCATTGCACACATACCCTTGATCATTTGCAATCAACTCAATTAGATGCATCCTGGTTAGTTTGTTCTTCAATTACACTCACTCTTACATGTATGAATTTATTGTTTCAATTTGTATCATTCTTTTAATTGTAATAATTAGAATTGTATGTTGTTTACTAATCACTATGTTGGTTCAATGGAAAGGAAGAATAAAGCGACAACAAATACTAGGGGCCTGTAACAAAGCGACATATACCAAAGCAGAGGAAAAAAACTATACCTACACACACTTGAGAGGTGTACAACTTCCACATAGCACTAAGGAGGATGTTGTGATTCTTTTTCACCAATCAACTAAACAACCAAGCAATGATGAGGAGCTAGAAATTGTTATAAAGCAGCCAACCGAACTTGTACTCCAAGTTAATTGTACTGTAACAACCAAAAAATTTACCTAGTGTAGTGGGAATGGACCGTGGATGACATGGAAAATTCCCTTGTAGTTGTTGAAGACAATGGCATGTCAACTAGAGGGGCAGCCAAAAATTGGGGTCTTCCAACTACAACATTGTCAAATTGGCTGGGTGTTGTCACCACTACAAAAGGGAAGGGACCCCAACAGTCCTTACTGAGGAGGAAGAGGAAATGACCATCCAATAGTGCAAGGAGATGGATGCATGTGGACATGATTCATATATTGTGAATCTCAAATCAAAAGTGTCCCAAATATGCCAAATGAGGCCTAATCCTTTCAAGGATAGGATTCTCGACAAGTCTTGGTTGATGAGATTCAAAAGAAGGAATCCTAATTTGTGTTTGAGAACATCCCAAGGTCAAGATAGAGAATATGCTATAAATCTTAGGCCTGTAGTTGTTACTACATTATATGACACTTTGGAGAAGCCATACACAACTAGGAAATATGGACCCCAAAGGATTTGAAACTATGACGAGATAGGGTTGCAAGATGGGAAGAACGGTAATATGAAGGTGCTTGTCAAAAAAGGTAGCATAAGTGTTGTATACATTATCCCAAAAATCCAAGAGCGGATCACAATTCTAGCATGTGCAAACACTATAGGTCAGAAAATTCAATGTTTTAATTTGTTCAAAAGAAAAAATCATGTGCAAAACTACATAGCCAACTATGAGGTAAAAGCATTAATGGTTTTTCAATGTCACACATGGATGACCAAAGACCTTTTCTGTGAAATGGCTAAAATTTTTTTCTATGCAAGTACCTAGGCATTGCTCACCCATCCATAGACAACTCATATTTGATGGCCATGGCAGCCATGTAGCCATCTCTACCATTTTTGAAGCAAGGGATCTTGGTATTGAATTGGTCACCCTACTAGCCCACACATCACACAAGTTGTAGCCTCTTGATGTGAGTGTTTTCTCCTCTTTCAAATCTCATTTCAAAAAGGAAAGAATAGAATGGAGTAATAGACTTTCGAAATTGGAGATAAGAAGGGAAAATTTGGCTACACTTGGCAGCCTAGCTTTTCAAAAGGCACTAATAGTTTCAAACATAATAGATGGGTTTAAGAGGATATGTATTTGTCCCTTCAATCAAAATGCTTTGGAGAATGAAATGAGGGTTAGCGATACTTTTCAGTTTGCTACCCTCAAGGAAGCATCAACTGCTGAAAACATTTTAAGCCTATCTAGTAATGGTTTTCTAGTGAATGAGGGTACGTGTACAAATGGAACAATAGAAGTTGGAGATCAGCCAAGCCCATTTGAACCAGCCAAATGTGCAAGAAACCAAATTTTTCCACAAACTTCAAGTTTGTTGGACAACCAATCACCCACCAACAACAATAATGGGAGAGTAGAGGGTCATCCCACAATAATGGGTTACACTTTTTGGCCAAACTTGACATTGAAATCAACATTTTCAAAGAAAAACTCACTTTCTGACACTTATAGTAGGTAAACTATTAGGAATTTGAAAATTATGTAAACTATTGATTTGTGAGATTTTTTTCTGTAGATTTTAAATGTATTTTTTTTTTTAAATTGAAATTAAATTGTAATTTTTTTGCATCTCCTTTGATAACTAGTTTTTAATAGTAAACAACATTTTTAAAAAGTGGTGTGTACTTCGGCACACATAACTTTTTTTCTACAAAGGATAAAATTCTAATTCTTTTGAATTTAGGTTGGTAACACAAGTATCTAGTTCTTTCATTTTGTTTCATAGCATTTTGTTGAATATTTTTCTTTTAATTATGTTTTGAAGTCAAAACATTTATAATTTAGACATAGGTGCACTTCGACATGCATAACTTTTTTGGTATGTATTGAAATTCAATTTTTCTTTTTTTGTTAGAACGAGGACATCAATACCTAGTGGATATATATTTTTCAAAAAAATTTCCCCGAAATTTACTATTTTTCCACAATGATTTTTCATCAAACTTGACATTCGGTGAAAAACCTATGTACAGTAAAACTAAAAAATAAAATAAAAAATAAAAAAATATATATTAAATTTATAGTTGTTGGAAAGCACGTTTTGATCACTACAATCATCCAACTTAGTTTATCAAGTTCACTCCATTTTCACCTCCTTCCCAAGCTTCGATAGTAAAAAAAATGCATAAATTTTGAAATGGTCGGAGGAAAGGTGAAAAAGGGGTTCATTAGAACCCCCTTCTATCGGGGTTCATTCAAGCCCCCTTCATTAGAAAATTCATTGAACCCCATATTAATGCAAGGGTTCATTAGAAGGGAGGGTTTTCATTAGAAGGAGGTTCATTAGAGGAGTTCATTAGAAGGTGGTTCATTCAAACCCCCTTCATTAGAAGGGGTAAACCATTTTAAATTTTTTGATGAAAATTTATAATTTTTATTCATTCAAAAAATTGTAACCCACTATTGTGGGTTTACCCTAGAATAGTATTGGACACATATCTCTTGCCCTACCACCTCCACCCAAGGATCCCTCCTGGTTATTAGAGGGTGCTACTAATCCTAGTATTGATCTGCATATGGAGCAAGACCAAAGTCTTGCAATGCCATTTCCATTGAATAGCATGGGTCCAAATACGTTAGTTCATTCCTATGTTGATTGGGGAGACAGTGACACTAATCAGTTAGGAGATGAATTGGATGATACAACTAATGAGGTGTCAGAAAAAAATAATGAGGATTCGATTGAGCCTTTGGGAGGCAAACCAAATTCACACATCTCACAATTCTTGAAGCTGCCAGTTCATGTAGTCAAAGACAAGTCTAATAAGGTAGCTAACCATGGGATTAAATTGCCAAGAGGACCCCAACTCTTGACCACTAATGACTACACGGCCTTGCTAATTGAGAAAGAGGATATGAAGAAGAAACTTGTTGAACTAAAATTGAGGAAGAAGGAATAGATTGAAGAGAATAGGGTAGAAAGGATTGCAGCATTGGAGGTCAATACTCTACTAAGAATTGAAAAGGAAAAGCAACGAGTAGCAGAAAAGGTTGAAAAAGAGCTACAAAAGAAGGAGAAGGACAAAAAAATGGAGCAACAAAGGGTAGAAAAGGAAGTTGTAAAAAAGGAAAAATATTTGGAGAAGGCACAAACAAATGATGCAAAGGAGAGGTGACTCATAAACCTTCTAAATCCATTGCTTGACCATCATAGGATATTCACAAAATTTGTGTCTATTCAATGCCCCCAATATTGTCCATCACCTACCCAAAGTATTAACCAACCATTTCAAAGTTGGAGTCCTTCTCATTCACAATCCTATCCACTCTCACCTAGCCTGAAGCATTACCCAACGATTTTAGAGTTGGATTCCTCATTTAGAGTCCTATCAATCCTCGCCTACCCCAAGCATAACCCACCTAGTTCAATCTTGGAGTCCTTCCCTATCATAGGCCATAAACAACTCACAAGATAGATTGGCTTAAAATTTTAATTCTTCTACTTTTTTGATTGATTAGAATGTTATGTATGAACCTTTTGTTATGTAGGTTTTGATGGATTTCAAACAATGTTTGAACTCTTTTTTTATTTTGAAAGTTTGTAACTTTTTTGTTTTGAATTTTTGTAACTTGAAACTGTAGTATGATTTGAATACAAATAACATATTCCATCATGTTACTCTCACTGACTATTAGAGTTATTTTAATTGAAGAGCCAACAAGGCATACATCTAATTATGTTGAATGTAAATGAACAAGGCTATAGGAAACTTATGTATCTATCAATCTCTGCAATATTTAGTTGTATATATATATTTTAATACATATACATATATACATAGCTATACAAAACATATGTACATCTATACATATAATTTAGTTGAATGAAAATGAACAAGGCTATAGAAAAAATATGTATCTATCTAAATGTGCACATGAATGTATCATAATTTTGTATCATATTGTTGTTTGACGTTATATAAAAATTTTAGTATGTTGTATCTATGATCTTCTCATATGTTTAAGTCATGTCAATGCAATTTGGGCAATCTGTTCTAAATGTATCCTCAAAACAAATCCTCTGCTGAAAGTTGGTTGTGGGGAGAGAGTAGATGAGTGCCAGTCACTTTGAGAGTGAGGGACCAAACCAAAGCATACATCTAATTGGGTGAATGTAGTAAGAGAGGCTATGGGAAACTCTTGTGTGTCTATCTATATTTTGTGTATATGTATATGTATATATATATGTATGTATATGTATGTATGTCTTCTTCTTCTGCCTCTTCCTTCTCTGTATGTATGTATGTATATATATATGCTGTAACTCCTTTCTTATGTATGTGTGTATGTATGTGTGTATATACATACATATACTATATCCATATACCACCATTCCACCCTTCCTTTCTATGCCATATACATATTCCCTGCTGGACTCATAAAATACATATATTATACATATTCATATACATACTCTTATATGGCTATACATATACTATACCTACCACACACACACATGTATATACATATGCATATGCATATACATTCTCCATATCCATATACATATGCATAAGCATGTGCATACACATACACATATGAATACACATACACATATGCATATGTATATAAATATACATATCCATATATATATATAAATATATAATTTCATGAAAACCATTGAAATACATTGATATACATTGAAAGGAGTCTTAATTTAATAGGAATGAGCCCTTCTTTTATAATGAGATGTACATTGAAAAAAGTCTTATTTGTAAAAGATATACATGATGTCCATTAATGAAATCATCCATGGTAGAGTGGTATATCTTGAATAGATTAGACTTCTTTCAATGTATATCCACAATTCTAACCCTTATAACCTTGAGGTGATCAAGGGTATGTTTGCAATGAAACAAAAAATGCATATTATACTATCACATCCCCAATTCTAACTGTTACAAATAAAATAATGATACAAACTAAAACAACAAATTCATACATGTAAGAGCAAGTGTGATTGAAGAACAAACCAACCACACATCTAATAGAGTTGATTGCAAAGGATCAAGGGCATGTGTGCCATGAAACAAGCAATGCATGTTATACTATCAACATCGCCCTATCCACCAGCAGTCCATTACCCTTAGAAAAACTATACATATCCATATACGTATGAATATACATATGTACATACATATACATGTACACATATATAGTGAATGTCAACATAGATTATCATGAAAGGCCTTTTGAAAAACAAAACCCGTAAATGCATATCCCCAATTCTAACTGATACAAATAAAATAATGTTACAAACTGAAACAACAAATTCATACATGTAAGATTGAGAGTAATTGAAGAACAAATTAACCATGCATCTAATTGAGTTGATTGCAAATGAACAAGGGTATGTGTGCAATGAAACAACCAATGCATGATATACTATCATATCACCAATTCTAACTCTTACAAAAAAAGGAATTTGATACTATGCTATAGAAAAATGGTCCTTTGTCATTTAAATGGGCTTTTAGGTCTTGTTTCATGGTGTTGAAACTATGTTTCTTTGATTTTATGATGTATCATGGCTTGAACATTCTTATTTAGGTACTAAAACTCAAAGAATGATGTCTTGTGAAGGTGTTATGAAGTGTTGTAAGACATTTCCACATTCTTCTAGACTCTATTAAATACATTTCACCTAAAAATCACCTTTTTACTCATCAACAAGTCCTAAATTGAAGTGTTCTAAAGTCTTGTAACAAGCCTTCACACTTTTCTAGGAACATCTCCTTATTTACACCTTTCTCATGCTTTATTTTGTCTCTTTATGCCCTCATAT
The DNA here is from genome assembly GCA_007258455.2 of Sequoia sempervirens. NCBI lineage: Eukaryota > Viridiplantae > Streptophyta > Pinopsida > Cupressales > Cupressaceae > Sequoia > Sequoia sempervirens. The sequence goes on along the minus strand of VDFB02086081.1, from coordinate 215,245,620 downwards.
GCTTAATTAAGTGCATCTTTGCATATTATCCTCACAAATAACATTAAATACAACATTATTTCTGACACTTGTTTTTAGGTCCTAGGTGGGACCCATTCGCCATGGGTGGCGAATGAGTCCCCCTTGGCCCCAAATTCAAAATATTTCAAATTTCCTTTTGGGATTTTATTAAAATTCACTTGATGTCGGCCTGTGATGAGGTATGAATGGATAGTAAGGCACAAGAATTGTATAAATAAGTGATTTTTAATTCATTTTACATCTCCCCACTGAAGTATTCAATCTCCTAAGTCATTCAAATAATCTCCTACATTCAAGTATCTTACATCGTCAATTGAAGCAACTATTGAAGCACCTTGAAGCAACCATTGTCATTACTTTAGACTTGCAAGATTAAGGATTTGGTGAGTTAATATCATTTGCATGTTGTTATTTTACATTTCCTTTGCATTTCATTTATTTGTATTGGGTTTGATTACCAAAGTGGGGTTTGACTAAGGAAAACCCCTATTTCCTAACCCTCTAACATTTCCCCCCTTTGCATGTGTCTTTGCAGCCTTGTTTTTGTAGATTTGGCAGGTTTAAAGGTGTTGAAAAGTGGAAATCAAGTCAACATATCACTATTTAAAGCTTATTGAGTGTTTTATGTCTATTTCCTATAGAATTGACTCTGCCAACCCGACATTCAAACATTCCTAAATATGGTGTTGTAGAGTTACTGACTGATTTTCCAAAAATCTAAGAGTGGATTTATTCAACACCCTTGGCGAATGAGTCCCACCTGAAGTCTGAAAATCTATATTTTGTCAGATCTTGTATCCTGACTGTCAGAAATCAGTTCCCAACACTTTTTCATCAATAGGAGGATTGATTCACCACTCTGGGAAAATGAGTCCCACTGTGAAAACTAGTAAAATTCATCAACATTCCAGACAACTCATATTTCATCCCGGTGAACTTAGATTTACCCCTGCACCTTCTGTTTTGCATTATTTCTTCATTTTCATAGTTATTTGCATATCACAATGTGTTTTCAAACATAGCTTAAATTGCACTTTTGCATTCATTTTACTTCATTTTAATTAGTCAATTGCATTTAATTAAGTTCAGTTACATCATATCACATAGCATACATCCTAATTTGAGTGTCACATAAGAATTTTGGGACCTAGATCTCTCTCCTTTTAGGTGAAAAATCCTAGAAGTGTAAGAGCAAGTATCTCTTGGGTCCCAAAATCTATCACATTTTGGTGAACTCAACTTTTAAACACTTTAAACTTTTGATTACATTCCAATATTGTAGCCTAGTTTTCTATTGCATTAGCATTCAATTAGGGCATTGATTCGTTATTGCATCCTAGGATCTTTCATTTTGCATTAGTGAAACATTCATTTAGTGTTCATCTTTGCATTCAATTTCATTGAAAAACTAAAAAAATATGTATTCTTCATACTTGATTACATTCTATGTTGCATTTAGAATCATTCAAAATTTCTGAAAACCATAAAAAAATTGCATCCTCAGATTCATTCACCACCTAGGGAAAATCAATCCCTCTACACTTTTTTTAGACAGTAGTTATGTGCTTTTTTTGGCATTTTCCTGCATTTCTATTTTATGTATTTACATCTCTATTAAAGTTGGTAGATTCTCTGTTATTTGAAGTTCACATTCTTAGAGTAGCTTGCATTTCCATCCACCCTTCATTTGTGGTACTTGCATGAGTGTTTGGTTCCCCGTTGATAATACTTTAGTGAGAATAAGTTCTAGACTCATGGAATCCCATGATAGCACTTTCATTGTGGACCTTGGGATCTCACGAGCTCCAACTCCTGGTATGGACAATGGTGCATTAAGCCCTGAAAATACCACTTCCATGCCTTCACCTTTCCATCCTATGCATGTTGGCAATAAAAAAAATTCCTCCCATAAGAAAAAATCATTAATATTCATGAGGATTTTGCACATTTACAACAAGACTCATCACTTGAAAACATTTCCACCACTTCTATACCTACTATTGAGAACCTTCATCCCTTAATTGAGAGTGATGATGGCTTACAAGTGCTAACACAATTTTTTGAGATTTACAATAAACATGCCTCTTCAAATACCCAATCCGCAAACATCCTTGTAAGACAAGGAACACCTCAAGTTCCTCCTCCTTCAACTAGAGCTTCTATACCCACTTACACCAATCTGCAAGTCCACACAACTATGCATCAACCTAGTTATGTGGCTACTTCTTTCTCAATTTCCACTAGCATTCCTACTTCTTTTGTGGCATCACAACCTTCTTCCACCACTTTCACACCCCTTAGTATTCCTTTCACCTCCCCTAACATCACTTACACTCCATCACCATTTTCCCTTCCACCTCAACCTACTTATCTTGATGCTTTTATTACACAACTTCTTAACACTATTTTATCCATGCAACATCAACTTGCCACCATTAGTTAAGGTCAAACTGCTCCACCCATATAGCTTGTCCACAACAACCCCTTATCATTAGAAATCTCACATACCCCAATTCCACAAGGGATATAAATGTTGAGATTTGAGAAATATGGAGGAAAAGCAGACCCTATCAACCATATCAATTCTTATACCGCTTTGTGTAGTGACTTTTTCTTTGATGATAAAATTTTAGCAAAACTTTTTCCAAGGACTTTGAAAGATACGGCTTTAGAATGGTTTTCCAAATTTCCCAATCATTCCATCTGTTCATTTAATGAATTGGTGGAAGCTTTCATTAGTCACTTCCAAGTGCACATGACACCTAAAAAAACAATGGTTGACCTTATGAGATGTAGAAAAAAAACCGATGAAAAAGTGATAGATTTCATCTCTTTACCAATCCTTATACACTCAAGTTGATGTAAAAATTCCAGATGCGCATCTATAGAAGATGTTTATTGATAATTTGCACACCAACCTCCAAGATAAACTTACTATGATGCAATTCCCTTCATTCATGCATTTATGCACAACATTATGTGATTATCAAAATTCGGTTTCAAGTCATGAGTCAAAATCCACTTCTAACTGAGCTGACAAACCTGAACATAACAATCCAAACCACAATAACACACAAAAATTCTACAAACCTAACTGAGGATTTTTACAATTTAACCCACCTCCTTCACCCCAACCGCAACCAACTCAACAAGTTCAAAATTCAATGGCCACTACTAAGATAACCATGCCTTATCATTATGGAGATCTGAACAAACACTTCACCCCTTTACTTGACACTATCCACCATACAATGAACCAATTAATTCAAAAATGAATGCTCACCTTACCACCTATTCGCCCACTTGATCCCAATCAACCCTTACCACCTACCTTCAAACATAACACTTATTTCCATTTTCATCGTCAAAATGGCCACAACAATGAACATTGCAAGCATCTTAAACATTTAGTTCAAGACCTCATTGATTCAGGTGAAATGACCATTATGGGTGTTAATGATCAAGGCAATAAGTCTGTCACACCCCCTAACCAAAATGAAAATCTTCACCAACCCTATGCCTAAACACACCACCTCATTCGTCAAGGCTAGTGAACCTTCAAAGCCTGATGTAGTGACTATTGATACACATAATGAACAACTTGATACATCTCCTCTCGTTTCCCAAGCTAGTCTTATGGATAAACTTGTAGCTACAGTAGACGTTATCCCTCGCAAGGGCCAAACCACTAAATCACTTGATATTACTTTTTCTGCTAAAGATATACTACAAAAGCTTCTTGATGGTCCTCTCTACATAGCTAGCAGAATCTATGATAAACCTACTAATGGGATATTAATAGATCCTACTTGTGGTGAGAATGTGATTATAGAAGAATTTCTATTATTACATAATCTATATCAAGATGACTATAATCAACCGACTACATGGATTAAAGCACATAATGGTTTCGCATGCCCTACGACTGGATCGAGCATGCTACCTTTACAAAAAGGACCTAACACTTTGGAGGTAACATTTTCCATTATTCCACAATCTGACCAATTTTGTTTATGGTTAGGCCTTCCTTGGCTTCACTCAATGAAAGCAGCCCCATCAGTTGTTCATAAGTGCTTGAAGTTTCCACATGGCAATGAGGTATTCACCATACACCATAGTGGCTTTAATCCTTTATCTTCCAAAGGTAACTTTTCATTAGAAACCTTTTTTCGTAAACCCATGGAACCTATCACTCCTCGTAAGGAATTCTTTTACATTGCTTATCAAAAGTTTAAAGCCAAAAAGATCACTGAATTATCTCTTTGTAACACATCTTCTTCCACCTCCACTAATCCTATCCTCAATGAAACCATGATTACACCTACATATGATATTGAAAAAACAATCAAACCTTCTGAACAAACTCCTCCTGACACTTCCCAACCATCATTTAAATGACCAAGAGCAAATGAAATAACTCTTGTCTTACCTCCTCGTATCAAACAAGTATATAAAGTGAAAGAGAAAGTGGTTGATCCATCCTCTTTGGTTTCTCCTGCTCTTCCCCCTTCGGAAGTAGAAGAACCTGTGGCAACTCAATCCACTCTTACACATCAAAAACACCAATATAGAATTAAACAAAACCACAGTGCTAGGGAACGTCGGCGTCGCCATCATCTCCTTGCCCGTCAACCTCATATGGAAGACGATCAAGACAATCAACCTCCACCCTTGATAGAAGAAATAGATGACCACCTTCCCTCTCCTAACCTACCAAATGACAGTTCAAACCAACAATTGCAACAAAACCAAATTAGTCAACAACCACCACTCTTGATACATCCATACTTAGAAATCACCATCCGTCCTCCTGTCATTATTAATCTTGATGACGATGATGATGTGACAATCGCTAAAATAGATGAAGAAGTAAGCAATGATTTGAAATCTTTATTTTGGGAGGTGGATGACTTCATGGATGACTTGCATTTGACTACCTAGTCTCTCAACTTTTATTTTTTCTTTTTTTTCTTTTTCTTTTCATGTGTGTATCATGTTCCCTCGTATCGTGTGTTTGATGTTTCCTATCCTTGTACAATTCTTCTATTTGTACCCTTCTTCTATTCATCATGTTTTTTTTTGTGTTTTCCTTTTTGGGATGACGCAAAGCGTAGAGATTCCCTATGTCTCTTCCATGTTGAACCAAACGGTCCTTTTCCTTTCATTTTTATTTTTTTTCCTTTTTTGGGATGGCATAAAGCATAGAGATGCCCTATGTCTCCCTCCATGTTATTCTAAATGAATTCTTTTTTCCTTTTCTCCCTATCTTTTCTCATGTTTTCCTTTTGAGGGGATGATGCAAGGCATTGAAACCAAAATGTATCCTTCATGTTGACCTAAAATCTCTTTCTTTTCTTCTTCTTTTCCCTTTTGCTTATTTTTTTTCCTTTTTGGGGACAATGCAAGCATTGAGACGTAATGTCTCTTCCATGTTGACTCAAAAGGACTTTCAACACTGCTTTCTCTGTACATTTGGTAATTCTTCAATTACATTGTATTTGAGGTATTGAGCAATTCAATGGTCTTTTCATAAAAAACATTGCAACAACAAAGCGCCGCTAACTAAATCCTTTAGAACCCTTGTAATGTTTGGTGTACTTTTCTTTTCACGGGCACAACTTCCCTCCTTTTCTTTGTTTTTCATTTTTTTTTTGTCCTTGACATGACACAACCTACCTTTGAAACATATGACTTTGCATAGAGCTTTCTAGGTTGGATCTCTTGACTTGTTTTCTTTTTTCCTTTTCTTTTCTTCCCTACTTTCAAGTAATTGATCACAGAATGATGTGTAGCAATTCCTTTAAAATGGGGGGCATACATTACCATTATTTCATTGTGCATTCATGCTTCTTAGTGTAACCTTCTCATTTATGTGATGCATTTGTCACTTTGTGAATGACATTGGGTGTGATCTCCTTCATAAGTGTGATCTTTCTAAGCATATTACATTCATCTTTGTGGTTTGATGCAATGCACTGCATCCCCTAAGTTGTGAATATACTATTCTTTGATTGGTCCTCTCTTGGAGACATTAGACACAATGTTCCCTAAGTGACTAACCTTTTATAAATTGAACAAGAATCCTTTGAACAATCTTTCACATTATTGCATCCTCATTTGGCCAACTTGCATAACACAACTTGCATGCCTATGGTGCCATCCTATTTTTCTTATCACGTGAAACTTAAATAGACATTTACATTTTCTTTGGCTTTGTGGTGCCTTGTTAAAGTTATCAAGTGGTATAACTTTGGCATGGTTGAGTGGGAAGCCAAACTAGTAGCATGACTTTTACCCATAGCCACTTTTGGATTTGTGAGTGCATACCAACTATCGTATGTATCTTACTTTTTGGGCTTTCTCACCTTGTGAATAACTAGTTATGTGGCCCTAGAGTGAGTATGTACATTCTTTTTTTCAAACAATTAGCCTAGATCTCTTTTCACAACTAGTTGGATTGATGATCGAAGCTTCATTCAATTCATTTCAACACTTGTGTGTTCCTTTGTCCTTATGTCTAGTTTGCCATGGGATCTTTATCTTGGGGGCTTGATCATCCCTCTTGACTATTCCATTCCATCTTGCTAACATAAGTGCATTCGAACCCTCTCCTCAATGTTCATGGCTACTTTAGTGTGAGGAAGCAAGTTCGTCCTCTCACTAAAGTGGGGGCTAAATGTGCCATAAAAAATGGTCCCTTGTCATTTTCATGGCATTTTAGGTCTTGTTTCATGGTGTTGAAACTATGTTGCTTTGATTTTATGATGTATCATGGCTTGAACATGCCTATTTAGGTACTAAAACTCAAAGAAAAACATCTTGTGAAGTTGTTGTGAAGCATTGTAAGACATTTCCACATTCTTCTAGACTCTATTTAATACATTCCACCTAAATATCACTTTTTTACTCATTAACAAGTCCTATATTGAAGTGTTGTAAAGTCTTGTAACAAGCCTTCATGCTTTTCTAGGCACATCTCCTTATTTACACCTTTCTCATTCTTTATTTTGTCTCTTTATGCCCTCATATGCCTAAGTAAGTGTATCTTTGTATATTATCCCAACAAATAACATTAAATACAACATTATTTCAAACACTTGTATTTAGGTCCTAGGTGGGACCCATTCGCCATGGGTGGTGAATGCTTTATATTAAATTAAAAATATTTTAAAATTCCTTTCATTTTATTAAGGTCTGGATCTTCAGGCTATGATGAGGTGTGAATGGATATTAAGGAAAAAAATCCATTAAGTATTTTCTCATTTTGTCTCACTCAAGTATTCAATCTCCTAATTCATTCAAGCAATCTCAAGCACTTTACATAATCTATTTAGGCACTTTTCAAGCACTTTGAAGCTTCCATTGACATTACTTCATATTTGCAACATCAAGGATTTGGTGAGTTAATAAAATTTGCATGTTTGTTGGTTTACATTTCATTTCACGACTGAACAATTTCTATTGGGTTTGATTACCAAAAGTGGGGGTTTGACGAGGGCAAACCCAGTATATTTCCTCAACATTTTTCCCCTTTGCATGTGTCTTTGTAGCCTTTTTTTTGTAGATTTGGCAGGTTTAAAGGTTTTCAAAAGTGGAAATCAAGTCAACTAGGCTCTTCAAGTCAACATATCACTATTTCAAGCTTATTGAGTGTTTTATGTTTGTTTCCTGTAGAACTGACTCCAACAACCTGACATTCAAACATTCCTAAATTTGGTGTTGTAGAGTTGTCTAATTTTCTAGAAATCTAGGAGTGGACTGATTCACCACCCTTGGTGAATGAGTCCCACCTGGCTGAAAATCTCGTATTTTTGTCATATCTCGAATCGTATCAAAAATTGGTTCTAACACTTTTCATCCAATGAAGGTGATTAGACACCTTGGGTGGATAGGATCACTGTGAAAAAACCAAGTAAAATTCATCAACATTCCAAAATTCCAGACAGCTCATATTTCATCCAGGTGCACTCAGATTTACCCCTATACCTTTTGTTTTGCATTATTTCTTCATTTTCATAGTTATTTGCATATCATAATGTGTTTTCAAACATAGCTTAAATTGCCCTTTTGCATTCATTTTAGTTCATTTTAATTAGTCAATTACATTTAGTTAAGTTCATTTACATCATATCACATAGCATACATCCTAATTTGAGTGTTACATAAGCATTTTGGGACCTAGATCTCTCTCCTTTTAGGTGAGAAACCCTAGAATTGTAAGAGCAAGTATCTCTTGCATCCAAAAATCTATGTCACATATACAAACTGAAACAAAAAATTCATACATGTAAGAGTTAGAGTAATTGAAGAACAAACTAACCATGCATCTATTTGTGTTGATTGCAAATGATCAAGGGTGTGTATTCATTTAAAAAAATGTATGATATACTATCACATCCCTAATTATAACTCTTACAATTAAAAGAATGATACAAATTGTAACAAGTTCATACATGTAATATTGAGTGTAATTGAAGAAAAAACTAACCACAAATCTAATTGAGTAGATTGCAAATGATCAATGGTGTGCATGCAATGAAACAAGCAATCACATATCATACTACCATATCCCCAATTCTAACTCTTATAATCCTTAGGTGATCATGTTAACTGATTATATATATGAATGTATATGGAAATTCAAATAACAAATAAAGTGAAACAACATATTTCAACATGTGAGTGTAATTGAAGAACAAACAAACCATACATCTAATTCAAATCAATGCAATAATCAGACACAATTTTTTGAAGTCTTCTATAGTGTTAAACTGTTACAGTAGTCATTCAATTCAGTTTGAATGGTAGACTGCAACATAGTTCAACAAGGGGAGGATTCTAAAACCTTGTCTGATTATCATTAATTGCATCTCTATTCAACAGTCCTTTAGGTAGAATTGATATTTATACAAACTGAAACAACAAATTCATGCATATAAGATTAAGAGTAATTGGATAGTAATAAATGGGGCCATTTTTTGACATAACATCATGATTTGTTAGAATAAATCAAAACAACCAACTGATATAACATTAAGATGTGTTATACATAACTTCTACCAACACCTTGATATGAATTGAAAAAACTTTTTCACACTTGTGAAAGTAATTGAATATAAATTAAAGAATACATCAAATTGATATAAATGTAAATGGACAAGGCCATATGAAACACCAATTTTTATATTTCTACCATATGTATTTGTAATTTTGTAAGTTGCATATTTATATTGACAATATTTGAACATTATCATACACTCCATAGTTGAGGGTACCATGCACCTGTCTTCTGGTCGAGTATGTATGTATGTATGATTGGTTTCCAAACATACATACATACATCATAGTAAAATAATGTACATGTATGTTACATATGAATTCCTTATGTATGTCTACCTACATGACCTACATACATACATATTATGTAATATGTATTTATGTATGTGTAAATGAACTGACATATGTAAGTATGTAAAATATTGAAAAAGTGGTATGGCGCTATCTTATGGTTTTAGGACATAGAGAACACCCACTTTTCAAATTTCATTCAAGGATAACCCTTGAGATCTCAATGCAAAGGAGAAAGAGATCTTGCAAGAGGGATGTCCTAGCGGTTGAATACACACTAATGAGGGGCTCACCACCAAGCTTAGACTTGGAATTGACAATGAAATGAAAGATGAAATAGAAAACCCTAATATGATGCAAACTTGAACTAAATGACTTAAAAATGCATATAAAATAGAATAAAAAGCTATGAAATTAAATGTGTGCACATGGGAATTTGAAGATGACTAGAAGGAGCTCTGAAATGCTGGAAATTTTGACTTTTTGACCTAGTGGGACTCATTTTCCATTTTGGGTGAATCAGTCCTAGTTCTATATTTTGCACAAAAGCAAGTTTCAGACAAAAAGGTATCTGAATCTACAAAAAAATTTAAAAAATACCTACAATGGGACTCATTCGCCACTTGTGGTGAATGATTCCTGTTTGGATTTTATGGAACTTTAAGTTTGAATCTAGTCTTCACTATTTTCTCTTTCTGTTCCTCTTTGTTTCTAGATCTGAAACCTTGATTTCGAGGTTGTAGGTGACTTTTTAGTGAAGATTAAGACCTTTCCAATGGGGAGAAAACTTCAACAAGCTTGTAGCCTAATCTTCAATGATCTTTCAAGCTCCAAAAAACCTAGATATACAATCACACATGTAAAGAGGATAAAACTTGTTGATTGTTAGTGAATAGGGGTTTACCTTGGACAAACACAAACCCCTTGGTCAAACCCCTTGTAAGTAATTAAACCAAATGATGAGATAATGAAATGAAGGCATGAAACATAAAACAAAGAACATGAATCATGGACAATGCTACCTTGAATGGTTCCTTGTAGATGATGTCGTGTAAATCTACAACTCAACATGAAATGGCCATGAAGGATGTAGATCTTGAACTTGACAATAGGTGTAGAACAATGCTTGATCTTGGAACTTCAATTTGCTACATCACAACACTAGCTCAATAGCATGCATGATTCTTGATAATATTGACACTAAAACAAATGATAATTTTTTTCCCCTTGAGTACTTGACTTGATATCATGAATGCTTGATGAAATATTGATTTGAAAGCTTGTTTATATAGGAAATGCATTGAAATGACCATTTATTTCATCCCAAAGGTTGACATAGAAGAAATTTGAAATTAAAACCAAATTTTCCCACTTAAAACCTCAAAAATAGGCCAAATGGGACTCATTCGCCAAGTTGGGTGAATGAGTCCCACTAGGATGGGACTCATTCGCCAATTTGGGTGAATGAGTCCCACTAAGATGAGACTCATTCACCCAAAGTGGCGAATATGGGTCCCACAGGGGCTATTTTTCTTAATAAAGCATCGAGGAATGTGTAAATTAAGTTTATATGTTGATTTTTTCAAGTTTTTCATAAATGCAAGGGGGCCCAAAATACAATGTGAAAGTGTAAATAAATATACTTTACAACATTAAATTAAGGAAAATTTGGGTCTATTTAGCTTAGAAGGATCTTAAATACCATGTGAATGTGTAAAACACATTACAACACTAGATTAGATCCACTTAATTTACAAGCCTCTTAAATTTAATGTGAAGATGTAAATAAATACACTTTACAACATTAAATTAAGGAAAATTTAGGTTTATTTAGCTTTAAAAGGGCCCAAAACCTAACGTGGATGTATAAAACATATCACAACACTAGATCAAGGTGATATCAATTCCTTGATTTATCATTAATTATTCCCAAATTAAGCAAGGAAAAGGCATACCATTTTTCCATCATTACATCTAGCCCCCACTTCAGTGAGATGATGAACTTGCTTCAAACTCACACTAAAGTAGACATTCAATAGGGATCCA
>VDFB02086081.1:215214279-215234105 GCA_007258455.2 Sequoia sempervirens | reverse complement strand
GCCTACAATGACATTGAAAACATTAACATGTCCACACCATCAATGGTTTGAATTTTATGGCTCATATTCATTCAACCATCTTGCACAATAGGAAGATGATATCAAACCATTAATCACAAATATTTACTCGATGTAATTAAACACTGTATGAATCTATAAAATATACATAAAATCTAAGGTAGTTATTATCCATATGATGGTTTTTCAAAAGAGACAATTTGACTTATAAATGCTAAAATTAGAGTTGGGTATACTATAGAAGTGAAAAAAAAGGTGAGAAGTACCCCATATTTGTAAAAGAATCTATATATTAGATATTGTATACTAAAATAAATACAAAATTATAAAGTAAGTATGGTAAGTATAATATATTAGAGCACACATGATCTCATCCGCGCATTTATATATATCTTTACATCTACCTTTTACATAATACTTATACAACCTATTACATTATATACTATCTTTCCATATGCTTTTTACAAAATATTTATACTATTAATAGCTATATTAGATACATTTTCGAAGACTTGGTGAGTCCATATCTAAACAACTATTTATGGTTCTTCCTAAAACCTCCTCTTGATCTACATTAATCCTTGGTCTTTTCTAGAAGTTTAACTCTTTTTTCAAGGTCTCAATTGGGTATTTTCTATTGTACATATTTTGAAATTCTAAGTAGGTTTTCATGAAGGTAATATTATTAGCATCATTGAAAGGCCAATGGATTCCATATTTCACTTATATTGTGTTGATATCCACAGATCTTTCCTTTAGAAATTTCACAAATTTTTCCTTTGAAATCTCAATAGTGAGTGTCACTTGGACAATAATATTTTGAAACATGAATATTCTAAAAACTTTAGTAAGTACTCTCCTAGCACCCTGAAAAATACCTCATTTCTAGCCTTCCAGATTGCTCATAAGATATTATTTGATAAAATAAGTGAAAAAAAATTGTATGAATTACTTTACCTTTCCACAAAACCAAAATAATCTCTTTCCATTTTATCTTACCATTATCCACCATCCCACAAGATTAGGGTGATCCCACAATACTGGTTTATAATTTTTGGCCAAACTGGACACTAAACTATTTTTTTCTAACTAAATCTTCACTTTCAGGCACCTATAGTGGATAAACCGTGAGGAATTTGAAGATGATGAAAACTAGTGATTTGTGAAAAAATTTCTATAGATTCTAAATATATTTTTTTCAAAATTCTTGGAATAATATTGCACTTCTTTTTCCATCTCCTTCGAAAGCTACTTTTTTCAGTAAACACCATTTTTAAGGAGTGATAGTCACCGTATACAACACAACTTTTTTTCCATGAAGGATAAAATTCTAATTTTTTTGAATTTAGATTTGTAACCTCTGATATCCTAGCAATTTCATTTGGTTTCATAGCACATTTTATTGAATATTTTTGCCTTAATCAAGTTTTGAAGTCAAACCAATTACAATTCAGACATAGGTGGACTATATACAACATAACTTTTTTTGTATGTATCAAAATTCTTTTTTTTTTGTTGGATCAAGGACTTCAATATCTAGTGCACTAATATTTTTCAATTTTTTTTGGATAATATGCTATTTTTCCACATGTGCAGAACAAAGAGCTTGATTTTCGGTGAAAACCTACATTCACAAGAAATGAAAATAAATATAATAATTAAATTAAATTTATTTAAAATTATACATTTTTTGGGAAGCTTATAATAAAGGACTACATACTTACAAAAATAAATTTTAAAATGAATTCATTTGATCTCCCAAAAGGTAAATCAAAAGTGATTTTTTATCGGCCATTTTTGATATGTGTAAAGGAGACTACGTTATAGGTATGGTTTAAAACTAGCGGGGTTCTATCCAAGGGGGCTTGGTCTAAGGTGGTTTGATCAAACCCTCTTCAATTGGAATCCTTTAAATGGATCTTTTCAAGGCTAAAATCATTATATTTTCTAAAAATAATATGTGATTTAGAAAAAATCAAAATCTCGAGAGAATTGTAAACCAATGTGTGGGATCACCATTGACTGACTAAAAATATATGTTTCAAATCTCTTTTGCAAATAAGAATTAAAATAATATGTGTCTAATGTTCTCAAGATGTTTACATATAGAACAAATGTTCAACACTGAAGTGAACAGAGAAAAGGAAAGTTTTTGCGACATAAACAACCATTTAAAGCAAGCAATCTTTGGTTCAAGTATATTAGACCACAACAACTTAGGAATTTTTTGTCCATTATGCTCTAGAGAATCTAAGCTGGATATGCGGGATCATCATGACAGACTGTTATAGAGTGGCAAAAATTGAGAAAAAATCAGAGTTAGGAAGCATTGACATAAAAATTTGGAATAAGTTATCTATATTATTTCAAAAATATGTAGAATAGAATCTGTAGCAAATTGAATTTAGTTTCTAAACTACTAGGTTTTTTTTTTTTTTAAATCTATTTGGTGAGGGTACATTTCAATGCGATTAGTACTTAAATTTGGGGAAAAAATAAAAGTGGGTGTTTATTAGGCCACTAACTTTCTAATAAAATGATAATATTTTTTTATAAGATTTTATATATAGAAGTAGGCGACTCATGTCGGATGTGATGTATATTTTTTTTTGTAATTTTTCCAAATAAATAATTAATTATGAATTTTTTTTTTATTACAAATTTTAAAAAAATATAAAAAAAATCATATGTTTGACCACCTTAACTTGTTCAAAAATTCATGAAATTAATTTTTCTTTTTTTTAATACCATATGAAGCATATAATGTATGTTTTTGGTTAAAAAAATGTGATACCATTGTTGAAAGCTATAGATGTTTTTCAATTAGCCTATCAATCGGGACTTTCATCATAATGCAAATAGAAAATTAATAATAATTATTTATTAAATTCAAAGTAAAGTATAATTTATATTGGTTGGAAGCTGAGAATATCCTTTAAAAACCCTTTTTGTTTCATCAATTTTGGGTTAAAAAAATCCTTGACCACATACCCATGTACTACACTTTTGGCCCATCATGATCACACTTTTATGCCTTTAGCTCTAATATATGTTTAAATAGTTGGGAAGGTCTTGGCGAGTGTAAGTAAAAGGTTTTATAAATCATTTTGGGTTTTAAGGTTTAGAATCTTAATACCATAATTCTAGGTGATATTTCCAAGAAGTTCATTTTCCTTTAAATTACAACTATGGAGTTGAATTATTTTGTAGGCTTCACTAAGAATAGAGTAGGTCATCCAATTAGATGGAGGTATCTTGTATTCTATACTCAACTCTATCTAAGAATTTAGTTGGTTATTGTCTATTATATCCTTAAAAAAATTGATGCCTTTTAAATGCTAGGATTTGGGTATGTGCAAGATCATCATGGAAAAAACAGGCCCTTAAGTGGTGAAAAATTTAGTAAAATTAGAGTTAGGAAATTTGACGTAAAAATTTGAATAAGTTATCTATATTATTTCAAAAATATGTAAGAACAGAATCTATAGAAAATTGAATATAGTTTCCAAACTAATAGGTTTATTTTTTCTTTTAAATCTATTTGGTGAAAATTTGAAATTTCAATGCAGTGGTACTTAAATTTGATGAAAAAAATAAGTAGGTGTCTGTCTAACCACTCTAACCACAATAAAATGATAATATTTTTTTATAATATTTTAGATATAAGTAGAGGACTCATGTCCTGATGTGATGCATATTTTTTTGTAATTTTTTTCCAAGTAAATAATTAATTATAATTTTTTTATTACAACTTTTAAAAATATTAAAACTCGTATGTCTAACCACCTTAACTTGGTCAAAAGTTCATGAAATTCATTTTTTTTGTAATCCTATAGCATGCAAAGCATAGAATGTGATGCATGTTTTGGATTCAAAATATGTGATACCATTTGAAAGCTATAGATGTTTTTCAATAAGCCTATCAATCAAGACTTTAGTCGTAATTCAAATAGAAAATGAATAATAATTAGTTATTAAATTCAAAGTAAAGCGTAATTTATATTGGTGGAAAGCTTAGAATCTCCTTTAAAAACCCTTTTCGTTTTATCAATTTTGGGTAAACAAAAGTCGTCAGCCATATACCTTACATATACCCATCATATCGCCACTTTTTGGCCCATGATGATCCTGCACATACCCATTTAGCTTCAAGCAACCTTGCAATAAAGCAAGGGGTTTGTATTTTTTGAGAGGTTCCACCATATTGACCTATCATGGTACACCATACCTTTAAAATATTATTATTTAAAAGCCCATGGTTCTTGATTTTACTTCTAATAATATCGCAAACTTTCCATAAACTTTTGAACACATTTGATCAAATAGCAGTAATGGAAAGCTCCCAAATAGTATTGTGTTTATGGGGATTGATTTCCAATTTTTTTCTTGTTCTGGGACACTAGAAAGGATTTTATTCAAGACTACATTCTTCCAAGGTTCCTTACCATTTAATGATTTGAGGATCCACTTTCCATCCAAGGAGATTCCATGAATTTTGAGGTCTTTCTATCCTACCCTCTTGTGGTAACAAAAAAATTATCCTTTTTCCTTATTGGATTTGGGAATAATTATCATTGAATTAACTTAATTGTGCCTTAAAATAGTGTTGTAATGTGGTGTACACATTCACATTATTCTAGGGCCCTTATTTGTTTAAAACATACCTTAATTTATCCTTTACAAAAGTGTTTTGATGTGTTGTAACACTTTGACACTTTTTTAAGGTTTATTCAATTAATTAAGTCTAATGTTCCCCTTTTAAACAAACATACCTAATGTGTACCCCATTTATGGTGTTGTAAAGTGTTGTAACACACTTTTGCACTTATTTAGGGTCATCTTAATTAATTTTGGTTAATTGGAGTTGATTAGCCCCTTTAATTCAAATTTAAGCCTTATTTGTGACACCTCCCTAAGATCTATCCCGACACCCACAATTCAAATTACATAACATTTAATTAGGAAAAATCAAGGTCCTAGACATTGGTTCTAGGACCCATTCACCCTAGATGGCAAATGGGTCCTCCCTCTATAGGACCCCCCTTTATTACTATATTCTAAACAGATTTTAAGTGTTCTTTCATCCCCCAAAGGTTAGGTCCTGGAAAATAGTTGCAAGACCCATTTTCCCTAGGTGGCGAATGGGTCCTCCCTTTATTAGGACCCCCTTTTTGAACTTCATTATGGTGGGAATTTAATAATGTTTGTTTCCATATTTGGTGTTGACTTGAATTGTTTGAATTTCAAGGTTAATCTCTTGATTTAGTATAAATAAGGGGTCAATGCACATAGTTTCACCTAGAAAGTTTATGGAGCATTCTAGCTATTTCAAGAGAGAGTTATAGAGCATTCAAGAGCATTTTCAAAGGAATTTCAGGGCGGATTATCAAGAGTTTATTGTACCAATTTAATATCATTCCATCATGTCTAGGGTTTAGTGCATTCATGCATATGCATTGAGGATCAATTGAAAAAATTGCTCACATCTATTAAAGGTCAAGATCTACATTCTTCATGGCCAGTACATGTTAGATTTCATATTTGCATTAGAAGACATCATCCAAAGTATCTACATTTTCATCATTTCATGTTTCATGCTTCAATTGCATCATTTCACCATTTGGTTTAATTACCTACAATGGCTTTGACTTAGGCAAACCCCTATTCACTAAAAATAAAAATAAAATTCTTCTCTTGAATGTGTGTTTGTAGATCTACAGGTTGAAGATCAAGTGGAGAAGAAGTTTGGAGAAAAATTTTCAAAGTTGTCAACTTGCAAGATTGACCTTCAAAGTACAAGAACAAAAAATTGAAGCTACAAAATTAAGTATTGATTTTTGGGAGCCGACAACCGAGAATATGAGAGTGCATACATCAAGTAAAATAACACAAATCTCAGTTTCAAAAACCCTGATAGGGACCCATTCGCCACTGAAGGAAAATGAGTCCTTTGTGCCCTAAAAATAGGCTTCTTGTAGCAAGGTACACACCTCTTTGAGCTCTAAAAACTCTCCTCATAGTTGCTATAATAGTTAGGATTAATTTTTTATTATTATTTGCATAATATCTTGCACATAATTGCATGTTTTAATAGTGGAAAGTTGTGGTTCATCATTTTGATCAATTCATTTCGATGCAAAACCCCCTTTTCACCAATTAAACATTTTGGTGAACCCAACATATTGAACATTGCAATTTTTTGATTTTTGATGTCTTTGCATCCTAGGTTAGATCTTGCATTCATTTGTATCTCATTTTCATTGAATTAAGATCTCATTTAGGGTTTCTTGAATTGTATTTACAATTGCATCTCATTTAGGGTTTAAATTTGCATTGTTTTGCATATCTCTAAATCTGAAAAAATACAAAAAAAATTATTCATTGTGCATATCATTTAGACCTGATTTATTTGCATTTGAAAAAAAAAATTGCATTTCAACATAGGTCCTTGCATTCATGTTTTCATTGTAGTTTTGGAAATCTAAAACTAAAACTCACATCCTCAGACCTAGAACTGAAAGGAATTACTAAAAGCTTGCAAATAATTTAAAAATAGTTTAAAAATACCTAACCAAGACCCATTCACCCTTACTAGCAAATGAGTCCATGATCGGGTCAAAACTGAACCTTCTGGCATATGAAAAAGCATTAAAAATCACCCTAAAATCTACATAAACATATCAGAAAAACTCAACTGGGACCCATTTTCCCTTACTAGCAAATGAGTCCATGTTAGCTACTGATCTGCATTTTCTAAACATTAAAATATTAGTTTTAGGCTTCTATTTGGTGCTATTACTTTCCTATTTCAATTTCCTGATTTGTTGTTTCATCAAATTCATTGTATTTAGCTTAAATTGCCTCATTTTAGTGCATTGTTAAAATTCAAAACTGCATCTACAACACTTCATTTTCAATCTATTGCATTATGCAATTAGTAAATTGCAATGCTTAGAATCTAAAAGTTGCATTTCATTGTAGGTTGTTGCATTGCCTCTTTCCATTCAGGGTTTGCACAGTTGGGTTGTAAAACTTGCATGAGCTTTACAACTTGGTGTCCTATTCATAATACTATTATAAGACATAGTTCAAGGCTCATTTCATCCCTCAATATCTCACTCATTTGTGGATCTTCAGCATTATGACTGTCTTTCTGATAGTGTTTAAAATCAACCCTCCATGGCTCATAGTTTGCATACTTCATTACCTATGACTTCACTTCCTACAAACAATGTGCATGATGTTATTGACAATCTATATGAACAACTAGAAAATTTACAAGCCCATATCCTTAGTGAATGCATAGACATTAGCATGGTCCCCATTATACAAAATCTAAGAAAAGTGCTTAAAACTTGAAATGAAACAAATATCATCTATAGCCTTAGTTGCTTCTTTCATGAGTACTTGAACAAAAAAGACAATAATAACATACATGCCACAACCAATCCTTCTATTGAAACTAAGAACAATGTTAACATGGATGATGATCATATGAAACCACATCCTGTAGATAAAGTGATAGCATTTATCGAAGCTAGACCTCATAAGGGCTCAATTAAAAAGCCTCTTGGTATTGCTTTCTCACAAAATGGCATACTTAAATGTGCACCTGATGGTCCTCTTTACATAGCTAGTTGAATCAATGACAAGCATAAAAAACTCATATGTATGACCACCTTAACTTGGTCAAAATTTCATGAAATTCAATTTTTTTTTAATCCTATAGTATACGAAGCATATAATGTGATGCATGTTTTGGATTCAAAAAATGTGATATTGTTTGAAAGATATAGATGTTTCTCAATCAGCCTATCAATCAATACTTTAGTCATAATTGAAATAGAAAATGAATAATAATAATTTATATTGGTGGAAAGCTGAGAATTTCCTTTAAAAACCCTTTTTGTTTCATCAATTTTAGGTTAAAAAAACTTGTTAGCCACATATCCTACACATACCCATCATATCGCCACTTTTTAGCCCATCATGATCCTGCACATACCCAGTCTAATGTTAGTATTTTGTAATTAAGTAATTTTTTTGTTTTTAATAAGGTCTTTAAGACCATTTCTCATGTTTGTAAGTGGTTAGGAGTCATTTTGGAGTCAATAGGGTAAAATTTGTAAAAGTTCCAAAAGTTCTCAAAGCAACTATGCATTCTTGCATTTTGTAGGAAGTTGAATGGTTGGGGAGTTGTAAGCTAGTTTGGATCAATTGATTATGTTTGGGGATGTTTTAAAAGTAGTTGTGTACATTGAGGAAAATATTGGATGATGTAGATTTGAAATTTGAATAACATAAACTCTGTTTTCTACGTTTTTGCATTCAATTTTTTTGCTACAGGAGATAGTACAGCCTACAAGTGATCATCTAAGAATTTATATTGATGAAGCATTGAATCTTATTTCATTTTATTTTGGTCTCATCATTTTTTATCAGGTTTTGAACATTTTATAACAATTTTCCTAAAACTGGTTTGAAAGCCTTGTTTAACTACCTTGAAGGCAAGAAAAATCTAAAACCCACCATTCCACCAGTGAAATCTCATGAAACTTGGTGTAATGGATGGGGATAGGGTTTTTTTGGTGTCTACAATGTTTCAAGATCAAGGGAAGGCATTGTGAGCAAGTTTGTTGATGCCTTAAGCTGAGAATCTCATGTTTATGGACATAAAATGTACAAATGAGTTAGGGTTTGAAGAAAATTTCTTGGGAAATGCTTTGTAATGTTTGGGAAGATAATTTTTGACATGTTTGGGCCATTTTTTTGAAGGTTTTAGGTTTGGGTTTTAAAAATTTTGTTTTGACCATTCCAAACAAGCCTAATTAGGCCTAGTTTCAAGCGTAGCAATAGATTTTTGGGTTTGTTGTTCCAAAACAACCACCCATAAATTTTTAGTATGTTTTAGAAAATCCAAATGGGTATCCAAAAAAAAATTTAGATTGTGGATATGAATTTTTTTATGAAAATTATGGTCAAAAAATAGTTTATGGAGTACTACTAAGAGGATAGGGAATTTGTGAATGAAACCCACCAAGTTAGGGTTTAGGATTGTAAATTTTGTTGGATTGAGTTAGATTAAGGCCTTCCACCCTACTCTACATCAAATTGGTATTAGAGCATAGGTTTTGATCTATAAGAGGAAAAGGTTGAAGTTTGAAAGAACAAGATTCCTCCAAAGAATAACACTATGGCTAGGGAAATGAATGAGATGAATGAGAAGTCTACATGGGAGATTAGAAGATTAAAGAAACTACAAGATATGGTGGTAGAAAGGCTTGAGATTGTTGAAACTAGTCAAATGAGAGGTATGGTTCTAGGTGATGAGAGTGACCCCAAAGAAGAAGGGGAAGAGGAGAATTAAGAAGAAGAAGAGGAATTGGATCCTGATCAACATAATATGGCTAAGCTATTGAGAGCAGTCAAGATAGATAAACACAAAGTAAAAATGGATGTACCTATGTACAGAGGTAATTTGAATGAGGAAGAGCTTTTGTATTGGATTGCATCACTTGATAATTATTTTGAATGTGAAGATGTCCCTGAAGAACAAAAGGTAAAGATTGCAAAAACAAAGTTGAAGGGTCATGCCCTATTAGGGTGGGATTATGAGTAGACTGAAAGGAGAAAGAAAGGAAAATCAAAAATTATCTCTTGGGATAGAATGGTGGCTAAGCTTAAGGGTAATTTCTTACCGACTGATTATGCAATTCAAATGTACAAGAAACTTCAAGGTCTAAAACAAAGAGAAATGAATGTTAAATCCTACACTGATGAGATCTATAAGCTTAGTATAAGAGAAAGTCATGCATGGAGGATGATGTGGAGAAGGCGGCTAGGTATCTTAGTGGGTTAAGATTCAATATTCAAGATGATTTAACTTTGGAAAATCTAAGAATGGTTGAGGAATGTTATCAAAGGAAATTAGGGCAGAAGAAAAGCTAAAGAGAAGGCAAGACAAGTCAAACATGTGCATAGGAAATAATTAAAGAGGAAGAGGGACATTTTCTAATCCAAGGCAGTCATATGAGTGCCAAGAAGATGCAAGTAAAGTCCAAGATGAAGTTTTTGATCCGAGAGGTGGATTTAGAGGAGGTAGATCAAGGTTTAGAGGAAAATTTGGAGGTCGAGGAAGAGATTCACAAGGATTCACAAGAAGGTTCTATCAATGCAAAAAATTTGGGCATCAAGCATGGCAGTACAATGAAGGTCAAGCCTCTACTTCATATGGAGGAGAAAGAAGAGCTCAATTGGTGCAAGAAGATGATAATGAGAGTGTAAACTCTCCATCATAGCATGTTGCTCCAGAGGTTGGGGAATCACTCATGGTAAGGAGAGGGTATGTGCAGGATCATGATGAGCCAAAATGTGGTGATATGATGGGTATGTGTAGGGTATGTGGCTAATGACTTTTTTTTACCCAAAATTTATGAAACAAAAATGGCTTTTAAAGAAGATTCTCAGCTTTCCACCAATATAAATTATTCTTTACTTTGAATTTAATAAATAATTATTATTGATTTTCTATTTCAATTATGACTAAAGTCCCAATTGATAGGTTGATTAAAAAACATCTATAGGTTTCAAACGATATCATTCTTTTTGAATCTGAAACATGCATCACATTCTATGTTTCGTATATAATGGGATTAAAAAAAAAATGAATTTCATGAAGTTTTGATCAAGTTAAGGTGGTCAGACATATGAGTTTTTTATATTTTTTAAAATTTGTAATAAAAAAATCATAATTAATTGCTTACGTGGAAAACAATTACAAAAATATATGCATCACATTGGGACATGAGTCCTCTACTTATATCTAAAATATTATAAAAAAATATTATCATTTTATTGTGGTTAAGGTGGTACGATAGACACTTATTATTTTTTCCCTAAAATTTAAGTACTAATACATTGAAATTTCAAATTTTCACTAAATAGATTTAAAAAAAAAAAAACCTAGTAGTTTAGAAACTACATTCAATTTTCTACAGATTCTATTCTTACATATTTTTGAAATAATATATATAACTTATTCAAATTTTTATGTCAAGTTGCCTAACTCTGATTTCTAAAATTTTCGTCACTTAAGGACCTATTTTTTCCATGATGATCCTGCACATACCTGAGAACTCTTATCAAGGCATCAATAGAGAAAGAGCCACCACAAAGGAAGACTCTCTTCAAGACAACTTGTAAGTGCTTGGATAAGGTATGTAAAGTTGTAATTGATTCAGGTAGCATAGATAATATGATTTTAGTTGAGATGGTTGAGAAACTCAAGTTGCCTAGAATACCACATGATACTCCTTATAAAGTCTCTTGGTTGGATGCGAGTCAATATGTTTTGGTAAATGAACAAATTTGGGTGGAGTTCAATATAAGAGGGTATAAGGATAGAATTCTATGTGATATACTACCTATGGATGTGTGCCATTTGCTGCTAGGGAGGCCTTGGCAATTTGATAGGCATGCTATGTATGATGGAAGGAGGAATACCTATGAGATAGAAAAAGATGGGATCTCTTATAATTTGAAACAATTGAAGGAGGAGGGAAAAGGACAAACTAAGGTAGCTAATGTGATGATGGTAGGTAGGAAGGATTTCATCAAAGTAGAAGACGACAACATGAACCTTGTAGCCACTCTTACACTTGGAGATATTATGATAGCAGGTATTGAAGAATGACTTGATTTTGGAGGGAAATGGTACTGAGTTGGTGTCAAGATCTACTGTGTTGAAGGCCAAGGATGAATTGATTTTGGAGATTCAAGATTGGGTTAAGAAGTATGTTACAATGATGATGATAGGAGGGGTACATTCCATTTGTTGCTTTCAAATGGGGTCGTTAGTCATTCCATTTCTTTCATGTCAGACGATAATATATTTGATCAAGTAGTAGCTACAGGGACACAACAAACAATGGATGAGATGGGAAGCAAAGGAGAAGAGATCAAAGGTTAATTTCAAAGACATATGGACAATTTCAAGCACACACCTAAAGTGAATAAGAAGGATGAAGGAGATATGGTAGCAGGTAATTATGTGGGTTCCACAACATTATCATATGAAGCATAGGTCAAAGATCATCCATCAAGCAAGCCTCTAAAGTTGAAGCATATCTTAGGTGCCAAAGAGTTCAAAAATACAAGGGATGATGCAACACTATCCTCAAGGGGACTTGAGTTCATTTTGTCTGGGGACTATGGTGCAGTGCACCTGGGCCTTCATGGTGCTAAAGCTGTCTAATGCTAGTATTTTTTTATTAATTCATGTTTTTTTTTGTAATAAGGTCTTTAAGACCATTTCTCATGTTTGTAAGTGGTTAGGAGTCATTTTCGAGTCAATAGAGTAAAATTTGTAAAAGTTGCAAAAAGTTGCAAAAGTTATCAAAGCAACTTTGCATTTTTGCATTTTGTAGGAAGTTGAACAGTTGGGGAGTTGTAAGATAGTTGGGATTGATTTGTTATCTTTGGGTATGCTTTAAAATCACTTGTGTACATTGAGGAAAAGATTGGATGATGTAAATTTGAAATTTGAATAACATAAACTCTATTTTCTGTGTTTTAGCATTGAATTTTGTTGCTACAGGATATAGTACGGCCTTGTAGGGTATGTAAGTAATCATCTAAGAATTTGGATTGATGAAGCATTGAATATTTTTTCATTTTCTTTTGGTCTCATCATTTTTCATCAGGTTTTGAGCATTTTATAACAATTTTCCTAAAACTAGTTTGAAACCCTTGTTTAACTGCCTTGAAAGCAAAAAAATTGTAAAACCCACCATTCCACTAGTGAAATCTCATGAAACTTCATGGAATAGATGGGGAGAGAGTTTTTTTGGTTTCTACAATGTTGCAGGAGAAGGGGAAGGCATTGTGAGGAAGTTTGTTGATGCCCTAGGCTAGGAATCTCATGTTTTTGGGCATAAAATGTGCAAATGAGTTGGTGTTTATAGAAAAGCTCTTGTAAAATGGTTTGTAATGGTTGGAAATGTTTTGGAACACCATTTTTGACATGTTTGAGCCATTTTTATGAAGGTTTGAGGTCTGGGTTTTAAGAATATTGTTTTGACCATTCAAAACAAGCCTAATTAGGCCTAGTTTTAAGCGTAGCAATAGATTTTTGGCTTTCTTGTTCCAAAAAAACCACCACTAAATTTTGAGTATGTTTTAGAACTTCCAAATGGGTATTTAAAAATCCTTTATATTGTGGGTATGAATTTTGGTTTGAAAGATATGGTGGAAAAATAGTTTATGGAGTACTACTAAGAGGATAGGGAATTTGTGAATGAAACCTAACAAGTTAGGGTTTAGGATTGTAAATTTTGTTGGATTGAGTTAGATTGAGGCCTTCCACCCTGCTCTGCATCACTTTGCTCATGAATATAGTCCCTTTGTTTATGCATAAATGTCTAAAGTTTCCATTTGGCAATGACATCTTTATTGTGCATCATAGTGGATTTAATCTTGCATCGACCCGAGGGAATTTTTCATTAGATTTCTTTTCGCTTGAGCCTATGGAACCTATCAAGCCCCGTGAGGATTTATTTATCAAATCATATCAAAAGTTCATGGAAAATGAAATTGTAGAATTATCCCTTCAAAACATGCCTCAACCTATAAATGAAACACCTATTTTTGATGAAGCAATGATTGAATCTAAAGCACCTCTGAACATACAAGAACAACCTATAGAAAAACCTCCCACAATTTCCCACAATAGATCATGAGATAACACAAAAAATCATGTTGTCCCTCCTAGAGTCAAACAAGTTTACAAAGTCAAAGAGAAAGCATTTGAACAACCTACTTTGGTTTCTTCTATTCCTCCCAAGGAAGAGAAGGAATATATGATTGACAAACCAACTCTTACTAAAACACAATTTGACAATAGAATAAAAAGGAATCAAAGTGCTAGAGAGAGTAGGCATAGGCGACATGCTATTGCTCATAGATTAAAAACTCAAGAAGACCAGAACAACATAGAAAATCATAATCCAAAACTACCTAAATCAATGCACAATGACTCTATACCCTCGTCGTAACATAAAAAAGAACATTGCATGGAAATTGTTATTCGACCTCTCATTGTGATAAATCTTGATCTAATAACATTGACATTACAAAAATTGATGAACAAGTGCATGATGAGTTGAATATATTGTTTTCTTCGTCTTTGAGCTTAAATGAAAATTTTCCTACAAAGAGTGTTGAACCTGGTGCTTCTCCTAGTTCGACACTTGCTCTCGTTTGTTTGGCTAGTTGTTTACCTTCCATTTATACCGACTGAGATTGGGATGCAGACTACCTACTTTAGGTTGACTCACATGTACCTTACTGATCTTTTCCTTTTTATGTTTGCTTCCTATGATTGCATGTGTGTAATATGATCCCCCGTGTTGTTTTGTTTGACGTACCTCTCTTTTTTTGTCCATTCCTCTATATGTACCTTTCATTCTTCTATATGTCTTAATCATTTTTCATTTGTCTTTTGTTTTCCTTATGGGGATAACGCAAGGCGTCAAGACATTCATGTCTCTTCCATGTTGACCCAAAATATTTTCTTTTATCTTTTTCATTTGTCTTGTATTTTACTTTTGGGAATGAAGTAAGGTGTTGAGATATTTAGGTCTCTTCCATGTTGACCTGAAAGGCATTTTCTTTGTTTTCACTCCCTTTATGTCATTCTTCCAGTTCTATGAGTATTTGGGGATTGATGACAGTTCTATGCTCAATGACAACATTGTAGCAAAAAAATACTAATAGCAAATCCATAGATCCCTTATGTATTTGTGGGGGCAACCCTTTCTTCCTATTTCATGACATAGCTTGCTTTGGAAACATATGACTTACCATAGGGTTTTCTAAGGAAATATCTGATGTATTAGGCAAAATATTTGGCTAATTTAAAGCAATTTCTCATAGTGATGGTGTAGCAACTGCTTTAAAGTGGGGGCAGACATTGATGACATCTTTCAACAAAATTTCATGGCATGATTTTTTTTCTTGTGATGTGTCCTCTTTTTAGTGGTTTCATTGGGTTTGATGTCATCCAAGAGTGTACGATCTACCATCATGGCATGATGAAAATGAGGCATCCCATGAGTGACGATCTAACACCCTTGACTTGTCCTCTCTTAGAGACATTAGGCACAATGCTCCCTGAGAAGAATACCGTACATGAACAAAGCAAAATCCCTCTTTAACAAAATTTTACATGACATTACAAAAAAATTTACAAAAGCATTACATCATGGTGCCTTATCAAAGTTTTCAGGAGAATAACTTTGATATGGTATGAGAGGCTAATATGATTCTCTTATTTTCCACTTCATTGGGATAACTCACCTAGTGGACATACTGAGGTTCCACTACCCCAAAGTGAGAAACATATGTTATGGACAAACAAACCCGTTCTACATCACTTTAGAATAGGTTGTGCTTCTTCCTTTTGTTTTTCTTTATTTTTCTTGGCCTTTGATAGGGTATGATTATGTATCTTTATTATTTTTGCATACTTAATTGTCTCGAATGTCTACTTTAGTGTGAGTTTGACATGGGGTCATCCTCTCACTAAAGTGGGGGAAAAATATAGTAACAGAAAAAGTATCTTTTTTCCTTACTTGATTTTGGAATAATTATAATTGAATTAACTTAATTGTGCCTTGGAATAGTGTTGTAATGTGTTGTACACATTCACATCATTCCAAGGCCCTTATTTGTTTAAAATATATAACTTAATTTTTCCTTTGCGAAAGTGTTGTTAAGCATCATAACACACTATAAGAGAGGGGGACCAACCACGTTCAAGGCCCTAGGTCATGGAGAGCCAAGAGTGGAAGGCTTCCCTAACTTACCTCACTCTAAAGGGATGTTTCGAATGAGGTACGAGAATGATGAGCACAATAAGGTCCTACAATCACTCTATAGACCCAAGATTCATAATAGGGCTAGGCGAGCTGGTTTCCGGGTTCAAGACTATACCACAAGTAGCTCTCTGCATGAGGATGGAAGTGCAGTTTCGGGATGATAGCCCAGTGTGTTGGCGTCTCTCAGGTGTGCTAGCATCCGTACGACTAGAGGACTAAAAAGACAATATGAGCCACCATAAAATAGGCTAACGACCTAGCTAGTCACTTCCAAAAGGCCAAAACAAAGCTATGAAGTAGGCAAGATACGAATGAATATGATAAAGTGAATATATAGGGGTTAAGGTGAAAAGAATGATCTCATAAAGGTACTCATTTTCCAGCTAGCTCCAAATGCATGTCCACCTACACACAAGAAAGAGGGAAATTGGTTGGGAGCTGTATAGGGGTATGCCTCAATCAAACCCTCGTTTTGGTGTTTCCACCTCCATGTACAATCAAGATTGTAACGATGGAGAAATATATGATAAAGGAAAGAAAGTAAAGTAGAGAACACAATAAAAACTACAAAATAGTAAAGTGCTACTCAACCAAATTGTAGAGGAGAGGAGTCAAAGTGCTTACCACCTCCACCAAGAGCTCACTAGCTAATGGAGGAGAAAGAGAGAGGACTCAAGCCCCTACTATAATGGTGTTGTTCCACACTTGCTCTATGGAGTTAATGAAATGTTGTTGTTGCTGCTATGGAGTGCCAAAGTGTTGCTGAGAATGCTTGAGAATGTAAGAAGTGTATGCTAGAATGAAAGAGCTTATGAAGAGATTCTGAAGGGATGAAATGAATTGAGAATGAGCCAATTTGAAGGAAGAATGAGAAAGAATAAGGCATTTTCGGGTCAATTGATCGAAGAGGGACATTACAATTCGTTCCCAATGGGAAGTGTAATGCCTCTACCAGCTTCATACGTAGGAATCCATCAGGGACGTAAATGCACTGCATGGATGTCTGCGCACCACGTGGGCATCCCTAATAGTTATACTTCTACTGACTCAATAGAAGAAGGCCAAGTGGAATGATGGAAGTGAGCTAATGTGGAATTTTTCCTTCGGATTTGGTTTTCTAAAGTGAGGAAGTGTAAAAGGGGAATTTGCATGAGGGGTGATTCAGTAAAGTAGATAGGAGAGTGAATAGGGTTAGAAATTTATACTTGAACCATTAAGGAAGCAGACTGCAATTTGGCGAGCTTGAGAGTGTAGGACAAGTAAAGGACTTCATGGCCCCGCATAACTATGAAGTTGAAGAATGAAAGCATCTTACAGGCCTGAAGACCTGCAAGGAGGAAACCCCCAAGATCTCTCACATGAAGGATGCCACGAGAAGTAAGTGCCTCACAGGCCTACAGACCTGGAAGGAAAGTATTCTCCAAGATCTCTCGCATGAAGGAAACCCAATAAAGCACCTTACAGACCCACAGACCTACAAGGACAAAATCCTCCAAGATCTCTCACATGAAGGAAACCTAGAAAGTGCCTTACATACTTGCAAACCTACACGGAAGGTATCCTCCAAGATCTCACATGAAGGAAACCCAAAGAAAGTTCCCTATAGACTCGCAGACCTATAGGGGAGTGACCCCCAAGATCTCTTGCATGGAGGAAGCTCAAAGGAAGTTCCCTACAAACCCACAGACCTATACAGAGGTATCTCCCAAGATCTCTTACATGGAGAAAACCAAAGGAAGGGGACTCCATAGAGCCGAAAAGTGGCTTTATTGGCGCACTTGCAAAGTGACATATTTATTCATAGATAGAACATGTCAAAAAGAGGCCATGCAGGAAAGTAAGTGGACAGTCACACAGACCATCAACAAGCTAGAAAACTTTCAAAGGGGTTCCTCAGGAACTCGGCATGAAGAAGGGGTCCACTCAAGGGACACATTGTTCGAAAGTATGAAAGAGATGTTTCTTTTTCAAATCGAATCATCGTCAAGGAATCATTTCGAAAGATGTTCACTTCATCAAGGAATTTGAAAGTAAGAAAATACCCCCTTTCGAGGGGAAGGTCAAATCTGCTCCCACCTCGAAAGAAATATTCTCAAGTTCTTTCTTTCCGAACCCATGATGAAGGAAACACATTTTTTTAGGGTTTCAAGTCGAGAATGCAATTCTTGAGAAGAGGTTTGTGAAGATTCTTGAGAAAAGATTCATCGGAAATGAAAGCATTTTTTGAAAATCAAAATGATGTAGAAGTGGCAATGTCACAAATGAAAGGGACAACTCAAGCAAAGAAGAGAGAAAGATAAAAGAAAAAGACAAAAAGAAACATTACAAACAAAGGGAATAGGGTAGCATAATATTTTGGGGTCATAACTGCTCATAAATATATATGTAGTGTAATAACAGTATATAAAATGAACTGTCATCCACCCCCTACTATATCAAACCATGTGAAGAACGCATGAGAAGAAAAAGTAAAATTAAAAAATTGGGTCAACATAGAAGGGAAGCCTAAATTCCCCCAACACTTTGCATCATCCCCAAGTTTTTGAAAATCAAGCACAAACATGGAAAAATGATGATACAAATAGAAGAAGGTTAATGATACAAAAATTACACCTGTATCCAAGCACCAACAAGGGTGGCGAGGGTCATCCAGGAACACATAGCACGATCATGGGGGAACACATCACAACACACAAATACACATCTACTCTAAAGATAAAGAAGGGGCCTCCCCTAACACTGATCGACCAAGAGGTCATACGCTTCCAACTCTAGATCATCGTAGGGGGGAGGAAGAGCTTGTAGTGGTGGAATATTAAAGGGAGGAGCTTCCAACTCTCCTACATCAAGGGCTAAGGAAGAGCACCCAGGAAGGTCGTCTCCATCAAGCTCTTGTGGATCTAAGGTAAGTGACTTTGTGAAGATCGTTGAAAAGGCCAAAAATTCACCCATAGAGTTAAACATGCACCTTACAAGAGTTCCATGCTTAACTTCAACGCACAAAGAAGGTTGCACCCGAGATTCACCACTAGGCTCACCGAATGATTCAGGAGTAGTGACAAACTCGGGGGAAGCTAGGACTGGTTCCGTCACTAGGATAGAACAAGTCAGTGCAGGACCACATTTTGAAGGTGGACTCCTCTTACATCCTTTGTTGCTGGAAGGACTACCCTCCACCTTTTGCTTTGTTGGGGGATGCTAACTCCCCATAGACAATGTGAGAGGTGCAGAGGAATAAGAGGAGGAGAAAAATACAGTAGACACCACCGAGGTGTTTTTCATATCCATGGGCTTCGAGAAAGGAGGGACATCCAGAAGGGACATCAATAAGGGCGGCTCCACCAAAGGAGCGATGAACACTTGCAGCACCTTTTTGGGGTCAAGCACATTCATACTCATAATAGAAGTTGGAAGCAAGACAAAACTAGACTAGATGAAAGAAAAGGGGAGGAGAGAGGAGGATGTAGTAGGAGGCCCTGATACAAGGGTAGTCATCTCCTCTTCCTTCCTTTGTAAGGCATCCTGCTCAGCAACAAGATCCTTTTGCCGATGCTTGCGCTTGTGCGCAAGGCGGTTTCAATGACTACTCAAACCAGAGGCTAGAGGCTGGGAAGGAATGGAAGGCTCCCGCTCAACCATGAGAGTGTCCATTATAGGAATTTTTGGTAGAGGAACAGACTCCTGAATGGGAGCAAGAGTAGTAGGTTGGGAAACAATAGGGGGAGTTGGCTCAAGTGCCTTGGCAGCGAACCTCTTCCTATTTATTGCTTTGGGGGTAGAAGCGATAGGAGGACGCGGAGGTTGAGACATAGAGGACTCTCTATAGGAGCCTTTCATTGTGTTATACCGAGCGGGTATAGGATCTATGGGAAAAACAAGAAGCCCAAATGCGAGATGCTTGGTATTTCACCAAGTGGGCACCATAGGATTCTC